>JAVJGI010000050.1:90755519-90830472 GCA_035590275.1 Ibycter americanus | reverse complement strand
CAGCAGGAGGGGGCGGCGGCGGGCCGCGGGGGACCCGCGGCCTCCTCGTCCTCCTCCAAGTCGCGCAGCCGCCACAACCACACCGGGGGCCAGGACCGGGAGGGACTCAAGAGCGGCGGCAGCGGCAGCGACGGCCGCAGGAAGGGCTCCCTCGCCTCGCCCGGCAGCGGCAGGAAAGAGCGGGAGAGCAAAGCGCACCGCAGCCGGACTAAAGCGGCCAAGGAGCCGCCGTCGGCTTACAAGGACCCGCCGAAGGCCTACCGAGACGACAAGCCCGAGCCCAAGGCCTACCGGCGGCAGCGCTCGTCCCCGAGCCCCGGCCGGGATGACAGCCCCCCGCTGCACCGCTCCTCGCAGGGCCAGCGCAGCCGCAAGTCGCTCAGCCCGGTGGGCGGCCGCTCGCCCCTCAGCCCCTACAGCCGCCGCCGCTCCCCCAGCTACAGCCGGCACAGCTCCTACGAGCGCGGCGGGGACGTGTCACCCAGCCCCTACAGCAGCTGGCGCCGGTCGCGGAGCCCCTACAGCCCCGTCATCCGGTGAGTGCGGGCCCGGGGCGGGAGGAGGGGGGCACTGGGGCGTGGAGGAGGTGGTGGCGAGGGGGTCGTGGCTGGGGCTGGCTTGGTGGGCCCGCCGGCGAGGCTCGCATCTAGCAACAAAAGCCCTCCCTCGGTGCCCGCTTGCTGCCAGAAAGCTGGGGTGGGGGGGAGCGGGACACGTACAAAGATCCTCCTGTCCTGTCTCTGGGAGAAAGGGAGACGTGGGCGTCTGCAGCGCTTCTGCAGCTAGTTTGGCTCCGTGGGAGATCACCTAGCTGGAAATAGGCTTTCTAAAGATTAAAGGCCACGAGAACATCTTCAGTTGAGAGTGAAGATGCTTCTCAGAGGCCAGGTTTTCTGAAGGACCGATTTTAATTTTTAAAGCTTTGCTTCTGAAGTACGGAGATTCCCAGGTATGTTTTTACGTATCCTGTTCCCCTGTTATAAAAGGATGCATGTTCAATATACCTGTGTTCAGTTTAATTCCCGCTAACCTAAAGAGCAAACAAGCTGACAGGCAATTTGTGTTGCAAGTGTTTCTCGGTTTTAGAGGTCTATAGAAAGACTCAGGGTTTCTGTTTTGCTAGGAAAAGGAGCCAGTGTCGAGTTTTGTTAGATTGTCTTTTTTTGCATTGCACAACCTATGAAAATGCATGTAAGCTCTTTTTCCAATAATGTTACATACATGTATATACTTGACGTGTGCTTGCAAATCGCTTTCTGTTAGTGGGAACTGGGAATGTAAAGGTCAGCGTTGCTGTGACTTTTGTAATTTTATATGGGCGGGAAACATGGGCTGTATCTCCCGAATTGGATACAAACTGTGTTGCAGAATTAAAGCTCTTCAGAATATTTTAACCTGCAGCAAAACCACTGGGAATCCAAAGTATTTGCTTATTGTAGATTTATAACTGAAGATTTCTATTTCCTATATTGGAATCTTACTGTTGCCTCATTGTTTATAGGCTTACTTAAATTCACATCTGGACTTCAATTGTAAACATATTGGGTGATTTGCTATTCTACCAGCAATAATTTTGTTTACAAGGCATTACCTGGTGGGTTGTCTGAGAACTGTTCTCTGGTGTTTCTAATGAGCACTTAGTGTCGGTCACCGTTTGGGGTGTCCCACAGTGAATCCAATAAGGATGCTGAAGCTGTCCTGTGTTTTGCTGGCTGTTGGTAGTCTGCTGTCCTGGGTGTGCATTTTTGTTGCAAGTGTTTCTCGGTTTTAGAGGTCTATAGAAACACTTGCAACACAATGTTGTTCGAAGAACGAAGTAACAAAACTGTGTCCTGCTTTGTTTGGGGAGATAGAACAAAGGTGCCTTTGCAAAAAAATAGTAGTTGTTTTAAAATATGATTGTATAGAATAATTCTGTAAACAATAGGGTGTTTCAAGCAGAAGACACTGAGTGGTCAGAAAAACAGCACGTCATTGTTGTTGTTCCATGAAGGCCTGTTACAAGTGGTTAAGGGATACGCTTTCAAGATTATTTGAATAATAGAATAGCAGGAATATTACGTGCATAGTTTTGACTTAAACACTCTAGGAATCACATTACTTTCTGTAGATGCTTTTATCTTGGAATAAGAAAGGTAATAATGCCGAGCACAATTACGTATGCTATGTTTGCACTTATTAGTCACATTGACAGTCCAGTTAGTTTAGGATCCTGTCTTATACGCTGACTGATGGGGCTGTAGTAGAAGGCACAGGAGATGTTTTTTAGGCGACAGTTACAAAGCAAAGTTTAGTAGGAGTGTTGTGCTGCTTTTTTTTTCTGATGGTAGTGGGCCTGTGATTTGAAGCATGAGAGCTGAAATCTCCTAGTTTTTGTTTTGTCTCTGTGGTAAGTGTGTAAGTCTTCCTTGAGCTGCAGATATGTTCCTAGGAGTTAGCTTTGTGACTTCACACCTTCCTTCCTCCACTTAAACTGTATTTTGCATCCCATCTTTAACTCCATGCAGATAAATGACTTTGTTAACAAATGTAGATTGTCAGGTATACTGGAGAGGGATTGGAATGGCTGAGTGAAAAGAAGAGGTTGCTGTGTGTGGAAAGCAAGGTTGGTCTGTCCTAATGTGGCGTTCATTGTAAAAACGTCATTTTCCACAGAAAAGGAAAGAAACCGAAAGAGGGAAGATAAGCTCAGTTGTTCATAATGTGTGCCTGCTGTGGAGAAACACCAGCTAGTGTTTCTTTGCTGCCCTACAGCTATTCTGCATTATGTGTATTGTGGTGGCAGTGGGCAAATAAAGATGGGAGGTATTTATAAAATTGTTTTAGCCATTCAAAATTGTGTCATAATAGCTTTTTTTGCTTGATTCTGTGGTACTGTGCCCAAAAGGCTGAAAATTTTTGCTGTGCTGTGTATGTGATGGTATAGTGTCCTTAGACGTGATAAATATTAGAGTTTTGTGAAGGCAACAGCTTCTTACAGCACCTGTCTTCTTCATCTGAATGATTTAAAGACTTAATTCTGGGCTTGTATCCAGCTGTAATGGTGTCAAGACACTAAGAACTTTGTATGTGACTGAGCATTCCAGGCTGCAAGCCTTTTTTTCTCTTTTCATTCTATGTCTCGTATATGTGTCTTCTGTAATGTTCTATAAATTGCCTAGTTATTTTGGTATGTAGAAAATGAGAATTAAATGGTCCTAACACACTTGGAAAGCTCGTGTGTCTAGAGTGCTGATTTTATCATCTGGGTCTCTGAGCTGCTTAGGGAGAAACTTCTAGTAAACAGTTGAGGAGAAACAAGCGAAGTCAGCTTTGCTTGTTTGAATCCTTAGTTTTCTCAAGCAGCAGCAGCAGCAGCCGCGCAATTGCTCCAAGTTAGACAGTAGTGACTGACTAGTGTTTGCTGGTGATGTTGCCTGGATGTGGGTTCTGAAGAGAAGGAGAGACACTAGATAAGCGTTCCACGCTTGGAAAATTCTCTTTGAATGGTAGACTAATTGCCTTTTCCATTATAATAGCAGTAAACATCTGTGTTTTGGGCAGACTGATTGAGCTGTTTCCACTTGTTGGACAGAACTCCTCTACTTGCTGCTGATGGATTTGTATTAATATATTTTCTTGTGGGTAGTAACACAGCTGTTCTAAAGTAGCACGTGCACATTTTCAAAATGGAAATTCTTCCATAACACCAAAAGCGTGAGGTATGTCTTTCTCTACTGATAAGCTGACAGGATTTTTTAAAAAATATCATATGAAAAAAGGCAGGAGGGGGAAGAAAAACTCATGGTTGACAAAATAAGCAGATACAGTCTCTCTTTGGAAACTAGTTTAGGATGGAATTGTGGAAAGAGAAGAACTATTTTTCATACCTTCAGTTAGGTCATATGCTATGTGATCACACATTTAATTCAGTTAGCTGTGTAGATGAGTAATCACATTTTACCGAATTTGAATACACCTACCCATCTGCCTGGATAAAAGTTAAGTGGGTGGGGCACTACTAGCATAGTACTACTGTGTGTGTGGATGTTGCTTATAGGAAAAATACAAGATTTCTTTTCTTATTGGTACCATAGAGCCATCTCATTCTCTAGCTGTAGCTAGTTTGTAGTAGTGAATGTCTGCAAAATATGGATCGCCTATGTGCAAAACTGAAACAAGCATAAGAAAAATTGTAAAATACATATTAATGCTGAAGGAAAGAAGACATGGTTTCATACACTGATAATAAAAATAACTTTGAATCCAGTAATTCTGCTACTTTTGGACTTAAAAGGAGTAGGGAAGATTTTCAGATGGTTTTTCCCCCTTGCTTGGTGAAAACAGATTTTTTCATATAAGGCTCTCTAATCTTGTTTAGTAAAACTGTATTTTGCAGAATTTAAAATGTGAAACTGTAGGTTTTCACTGTTGGAATAGCTATTTTTTCCAGTGTGTATTGAGACTCTTACTCTAGTACATACTCTGATTTTATTAAGATTTGTTTTGTTACTTGGCAGTGGACTTTGCCTTTTGTCCAGCCATGTTGATGTGCTGTTCCTTTTCCTCGTTGCACTGCTGCTTCCCTTGTGGGAAGGGACTCAATTTGAAAAATTGAACTTTTAATGTGTTTAGAACACAGCATTTGAGTTGACTTTTTTGCAGATTGATTTCTTTATAGGCAGAGTTCTCATCTGAAAAGATAGAGTTACAAAGCAGATTTAAGAAACAAAATTCTTGCTCCGAATTTTTCAGTATTCCTGTGCTGTAGCTGTTGGAGACCATTTTAAATATTTACAGTTTGAATCAGGAAGGCAAGTTATCTAGTCTTCATGCACAAAGCAGCTGAGTAAGTGGTTGGTTGCAGAGCTGCTTAGAATATAACCTTGAACTAGGGGCTAGAGAAAATAAATAAAACTAATTAATAAGGTACCAAGTCAGAGAGCACTATTACTGTTCCGGCATGAAGAAATGAATTATACGTTTGCCTGCTAATGCAACATGGAAAAGCTATACTATGAACTAGAATGTTTTTTCAAGGTGGTTTATGTTACTGGGTGATTATAAATGTCTTGGAAGATCTGTGGTGAAGCCAACTGATTAAATTTAGGTCTCCCTTTTCAAATACACTATGACCTTACCATGCCAGGGAAGGTGGCAGTGCTTAGTCAGTAGTGCAGCATTCACTGGTAGTTATTGAAAGAGCTGGGCTGCAGTGGATGCTTTAACCTCCTTTGGCCTGCTCGGTTTCTTGTTTTTCCACTTGTATTCTCATGAATCCTTTTGTATTATGCCTTGTCAAAAAGTTATGGACAAAATTGGTTCCTTTGTTCAGCTCTGCAGACCCTGATATATTCAGAGTGTATAATACTGTTTGTGCTTAGGTAACATGCGTAGCTCACTACTAGTGTGGTGGATTTAGCTTGCTCTTAAAGCGGTTAAGAAGAAAAGAGGTTTTCAAGTTTACAAACATGAGAAGATAACACATGACTGTTACGATTTGTAAATAAAATGCGTTTTTTTTTTTTTTTTTTTTTGTATTAAAGGGAGGGTTGGAATGGGGAAGAAAGAAGCACCTAGAAAATAGCATGATGGTAAAAACCATGTAAGCTGGGTGAGACATGTATTCCTGGAAATCTGACATGTTTAACACTTATTTTTGTTTCCCCTGTGCTTTCAAATATCAGGAGAGTAAAATATAGCACTTTAAGTTTTAAGTTACTATTTGGAATTCTTTCGTTCTGTGCTTGAGAATGTAAGTGATACTACATCAGTAAACTTTTTTTCTATTACATACATTAATAAATCTACGGTTTGGTAATTAAGTTAACTTGTGAAGTACAAGAGGATGTTTCCTTTTGAGGAGGAGGAACATTGTAACAGTTTTGAAACTTGTAACTAGTAACGCTTTGATCTCTTAAGTAGTTTTTTATACAGTGAATAAGTATGTTGTGTTAATTAGGCAGATAAAAAATGAATGCTGGTTTGTTTTATGAAATGTATGGTGCTAGGCAAAAAATATTAAAAAGAAAAAAACCTGTGATACCTAAACCAACATTTTTTAAAAATAATTTCTTGGGAGGGGAGGGTTCTTTTTGTTGTTCTGAAAAATGAAGGAAAGCAGTGCTGAGTTTTAGTTTCGAGGTGACTTCCTTACTAGTGCTTTCTTCCTCTATCAGTTTCTTTACATCTGCCTCTTCTCATATGTGTTTAGTAGATAATGTCTTGAACTTTTTTTCTGGTTTTATTTTGTAGCTATACATAATATTATGTAATTGCCTCCATTTCACTTTGCAGCTAATCTAGTTTGGCTTCTAGTCTCCTTTGTTGCTGTCTCTGTGGAAGAAGAAAAAGCAGCTTTAGAACTTCTTAGTTATAATGCAGGCTAGTCCTACCGATACTTACGGGTTTTAGGCAAATCAGTTTCCTTTTTTTTTTCTTCTTTTTTATTTTTTTTCTGTTTTCTTTCCCCCCTCCATATATAAAACAATATTAAGATCTGTATATGGTTCAGAAGTGATTTTATGCATGTTATGAAGTCTGGCAGTTACACTCTTTGTAGGGATATAGACCTGTGTGAAGTGAATTCAGGATACTGTAAAGACTGTTAATGACTAAGCATGGCAAAGGTACCTTGTAAATGAGGTAGAAACCCTGGGTGCAAATAGGAAGAAGCATCAGAGTAAACTTTACAGAAACAGTGGCTGCTTAGTAGTCACTCCCATGTGCGTTACCAGCAGATGCTGGTGCTTTTGATTTGGGAGACTGGGATGTGACACTTAAGTTTAGTACACTTCCTGATCTCTCCAGGCTTGGGGGGAAAAAAATTGGAATGTTTTGTTGGGTTTGTTTGCTGTTTGCAACACAGTTCTTTTCAGTTGTAGCCAGTTCATGTGTTCCTGTTTACTGTGTTAAAAACAAACTCCTAACAAAAGATGAAGTAGTTGGTGATGAATGTCAGATCAGGTGTTTTATATATGCGTGTATGCATGCAGGCACATGTAATAGAAATCTGTTGGAAGATTTAGAGAGCATTGTATATTTCAGATGTCTCTCCTGGTGTGTTTTCAGGGTCCCAGTAAAATGTCAGTGTCTTGTTAAATGGCAGACACTGGCTATTGTGTGAGCCCATTTCTGTGCTGCTGTGACTTCATCTTTTAGGTCAAATGAGTGTTAGCTCTGAATAGAGTGAAATTGGCTGGTTTTATTATGTACAAGGCAGTATTTCTCCAGTCTGAGTTCTGTATACACTTCTGAGGGAAAGCTTGTAAATGTCCATAGTTTTTGTTTTGTGCCATTTTTATAGATGGAAACTTGTACATAAGTTTTGTCTGGCCTGGAAGGTTCTCATGGGACTTTTGAACTAATGCTGATGGAAGAAAGTGATAGCTGAATATTTGAAAAGATTAGGCTTATGAAAACAGCAGATTTTATCATTGTAACTTGAGTAACTAGGACTTTGACAAAGTTGCCTTTTACTTAAGATTCAGCATTTGTGTGTTTAGTTGAAAGTGTTAATGTTTTTGCTGTAACTCTCTTGGGTCTAGCCCAGTGGACAAGGGACAGCAAGGGATTCTTGCAAAGGCCTTTGGAATGCCAAAGGAAGTTCTAGTTTATTATTAGCACAGACATGCACTGTGTAATGCAACATAAATTTTCTTGCTGACATAAAATTAAATAATGAAAAGCTTTTGAAAAAATTAAACCAGTGCAGAGATTATACTTAATCAACATATTTTATAACTAGGCTACTATCATTTTGGTCTGCTGTTAAGGGCTGTAGTATGTGCTAGAACTGAAATGTAAATACTGTGTAATGTAAATAAATGTGCATGTGTATTTGCTGTCTCCCAGATGGATGCAATCCTGACATGAGAAAGTTACCCTATTGTCATTTGAGATGTGAAACCTGCGATGGAGAATGATTGGGGTGCTCTTTCTGAGCTTGCATAAATCCATGTGCACATCCCAAACTCTCTTGACTAATGTTGGTAAAATATGTACATCAATCCATTGTTCAATGCCTGGCTTCCTTACATGTTTGTTTTTGAAGAAAGTACAAAGATTTAGGTTAATTTTTGCACCAGCTTTTCAAAACTGCCTCTTCCCGGCCAAGTTATGGTAGCTGATCAGGTGAGCATTAGTAGTCACTAATTTGAACAGATTTTCTGGTTTCATCCTTAGTAGTGGTCTAAATGAACCTCTTTTATTTTGAACTAAAGTGGAACAGAAGCAGTCTTATGATCAGGCATGGTGTCTCAACAACTGTAGCGTTTTAAGCTGCTACTTCTCTTTTCAAGTGCATGTGGAATTATGTCCGTATTTCTGTTTGTAATATAGATTACTTTCTTTATATGAGGCATCGTTCAAAACCAACAAGCAAAAAACCACCAAACCCCCTAACAAACCAGAAATTGTACTTAGGAAAGGTTTTGAGACCTTTAGGACATGTTTTAAGTTTAGTGCAGGCTGCAGTGAAGTCCTTGGGATGGAGGTTGTATTCTACAGGTAACTGAAGCGAGTGTCAGTTTAAAATAGCTGATGTAGAAACAAGACGTGCAAGCAGATGTTTTCCAAGACAGGTCAGTGACATCCTTGCAAATGATGTGTCATTTATAGAAGCCAGTTTAGGACTAATGGGGCTTATTAGCTTGTGCTTGATGCTGGAGGAATATAATTACACTGATGCTGCAGCCGGTGCGGATCTATAGCAGTATGCCTCTGCTTGAGATAATAATTCCTCTTGGTAAGTGAGGTAACTGTGAGGAGAGCTCTGGCCTAGCATGTGAAGTGTATGTATTGTCAGAATAGTCTCAGCCCTCCTTGTTCTTCCTACTACCCCATCTTAACTCTGTATTATGGAACTTCTGTACTTTTTCACTTTTACTCCAGTTTGGCCAACCACCTGAAAATTTTCTGTGGGATTTAGTACTTAGATTTCCAAACTAATAATGAGGAAAAATAACTTCTGCAACATGGTTCATAATGGAGCAGAAGTGAGCTTTCAAGGGAATTTTTCTGACCAATATTATGTTTTTGTTTGGTTTTTGATGGAGATGGACATTAATATCTTCATTGAAGTGAACCAAACCTTAAATTTTGGTTGAAAATTCAGATAACAGAATTGTGCAGTTTGCCTTTTTTTTTTTTTAATTAAAGTGTAAAAAAGCCTTTATTATTATTTTAATGTTGTTTTTGTTATTACCATCTGTCATTGTTATCCTGCTGTGCCAGGATATTCTATAAAACTTTATTCTTGGTGTAGAATTGAACTGTGTTAAGTTTCCAAGAGTTGTCCTCATCTGGGGTTTGATTTTTGTATTCTTTTGTTTTTTCTTTCAAGGGTCTCTAGCCATTTGGATAAATTTCAGTTTTACCTATAGAATTTTGAAGCTTGTGCTGTAGTATATAGTGTGTATACCTACATGTTATTTTCAATCACTTCTACATAAGCTTGGTTTACCTAAATGACTTTTCCATTGCTTTAGAAAGAAGACTGAAAAGAGTTGCTTTTATAATGCAGGAACAGGTGTAAATTTGGAAATCAGTAAATATTGCACACAAAATAGAAACATCATTGTACTATATTAAATAGTTGTTTGGTTGAAGCATTGAAATCTAATTTGTGTGGATAAGTAGAACTGATTTAATTTAATTGTTACTAAAATTAAATTTGACACAGGGGTGGATAGTCTGTAATGACTGTAGTTGGCTGCTTTTGTTTGGTTGGGGTTGGGGGCGGGGGGGGGGTTGGCAGCCTCCATACACTGGTGCTATCTTTTGAACTTTGAAATTCTTGTGTCTCCAGTAAGTCTTGGTTTTGCTATTGCTTGGTAGTTTTTTCTTTGTCTAGCTGGTGAATATATTTTTTATCCTAATTATACTTTGTCTTCCCCTTCAAGTGATATACTCAAGCAAAATAGATTTCCATCAAACTTTAATCAAGACAGTACTTGTAAATCTGTTGAATACCCTTGCTATTCTTCGGTAAAATGGGTTAAACCCCCCTGCATTTCATGTATTTCATAATGTTTCTGTGTGGTAGCAGGGGATTAGGCTAGTTGTTCCATGCCCTTCACCTCAGTTGAATTTTTTCCCTTTTGCTTTTTAGTGAAGGACTGGGTAGAAACCACTACGGGGAAAATTAGGATATCCCTTTGAAAAATTGAATGAAAAATAATTCGTGTTAAATGGTATTTTTGCACAGTAAAAGTTTGTTTTTCTAACTTAAGATTCACCCCCACCTCTGCCCTCATTCTAGGTTGTTTTCCTGCTATGATTTTGTAGACGGCTTAGATACGTGTTTTTTCTTTTTTTCTCTGTGTTCTGATGAATAAAGTATAGACCTATATACAAATAGTATAGGCCTATTTGTGGATTATGTTTGCTTATCAGTAGTTGTAACAGGTATTGGGTACTTCTGGGGTTTTTTAGGGAAAAAGCCTACAGTTAAATTTCAAAGAAAGCAAGCTAAGATTTGTTGCTGTCTTTCCGTTGGTTACATTGCAACCTTTAGTATTCAGGTGGGTTTTTTTCAACTAACTTATTTCAATGACGGTTATGAAAGTGACTCTTAAGAAGTTGCTACAGTTACTGCTTCAGTGTAGTGTTTAGATTTTTTTCTTATCATGTTGTAACATTAATTTCATTTTGTTGAATTCTGGACACGTTGCCAGCTGAATTATTCTTAAATACTGCATATACTAAAGGTGTTTGCGCAAGTTGCATAGGATCAGATTATCTTTAAAGGAAAAATATCTCTGAGAAGTAGTGAGGAAAAAGGAACATATCTGTCCTATAGATATACTTGTATTTTGCAGTTCTTTAATGCGAGAAGCCACATCTAAGCAAGTTTTAACATTTTCTAACAACCTGTTTAGTTGTAGAGTCTTGATAGATTTTTGGTTTTTTTGTGAATGATCTTTCCTGTTTCATAGACTTTTGGTTATTCTATAGGCATGGTGATAATGGTTTAAAAACAGTAGTTTGTCAAAAAAGCAGATACACTGGGAAAGCAGGCAGACTCAGTTTTAACTGGGTAAATCTTGACTTTTTTGAAACAGGAGATCAGCAAAATCTCGAAGCAGAAGTCCATATTCATCGAGACACTCGAGGTCTCGTAGCAGACACAGATTGTCTAGATCCAGAAGTCGTCATTCAAGTATTTCTCCTAGTACATTAACTCTGAAGAGTAGCCTGGCTGCTGAGCTGAACAAAAACAAAAAAGCAAGAGCTGCTGAGGCAGCCAAAGCCAGTGCAAAAGCTTCCAATACTTCAACACCTACTAAGGGAAACACTGACACTGCTGTAAGTGCACCTCAAGTGAACAATGTAAAGGACCTGAAGAAAATAAAAACTGAGCATACACCTTCTCCTACAAGCAGTGCAAATTTGAAAAATGACAAGGCAAAAGCAAAGGTCTCGCTTCCTGAAACAAAAGGAGAAAATAATTTAATTGCAGACAAAATTACTAAACAGAAACCTACAGCAGTAAAAGAGAATAAATTAACTGTTGTGAAACAGCCACCAGTCACTGTAAAAGAGAAAAGCAAACCGAGTACACCAAGTGTAGTAACCAAGGAGAAAGATCGAATTGTTGCACTACCAACCTCCACACTGCCACCCTTGCCTTTGCCTCCCACGCTGCCTGAAGATAAAGAAACTGATAGGTGAGTTGTGACATACATTTAATTTTGGGGGTTGTCTGTTCCTTTTTATTAATGTTGCTGTTATTGTCTGGTTTGTTGGTTTTTTTTATGGTTGTTGTTATTATTTCCTTTGGAAAATAAATATAAACCTATTTGCTAGATCAGGTTGATGCATTAGGTAGTTTGTTCTTGCTCTTCTGTTCTTTAACGTGGTGATTATTAGTGAACTGAAGGAGTTTGATCTTAAAAATAATTTAACTGGTTCTTGGAAAGAGAAGGATTTAATCTAGGAGGAATCTTTCAGTAAAAAGTACACTAAAGAGTAAAATTGCTGGTACATAATAGCTTTGGGTCTAATGCAAGGATATAATCAAGGATTCAAGATTTCAAGTTCAGTGCAAACATGTACATACTTCCAGGGAAAAGCTGAATTCAGTAGCAATATGTGAAAATTCTTTAATTAGCTGGGGCTTGAGGTAAAGATTCCCTTCCCTTTGGAAGGTAATTGTTTTTATAGCTGTGTGTTATTTTAGTATAATTTATCTCAGAGATTAGTATTACTTTGAGTATATATAACAAGTGAGGTTCATGGCTTATTATTTGTTTTAATTTCTGAAGTGTAAAAATTGGTCTGTAGTGAAGAAATTCATGTCTGTATTCCAAGTGTCATCTGAGTTTAGACTAAATTAAGTCTCTTCATAGTCCTAACAGAGAATACGTGCTGTGATTTGGGTTGGAAAATTGTGATGTTGAGCTGTAATTTACTGTTTTTCTTTTCGGTTTGGTCATGAAGTTGAGAAAAGTTACTTTTTTTTTTTTTTACTCGTGGTCTTACATGCCTCTCACAGATAGAAGAAATAAACTTCTTACAACAAGTAAACCAAAATTTCTTAGCATTGAAGTAATAACTAATTTGTGTGGTATATTTTTGTAAAAAATCAAACTAAAAGAAAGATTAAGAACCTTATGAAGTGCTTGTTTGTATTCCATATCTGTGAAACTGTCCTGTCTTCTCTTGTTCTTTGGGAAGTGTATAGTGTTTCTTTGATTAGTAAAAGTAGTTATAACCAGAGGTGTAAATACTTCTCTTGTGTTTGCTAGTAATTTAATGCTATGTTAAACATTAGGGTGCATGGGAGACCTTGGCAAATACATACAACCTAACAAGTTATCAGATATTTATTTTTTTTAGTAATAAAAGAGAAATCTTGTTTCTTGCCCTTCAGCACTCTAGGAAGCATTATTTTAGTTGTTCAGAATCACATCGGTGTGGCAAGTGTATGGTTGCCTTTAAAGTTATGACAAAGCCATCCCTTCTAGGTCAACGGGATTTCTGACACTGTTATGTGGCAGCAAGATTTACTGTTTTAACTGAAAACTAAGCTAACTAGTTTAAATATGCAACTAGCATTGCAGTGTAAATTGCAGTAATATGAAATGAGATTTTCATCTTGAAGCTGGCTAATTGCTTCTCATTATTAGTATTTTTTAATGTAATACCTGTTTGCAGTATAGTTAAACTGCACAGAGGAGTTAAGCTGCAATTAAGCTACAGTTCTGTCAGCACTGAGCTCATTTTTCTTTCAAAAATAAAAGCCTCATGTTTGCAAACAGCTGCATTAGAAACATTAATGACAAGGAATAGAATGTCATTTATGCTTTGCTTGGTTTTGCCTATAGGATGTTACAAACTTCAGATCAGAATGGTTGTGCTTACAAGTCGTGATAAAGCTTAAGACATCAAAGAGAAATACCAATGTTTTTCAGGAGGGAGGAGGGCAAAGGTATTTATTTACCTTGGGTTCAGAGTTGCTGCGGGGAAACTGTGCCAACAAAGAAAGCTTGATGCTATGAAGAACTGGCTGGTTCCTAATGTCATGTCAGTTGTGAAGTTCAGTAAGAGTCTGATAAACCCACAAATAAACTACCTAAAGGAACAGCAGTGTTGCAAAACCGCTGTGTAGGTTAGCTGGAAGGGAAAACTGTTGTGGTGGTCAATGACGTGTGATTTAACAGACCTGAAAAAAAGGCTGCTCTTGGCTGCCTCTGTTTTCATGTACCACTTTTACAATCTGCTTCAGAACCTCTCATATGTTGTGCTTTTACTAATACTGAAAGCTTGGGGGTGAAATTGTGAGAAAAATACAAATATATTAACCGTTTTCTTAATAAAAAATGTTTATTTTTATTGAAAAATAAATTTTTTTCTTTACCATGCTTATTACATGTACTGTGCAGAGGTAGTTTATTCTTTGTAGCATGTTAACCATTATATTTTTGATATGAGCAGTATATGCTTCCTTGAGGTGCTTCTTTAAATTCAGGCAGCAGCAGCTTGAGAAGTGGTAGACGACATTCAGGTGTTCTGTTTTCATGGGGAAGCACAGACATATGCAAAACACTGGAATGCTTTATTTAAATATATAAAGATTGCTAATTGCAATTAATGTAAGAAAGAATATATGCATTCTATATGACGGAAGGTAGCAAGATCTTTCCATTTACAGAAGTTCCTGCTTCGTCTATGAAACTAAGCAGGTAAGAGGTTGAAGAAAACGTGACAAAGTTTGAAATTTGCCGAGTGAATAGTCTGAGAGTCCTGTAGGGGAGAAACAGATACGTGATTATATAAAGTTCAGAGATGGTCGTGGCTTCAAAAATTGCTGGATGTGCAGAAGCTGCACAAATCTAGCTAAACCAAAGGAAGTTCTGGTGAAATGGAACCATGTGTTTGAAAAAAAGAAATTCTACAGCAAGTGTCATGTTTTCAGAATTTCCCCATTAGAATGGGAAGAGCATCTCTAGAGTTACTGCATATAGTAATTGTTAAAGGAATACATTGCTGTACCTGTGTTTGGGGGATTTTTCTCAAGGCAGAGATTGACTTGTCAGTATCTGTTATATAATTATGGTTGATGATTAAAAATGGTCAGGTATCAGTAACCCAGAACAGAAAAACATTTAGTCATTTTTTCATCTGATTTTTTTTTTTTTTTTTTTTTTGTCCCTTGATTTGCATGTTGATCACTAGAAGCATGTTTCAGAAAATGTGTGAGGTTGGAATCTGTAAATGAAGTGGTGAGGACTGCCTTGTAATGCCCTGCAGTGTTACTGTAACCACAAAACTCATTATCTCTGGAGACCAACTTCACAGAGAACTAAATATAGGATAATCTTCTCTTTTATATGGCAAGTCAGTGAGAGTACAGGTTTTACCACTGCATGTCTTGCATCTGGCAGCACCCGACCTCTAAATATTCTTCATAGCCTGGGACATAGGCTTGGGAAGAAGCTTGTGTGGCCGGAGAAGTCTGGCCTGGTAAGGCTTGCTGTGTCACCTAATCTCAGCTTTCACCAGAAAGATCTGATGTCATAGTTTCTGTAGAATTTTGGTAGTTAGCTCTGCATTTTCCAGAGAGCTATTTGTGAGCCATTTGTAAAGCAGAAATCAAAGTTCTGCAAATTCCGAGAGTGGAGATTTCAAATATTAATGTGTCAACAGCCTAGAATGTGTTTTAAAAACATTATTCCAGTAGGTTTTCCTTTATGTATGTTAATACCAGTCTACTGTCTTCAACTTATTAGCAAACGTGTGTCTTTTTTAATAGTTTGCGAGAGAATCTTTCAGTAAAGTCAGTTAAGGAAGCAGAGAAGAAGCTTCGCCATCTGCTTGCAGACCTGCCGCTTCCACCAGAGTTGCCTGGAGGAGCTGACTTGTCCAAAAGTCCTGAAGAAAAGAAACCAGCAGTTCAGTTACACAGCAAGAGAAGACCAAAGTATGTTTATGAGACTCTTCTTTTAAAGCTGATCAAGCAAGTAGAAATGATAATAGTTTCTTCAAAGTATATTCTTTTCAAAAGAATTCTGCTTTTTACTGACTTTTTTTAATATTAATGAGGCTTAAATCAAACTGCATGGTTTATTGCCACTTAATGGTAGTAAGCCAGTTATCTAATAATGTCTCATAAATATTTAGTGTTGAGGGGTTTTTTCAAAGTTAAGACAATCCTTAGATATATTAGCTGTATTCTTAGAAATGCTTGTTTTCTAGAATATGTGGACCACGACATGGTGAAACAAAAGAAAAAGAAATA
Organism: Ibycter americanus; assembly: GCA_035590275.1. Classification (NCBI taxonomy): domain Eukaryota; kingdom Metazoa; phylum Chordata; class Aves; order Falconiformes; family Falconidae; genus Ibycter; species Ibycter americanus. The sequence continues at coordinate 90,814,751 of JAVJGI010000050.1, read as the reverse complement.
GACTGGGGAAAACGCTGTGTGGATAAATTTGATATCATTGGTATTATTGGTGAAGGCACTTATGGGCAAGTTTACAAAGCCAGAGATAAAGATACAGGTAAGTTGAAAAAAGTAAATGTAATCCTGCAATTCTAAAGTGAACAGGATATTTTGGTTTTGTTTTTGTATTGAGTGAAATTGGTGATATTCTGCCCTCGTAATATTTGGGAAGTTTTTAGTTGTTGGTTTGTTTAGTTTTAAATCTAGCATTTGTCTAAATTGGAAATTATCTTTTGCTGCCTTGGAAAATCATTTATCTATAAAGTTGTGGCTAAAAGCAAGCTGAACAATCCTAATTTCTAGCTGTTATTTCTTGAGTTTTGCGCCCTATACACAATTGAGCTAGTGAAGAAGTGAGCATAAATACTCTGGGGAAACACAGTGGCACCTGAGGTAGGTTGACAAAGAATAACAAAGTTTGTAAAGGGATGGAAGGGTGAAAGAAGTTATGTGTGAGATTTAGCCATTTTCCTTCTTTGTACTCCAATAGTCACTAGCTGATAGTAGGAAGAGAATGTGCCTCTCTGCCGCACAGCCTTGAAATGCTGCATATTGGGTATTTTTCTTGCAGTATGACTTGACTTTACAACAGTAACATAATTTTTAAATTTCATGTTAAACTATTGGTCAAATGAGTAAGCAGTCACCACGATACGCAAGAATGTTGTCACTGCCTCTAAGTAGATAATGCATTGAAATTCAATTAGTAGTTCTTTCTGTGACTGCTTGCCCTTCTGGTTTATTTGTGCATGCTTTGAATGCTGGATAATTGTCTGCTTCAGCAGTAACTGAATCACATAGGATCACATACCAGCCTCAGTTCCTTCTTTCTGATCTCCAGAAGAAAGAGCAGTGTAATTATAATTCCTTCTTTATTTTTTACCTATGCTGTCTCAGTTTGCAAACTTCAGTTCTTAAGTTAAAATGTCACAGATTTTTTTTTTTTACCTCTACCTTGGAAAGCATTGTAAAGCATTGTTAGGAACTTCTTCCTGCTGTCCTGGGATTCTGTTCTTTGCACATGTAACTTATTAATCCTGTCATAACCATATCGCCTCTTTGGCAGGCTTCAAGTTATTTGTGTCCAGCAGTAATTTCTTAACTTCCAGTAGAAGTTGCTGCTGTCTGCATTGAATGGGTCCATACAGTTACAGCAAACCTTCCATTAGCTTTGGATTCAAATCCTGTGCAAAGATTGGCATTACGGCCTTTGAGATACCTTATAACAAGCTGTGCGATGGGCTTTCAAAGCAAGTGAATGTTGTGTCATACTGGAGTGTGATCTGTTGTGTACGTATCATATATGCTGGTGTAGGATAAGTCCTTTTTAGAGCTAACAAAGGTATCTGTGCTGTCCATAAACTTCCCAGACACAGCAATAAACTTCCAAGCATAAAATGGTTGAGTTGCCATACAGTCTTTAGATTATCCTCCATCATGAGTAGATCATGCTTCTGCCATTTTGCAGAATCCAGCTTCATCCAGCCAAGCCTACAGTAAAATAATAAGGAATATTTCTCCTCACTGTAAACATGGTAGTGACACTTCTGCTTGTAGGATGTATACTGATGAATTTGAAAACTCTTCAGACATCTGCCTGGTATCTTGAACTGTGTAGTACTTCTGGCTAGATATGTGCATTCTGACCTGATGCAGTAATAAGAAATCCAGCACAGGTAAAGGCCTCTATCTCTAAAGCTGCTGTTGGTAATCACTCTTATATGATATGGGGGTTTATTGATAGGCCTGGGGTAGAATATCAGGACATAGGTGAGTTATGCAGGAGGAAGAAGACAGCGGGTAGCTGAAAATTCCTGTTTATAGTTTTGCTTCTCCATGTGATAGTTTCCCAGCAATGGTTAATTCTGTTTCTGTTCAGCATAGTGTTTGCTGCAAGCATCAAAATGTTCACTGTTTAGTCCATTCAGAAATAGTAACAAATGGGAAGGGCTTTATAAACAAAAGAACAAACCCAATACTAAATCCCATACTTTGGTTGCTAATCAATGTTTCTTATTTAAAAACCTAGGGGAAATGGTGGCACTAAAGAAGGTACGTCTGGATAATGAAAAGGAAGGGTTTCCAATTACAGCTATTCGGGAGATTAAGATTCTTCGACAGCTTAATCACCAAAGCATTATCAACATGAAGGAAATAGTGACAGATAAGGAAGATGCTTTGGACTTCAAGAAGGACAAAGGTATGTATGCCAACACGGGGGTAGCTCTTTCTGGTCCTGTTCTTAACACAGTAGTCTGCTGTGCTGGATTTGAAGTTAAGCTTCATTCAGAAGTATGTTTGCAAATTGTGATGGTTGACAAGGGATTTTAATTTTGATTTAATTACTAATAGAAGTCTTTTATTTAACTCAGCTATGCCTTTTGCTCATAGAAACTTTTTTGCAAATATTTTGTGGGATAAAAGAAGTTACTACTTCATTCCAGTTCTGCTGGAGAAGAACAGATGTTTGCTTCTTTGACACTCATGGATTAGGGAGGCCAGCAACAATAGGAAGCTCTTAATTGTGAGCATTTTTAGCCTTTTATTTTCCTCATAGTATTTTCTCATAATTTAGAGTATTGTAGGCTCAATGCTGAAGAGATGTTTTCCATCGTATGCCTTGGTTTTATTTGAATTGCGCTTCAGTTTTCTCATAATTGGGCATGTGTGTCTGAAAGGCTAGAAGGATGAATGAACAGCAAGATTTGTGTGGTGATGATGTTTTTCCCCAAATAGAAGGCATGCAGACTTTCACTTTTTGGTTCCTTCAGTGTTAGGTCTGGCTTGTTTGTATTACTGAGAGTGGTACTTCTGATACTGGAGTGGTCACTTTGTCTTTGGAGGCCATTTCCTTTTAGGTCCAAGTCTTACAAACCTGTCATTTTGGTGTATTTTAGTGTCCTGTGGACAATTTGATACATGGTTTGGCTGAGGAGAGTGTTTGGAATGTGGTACCTGTGGTTCTTCCCTGTTCTCCCTCCCTGAGTTTCCATATAGCACGCCCAGTGCCAGTGGGAGTAGAAGATGCCATATGTACTGTATAGCCAGCAGAAACACTAGGTGACGTTATAAGTCAGAAGATGGCTGTGAAAATGAAGCAGGAAGTAGTGTGAGGTTTTTTCCTCACATCTTTAGCAAGTAAAATACCTTGAAGGGTATACAGCACTGACAATTTTTTTGTTGTGTTTAAAAGTAGGAGGCATCTAGCAGAAGAGTTTCTCTGGATATGTGCAGGTTCAGTGGTCAGCACCCACTCTGAATCCTGACAGTCTGCAACAGTCAGTTTAGGCTTTTCATGTGAATCTTGTACTGAGTTTTAATTAGGTCTAACCTACTTGGCTAATGAGATCACACTGAGCCTTGACTTAATACTTAATGATTCATTAATTAATTTTCTCTCTTTCTGTTTGGTGCCATGTCTAGGATTGAATTGTAAATTTTTTTTGGTGTACTTCAAACTGCGTGTCTCATTAATTTCAAATGTTGTTGTTTTTTTTTTTTTGTCCAAGTCTGTATTTGTGCTTTTGATATTGCTTTCAATTTAATTTCTTTTTCTTATTTAACAGCTTATTAAAATGATTACATTTTCAGAAAATTTGCAAGGGAAGGGGCTTTTCTGGAGATGCTAGAATAAAACTTGTTTCTGATAGTCTCTTGGAATCATTAGCATGACAATGAGACTGTGCTATTACGATTTGTTGGTGAAAAGACTGAAGTTTTTTTTCAGGCACTGCATTCTGTATTTCTCTAATGAGTAGTCCATTGTGAGATGGGGATTTATAGCCGAGATGTTGTGGCCAAATTGTAGTCTGTGCAGGGAACACACACAAGTGGGAGGAAGTTTGGTCATTTTCACAGTGGACCGTTGCAAACACAAAAGTAGGCTGCGTGGCTTAAGAAGGAGCCATTATAAAAGTGGTAGTGATGTCTTACTCAGGCAAAGTGTTTTGCCCTCGGATGAACATGTTTGTGCTTAATATGTGTTACATGCTTATCTTAGTTTTGGAATAAAACTCTTACAAAACCCTGCTGATATCCCATTTGTAAAAGCAGAGAATGAAAGCTTTCCTGCCAACACATTTTCCTCTAGTTAATATGAGTAAACTTCATTTTGAGTCTAAGGCTGACTGTCATATCCTGACCTATTCTTACTTGCTTAAGGTGGGGTTTTTTTGTTTTGTTTTGAGTTTTTTTGTTTTGTGGGTTTTTTTGTTGGATATCAGTAGTTTAAAATGAAGTAAATTTAGTTTTCTGACAATTATGTAAATGCTGGGCATGCTTTGTACAGTACTTGTTGTAAGGTTGCTTTTTGAGATAGTAACACTGGCCTGCAAACCAGCAATGGCTTGGCTTGTACAACTTTGTCGTGATACTTTGAGCTGTGTTACATCTTTTTAAGTGACATACTCTTTGTTTGTTTGGAAGACGTAGGATTATCTGATTTGTCTCAGTATTTTCAACAGCATTTTACTTCTAAAGAAAATGGAAGTATATCTGTGTTTTATCCTGGCCAGCTTGGGGTGTAAGTTTAACAAGAGGAACAGTTTTAATAGGTAGGATTGGTTTTATGCTTTCTAGACCAACCATTAGGAAAAGAAATGTAACACATTGGAGCAGTGTGTTACAAATGCTGAAGTATATTTGTTTCCATCAGTGGAAATACAGCATGTCAGACTGCACAGTTGTTTGTGTAGGTTGGTCACGTACTCAGCTGAGTGGGTGTTAGGGTCTGCTATACTGAAGATCTAAAGTTTTTAACTTTGCGATCTTTGTTATGCATGAGACATGCGTGATGATAAAGCTAGAGAACAGATTTACTGATTGTTAATTGGTAATGTAACGTATTGATTCTGAGGCACAGTCCTGTCAGATAGAAGGTGTATGTTGGGCATGGTGAGAAGGAAGTATCCATTTTATATGTTTCTCATGTAGGCTTTTCTCCCCTATGTAGCATTCAGAGGGAGACAGGTGAACACACAAGCTTAGGGATGGAAACACATGACTCATAGTTTGTATTCCGTCTTGCGTGTCTGCATAACAGCTCTCTTAACAGTATGTTCAGCAGATACCTTTTTTTAAAACCTCCTGTGCTTCTCTCAGGACGTAAAGCCTCATTTGACTTGATAGCACCAATGAGCTATAGTTTCCATTCAATATTTTCCTAAAATTTCAGAACTCTGGTTATTTTTGTTGAAAACATTCTCATCTAGAGAACTAGTGCAGGAGCAAATGTGGGTGTCAGTCTTCAACAGCAGCAGAACCAGCCTGACACCGTTGGTGCTTACGACCAAGTGTGCTGGCAACTAAACCTTCCTTTCCTTTTCCTTTTTTGTTGCTTGATGGTAGTTCAAATTAATTGGAGTTTATGTTCATGAACTTCAGTTCATGTCCTTTTGGAGCAGAGTTTGGATCAGGAGGATTGTACTTTGTAGAAGCTTTTCATCTTCTCTTAGGTTTTTTTTGGTTTTTTTTTGGTCTGAGAAAGTTTGTGTGACCTTCCCTGTGCAACAGTAATTGAAGAAAACAAGTTTTAAAACTGAAGTTGAAACCAAAGAGCTATTTCCTAGCTCTACTCAAACCTGTACACCTGATAAGCTAAGTTAGTCGAGCCACTTCATCAGTTACAAAGTGAAATTTTGGAAAAAAGGCCCTTCTTTGGCTTTTGTCAGCTCTGGTCTGTTTTCTCAGTGGGTCTGTCAGTTATACGACTTGGGTATCTCTCTTTCTGCGTTTGGTCACCTGAGATGCTCCTTCAGTTCTCAGTTGCCTCTTTATCAGCTAGAAGCTATTTGCAAGTGCTCTACGGTCTAGCTACGGGACTGCTATGATCTCTTTTTACTAAACACATGGAGAGTGCCTGACTTTGCTTTTGTTGCAGTAGGTGTATCTCCTCCTTTTGGCTGGAAGAAGCATTTTTAATTGCAAACCCAAGGGAGGATGTAAAATTGCATGGGAGACTAATAAAAAAGATTTGGTTAACATCGCAGCTTGGTGTTTTGTGTGTGTGGATTATCTGTTGCGTGTAGATTGTGTGTGTTTCTGTAATTCTTTTTAAGATCAAAGTTTACTTTAGATTAAATTTTGAATTGATTTGCAGTACAAACTAACAAGCCTTTTTAGACATGAAGTTGATGTGGATCTCGACAGTGCTGTAGTACACATGTCAAAAGAACACTGGCTCTGGTACCTTGTATGACTAGCAGGTTACTTCTCACAGCTGTCAAGGAATACTTTGTCTGAAAGCCTGTGGTTCAGAAAGAGTCTGTGACAGCGATCATGTACTCATCAGAGTACTTCACTACAGCGTTCCCTCTCTGCTTGGATCGTAGCTATAGATGTATCTGGGTTTCCTGGGAAGTGGAGTAAAACCAAACTGAGCTGAATTTCAGAAACCTCTAATGAGCAGCCTCGCTGCTGCTGGAATAGCTGATGGAGACTTCTTACCCAAATAGTTGTCATGCTTCAGCTAAGTTATCAGGAATAGTGTGACGGCTTGAGTGGTGCTTCCCATTTGTGTGTGCTGTATGGACTCTGGTCTGGAATGGATGCAGACCTAACTGGATGGCTTTTCAACTTGATCCATGTTATGGCCAAATGAGAAAAATCCCTGATTATTTATCAAAGATTTCTGATATGTTTGGTTTACTTTTCCTCTGCTTTGAAGTTTTTTGTTCTGTTTCTGATTTCCCTGTAGTATGTGATGAAACAAGGACAGTATTTACTCCCAGTGCTTCTGTATGCCCTTGCCCTTTCAGAAAACGTTTCCATGTATGTGGAGTTTGGGTTGGATTTGTTCCAAGAGGAGAATGCAGATGAACTTACAATGGGAGAATAACACTGTCATCAAGTAAAAACTTAATATTGGGTGAAAATGTGGATAAAAATAAAAAGGAAAAGTTCGGGTTTGATTAGACTAAATTTATCTTAAACAGTAAGTTTTGTGATATCTAAATGAAAAAATGAGTGTAGCAGTGATGCTTTCTTTCATCTTAATGTGATTAATTCAGTTGCTATGCCTTTATTTGGTGTTTTGCAAATTAGGAAATAGGTTTGTCAAACGGGAGTAGAAAGATAAGATTACTGTCAGTTTAAGAGTCTAAGGAATTTAAATGTAGGGAAGTTCAAGGAATTGCTAGACGATTTCTTCCTTAGTTTTCAGGATCTGGTAAAATTCTGTTTAAATCTGTCGTGGAATGTAGTGTATCATGAGTACTGGAAGAGAAGTGTTAAGGAAATGGAAGAGTAAATATAATCCAATTATCTTTAATCAATCAAGGGGGAATTCTATGTATTGTGTAGAAGAAACTGAGGAGTCTTGTTAGTGAAATTAAAATCTGATGGAGTCTCATTTTGAACAGTGAGTACAGAACAGTTCTACAGTTGTTGAACCTGTTAAACAACTCAGCAGTGTACATACCATGCACTGAATGAGACAGTGGTCTTTTTTTTTTTTTTTATTTCCTTCAGCATTTCTGTGTTTCAGGATACTATTGTAAAACATTTATACAAGGATTGAATTAAAATTTGCACATAATAAGGCACTTCTGGTGTCTGGGTTCTTCTGATCTATATTTAATCAGGTATTTTGAAATATCCCAAACACCTTCCCTATGAAATTACATTTGGAAAATACTTCCTTAAAAGCTGTCATCTGTGTAGGCTTTTGGATCATTCTACCCTGCTGCTCCCTCCCCGCCACAACCCTGCCCACGCCAAAGCACTTAAGTCTTACTTTGGGAACAAATACGTAACTTGATGTGCTGCGTTGTTGGATCTGTGTGATATGATGACAGTCCAAAAAAATCCAGACCCTGCCTGTGTCACAAAAATGCAAAGTATGTTTTGTTAGGGTTTTTTTTGGCCCCTCAGAAAATCCTTTGTTGTTTACAGGTCATCAGTGCCATGTTTTGTTGTTACCCATTTTGTATGCATAGTTTTACAGCATTATACCTCAGCTTATTTTGTGTTTTGGTTAAGAAAACTGCTACTGTTAGAGTTCCATGACTTGAAATACATGAACTGGAGGAGGAGATGTGTTAATCCTTTAATTAATCTAAACTGATATCTCACTTTCTGAACCTTACTAATATTAGTTAGCAAAATGGTCAAAAAGATTAATTTTTCTAAGTACAAACAAAAGGAGTAAGGCAAGGATTGTTTCCACCCATGTGAGTCTCCTTTATTTATTCTGTACCTCCCTAATAGATTCAGCTGTTATCTCTTATCCCACATTCACAAATAGGCAATATTACCTCCATCAACATGCAGTGACATTACAGTTTCTTATTATCTCAGTAGATGAAAGGATGGAGATGAGCGGCATGGTATTAGAAAAGGAAGTGGGGAGCCCAAGACATAATCCCCCTGTTGGTGCTTCGTTTAGCTGTGTGGAAATGGACTGTAGGCTGCCTCCCACCCCACCACAGGTACTTGGGTATTGGGAAGTGCAGGTCTTTTAACATAACAGCAGTGAGTAACTTTGAAGTCAAATGAGTAATTCTGGGTTTCTTTGAATTGCATGCATTTTACTGTAGCAGAGTGTTGGGTGTTATGACACCGCTTCCAGAAATGTGGATATTGGGCAAAGGTAGTATGAAACACAGGGTCATTTTAAAATATAACCTGCAAGTTATCAAATGTCTTGGTGTCAAAAGAACAATTATTTTTTCTGTTATGTTTTCCTTTTTTGAGAAAGGGATATTTGTGTGGCATTTGTTTTGATTGAACTAAAGGATGCTGTAAACTTGAAGTCGGACTGTGCTGTAGTTAGCAGACTTCTGCCTGTGCATAGTTCACTTCTGAAGTCTTCCATGACTGTTCTCTTCTTCCTGAATTATCTATGGTTTCTTCCCCTGTTATGAAGGATGAGGTATCCTGATCTGATGAAAAGCAATGGAGATTTGAAATAATCAAGTGGAACAACATAACTGTTTTATTCACCAGAGCTGTAGAACTCTGTCAGAAAAGGGCACCATGTTTGTCTAGAAATGAACTAACAGAAGTTTCACTTCGGTTTGCTTGATACTTTTTTGCAGCTACAGTCACTTCCATCGTTTGAGTAATACTGAAAATCATGTTTTAATGGTTAGAGTGCCGAGGCTAGTAGACTAATTTTAATAATTTCTCATAACAATGAATAAGATTCAGCTTTGACAGTTTTTCTTTTTAAAACAAATTCTAACATTGTATAACATGTAGATAGTGAATAGGTAGTAATGCACAAATGTAATGGATCCGTGCATTTGCTCTTGCTCTGCTATGGAAAGAAGCTTTAGTGTTTATACTGCTCTAGTGTATGTTTCTTAATGAGAGTTGCAGGGAATATAAATAATCAGATGCCATCTCTCAGGTACTACTCTGTTTTGTTTATGAATTGTCTCCATTGTCAGCTTTCCTTCTTGCATGAGGGTACCAATTGTAATTGCGTGGTGGTGGTGAAAATAGTGGTGAAAAATCCTGGGAGCTAGTGTCAGAACAGGAAATTGCTCAAGGCATGGAGCCTGCTTTGCCTACAATGTACAAGAAGGCTGTGTTCAGCAGTTCTCACTAAACAGGTCTGCAATCCCACTGACCCTTCCTAGTCTTTCTCCTCGCCGTGTACACAGAGTGCAGCCTGCTGCTGAGGCAGAGTTAACTTTCCTTTGTATTCCAGAGCAAGAAGATACCAAGATCATTGATACTCAGTTTTGACGAGCTGACATCCTCTGAAGGGCATATCTAGAGTATTCTGGCACTGCAGCATTAATATCAGGTGTTTTATTCCAAGGCATTTTAAAATGTCATGGTTCATACTTCAGCAGTTGCTAGTGAAGCAGACCTAACACCAGGCTGCAGCTATCTTGTTTTAAAAGACCCAGATTAGGAGCCTCTGTCCTTTTACCATGCAGAACTGGTGAGCTGCGTTGGTGAACTGGGTTACACACATAGTAACAGAGCAGACTTTTGGTTCTTTATGGCTCTTAATACTGCCTTCTTTCCTTTTTAAGTGGTGGGATCGGGTTGTACCTGCTTGATTTACCTCCTCTTCTACCTCCTCTGTACACACTGACAGGGATCTTTTATGATCAGTATTTTACTTCCTCTGTGAAATATACATCAGGACAAAAGGACCTGAACTAAAACCAATGACCTCTGAATGTCTTATGTAGTGGCCTGTGGTTTAGCTGCTCTATGCTGATCTTTGTTACAAGTTTAGCACTTGACTTGTATGAGTAATCTTTTTTCTGTTTGTTAGATAGCCAATGCATTTAGCATTTGCTTCCCTTTTCAACCACTGTGCAAGGAAGCAAGTCAGTTCATTAGAATTTGGCTGTATGTGTGTACATTCTGGCAAGCTGACTTTGATTATTGCTGTTAAGATTTTCACTGGCTTCTGAGTTGAAACTTTTTATTTAGGAACTAGAACCTGTAACGAGTTCTTGTTGGGCAGAAGCTATTTGTACTTTAGAGTGGTGGCTTTGAAATCTCTTTGGGGGAGGCTTTTGAAAATGGCAGGTAGAGAGACCCATATGAATGTGGTTTGTGCATCACCACCAGTGCTCTTCAGGGACTGCACTGTCTTCTCTGCCCCCGAGTTAAGAAGAAGGGGAAGAACTGAGTACTACAGAGTAGATTGTATGGGGGGTGGTTGCGCTGGAGATTGGTTGTGGCTGCTTCTGAAGCATTTGGCACTTTTCCTCTTTAAGAATACTTAGTTATATATCTCTCAAAGACCCTTGGCTTTAATAGCTTTATTTGTGGAATTACACAGGCTAATGTGAGATAAGACCCAATTCTGTTATGCTTAATGTATGTATGTGGCAACTTGTAATATGAACTCTGTCTTTGCAGAGCTGTAGGTTAGTTCTGCTTTCTCATTTCGTCTTGTCTTACAGGTATTTTTAGTCTGAGAAGGGCAGGCTTATTCCTGACCCAATTCCACACTGAAAGCTCTAAAAAATCAGTCACCGAATCATGACAGATGAACTAATGCTGTACATACTTTGTTTCTAGTTTCTCCCCAAACCTCACATAGAAAATATTAACCCAGTTAATTTTTCTTTAAATAAAATGGATGGAGATTGAGAGCACGAGGGAGAGTACGTGTCCATCCAGATTAAAGTGCCATGTAGTAGCATTATATTTGTTCTCACAAACATTTGACTAGTGTAATTGCTTACATGGAACAGCAATTTTATGAAAACATTTTACTGCACTGTATTTAATTTCTGTTACTGGCCATAAGGTACAGATATAAATATTGCAGAAAATGTGAACAGTTTTGTGAAAAATATTTCCAGCTTTCAAAAGTAGGGAGCAGCAATACTTTGGACTGCTGTTAAATCAGTTTCTCTCTTTCTTCTACCCTTTCCCTTTCTTTTCCTAGGTGCTTTTTACCTGGTATTTGAATATATGGACCATGACTTGATGGGACTGCTGGAATCTGGTTTGGTTCATTTTAATGAAAATCATATTAAATCTTTTATGAGACAGCTGATGGAGGGCTTGGCCTATTGCCATAAGAAGAACTTTTTGCACAGAGATATCAAATGTTCGAATATTCTACTAAATAATAGGTATGAGTATTACTTAAAGAATGTAAAAAATTGTATGTTAACAACATCTTTAAATTTTTCTTTTAGTCTTCACAGTTTACCTGCTTTAAGTCATGAACAAAACTTTTTTTTTTTAGATTACCTAGTTTCTTCAAAATCGGTTGTAAAATACTAATCTGATAATGTTACTGCTTAAACACTGGATCCTGCAATTCTTTGTTAAACTTACCTGTGTTAAAACAGCAGGATTAAAACCTGAATCTTTTAGGTCAGAGTATGGGAGAAAATTATGAGTTCAAATATATTAAAACAGAATTTTAGGACATAAGCGTTTGACGTGTATTCTTTTTGCCATGTCATTTCAAGATGAAGTGTGGCTAGGCTGGTTCTTCTCGACGTAATTCTGAGGTCCTTGTCTTTATCAGTCAGGATAACACTTCAAAAGAGTATTCAATCAGGCATGTTCAAACATGCTTTGGCTTGCAGCTATAGCCGTAATCGAATGGGGAGAAGAATTTGTTTCTTACTTCTTTAACCACTTGTAATTACAAATCATACCAGTAAACATGCTTTTGTTCAGTGTGCAACAGCAGCAAATAAAATGCCTGTGTGAAGACAGCAGATAATTTCAGTAAAACAGCAAGGTTTATAACAGCAAAAAAGGTATCTACACAGCAGGTAGTCAGCTTCTGGGATTTGTTGTCACAGGAGGTATTCTGAGTAGTTGTCAGGAGATTCAAAAAGATGAGACACATTCCTGGGCAGGATCATTAACACCTGCTAAAGGGAATAGACAGGAATACCTGTTTTAGCATCCCTAACACAGTGATTGTGTGTGGTGGTAAAGTACAAGGAGGACGGCCCCCAAAGTGGGCAGGTTCACATGTCTTCCCTAAAAATCTGCTGCTGCTGCTGTTGGAGATGAAACACTGAGCAAAATGGATAAGGGTGGCTTTTGGAGGGCCTTCATTTTGTCCCAGATTTCTCCAAATTAAATTTTCCATTTTCCCCTCCTGTTTTTTCTTATAACAGACTAGCATTAGACTATTTTCAGCTCTGGTTCTCACTGCAGTCTTGCCAGATTATGCTGCTGACTCTTCAGCAGATGTACACGTGCCTCCACATCACTTACTGTGCCCACACACCTAACCTTGCTTGCCTGCTAACCTCCGGCGGTGGGCCAGTCTGTGCACGGTTAGGAGCTCAGAAGCTGAGGTGTAACCTGGCAGTGGAGAAGAGCGCGTTATGGACGAGGTGGAGCTCTCCGTTTTACTGTGCTCTCTCCCATCCAGGATACAGATACAGAATTTTGTCCCCTAGGATATTTTTTTGAGCATCTTCCACTGGAAAAAGAAAAAGTTGATAGTTGATCTGAATAATTTTAAGACAGTGTTTCCAAAATCCCATTACCAGTTACAGCCTGAAACCAAATGTGGATTTTGTATCTTTTTAGATACACATCTTAAATGTCTGTGCTCAAAAATGTATTGATCTTCCACAAATGTGCTCTCCGAGGCATAAGCGTGTAAATTTGAGGGGAATGTTTCTTTATGGGGGTTCTCCAAGTGTAAACTGCAACGGTAACGCTGAGGGGAAAACACGTCTGAGAGGAAAAATGGAATAGAAGCCTGTATATTTTATTTTCACAAAATGGTCATTCTTACACCCATCAGCAAGTCTTGCCCTAATTTGATAAAATTTATTTGAAAGTGACTTTTGCATATATTTGAAAGTGACAGGAGCTCTAAAAGCTCGTAAGTATAGAAAAACAAAAATCCCGAGTAACATTCTGACATTCATGTATTAGAGAAGCTTGCAGATAGCATTCTGTTTAAATCATCCAGCCTTTAGAGATGGTGGGGGCTTCTGGTCATTGAGCAGTGCCTTTTAGCTGTGGAAACTGCCAGGCGAGAGCTCTGTATCTTCCACTCTTCCCCTCATACATGGGAAAACTCAGGAAGGGGTTAGGGGTTGTGTCATTCAGCAAGTTGGCAGCTGGCAAAAATAGAAGCCCTTATCTGGTCAGTCACCCTGATTTAAAGGCTGTATTTAAACTTTACAAGAGCAGAACCAGGACTTTGATGGCTTCCTAGAAGGAAGTATGACTGATGATAGTTGTTTGTTGTACAAATGCTTATGCTAGCAGTAAGGCATGAGAAAACAGTGGTTTCCTCCCTCAAGTTTTTTCCTGCAGTTACTGATTTGAATACTTCACAGTATACACCTACATTTTGACTAACATCAAGCGATGTAGATGCTATTTGATGAATGTACCTAATTTTGCTTACTTGTCTTTGCTATTCAGTAAGTTAGTGTATTTGTTTACTGAAGAGACACATAGATTATGTTGTGTTGACTCCTCATTAATGTGGTTTGAAGATCGGTTGCAGTTGTCTCAAAATCTCAAACTTCACCTGATTTTTGGGGAGGAAATCCAACAGGGTTAAGCACTAAATAATTCTTTGCTTTTTCCACCAGAGGGCAGATAAAGCTTGCAGATTTTGGGCTTGCTCGGCTGTACAACTCTGAAGAAAGGTAAGATATAATTATACTGTGTAAAAACATTCAGGAGTTTAATCTTTTTGCATAACTAAGTAGTATAAGGGCCAGAAGACTTTTGTTTAGAGGAGATTTTATTGTACTGTAATACAAGTAACTGCTTAGGAAATAAGTGCATGCTGTCTTATGCTGCGTAAAAACTCAAAACTCTCTTTGTGCAAGTGTAATGCTTTTCCAAGTTTTCTGGATAAATAACTGTAGAGAGTGGCCATATATTGGTTGAAAATGAAGTTGCAGTCCTGAGTAGGTTGCATCAAGATGCAGGTTTTTACTATTAGTTTCTGGTCCTGTAAACGTAAAGTATATTCTTTCTGTTGGTATACATAGGAAAAGTTTATTTAGGGAAAGTGAATTTTTTTAGCTGACACATACTAGTATACAGTTTCTTTTCAATAAGCATTAGTTTTGTGTAAGATTTAACCTTACATTTGAAGAGGCTCATTGTATTCTTTAGGCAGTCAGTGCTTTTGAATCTGCTGGAAACAGAGATAAAAGTTTAAATAAAAGTCATTCTGAAACTTCATGTGACTTGTGCTTCTGTTGTTCTTGGCTTCGTTATGCCTGTACTCCAGGAAACAGGTGCACAGTTTTTTATGATTAAAAACTTCAGTATTTATATTGTAACGTCCTGTGTTTGTCATGTAGAACTGGATTTTCAAAATTCAGGCTGAAAGTTCATTACATTAGTATGTACAGCAGGTGGTTGGATACAGAGAATATTAGCTACCTGAGCTTACTTTGATTTCTGCATGCCTAATTTGGGAAATAATATCCACAATGTTAACTTGTTGAGTTTATTGTTTTCCATGGACCTCTGAGCTTGTTGTTGAACCTGATAGCATTGATTTCACTGTCTTCTGAGCTGTTATTTCAGGAACATATGCTTAAGTACAGTTATGAAAACTGTTGAGTATAGTAGCAGGGTAAGTAATCTTACACAGCTGCTGGGTAGTTAATATTTGGTTTGGATCTACTCAAAACAAAAGGGATCAATGTCGTCCTACCTTCTTATTTTAACATGTACCAAACAGACTAATGTTTTTTTCCTCTGGCTTGCCATGGGGCTTTTTAATATCTGTTTTTAAATTAATTTAAATTTTGCTTGTAAAACTAGCTGTTCATTAAGATTTAACGATTGAAAGTTCAGTGTCTTTATAGTGCAAATAACAGATTTTACTATACATCAAACAGCAACATTATTACACCATTATACATAAATGAAACCAAGATTAAAATGTAATTATGCTAGCTGATAGAATTGCCAGTTGAACTTGGGAGGGTAATTGGAATCTCATTAGTAGATTTTTGACAATTCTTTTGTCATTCATTTTCCTTCTGAGTAGTTTCTGACTTGCAGTAACAGGCATAATTAATGTATACCAACAAGTGTATAATAGCTGCTGCTTTAAATTAATGTGGTTTACATTTGTTTTAGTATTGTTCAGAACTATATACTTTTCAAAAGGGTACTGAAGTCAGTATGAACATAATGGGGAGAAAATAAAAATTTCATTTTAAGTAAATTCCCATCGGTTGTTGTAGTTGTGCTCCTTCAAATGTTATTCTGGTGGATTTAATATATTTGGAGTAGGAGATATGACAGATTGTGTAAGAAAACATCTGTTCAAATAAAAAGCACTGTGTACTAATATATATGAGTGGTGCATCTGTAGAGAAAGTCCATACCATGTAAACATTTCATAGAGGAATGCTTGCTTCAGAGATAAATATGATAAATGATGGGATTGTTTCCAGAAAACATACTGCATTTTAAAAACGAATTGGGGAGTTTCTTAATGAAAAAAAGGCTCGAGTGATTTTGCAGAAATGATACCTGTACTGCTGAGTATGTTATAACAGCTTGTTAGACTTTATGCTGTGGTGGTTCAAACTCTGCACTTAATGCTACTCTTCTTCCTATTTGGAGTTACCTAGTGTTGGTGAGAGTGTATTATTAAAAGGGAAAGAATTTGGGGATCACTTTTAGGATACCCTGGTGGAAATTAAACCAAAACCTCACATCTGTTTTCTGCCTTCCATTCTGAACTGTTGATGCTGTATCTCGGCCTGTCCACAAAAAGATGTGTGTCTAAGATAGTGGAAATACTTGCTGTAGTGTGAGGGTGGAAAGGATTAATCCCAGTGACCAAAACTCCTGGTTAGAGCTGTAGAGAATTAAAGATGTTGTGAAATACAGAAGGATGTTGGAAGCATTCCAGGCTTTGGAATCAAAATTGTTGAACAATATAGTTCAAGAAAAAGTCTTTGTCTCTTTTGCTCCTTCTTACAGAGGGAAAGGTGACTTATTTTTCCTTCTTTTCAAAATGCTTGTAGACATCCTGGTTTTTGTATGTTAATAATCAGTAGCTGCCCAGAAATTGCTGGTTTTATCCAAGCAAGTCATTCTCCTGAGATGGCTAGCAATGTAATAAATATACAGTATTGCTATCTGAATAATAATTGAGATACAGAATTCACATAGCATTGAGATGGCTATGTGATTATTATTTATGTCTTCAATCTGTCCTTTGATAGCCTTGGTCAGATGGTTGCGTTTGCTTTTGTGCAGTTGTAGCTTTGCAGAACTAAAATTAGGAAAAGGGAGTGGAAGATTGTACTGTTTTTAAACGGCACCACAGAAATAAATTCCTCGAAGCATCACTTTTTCAGAAATGAGATCGTAGTAAAATCATAGTCTTCTCTTTTTCCTCCTCCCAACAGCCGACCATATACCAACAAAGTTATTACGTTATGGTATCGGCCTCCTGAACTTCTGCTGGGAGAAGAAAGATACACGCCAGCTATCGATGTCTGGAGCTGTGGGTAAGAGTTTGGTACAGGAGTGTAGCAAGCATAAAAAAAAGCCAAAAATAAACCTTAAATGTTTCTGTCAATCTATATTGAAAGCCATAATGATGGAATTGTCTGAAACTGTTTTACAGCTGCATCCTGGGTGAGCTTTTTACAAAAAAGCCAATATTTCAAGCAAATCAAGAACTTGCTCAACTGGAATTGATAAGGTAACTTGCAAGTACTACCACATAGTAGGTGCCTTAAACTGTCAGGTTTCTTTTGTAAGGGATAAAGTTGGAGATAACACATTGCAAACATGTACAAGCACTCAGTTATCACCCTGAGTGATACGTTAAAAGTTCTGAGGGGCATGTAAAGCCAAGTGACTTCTGCTCAGACATGGAGAAGCATTTTTTGTGAGTGTTCTGTGGTCCTAGCAATGTACAGTTGAATAGTAAGAGGTTTTTTTGTAGAGCAGCTGGAGTTGCCTATTACTGAAGTTGTAAAGAGAGAGTAGTCAAAATGCCCGTTATTTTTTAAAATTATGTTACAACTTCCTTGCAGCAAATCAAAATCGAAACATGGACAATAATAAGGACAAGTGGGATTTGGGAGGAGTAGGTACTTGGCATGCTGCTGGCCTTGAGTTCTTGTTTCAAGCATTCCACATACACACCTGGGCTTTATTATTTTTGTGGGAATATTTCTGTTCCCTTAAAAACTGCCAGACTCTTTATGGAGGTAAAAATTCTGTTTCTTTCCTTGATCTCAATAAATCACAGAATGACATGTATATAACTTAGTGGGAACCAGAGCATCTTTTTTTCCCCTTTATTCAGCAAACAAAAATTGCTCTTGATTCTGATATCATAATTGACTTTGTAAGTGAGGAGAGGTCCTCTTCCTGGAAACAAGTGGAAAAGAGGGTGAGTCCTACAGAACTTAAAGAACCTGAACGGTAAACAGTCAACATGATTTTAAAAATTAAATTAATAAAAAATATTACAAAGTTATATATTGAAATATTTTTCAGAACAGATTAAACGGTAGTATGCTTGTGTAATGTGTTATTAGCTGGCCTGGAAAAATGAAGTTCTTAGGAGAAGAGAAGTGTATTGGTGCTCATTCTCAGTGAAAGGAGAACTGAACTTGTGCATTAGGAAATTTTTGCTTTTGAGCACTAGATGGCATTGAAGCACATCACAGTGCAGTCATTTGAAGTTTTTTCTCTTTGTGTTGTACCTCTGGTACAGCTAACTAAAATTCTGTGATTCTTGTGCTGGAAGCTCCGGTTTGCGGCTCATTTTTTCTCTTCACTGATGCTGTGTGTTTTTGGCTGTTAAAATGTAATATATCAATTTTATCAATGTCTCTGCCACCATCATGTTACAGTCAACAATTCTACATTTATCCTTTCTAACTTTAGTGTTCGAAGACAGAGCTGAAGTAAATTGTGGTAGTTCCTTAGTTGTTCTGTTCAGAAGTGTGGTGTTGGTCAGCCTGTGCTTAGCCATCCTTGGTTGGGCAAAATGGGCAGGGATGGAAGGGAAACAATAATGACTATGGGGAAGTCCATTTGTGGAGATAGGTGAGGCTTAAGACGTAGAACTCATTGCTGAAGTAAAGCATACACAGGTTTTCTAGTGGTCAGATCTTGCTTCTGCCCTTAGGCTTTACTGAGATTTATTTTTTTTTCCCTTATGTCTTCAGTGTCAACTTAATTCTCAGCGAAAAGTGTTTTTTCAGCCATGTATCTATCTTTGTTGGTGTTGGGAGCTAAGGACATAAAAGTTAATTGGCACTCGAAACCTGGGCTATCTGGTTCTCAAAGTCAAATACCTGGAGTACTGTCCAGACAGTAGTTGGTTAATTTTTTCAGAATATCTGTGCGGAGGATGCCTGGGGTGAGGTGAGGCAGAAACAGTGGACTTCTTAAGGTAAGTTTAGTCTGTGCAGGGTGATTACTTTTCATAGACAGTTAACTGTTACTTAATGGTATTGGGCATTGGACAGTAGAGAAATTTTAGCTAAAAGAATCTGAACATTAAAATTAAAAATTATTTTTATATTCACTGTATGTGCAAGAATAAAGTAACAGCTGTGCTCGCTTGTGGTTTTGGATCTCATATCCCTTTTTCCCTTCTTTTTGGTACAGCCGAATTTGCGGGAGTCCTTGTCCAGCAGTGTGGCCTGACGTTATAAAATTAGCTTATTTCAACACAATGAAACCAAAGAAGCAGTATCGTCGAAAACTGAGAGAAGAATTTGCTTTGTAAGGATGAAAAATTAGTTTAGTCAACTGTAATAGCATTAAGTTTTCCTGGAGACTTTATGAACTTTAGTATTTTCTGGAGAATGAACATAATTAAGTGTAAAGAAAAATGGGTATAGGCTCTCATCCTTCCCATGATACCCACAGAGCTTGTATTAACCCCTATTTCATAGGAGCTTTGAGAAGAAGGAAGAAGGCCCTAAAATTTCAGCCACCTGTCAGCTTTCACCTAAGGAAACATTTGTTTTCCATGATTGGTACACCTGCTTGTTGTCCCTGTCCAAAAAACCAGCTCAGAGTACTTAATTGTTTTTTATTAGGACAACTGGCTACAGCTAAATGTGTAGTCTGGTTAGCATTACAGTCTTTTGGGTCATAAATTCATGCAACACAGAGTTGTTATCTGAACCGTGTATTCTAAAGTACTACCATTGGACTAGTTTTGTGCAAATATCACACATGAAAGTTATGGAAAACAGCTGTAAGCTTTTTTTAAAGGGTTTGTTCCCCTCCTTCAGTTACTGTGGGTTTCAGGAGAAATGTCATCCTGTTCGTACTAATGAGACTTATATCTTTAAAGCAATAGAATTATTGTCCATTGACCAATCAAAACTGCAACTCCCTGGGTCCTAAGTTCCAAAGTGTAAAGGAACAATATAGTCTTGGCTTAAGAAGGTGGGTTTTTTTTATGAGGCCAATGTTTCAAGCAATTAAACAATACAAAGTAAAGAAAGCTTGGGATATATGCTTGCACAGGTAATACAAGGTGAAGTTTTATCTCTGCCTCTTATTACCAAGCACAAGTTGTGACTGGGTTTTGTTATGATGCAAGTTACCCGAGGACTTAATGATCAGATATTTTGGAAGGAATGTGTTTATGAAAATTTTGCACAGAAGTGTGTAATTCAAAATAAAAATGTGATGGTTTTTCTCCATTTTGCTCTTTTGCAGCATCCCACCAGCTGCGTTAGATTTATTCGATTATATGCTTGCTTTGGATCCCAGCAAGCGCTGCACAGCCGAACAAGCTCTTCAATGTGAGTTTCTGCGAGATGTGGAACCATCTAAAATGCCTCCTCCAGAGTAAGTGGTTTCCTTTGGTAATGGTCCTTCTGTGAAATGTGAACATTCACTGGTTTCATTAAGCTCATGGTGTTTCAGTTAAAGTAGAAAGTGGAAGAACAAAAATGTTGATACGTGCAGCAGTTTAATGGTGATTCTGCACTAAAATGGTTGTGCAGCTGAGTGACTCTTACACCATGATAACAGTGGTTGTGAGGATCTGAGAACTGTTTCATTCATTATTCCTTGCGCTCTAGTTACTGAGTTAGCACGTTTAAAAAAATACTCTTACATGAATGTTTCTAACGTTGAAAAACCATCATTTCCCTTTTATCTCTGTTTATCAGTGTCTACTTTTTCCAAGGGTTTTGAGGTCCTCCATGAATCTGAATTGCCTTCTTTGATGGTAGAATGACACTGGGTATAGAATTCTGCAAAGGTACCTGAGAGTTGAAGTGAAATACCATAAATAATTTCCTGTGCCAGATGAGATTCTTGGTTTTACAGGCTGGAGAAGTGAAATACTTTGTGCAGGGGTTTTCCTATTGGTTTCTCTCGAGAGGAAATATATTGTAATGTCCAGTAGGGTTTTTGCAGTGACTTAATTGTCATTTTAATCAGTGAAAATCATATTAGAACAGGCCCTGAGGAAAACAATTAAAAGGTATTGCAGAATTTGCAGGTTTCAGCCCTTCCCTCAGGATAGCTGTCAGAACATAGAACATTTAATATTGAGTAAATTGTGCCTTCAAGGCAGCCTGTACTGCCTGCTTTTTAATTAGTTGCCAACTGGGAAAAATATTTGAGTTTTATCTAAGAGTTTTATTAAAAAATCTCTCGAGACTTACCTGTTTGTTACATGCACATGGTTGTTACTAATGCTCCTGATACATGAGGCTAATGAAACGTACTATCAGTATATCATTATATGTCAGTAATATCAGTATCATATATCAGTAACCAGCAATCTTAAGGCTATTCACTAAGATCTCAGAATCACTTGTACAGCATGTTGCTTATATGCATTTTAAAGTAAGTGAATGGGAAGAAGTTTGGGTTGTTTCAGGGGCTTGGTAGTGCATCCATTCCAGAAGCTGATACGTGGAAATTCAAAACAAACTAGTCATTGGTGTCCTTCTGAAAATTAAGAGGAAGCACGCTCACTTCTGGCAGAGCGTGCACAGGAGAGTGTTGACTGTTCCCTTGAAAGGCTAAAGTTCTGATTTGGGAAGAAACAGCTGTTCATCCAGAGAAAGTGACAGCGCTGATTGCAAGGACTGTAGATGCTTCTCATAATGAGTTCTTGCTTGATTCCACTTGTTTTTGACTAAATACCTGGCAGGTCTTTGACCTGTTATGTGGTGGGAGAGAATAAAGGAAGGAGTTGTCATAGCTGCGTTTCCAGCTCTTGTCACCTGTCAAAATAATTTTTCTGTGTTCCTGGGTGAGGGAGCTGCTCAGATAGTTATTAATATGTAATAGAAAAACAAAAGGCACTGTTTTTACTGCCTCAGTATTTCAGTTACCTATGGGATGAGTCTCTGTGTTCCTCAGGAAATCAGAATTGGGATGCCTGCAGGGAACAGTAATGGAAAGACAAAGAATGAGTTCTTAGGAGACTTTTACCTCTGCTTTTATCTGTCTTAAAAGACTGGGATATCCCTTGTTCTCCCTATTCTTCCTAGTATCCTGACTTTGCTAGTGTCAAGTGCTATTCAGTCGTGCAACATATTCCTGCACCTTCCTCCCACCACCACCATTTCTTGGTTATCTGTGCTGTGCAACTATAAATGCTAGATAGCCATGTCTGTTACAATGGACAAATACTTGAACTCATGAGGTAGTAGTACTTTTACAAGCAGACAAAAGGAATTGGTCACCTGGACCCTGAAAAAAAAACCCTTTCATATTGATAACTCTGTTATCTCTTACTCTGCAAATTGTGTTTCATAGCAAGTTAGCAGCATTGATTTTTAAGTCCTGAATTACACAAATAATTAGGCTTTTCATAAGTATGAATGCAAGAAAGTAAAATTGATTCTCATTTGAAGAAACATGTTCACCTTCTCTGCCAGAGGGACCTGTGCCTCTGAAATAGGCAATCAGTGAAGCCATTTCAGCCAGAAAAAGCAAATTTGAGATTTTGCTGGCTTTGAGCGTTTTCTGGTGCATTTCCGAGTTCCAGTAGGTTCATCTTTCAAAAGTTACATTATGTATAATTTGAGCATTTATTTTACTAACATAGTTTAAAAAAAACATTTAAAAAATAAATTCCGGCATAAGACTCATTATCTCTAATCCTTCTTTGCAGCCTTCCATTGTGGCAGGATTGCCATGAGCTGTGGAGTAAGAAGCGCAGAAGGCAGAAGCAGATGGGCATGACTGATGACTCAACAGCAGCTAAAGTCCCTAGGAAGGATCTGTCTCTAGGCATGGATGAGAGCAGAACCAACACCCCACAAGGCATGCAAACTTCTTCCCAACTCAAAACTCAGGGCAACTCTAGTGTAGCACTTGGTCAGTAATATTTTCAGTTCTTATCATTACCTTCTACTTGGATTGCACCTCTAGAAATTTTAGATGTTATTTTCAGAGTACTGACGTCTCCTGGATTCTTGAGGGAGGAACAGTATTGTAAGTTAAATCCTTGTTATGAAAGATTTACATTTGCTTTTGGAAAGCAGGTGTTCCTTTTAAGTTTTACTTCATTTTTCAATCTGGTCAGAGCAACTACTTTGCTCTGTATTTTGAGGGGATTTTATCTCTTGCTCATCTGTAATTCTACTGTAATCCCACAAGCCAGCTGCTGTTCACCGTCACAGTTCCTCACAGTCATTGTAGATTGGAGGAGCTTTATTGGTATTGATAAACTGATCAAAAGGCAGATTTTAGAACAATCATCATTTCAAATGAAACAGATTCCCTCTGCGTGTTATGTTAGTCTTCAGGTGTCGAAGTTGTTAGGGTTGGACCAAGTTGTAAAAAACAAACACAAAAACCCCCCCCCAAAACCTGGTGTAACAAGTAGCTACCTCTCTAGATTGCACAGCTGTTAATTCTGAAACTTAGCCAAAGTATCTTGCTTGGAGACCAATTTTATTAATGTAATATAAAGAGTAAGGTAACGGTTTTCTGTGTGGACACCATTTGAGATACTCAGCAGTTTGGTGATAGTTCCTTCATGTATAGAAATGCACAGAGTAACAATACCAAATGGATACCTGATAAGTTTAATTTAGACCATTTTTGGTTGTGCAAAGTGACCATAAATCCTATGGCACTGATACAGGAGTTCAGCTGAAAAAAACCAGCAAATGCATTCACAGGGCCTGAAAATTCTTTAGTACTAACCATCTTGAATCAACTCTTCACTTAACAATAGAGCAGAGCTCCAAATACTCTGTGCAAAGATACATAGAAAATAGTTCTTTTGATCATATTTTGTTGCAATTTATTGCCTCTTGCTCCTGTTCATCCTGTTTCTTACTGTAAGCCAGTTGTGAGCTTCTGCCACTCCATATGTTTAGGCTAAAGTTTTGGCAGCATTTTCAAGCATGACTTTCTGTAGCCCTTAAATTTTTTTCCCCTGAAAGAAAAAAAACAACTGTATTGACGTTTAAAGAGTCCAAAGAATAGTAATTATTTTCTTTGTGGTTTTAAAACAGGTAGCCCAATGAGAGACTACTATGTTTATTAGTCTAGACTACTAGTTTATTAGCAAAATAAACAGAGAAGGAGTCATTCAGACCTATATTGCTGTATGCCCATATGTACATATAAAAGTATATCTAGGTAGAAAAGATGACGGTTTAATTTTCAGTGGAGCTTAGCCAGTTCAACATAGAAGTGTTTTCTGTATTAAGCAAAACGCTTCTGGAAGCCATAATGCACCTTGGATAATATCATCGATAAGGCACACTAAAGAACTCCATGTACAAATGCATGCTTTAAACGAAACTGTTGCATTTGTTTCTGAGCACCCCAGAAGATGATGTTAAAAACACCTTGGATGAATTGCTAACGTTCTCATTCATGAATGGGACCACTGGTTATTGCATCTGGCAATTTAGCAGGAGCTATGTAGAGCTCAATAATTCTGTTCTGGTAGAAACTGTCAGATTTCCCAGAATACAGTTTGCTCTTGGAATAGACTTGAAATGAACCAAAGAGTATGGAGAAGGTAGATCAGTTTCCCTGTTTGGCATCTTTCTGCTGAATTTTCACTGAGAGTCGGAGAGAAGTTTGAGCATACCATCCTCAGATGCTACAAAAATCAACTGTTAAGCATGACATCTGAGTGAGAGCCAAAAGTACAAGGCATTAGAAATGATATTTTTCTCTGTATTGCCAAATAAAAGGTGGTTTTACTTTTATATAAATATATAAAATCATTGAAGTCCCTGGATCCTGTCTAAGTAGGTTCCAAGTGCTCGTATCCTGGTGCACATCCACAAGCAGGGTAGCCGGGTTGTGGGTTTTGCAGCGCTTTCCTGCTGTGCTGCTGTTAGTCTTACAAGGCAAATACTTAATATTTGTGTGTGTGACCATTTTTTCGGGTATGGCTTGAATCTGCTATGAATTAATATATTGGTGAATTAGCAGAATGGCAGGGATAGAAGAGGACAGAATGTGTGCGTGTTCATCTGGGTTATAAAAAAATCCAGGGCTCTGCCAGCGCAGTCACACATGCTCATTTTTTAATTTTTAACTACTTTAAGTCCTCTACTTGTAGGGCATGTTGAAATCCATGCTGCTTCTCTTTTCCTTTCAAAATAAACTACCACAATGAGTGTGTGCAACAAAGAAACTACTTTGATATTCTGACTTCCTTATTCATATTCCCCTGCATCATCATCATCTCCTCTTACTTGTGGCAAACTCATTTCATTGTATATTTAGGTATAGGTTGATCACAAACCTGCATTTTCCTGCTATTCAGTGATTGACTTCTTGTCCTTCAAACTCAGCACTTGCTTTTGCACTTATACTGCTAGCTTCTGGGTCACCTAGAGCCCGGTCACTTGAGCAGGTGTTAGAATCCAGATGCTGAATTAGAATGAGCCAGAATGTGACTGGAAATGCGTTTTGCAGATGGCCACTCTTTAACAGAGGGATGTGATATGTCAAAGATAGGAAATTTTGCGGGGATTGGAAATCTTACAGCTGCCTAAAGCAGGTGGCCTTAAGCCCCAGCTTAGTTGTATTGTGGAAAGCTGAGCTTGATGTTTCTCATCTGTCCAAGTGCATGTGCACACCCCTTGGAAGTCACTTTCTTTATATTGGATCTTACTATTCCATTTCCTATAGCTACTCCCCCAAAGGCAATTAATATGTAAAAGCATTCCATTTCTCTGTTATCCAAACTCATGCTTTGCCAGTTGTGTCAGCCGTGCTAGATTAGTCTTACTTTTGAGTTTCTGAAATATGCCAGTTCTAAATAATACTTAAAAACACCTTTTTTGTCTTTAGCAAAAACAAGCACTGGACAGCAGTTAAACCAGAATGAAGTGGCAATCCTGCTAAACCTGCTACAGTCTAAAACAAGTGTTAGTTTGGCACAGTTTGCCCAAGTGTTGAATATTAAGGTAAACCCAGAGACTCAGCAGCAACTAAATAAAATAAATCTTCCTGCTGGAATTTTGTCAGCAGGTGAAAAACAGTCAGAACAGCAGCAGCAGCCGCCGCCGCCTCCGCCACCACTGCCGGAACAAGAGCCTCTAAAACAGTCGACGGTCACGCAGCCTCCTGTACCACCTGCTCAGCTGAGTCAGCCTAAGGTTGAGACTGATGCTGCCCAGGCAGCTGTCCAGAGTGCATTTGCTGTTCTGTTGTCTCAGTTAATAAAGGCTCAGCAAACAAAACAAAAAGATTTTGTGTTGGAGGAGAAGGAAAATGGATCAGGAAATGAAATGTCATTACAGCTCAGGCAGCCTCCAGAGCCCGCCACTCCTGTGTCTGTCAGCCGGGATGACGTGGAATCTCCGGCACCCGGCTACCCACATCTGATCAAGTCGTTATATACATCTGCAGGTACTGAAGGTCTTTATTGCTAACAGGCATATACCTTGAGCAGTGGAGACGTAGTAGTTTGGGGATAAAGAGTTAACATGTTAACCATATGATTCTGTGTGAGTATAGAAGCAATGATTAAATTGATTTTGTCACTTATGTCTGGATCATGGAATGTATGTCTTAACTGTAACAGGTGCCATGCAGACAGGGCAAAAGATGATTCCCCCTCTTCAAGAGGTACACAAGTGCTGGTAGTATTTCTGATGAAACAGTTACATTCATATTATTCTGGGGGATTGAGACTTTCTTAGTGGTGTTTGGTGGTAAAGACCATCTTCTCTAGCAAATTCATAGATGGAATTTGCCAATTTTGAGTGTGTGTTTAGAGGAAGCCTATTTTGGGGAGAGAAGGTTTTATTTTTGTTTTTAATGCTGACTAGAGCAATTTCTTAGTGTCAAATTCTGTAAGTGGTTACCCATAACTGTCACTAACACGCATGGTTGAAGGGCTCCTTTGGGATATAGTAGTGGCTTCCTTAGTCTTTACAAAGTTTAGAGCTCTGTTGTTGGATCTTTTTGGGTGGTTATTTCAGTTTTATTGTGTGGTGGTTTATATATTGCTTGTGGTGTTTGCAGCTGTTAAAAGAAATATTTTGAAGTGGTTTGGGGTGGTGGTTGAGGTTTTTTTGGGCGGTGGTTTTTTTTAACCTGAAGTTTTGCTGTTCCTTGATAGGGTGGCCTTTTGTCTCTCAAGACTTCTATCTCTATTTGCAAATTTCTTCTGATCCCTCTCTATGAGTGTTCCAGTGTTTATGTGTTGCTTGAGATTTGGGGTTTACTTTCTTTTTTGGTTTGTTTTTCTTTTGGGGAGGGGGTGGGTTTTGGTTTTTTTTAAGGAACTTGTACCATTTTTCTTCAGTTTCTTGCCTGGTAATCTTACTTTGAGGAGAAACCTGCATCACCATCCTGAGGCAAATGAGGTGTTGCCATCTCCAAAATAATCTGTCCAACTACCAATAAATAAATTTAACTGCTACGTTAATGAGAATTGAAGTAACAAACCTCTGTGTTGTTCCAGGAACAAGTCCTTTCCTTTCTGGTATTGTTATTGTATATTTTTATTCCAAAATTTCTCTTTTTCATCTCTTAGGTCAAGAGGATTTGGTTAGGCAGTCTGAGATGAGGCTTCTAAACCGAACACCTGAACAAGAACGCCCTCGGATCTTGCCTCCAGACCAGCGTCCCCCAGAGCCACCGGAGCCTCCGCCTCTCACTGATGAAGACCTTGATTATCGGACAGAGAACCAGCATTTGCCTATAACTAACTCTTCAGGAACAGATCCTCACGCAGGAGTGAAGGCAGCTCTTCTGCAGCTGCTTGCTCAGCATCAAGCTCAGGCAACAACAGAGGAGCCAGTACAAACGAGCGTGGATTATCAGGCTAGAGACTCCTATGTAACAGGCCCAGACTACAAGGATAACTTTGGATCATCTTCCTTCTCATCTGCCCATTATGGCAGTAGTGATGGAATAGGAAGTGGATCATCAGGAGCATTAGAAAGGAGGAGCTTCCTTGGAAACTCAGATATTCAGTCTTTGGATAACTACAGTACTGCTTCATCTCACTCTGGTGCTGCCCCTCCTCCATCAGCCTTTTCAGAATCCTTTCCCAGCTCAGTAACTGGTTATGGAGACATTTACCTCAACACTGGCCCCATGCTATTTAGTGGAGATAAAGACCATAGGTTTGAATACAGCCACGGCCCGATCCCAGTTCTGGGGAGCAGCAGTGATGCTTCCGCAGGGCCAGAGAGTACGCACTCTTTGCCCACAAAGATGCACAACTATAGCTACGGAAGTAACTTACAGGAAAATCCCAGTGGCATCAGCCACATGCATGGACAGACTTGGACTTCTCCTGCCCAAGGACCTGGCTATTCCCAAGGATACAGGGGACACATTAGCACATCTGCAGTGAGAGGGCGCGGCAGAGGATTACCATATTGAGTATCTGTTTTTCCTCAGGCACATCATTTTTATCTGGAAAAACTACTTTTTTTTTTTTTTTTTTTCTAGCTGCAGTTTAAAGCAGCAGTTCAACAGACTTGAATAATGTTAATTCAACAGCTTTATTTTTATGTGGAAAAGGGTCTTGCATACAGTAGGAAAAAGTAAAAATGCTTAAAACTCATGCTGTCTGAAAACTAGATAAATTGATTGTACATGTTCACAAACTCTAGTTCTGAATTTTATTTTGTATTTTGGCAGTTTTAAGTGGATGCTAAATTTAGGGACATCAGCTTTTTATGGCACTCTTTCAGATCTTCTGAACTATGCACATTTGTGCTTTTTTTGTAAGTTTGGACCAACTTTTATGTAAAAAAGAAATTTTACAACAATCAAAGCAGGGCACTGATTTATTTGGTATTTTTCTTTTTACAGAACTACCTTTAGTCAAAGGTCACTGTCAGTCTTTGCACTGCTTTCAGTGTTATTGTGGAAGGTGTACTTTGTGCTCATTTCAGATAATAAAACACAACCTTTCTCTTGATGCAAAATTTTATAAATATTTGGTCAATGTTATTTTTTTTCCTTCCAAGAAAAAAAAGAAAAAAAAAAAAGAATGGATGTTCTGGTAAAATGTTCTCTCCATCTCCCCAGGCTTGTTTATATGAAAACTGTTTTACTTGAATGGTAAGTGCCTTAACATGTAAGCTTAAGGTCTGCAAAAATTTGAAGTACTTCATAGATTGATGTGAAAAATAATACCTAAACCTAAGTAGTTAACATGAAAATTCAGATAATAGGCAACTCAAATAGGTCATAACCTTGTGCTGTTTACTTCAGGTGGGCCAGTTATTTAGAGACCTAATCTTATCTTGATTAAATTATAATTTCCAAATCGAACTTCATGAGAAACGTTGAAAGTGAGGAGAAGAATGAAGAGTGTAGTTTTTCCTCAGCTCCATCTTGGAGTTGTAGTAAGTGTTTTAGTTCCTCTGCCAAATAAACTATACTTATATGTCCTTACCAAGTGATGAAACAGTTTTTTCTCTTAAATGTCAACGGCAGTAATTACTTTGTGTGAGAAGCTGACACTGTCATCTTTTTACCACAAATACTGCATTATAGGAAGTAACCAAAGGAAAAATGACCGGTATTTAAAGCAACAGCAAAATGTTTGACACTAGTTCTAATTCTCTGTAAACTTGTGATTGTGCCAATTAATTGATTTTATATCTGCTATTCCACAGAACGTTTTAATATTGGAATCTAGTCTCTCTGAACAACTGATAAAATGACTGTAGTTAAAACTCTTACCAAGAGCCACTCGACATATTAATTACAACTTCCAGCATGGTTCTTTTTTCCTTTGACAACAAGTGGTCTCTCTGCTGCAGAGAGGAGGTATGGTTATATTTTGCATGTACGTAAAAGAATGTTTTAAAGCCCATATTGGAAACAATTTTCCAACTGATTATCCAGTTGACAAATCGGTACCTTATGTAACTGAGTGTTTAATTATTACTTTTTAAAAAGTAAAATTTCTACTTACACTATTACAAATGTAGTCTTGTCAGTGACTTTTTGGATTTTCAGAATAGAAGCCAAAGTTGTTGGTGTTTTGTTTTGGTTTAGTTGAAAATCCTGGTTCGTATATGGCTAACTACTACATTGTAGAGCGTGAAGAAACTCACTTGGCTAACTGTGTAGCGTTTGAGGATCTGGCAGATGAGAAATGGAGAGAGAGTCATGCTGCTTACGATGTCCCTGTAAGTCTGGCAGTTGCTAGACACCGTAGAAAATCCCACGATCTGAAAATAAAAGTGGCCCAGTCAGAAGGAAGTACTTGTGATGACCTGAATAGCCTATGCTTAAGAAAAACAAAAGCTTCATGTGTGAATGGATAGTTTTCCTTGAGTAAGGACACCCCCATAGCATTTTTCTGCTAGTAAAATTTTGAAGGCAAAAATCGTTAGTGTCGTTTAGATAAGGACAGTGTCAGCTAAGGCTTTTTGTTACTACTTTAAAAAAAAAAACAAAAAAACCCGAAAACAATCCCACAGAGATCCACACAGATTGCTTTTGTTTCAGAATCCAGCAAAAGACATTCAAATCTTTTAGGCAGTTGCTTTCACTAAAAATGTGCAGTCTGGTGTTACTCCCCTGCGCTTCAAATGCGACTGCAGCTGATATAGTTGGCTAAAAAAGCAGGTAAGTTCAAATGGAAGGTAGATCTCAGAAGACTACATTATTTGACTTCCAATACAAAAAAATGCAAGGAAGACATGTTTCCTACTGCTTCCCTTTTGGAGGTAAATTTTCAAGTCATTTAGTTCACCTCATTTAACGTGGAGAAGTCAGTTCCCTCTGCATGTGTAAGCGACGGTGCAGTTTCCTTACAGGCTGGCAGTACTCTGATGTCGCATTGTTCCGCCAAAATGCATTTCAGTCTTCGGCCATAGGAATAAATTAAAAACAAAAAAAAACCAAAACAAAAGCAGCACAAGTAATGCTAACTATGAGGAGAGAGAGAAGGAGATGCAATAGACAGTTGACTTCCAGATGAATCAGAAACAAAATTCTGGACACTGTGGCAGTTGCGTATTGCGCAATGACTTTTCCCCAGATTCAGTTTAAGGATTACTAACACTGTATTTGCCTGGGACAACAGTGTTGGGGTAGTTTGGAGGGAGGTGTTAACATATTTCTGTATAGGATAACTCTGGAGAGATTGCCTTCAATGCAGCCTGGGGGATCTTGGCTCTTTCGCTGGCAGCCTTTCCTCTCCCGGGCAGGCAGAGGCTGTGTGTGGGGCAGGAGCTCTGCCCTTCCTTTGTGGGGCAGCCCCTGGGCTGCATGGCAGGAGGGTTTCTCCCTGCGGCCGTGTTCCCCTGGCCTCAGAGTTGCGTCTGGACAGGTTAGCAGCCAGGGAACTGGCCGGACCTAAGGACTACGAGTCCACATTCATTTGTACCGGACCTGTGTATTAACTATCAAAATTTCTTTTGAATTAAATCACGCGACAAGGTGCTTATGTCAGTTCAGAATTTTACCCTTTTGAATGAACAAAAATTTCACTCAGCAGAGTGAGTCTGTACTAGTTTGGCATTTTACATATATGGCTCTTGCATTTTTGATGCAGTAGTAGACATTCTGAAAATCGCATTATTTTTCTGTGGAGCTGTGGCTTTTGTTTCTTTCCCTCCCAATCCTTTGGGTTTACATTTTCTGTGCTGCAATTCCAAAGTGTGCTACAGAGACCTGGACACTACATCGAAAAGTAAGTGTTGTGTGTTTGTATTTCTAAATAAACATAGCAAAATACTGTAATCAAGTACTATCAAGTAGCAAGTACTTCATTATTTATATTAAGTGGTCTTTAGCCATACCAAGAGGAAGAAAGCGAGCACAACGGGACTGCTATGACCATGACTTAAAACGCTTAGACTATTATAATACTTAAAATCAGCCAAAGGAAAAGGAAACAGCTTTTATCATGGATTGCTAGTGGTCATTACCTTGAACAGAAAGAAGCAGTGTTAGGGAAGAGGTGTAAAAATACATGTATCATTAAATGTTAATATAGTTTCTTGGAAAAATAATTTTTAAATGGCAAACTTCTATATTTTCTTATGTTTCCATAAGGCATGGTCTATGTTAAATTTTCTCCATACCACGGTAGTGTAAGGTGCTTCCTAGAAGCAGAGGCGATAAGTGCTGTAATGTAACTTCTTAGGGTTTTGCGTGCTCTTCTCCTTTTGCTTGGTGCAGGAGGCAGTTTCAGTTTTGGTGAAGTTTACAGTTGGATGAGTTTAATAGATAATTGTGCAGTAAAAACTGAAGTACTGAAGTAACGTTAGGATACCTCTTATCTCTGCGGGCAAATTAGATCAGACCATGGATTCTGTTTCCTAGAGAGAAAAATCTCAGATGTATTTCTTGCATTCTTCTTTTTGTTAATAAAACACGCAAGTGTTTTACATACAACATTTCTCCAGTCTGTTCTGTTACGCTGTTTTTTACATGGGGAAATTTTGGCTGTTTCCCTTCTTGATGGTTTTGGGATGTTCTGTATATGCGGAAGTGTGTCATGAAACTAAGGAATCACCAGAAAACTGATTTGAATTCTGTTTTTAAAAATGAAATGACCTTGGGTTGACTTAAAATCGAACTAACTTTTGCTTATCAGGGTGAAGAATACTTTATTGCAGGAGTTATTTCAAGACAACCTAATTGAAAATAATCAAACTGTTATGCTTCAGCTTGCTTACTCTTTGTTATTTTAAGCCATTTGTATATAAAATGTATTGTGCGGCCTGTAAATAAAATACATGAAAACTTGAAGTCTTTCATTGTTTTTCCTCTCTGGTGGTCAAAGGGCATTTCAAAAGAACATTGGGTTAAACTGAGGTGGTTTTTTAGTATCCAAATGAACATAATTTTCAGCGTGTTGAAATTCTGCAAGTTTTTTTTTTTAAATATTTCCTTCTCCAGTACTTTTTCAAAGGAAAACCGCAGCGGCTGGCAGGACGAGTGCTTGTGGCTAGAGTGGAGCCCCAGGTTGCTGCGGCAGCCGCGGTGCCGTGTGGCAATGCAGCGAGCACGGGTGGCGCAGCCAAAGCAGGCGATGTGCTGGGACGCGGGGAGGGGACGTGGGCCCCTCCAGTGCTGAAAAGATGCTGCTGTGTCCAGCACCTGTTGCGTGAGCTTGTCAGCAGGGTGGGTGATGTATAAGTGAGGGTGTTTTTTTTCTTGGCGCTGTCCAAGGAGAGGTGCAGTTAATATTCCTCACCGCTGTCTCTTTGAAGAGGATGGTGTGTGCATTAGAAGTGATGGAGAATCAAACCCAGGTGTTTTCAGTGGCTACATGTGTACGCTGCTGGTGAAGCACTGTAAATCTGGGTCAAAGGCATCCTAGCTGGAGCCTGGATGTTTACGTGCGACATTGCCTGGGCAGGCACCTGGCAAATGCCAGCAGACGTGAGCGCTGCAGAAACAGGAGGACCCCTCTGAGAGAACTGCAGCTCGTTTGCTTGGCGTCAGATGTGTGGGCGTGGTGATGAGGGACGTGGTTCAGTGGTGGACTTGAGAGTGTTGGGTTTACGGTTGGACTCGATCGTAAGGGTCTCTTCCAGTCTAAATGATTCTAAATCGAGCGAGGCTTCAGCAAGCACTTTGAATGCCTGAGGCTCCTCTGCTTTTTTCCTGCTGTATCAGCTAATCTAATGAAAGTGTTTTCATCGTTCAATAAATGCTATACTGCCATCCAAAAATAAGGCACTTGCCGTATTTTCAGTACTCAGACTCCAGGCGGGACAGAGTGCTGGTGCCATGGCTTCGGTAACGTGTCGTTGACAAAGACAACGGGCGGTGAAGCTGCGGTAGGAGGTTGCGGGGGCCAGCAGCAGTTCCATGGGTGGCATCTGACATCAGGCTGGCAAAATGCGTAGCTGTAGCCCAGAACATCTCACTTTGGAGACAATATTTTGCGGCAGCTGCAATTAAAGCCAGGGCTTTACTTCTGATGACCACTTCAGGCTGTATGACGTCAGATGTTGACTCGCGCGTGTCAGATCAGACAGCTGCATGGAACAATTTCTAGTTGTTTGCTCCATTTTTCTCACGAAAGCTGCTGTTGGGACTAGCAACGTGACAAAAGTTGGCTCTGGTTTATGTTGGAGTATGAACATGTAATGGTTTGAGAATGGTGTTCTATCCCGTTCGGACAGCTGTTTGTGCCATACAGCCATCAAGCTGTGCAAAAAGGTACCAGTAATAATTCCAGTGGGATCCGCGTGTGAATCTGTATCTTCAGCTGCAAATAGAAGAGCATCAAGTGAAAGAGGAGAGATGCAAATAACTGCAGAACAACAGCCCGTATCGACACAGAGCAAGGAACGTGTCTGTGAAATCGATGGCAAGAGGGGAAGCAAGCCATCTCGCGTCGCAGCCATGAATTATTGCCTGTTAGCTTTGAGAGAACCATGCAATTTTGCAGAAACTTCTGTTAAATTAGCTGAACCGGGATTAGGTTGCTTCTATTTTTAAGGAACGCCTGTAAGCCCTGACAGGCCATCCGGATGAAGGGGATTACAGCTACCAAACTCCCCCATCACGTGGAAGAAAATGCAACTCAGAGCTTTTGGCAGCAACAACAAACGAGGGGCGAGCGAGCCTCGTTTGAAAAATAAAGGGGAACTGTTTCCTTTCCCAGTCAACTGCGTTCGCAGCCGTGGAGCTCAAGGGGTTTGTTTTTAAAGCCCCTTGCTCATTACGGCTGCTTATTTGGGGCTTTTTTTAGTGCCCGTGGAGAAAACTCGCAGTCAGTGTGATTTAACTCAGGAGGAACTTTGAGTCGGAGCCTACGGTAATGTTTTCTTTTTCCCCGTGTATAGCAGCCCTTGCTAACAGGCGGTGCTGGGATCGCTTTTCACGGCGTGGCTTTGATTCCGCTTCCACAATTCCTCTGTGGGTGCTTCGGATGTACTATTGATGTGGCACATTCTCATAACGT
The DNA here is from genome assembly GCA_035590275.1 of Ibycter americanus. Lineage (NCBI taxonomy): Eukaryota > Metazoa > Chordata > Aves > Falconiformes > Falconidae > Ibycter > Ibycter americanus. The sequence goes on along the minus strand of JAVJGI010000050.1, from coordinate 90,779,962 downwards.
GATGAATGCGTCTTTAACAGGACTTCTTGCAAAGACGCTTTGTAAAGATTTTTTTTTTTTTTTTTTTTTTTCTGTATTAGAAAATACAGCGTTCAAGAGATGTAACTGGGTAGAGAAGGGAACGCTTGAGCCTAAGCTTTACGGAAACCAGCCTGGGAGCTTCTGGTACTCACAAGCAGATCTGACAGCCGTGTGCTGCTCTTAAGATAACTTGGGGGGGGGGATTAACTGGTTTCTGTGGTTAGTATTTGACTTGAACAGATGTGTGTCTCTGCTGTGCTCCCGCCTGCATGCTAGGGTATGGCAATAGTTGCTAGAGGATGTAGTTGGAAGCAAGTGTTTAACGTGCAGGTCTAGCGCACATAGGTGCCTTTTTTCTTTCCTCCTGCAAGTTCTTTTTCAGACCCATTTTACAAATACGTAAAACACGTTAGCTGGTTCTGACACGGGGGGGGGAACCCCACTATTTCTCCTGCCTTTCCTATGTTTTCTGAGGATCTTGGTTTTGCCTGGGTGGCAGTGGTAGGGAAGCACTGACGGCTGCTTGCCCTGCCGCGGGGGCCTCTCTGAGCATCGGTGCCGCGAGAGCCGATGCTGGTTTTCCTCATTGCTCCAGGTCTGGGTCACCCTGAGCAAGCATGGGCCGTACAGAGAACTGGACAGAAGCCTGGCTTAGGGGATTTTCCCTGAACAAGGAGCAAGGGAGAGATGGTTACTTATGTGTCCAGCAAGGGGGCTTTTACCTTCATTCTCCTCCATCCTCACCAATTGCAAAAAGGATCTACAGGACTGGTTTCAAAGTAGAACCTGGAGGGTTTGGGTTTGGTTTGGGGTGGTTTTTTCTGTTTTTCTTCACCTGTATTTTCCTTCAGGGAGCTTGTGGATGTTAGAAACTACCATGAGACTAACTCAGGTCGGCTGAAGTGTTGCTCATCCCGGACCCCACGGTACACCCCAGCTGCTTTCTTCACCAGCAGCTCCCTCGTGGGCAACACGGGGCACCTTTCATGGCCCAGGACAGGATGGTTCCCTCGTCTCTTTCATCAGAGCTGAACTCCAGGAGCTCATGTTACAGCTTCCAACCTCAAAGGCTAGTGGCAGTAAAATGCTTCTACCAGGGTCTTTTGTATTGTTATTATTATTATTGTTATTTTGGGTTTTTTGTTTGAAGAGACAAGAATTCACAGGCTGCAGACTTCACTGACATACCTGTCTCCTGGGCTGCTTCTCTGCATCAAGAAGAATGCCTCAGCCAAAAAAATGCCATTGGTTTCAATAAATCACCAGAATTTGAATCACCAGGATGGCCCAGCCCTATGGTAAGGTTTCCTGCTGCACATTTGTCCATCCAAGCCTAATTCCCTTCGGTTTCACCTAGGTAAGTGAGTAGCTGTGTTGATACTCTTTCTAGAAATACTCCAGGCTTTTTTTCCCTACCTGTTGTTTCAAATTCTTTAATGTACCAGAATATGGGGAAGAAAGCGTATCCAACGGGCCGTAGAGCTGTACACAAGCTCGCTCCTTCGATCCATTCCCTGATGAAGGTCTCGTGGAGCGAGGATGCTCGGCTGAACTCAGCTTTGCTGGGCAATGCGGCCGCTGGTGGAATCCACTCTTATTTCTAACTGGGGAATGTATGTTGTACTTAACTCTGAAAAGCTCGGAGTATCTTTCAGGTAAAATGCAAGGGAAGTATCTTCCTTCCCCCCCCCCCCCCAACTTGTGAAGCCAAAGATTCTCCATGCTCTTACCTGAAGAAGATCAGAATAATTTACCTTCATTTTTTCTACCCATTTTTCACTGTGACCCACTTCAGCCTCTGCAGAATACAAAGCACCACGTTTGGAATTTCATCCAACAACGATCGCTCCTGCTAAACCCAGCCCTAACCTGCTTTAAACATCCCTCCTTGCAAGGAGAATATATCTTGTGTTTCAAAGTGAGAAAATCAGTAGGTAAGATTTTGAAACAAGCTGGAAATGGGGAGCAATGTCTTCATGTTCCCATTAGTGGTTCTGCTTCTGCTTTGAGCTACGGGAGGGCCAGGCGAGGGTACAGAAGCCCCGGGTGCCCCCTGCCCCCCGAGTCACTCACTCTCCGCAGGCAGTGCCCGCTGCGGGCGGTGACCTAGCAGTACACGTTATGGGGCATGTGAAGGCTGTTACATGTCTTTAGTAGGTTTCTGGGGGGACAGACACCCAACTGTAAAACGACAGCCCCCAACCAGAGCAGAACAGTTTTGTTCCTCCCCCTCTTTGCCCCTGCAGCCGTACGTGGCAGCCCTGCTCCCCGCCGTGCCCTTTTAGCTGCCGGTTCGGGCAGGGCTGGTGCTGTTTGCGCTCCTCCGAGGGGGTCGGGAGGGCAGGGTATGGCGAGGAGGTGATGCTGTGCCGCGGTGGGTGCCTGGAAGTGCTCAGAGATGTGGTGGCACTGCAGTGTCCTGCTGCCTTGTGGAGAGGTTGGGTTTGACCCAAACTTCCTTCGTGGAGCACCTGCAGTGCTTGTGTCCAAGCCCCGGGCGCGCATCCGTTTGTTCCTGGTTGGAAGCATCATTTGCCTCCTGGAACGGTTGAGATGGTGTCACTGGTTCAATGACGAGATCATTTTCAGGAACCTGCTGGTCATCTGGGGTGTGTGATCACACAGCACCCACTGGAGTGTACGGCTCCTCACCCTCTCCGTAAGCGGGGAATCCTCGCCTCCCATCAGCACAGCTGGTGCACACACCGCGACCCTTCTTTTCACGTTACCTTGGAGGGGGTTAGAAAAATTGTATCGTTTTTCATACGGGAATCTGGGAGAAAGGGCGTGTTTGTCTGAGGTCACGCAGGATGGCTCCAGCAAAGGGAGGAGCCAAACACGGGCCTCTCCTTCGTTTTCCCTGGGTTAGGGCAGCGAGCGCACAGGCGAGCACACGGACGGTCCAGGTTTTGTAACGCCACAGCAATACTGGTCTCTAAATTGTAAGCTCCAAGACAAGGTAAACTGGAGATCCTCTGCTCTGAAAAACTGGGGGAAGCTCCAAAATGCTTTTCCAGTGATACTGCTGTTCTCACGGACTAGATTATAGTGTAAAAACCCAAATATTGCTGTGTAGCGCCTTCAAAGCTAGCACTACCGATGCTACCTTTTGCATGTTGCTTTTATTTTTCATTCTGGAAAAATGTTTTTTGGATGCTCCAGCATTTGCTGTTCCCCAGCTCCCTCCACCGGGCCAATGGATGTTGTTTCCAAAATACAAGATAGAGCACCAGGGTTTAGGTTAGATGAGGTTTTTTTTCTTGTTCTCTCCTGGGCAGCCTCTTTGTCCCTTGTTGCTTATCTATAAAATACGAACAAACAGTTGTGCCCCGGCCCTCAGGACCAACATCAGAATCAGAGCACTGCCTGAGCTGCTCAAGAATGCCGGTAAGCGCTAACGATCATCAGAAAAATGCTGAACGTGCCTTCACTTAACGACTTTCTGATCTACACCCCTGCAAAGCGATATACCATTGAGAGGTCAGGGCTTCTGCTTTGCAGCTGACCCAGGGACACAATACACATGGAAGTTATAGAAGAGAAGCAGGTCATCCCTTGCCTTCCTGCACGAAGGTTTAAAATGAAAACACATCCCCATACCGGGAAACAAAGGATGCTGCGTGCAGCGCGTAAACCCAGCAGGCAACGCTACCCCTGTGCAGTCCTGTAACCTTCCCCACCCTCTGGAAAACGTGGGTCATCCCTGGGATGCAGCCCTTGCCCCCCGGATGAGGCAGGCAGCGGGCTGTCTGACTGCACAGGCGCCTTCCTGCTTCCCACCCTGCCACTGCCGAACAAAGATTAATTGCAACCATTTATCTGGATACCTTTTTCGTGAAAATCATTCATTGTGGGGGGGGGCAGAAGAGACTAAAAGCTGCAGAAGACATGGGAAATGAACAGAAATCTGTTAATGATGTATATGAGAAGTGGGGTAGTAAATAATAGTTAAAAACTTATCTGCAGATGGTCTGGTGATTCCGCATCGGTAAAGTATTACTCTAAGCCTGGCAGCCTTTATTAGAAGCTCTGTACGTTTTTCTCTCCAGACTGCTGCTCCTTATGGATTGCAGATCCTGCCCTGAGACTTCCAAGCCAGCACATACAATTATGCGAGAGAGTGAAAGAAGACGTGCAGGTAGCAGTAATAATTTTTATTTGCCAACTGTACTTGCGATTACAATATTGCCTTTTGGGAATAACGACAAAACCACGCCAAACAAATCCCACTGCATTTTGTAGACCTGCTCTATCAGAAATTCAACCCTATTTCAGCTTCTAGCATCAGATAAACTGGAGATGGCTGCCTCTTTCAACCCATCTCCCAGTAGGCTCCAGTTTGGTTTGGGGTTTGGGTTTTTTTTTGTTTTGGTGGGGTTTTTTTTTCCCTTTAAGTACAAGACGTAAGTCTTAACTGTAAGAACACAAATTCTTTACTGACATCCAGGGAAACCTTCCGCATGCTTTATCAAAGCCGCTGTCATTTTTTGCTCCCTTGCAGCCTCTCAACTCTTCTTTCTCATTTCTTATCTCCTGTATTAGGGTTTCAGCATTACAGAGCTTTTTTATTCTAGAAACGATTACATTATGCTCTTCGTTGTGGGAAGCAGTAAATCAAAGCATCACCTTGCATCTGAAAACCAGTGCTTTCTGGGTTTATTTAAAATGTAAACGTATGGCTAGATACAGCATGATGACAACGAGGAGCTCTGGACTTTGCAGAAAGGTTGCATGCGAAATGCAGAAAAGACATGCTAATGTGAAGTCTGTGACAGGAAATTAATTTTATCTCTTATTATTTTAGTACGCTCAGGGTATGGGCAAACAGGTATGCAATTTATATGAAATCATAATTTCATACAAATCATTTCAGTATGGATTCGTATACATGAAATTTATATGTAAAAATAGCGAGGAGCCATGCCTTGTCACGGTATGTAGGTCGTAGGCTGGTAACAAAATGGTTCTTTTCAATTATTTTTTTGAAGCAACATTTGTTTAAAGGCATCTGTTATTCTCTTTGAAGTGATGAATCAGAAAATGTTTGATTGAGAAAATGTCAACATTTTACAGAAAACGTAATTTTCACTGAAATCTTTTAGTGAAACTGGCATGACTACCTAAACAGTCTTTTTTTTTTTCCTTGAATCTGTATTTCTATAGAGGTCTGAAAATATCTGATTACTTGAGATACAGTCCCAACATAAGGCACCCTTCTGTCTTGGTTAAAGTGTGATTCTGTCTAAATATTTCATCTGTATGACATGTTTGTGGTGGCAAGAGCAGAAAGGGAGTAAACAGCATCCAACAGAACTAAATATAGTCATTGCAGTCCGGAACAAAATGAAGGTTGGTACCCTAAGGAGTCGGTGAGATCATCGATTGCCTCTATATAATTGGGAAGAAAAATACAATGAGAACAAGAGGGATCAGTTACATTGACTAATTGAAAATAAAAATTTCTAAAATCTTCTCCAGTCAACAAAGGAGGCTGCAGATAACGGGAAAAGACCAGGATTTTGTAGGCAGAATAGAAAGAACATCAAATGCAGATGCTTCGCTGACACTCAGCTGGAGGGTATCTATTTCTAGTTGTGTTTTAAGCGTGATCAATTCTCCCAGCAGCTTCTGCGGCAGGAAAGGGGGATAACTGACCAAGTTTCTACACGATGCCGAGACAAGACAACAATTTGACAAGACAAAAATCAACGCGAACAACGTACAAGCACATGCTTTGCTGCGCGGAGACCGTTCAATAGGACACTGGCTCGACCCCTTCCAACTGAGTACCCATGTGGGTGCACAGCGCTCTGACACGTCGTGTAACTCTGTTGGAGGACTTCGCGTGACAGGTGAGATAACGCATCAAAAGCAGCTTTATTAGATTCACAAGCAAATAAACAGACCCAGCAAATTGGATTACATTTCCTATGGGTAGGGGTTTTTGTCAAGTGGATGTTCCAAAGCGTGCCAGGGAAGCTGGCAGCTCCTACAGTTCTTCAGAGCACTTCTAAAACTGTTTGTAAGTGGGAAGGAAAAAGCTGCTCGTGTTGACATTAAACGCTCTGTAGTTAGTCAGAAAGAGCAAGAAATCCGGTTTCTAACACTTGTATTACACACCCTTGTTTTGCAAAACATCATCTGCATCATGCAGTATATTACATAGCGTTGGAATTGTAAATTCAGCATTTCCACAGCTTCACCGCTACTAGCAACGCATTAACATTTTCAGGCTTGCATTTCTGTAGCTTTTTAAGAATAAGATTCATGAAAAGACTTGTAATTATTACGGTGACAGTTTTGTGCTCTAGAAAAGAGATTATGCCACTTAAAGGTCTTGTCTAAAAAAAATCCCCAACCAAAACCACTTCAAGACCTGAAACCTCGACTATGGAAGTGAATTTGCGGATTATTTTTCTGGTTTGAAGCACAGAAAGTTTATTACAATACATTTTAGAATACTGTCACATTTTGCTTTCTGATTCATTAATAATAATTTGAAAATCCGAACCACATTTGTCTCCAGGAGATGAGAGAGCAGGTGCTTCACCAGATTAAGCATCTATCAGTTATAAAGATATTGGTCATTAAAAAAAAAAAAAAAGAAGTCTCATTAAATTAATGGCTAGTTGACCTACAGACTGGTTTACTCTGTGATAATTGCTTGAGAATCTTTCACTGGAAGGGGCTACGCTTCAGATTACAGCACAAATCATTTCCACATGCAGTGAAATTCAATAGTACAAGTATCCCTCTCTGCTTCTTCAGAGACTGTGACCTCCATTGCTGTAGTGTCGTGCACGAAAACTTCAGATTGTTATCTTAGTTTGAAATTGTTCCTGCTGTCATTGCAGATTTTAGGTCAGATAAAGGATGAAAACCAAACCCCCTGTTAACTTCATCAGGGACTTCCATTTAATTCTCCAATGCCAGAATTTCCCTTTGCAACAGAACTTTGCTTTTCTTGATGAAACTACATTCCATTTAAAAAAAAAAAAAAAAAAAGAAGAAAAAAAGAAAACTCTAATTTGGCATACTTATTTTGGCCGCAGAAGACTGGAACTGCAGCTCTCCTTGAAAGCTGTGAACCACACAAATGTGTTGATGATCAAAGAAATCCCGGAGATGGTCAATTGTTGCAAGTCGTTGTCTGCTGATGACATAAGCAGTGGATTTGTTTTGCTAACAGCAACATTTCTGAGTCTATTTGTGTTCTCTACGGCAAATTTGAAATTTGCCGTAGAGCTCAGGAAAATGAAAGTGGTTTTGCAGACTTGTATCACAATCTAGAACATTTAATGAATAGTTATAGCGCAGAGAGAGATGCTCACAGAATTAAACAGCTACGGTTTGTCATCAGTACGTGTTGGAAAGCAGGGCTGGCTTTCTGCTGGCATCCCTCCTGCCAGGAAGGTGATGCATTTCAAACTTGCTCTGAAAATTGTATTGATTAATCCGCTTTGGGGAATGCAACAGGGAGAGCAGAAAACACTGGGTTCCCTTCCGCTGCTGAATAGTAATAAGGCTGAACCAGGACATCTTCTCTTCCAATTCTTTCATTCTCCCATTTGTAAAATGATGGGATAATAGTGTTATCCTCTCTAAAGGTTGATGGGATGCTTAATGAAATGTAATGAACGCATCGGTGTGACTTTATATTAAAAGCAATGTTTAAATCTGTAAGGCAAATTTCTGTTTAGAGGGATATAGGGATTAAAGCTGCTAGTAGAACCGTGCATCGTCGTCCTCCTGTTTGCTCAGATCTTTCACACTAGCCTGTCTGGAGTAACAGGGAGGCAAAATAATTAGACACGAGCCCTGATTTCTAAATCAGATATAAAGGGGTTGTTTGCACCTCCGAACAGAAACCCAAGAGCTGGAGAGCTGGAGACTTCCACTCAAATACCACACCTTGCCTTGAAATCAGTTTGGTTTGTTGTTGTTTTTTGGTTTTTTTCCAGGTAGTAACTCAAGTTTAATGATCTTCATATCGTAAGTTTATTGTGCTTCACAGTTTCTCTTACATACTTAGCTCACTTAGGTACACAAAAGTTGGACAACTTTGCTTTTTTTTGTTTTTAATAGGACAAGCAAATTGCATTTGGTACTATTTTCTGAATGAACGACTCGTATCCTCAGCTTCAAAGAAGGGTTATACAAACTCAGAGGCAATAGGTCCGTAAAAAGAGTATTGACACGGGATAGACAGACGTGTGTGCCCCAGCATCCCTGACCTGCCTCTGGATGCCTGGGAGCAGGGAGGGCCAGCAGAAAGTGGCCTGGCCTGGGCCCCCCAGTGGGATGCTTTTTATTCTTATAAATATAAAAGAAGGACAAAGTGACAGCAAGCAGATGTCTGTGTTTATATGACTCCAGGACAGTCCTCTCTGGAGAGGAGAGGGAAATTCCAAGAAAAAGCTGTGAATTGTAACTCTTTCTGCCTGGGAGACAGCAAATGCAAATGTTGCTTTTCAAAGCCTAAATGTAACGAAGGCGCCAAAGATGTGGTCACCAGCGATTAAAATTTAGGAGGCGTAGGATGTGGAGCGTTAAGACGTTTGTTTGAGGTACTCCAGTTGCTTTTATTTTAGGTGCCGTTCTAACTATTGCAGTAAGAGATGAGGGAACGGAGAGGAACAGTGAGAATGTACCTTAATACTTCAATGCTGTGGAATGTAAGATCACAGATATAAAAAAATCAGTGAAGTTGGTCACATTTATAAGGCACAAGAAGTTGGAATGAGATGACAGTGAAAGAGACTGCTACCTTCCAGAGTGATGCTGAGCGTAAGGGTTAATATGATACGTAAGCAGAGGAATATTAACCAGTAGGACTTCAGTAGATAATTTAAATGGTTTTAAAGTAAACCATTACTTTAAAACTTATTAGAAAAGCTTCAGAAAACAGAGAAACAATCCAGTCCTAGCAAAAATGTCCTAAAGTGACTTTAATGGCTGTATTTAATTTTTGCAGGGAATGTTCAAATGCTATTTGATCACCTACCTTGAATAGAAATTTGATACATGACTCTTTAATACAATATAAAAATGTAAAATCCAATCCACTGATGGAAGCTGATGTTGGAGAAAGCCAGCCTAGACAGAAAGCAGATTTTTCCATGACAGTGGTTGGGCTTAGGCTCAGCTTAAATTGATAGCTGCTGACATCTGAAATCTTTTTGATATGTATGTTGTGGTTTAAATGAAGTTGTTGGTTTGATGTGGGATTTGCCAGGTGAGGTTTAGACCTAACGTTGTGCAGGATATCAGGATAAACACCTCCTTCTAGCACCAACTGACAGTGAGATTTGGGATTTGATGAGATCTATGTACAGTGTCTTAGGAAAAAGATTTTTCACATAGTGCTTTAGTTTATGGAATCCACATTTTACTGAAAAAGGTCTGTATCCCACACCTCTTAACAAACTAGCAATCACTGACGCTACTAATTTCACCCATTCTTTGGGACTCAACATGTATAGATTTTGCTCGGAACTTTAAAAACAGTGTTTCTTTCCCTTTCTGAAAGATGCTTAGAATTTGGAATTAGTAACAGGAAATAATAATGACGACAACAACAACAACAACAACAAATCCAACAGGACCTCAGGACAAAGACGATGAAGCAGAAATCTGAAAAGAATCTGCGGAAGAAAAAAGGAGGAAGATGCGGACAGGTCGCAGGTGGAGGTACCTTTGCAGATCACTTTGCAGTTGAGTCTGCAACAGCAGTGTTATTACTACTGGGGAGGTTACTGACAGCTTCTGTCCCGAGAGTCATTGTTGGAAAAGCTCAGCTGAGTTAGCTTTCCTGTTTCAGACGTCAAGTTTAAAATACATTTTAAACTATCCAAGCTCTAAGTTGTCTGGTTTGAAAGCACTTGCAGTATCCGCTTTGTCAGAAGGGAACAGTGGTAGTCAGGTCAGGATGGAAAAAATGTTCCTGTGATACAGACAGCTCTGAAGAGCACAATTTATGGATGGCTTAAATCGCAACGGAGTAGAAATGTTTTAAGAGAGAAATATGTGGTTCAAATGGAGTGTCAGCCCAAGAAAGAATATGGGAATAGCTGGTGGAAAGGGAGTCCAGAGCAAAGGCAAGGCTTGACCACAAGGAATGTTGTGGAGCCTGTGAAGAGACAAAATAAAGGAAGGAATGCAGGTCTTAATATCTGTCTTGAGCTTTCTACTCTTTCTCGTCGCTTATGGGAAGACTTGTAACGTGTTCTGGACTCCTGCCCAAATTCTGTGCTGATGCTTTGTGATACTGAGAGCAACTGAAGGCGGCTCATGCTGAACTTCAAGGGACATGGTGGGCTCTGGGGGGTGCAGACCCTTCCACTAGAGTCTCTCCTTGCAAGGAGGTGCCAGTGGGGGAAGTCTGCTCTACTGATGAGCCTCCCCTGGCCTGTAAGTAACACCAGGGATTGATGATCTGGTTTGGGATGCTTACATAGCAACAGACCGCTTGCTGGTAAAGGCATACACTTACATTAGATGTGTTTCTGCTGTTTTTCTCTGCTACATCAACACAGTTAGAATGACACCAGAACCTTGCTTTTTCCTTCTGCTCACTGGAAAGGTTACAAGATGGAGAACAGTTGCTCCGTAGGAAATCTGGCTGCTTAAACGCTTAAGTAGAATTTAGCACTGAAGTAACTAGGGCTGGCCTGAAGCCACAGTATCTTTTTTAATTGACAGTAAATGATTAAATATACTGAAAAGCAAAGGTCCCTATTCACAAGTCTTTTTTATTTTTGCTGCTCGTAAAACTCACTTCTCAGAAATGCACATCTGCTTTCTTGTCATTCACAGACTGAAACAGTCACACACGCTACGGCTGCCGAAGGCAACGTACCTGACTTCATGCTTTCATCGGGCAATTTCTTCCCTCCAACTTGGTGTACGATCAAGAACAATACATTGAGTGGAAATACGGGGTATTTAAGAGATGGTTGTATTGGGAAGCTACAAGGAAGAACTGGGATCCACACTGTTTCCCCACTTTTTCTGTTGTCTTCTTAGTGACTGTGCCTCCACCTTTGCACTGTTCACAGACATTTGAGCACCACCTCTCTGCATGTTCCAAAGAGAGCTTTTTCTTAACCTAGAGAAAAAAAGGGTGGCCACTACAGCAGGGGCATGTCTGCCTTGTACAGCTCTCACTACACATCTGACCATAGTCCACCACCCAGCCAAGCCAGGCTCAGTCAGACGAGTCGGGAGGATCTGTGTGCACTTTGCTTGTTGACATAGTTCCATCATCTCCGGCAATGTAAACAAACAGGACCTTTAGCGGACTGGGTATGTTGGGTATTGAGAGGCACTGATTCCGATTCCACACAAGCGCTCCGGCAGACAATTATTAGTAGCAGAGCCCTGAAGGGTGGATCAAGCCTATCTGAACAGAAGGGGCAGGAAAGGCAGGCTTATTTCCATGGAAAACCAATGCAAACAAGCCTTAACATATAGCTGATGTATGGACAGTACTGAGAAAAAAAAAGGACAGGGAAAAAGAGACAACAGAAGACTCAGCAGAGAGGAAAAATTATGGTAAGACTACTAAAGTTATCTTCTCTCTATGGAGTTAAGGGTGGGGTAAAGTATAACCACCTGCTTTTGATAGGTGCCTTTAAATTGCATGCCTGAAGTATGAAGTATACAAAGCCCTGTGGATGTGTTTATTAATGTATCGGAACCTACTAGTTTCAAGCTGTAAGATAAATGATAGAGACTTGGTTAATGAAAAGAGAGTTCTGTCACCTGCTTACTGGGGTGATCTAATAGCAGAGAGAAATTAAACTGGGCTATTACCAGTCGTAAGTTCACAAAGTGCAGACAGTAACTCTTCCTCACCTCGCAGCAGTGAGGATGACAGGCTACAGGAGAGTCAATGTATAAAACATCCAGAAATTTTTCTGGGAGGAAATTACAATAGCATAAAAAAAATGCAACTAGATGCAATAATTACCCTGAACACAGGGATTTAAAGGTTCTTTGTGCAAACTTTCTACATACTTGGAACTTTCATTTCTGAAGCTATTCTAAGCACAGGGACACCGCTGGTAGAGGAAGCTGTCTTCAGTTGCAACAGGGATGCAGTCTGGCAGTTGATTCATTTGAAAATGGTTATCGTGGTTTCTCAACCTGGTGTCCACAGTGCACATACATACTGCTTTCTTAACATCTGGAAATGACCCACCAAATAATTTTCCCTGGTGTAATTTAGTTGCCATAGCCTCCTGGTTGCTATTAAAAATTTACAGACAAGGGAAATCGCTTTAGGAAAGTGGAATGGCAAGTAATCGATAGATGGACCCTTGGTGCCTTCTTACAGTCACCAACTCAAGTTGTACACTTGGATCATTTGCAGATGTTAATTCTCCCTTTCACCTTTTTGACAATCCCTCAGATTTTCAAACGCAGTTTTATCTTGGCTTAAACAAAAATATTATGGAATGAGACTTAGGCAAAGATGCTAGACGTCACAGAAAAGTGGTGAAGATACTTACTCTCTTCTGCAGACTCCACGGTAGGCACAGTAACATGGTAAGTCCCAACATCTCTTAAGGGAATACAGCTCAAAGCCTCATTTTACATTAACCTAAAAATCTTCATTAAGCCACAGGAGGTAGTGGTTTGATTTTAAAAATGCTGTGCAACCACTACTTACAATCCAATTACTCTTGCTACTGCTCCCCAGTTGGCAGTCAGTGCTTTTTAAAGCTTATGTTTGCTCAGTTATTTGTGGTTTATGCTGTGTAGTCATCCACAGAAGTTGTCAATTAGCTTGATTCCTCTTCCCTTGTTCCAGCATTAACTTGTGTGATGCTTGAAGAGGGAATGATTTGCATCAGAGTGAAAGAGGTTTTGTTCTTCCATTCATTAGTAGTTACACTAACAGTTGCATCAACAGCCTGTTCAGCAGTTTGAACTCTTAGGAATTTCCTCATGCAAATTACAAAGACTTAAACCCAAAGCAAACACTTGTTGACTCTCACTAACAGCTTTTAAATATCGTGACTACACACCAATTAGATTGTGGCAAAAAACATATGGATACCAGAAGGTTTAAGTATATTTTAATGCAGCATCAAGCAGCGTCATTACTGTTGCCCATAAAAGCAGGGTAGCACGTACAGATTTTTGGTGCAGCCCGTTTTAAAATAATTGTGTTAAAAATTTCAGCTTGAGGTGACGTCAAATTTTTTGCCTCGTAAGATGCTGTCACTAAGAAAGAACATTTACAATCTCTTATCCTGACCCCAGTAACACAGCGACTCACTGTAGGCTTAGAAAATGAAAAATCCCCGAGGTGTGTTTATGTGTGGGTGGGAGGGAAGTGGTCTTACATTTTTCATCCTTGTTAAAATCCCATTCTAGCTGCAATCTGAAAATAGGCTGATACAGGTTACACTGAATTGTAATCATGTCCCTACTCACATAGTCCATATGGCACTGTGCAGACCATTATTTTCATCCCAGCATCTCTGCAACAGCTCTGACCCAGCACGCCTGCTGGGTGAAATGCGTTGGCCAGATCTGGAAGATGTTAAGCTCTTTCAAGTAAGAAAGGAAGGAGCCTGAGATTCTTTTGAACTCTACTATGCAACCGCAACCACAACTTGAATTAACATTTGGATGGAACGAGTTAAAACTTATTTTCTTTCTTTTGTAGGGACAAAACCCCCTCCACATTTAATACATCCTCCACAATCCTGCAGTTACCTGGGAAAAATGAATACTCAGAATTAAGCAATTTTGAGAGTTAATTTTAAGATTTGAAAATTCCTTTTCTGGTAGAACTTGAAGGTATAGCTTTTACTGCCAAAAATTACTGACATTTGAAGTCAAAATGCAGGAATACTTTAAGAATTTAAGAAATACATGCTACTCTAGTGTCAAAAGCTTTGCACATCCAGTGAATAGTACAGCCCAAGTTTTTGCGAAATTCCGTATGTCCAATATTCTATGTACAATGGACTTCCCTTTCATCACAGAACAGGTCAAATGGTGATTTGATGGCTTTGACTGAAGTTCACATTGCAGGAAGCCTTGAAGTTATTGCTATCAAGTCAGTGCCTCTCCAGAAGAAAAATAAGAACAAGACAGATCTCATTGTTTGTGAGGCTGCATAAGAATTCTTTTATGTTTAAGGTAATTTTTGAGAAATACCTTTTTCTGTCTTATTAGGGAGTGGCATGGTATTTTTTCAGCTCTTTGTTAAAAGCCTATTCTACCTGCCATCTGGAAACAGGCTAATACAGGTTACGCCAAATTGCAGTGTTGTCCCTAGTCATGTAGTTCACCTTGCGCTGTGCAGACCACAGCTTCCAGCTCAGCATCTCAGCTGCTTAATTTTTTTTGCCTCATTTTTGCCCTGTTAAAGGGGGACAGAGAAGTTCTCATTTTAATAGCAGTAGTGTCAGCAGTATTAAAAATTTCATGCTGAAACTGTACTGGTATTGACCCTTTTCAGTCACAGAAGTTACCTTCTTGTACACAAATGTTTACATTTATAGTTCAGAAAAGGAAATGTGCAACAGCCACAGATCAGTGAACAAAGGGCAGTGGAATTCACCTGTGACTTTACTGCAGAAGAGATTGCACAACAGTATTAGGAGTTAAAACTACAAATTAGAATTTATAACGCTGGTAAAATTTAAAATCCAGGATGCGCACTAAGCAAACCACTGATATGGCTTAAAACGCTGCAACCCACATAGAAGTGGCGAAATAAAATGGATGACTATTTGGCTCAAAATACCTCCTGGGCCCCACGATATTGGAATAGCAAGAAACTAGGGGCAACCTCTAGGAGAGGAAGGCTAGTTTGACGACCCTGCTTTGGCACTGAGCATCTGCCCAACTGTTTCTATTTCAGTAGTGAAAGGTTTCCTAGTGTCATCAAGGAAGTAATGCAGATGAGATAAAGCTCTTTAATGCATTTTAGATCTGGTTAAAAGGGAAGACCTAGATTTGAGGTCTAACACTGAAGAGCCAGTAATTTTGTACAGGTAAATTCAGAAGCCTAGGCTGAGAAAGCATTCTTAAACGCTAAGTCAGCAAAGCACACATTTTGGTGAAAACAGCAGAAAATGAAACTGATTCAACTTGTGCCTAGTGAGACATGCAGATGAAAAGTCACTGCAGGCAAAAAATTTGTTTGTGAACTAATGACTGAATGCTGGAACTATACTACTGTTAACTTGGTGATTTATTCCCTTTCTTGTGGTATAAGAAGTTGTTTTAGCCATCTCAAATGATTTAAAAAAAAAAAAAAAAGTTTATCTAGTTACCTATAACAATTGGTATACAAGCTTCTGAAAGCCTGAGACATGAAAATCACGACATGATTCTTCATCAGTTAGTGCAGGCAATCCTCCCTTTTCTACCCTAGTTCAAGGAAGATGGGAGGAAGGCAAGCACCAAGATTTGGTGAAAGGAGAACAAAATCTTTACTCTTGAGAATTTAGGAAAATATTGTAAAAGCAAGTTTAATTACTTGCAAGACAGTCTTTGCTCACGTATAAAAGCACATGTATGAATCTGAGTTCAGAGCAATTGCTAAACAGAGCAGTTCATTGCAGAGTTGGTAAAAATCACCGGCAGACACATGGATGATACAATTTTCAAACTGTAATATTAGATACTTACGTATATTGCATGAGTAAATCCTCTGACATCAGCAAGATTACTCAGAAGCACAACTTGAAACCCCGACTATAAAAACTTTTCTTTAGAAGGGAGCTGAACAGCTACTTGTAGGCTTTCCACTTAATGCATGTTTCAAATGCTTCCCCCCCCTCCCCCAGATGTCTAACTAACACATTTATATAAAGTGAAGAGCACTTAAAGATATCCTTAACAGGAAAACAACCTGACTGCAGAAGTTACCCATTCTGTTGACCAGAAGCATTTCCTCTGCAAAGTGCTCCCAGTTTTGACATTAGAAAAATGCTACATGTCAATGCCTTATTGCTAACTCTAAAGAGAAGTAGCTTGATATGTACTTTTAAAATCCTGTTTTAATTGAAATTTTAACATTCTAAATTGTTTTACAATTTCAATGTAAAATAGTGTGTACAAAATGCCAGAGAAAAATGAATATTCCACATCATAAAGTCACAGCGAAAATCCAAACCTGAACTATATTTGAAGTATTACAGTACACAACTTGGGGTAACTCCCCGCTCGGTGTGTTGCCATGTTACACAGGATTGTGCTAGGCTGATTTAAGTTATCTTACTGTCATGTTAGCACAACGTAGTAGCAATGCAGTCCACTGTTAAACACTGTAGCAAACATCAACAAATGAAATCAAATTTTTTGCTAGAAGAGAGTTAGTCATGAGTTATACGATTCCTTTACAACAACTGAATGGGAAGTCAGACGGACTTGACAAGACAAACACAACGCAAACAAAACAATGTAAAAGAAATACATCAATCCAAACTTCTGAAAAAGGAGCTAAATTACTTACCTTAAAACCTAAGGAGTCTGTTGAAGAAAGAACAATGCCCATATTCTTACTGTGTTCGTTACAGAAGAATCCCTTCGTTAGCAAGACACAGGCACTATTTTGTTTCATAGGCTCACGAAGAAAGGATGTGTTTGTGCTGTACTTTTTATCATCAAATGCTATTTCCAGAGCTATGCTGTTACTATGAAGAGGCTTCATTAACAAATCAGGAAGTGATATATCCTATCTCCGTTAGAAACATGTGGGGAAAAAGAACGTTTGCCATATGGGAAACAAATCAGTGAGGAAATAAGTGCTTAAGCTTCCTGGGTATCATAGCAAAAAAGGCAAAGCTTAAATTGGATTTAAGTACATTATATTTATAGTTCTGAACACGTGTTCATGCACTTTACAGCTATTCAACAATGACATTTTGAGATTTTAGTGTAATAGCAGAATTTCTCCTAGAAGCCAGAAAGATGAATAATTTTCAAGTTTTTGGTGCAGTGTGATAAGGTTAGTTAGTTTTTTTTACATATGCATTTTAATTCCTTGCTGATCCTTGACCAAATTATTGGAGCCTTTAGCAGTATGATGTACTTAGAATTGTTGGGTCATATCCTGAAGCGCACTGGAGCAGCAGCTTAACAGATGGCATTGTGGAAGGCCTGTATTGATTAAACAATGCTTCAAGATTACGTCCTCAATTCTCTTTCTGGAACATTTACCTTCGTTGACGTCTGAACACCTGGTTCCAGGAGTTAACAGTTATTACCAGAGGAGGTTGGCTTTGATCCCTGGCTCAACTGCAAAGCCAAAGTGGAAAAAATGCATCTTTGCAATGTGCAAGGACAGCTGATATTGGCTACTGTATCATCAGTCCCACCTCTAACAGTCTCTCTTCTGTCACTAATCCTTTTCCTTCCTCCTTTCCAAACTCAAGTTTCTTCTCATGTCTGAGAACACATCATGGCTTTACTCTGTTAAATAAAAACCGCAGCTGTTTCCCCAAGACCACCAAACGTTGCAAAAAGTAAACTACACTGAATTACAAAGGAAACAGTAACAAAAAAGGTGACTTGGTTAAGCACCTTGTAACTTTTTTTCTGTGAGCTTTCCAACACCTGACAAGGTTAAAAAAAAAAAAAAGGACAAAACTTTATACTTCAATTTTCAGTATGACATTAGTCGATTTATAAATTCTAAAGACTATCTACAGCTTGTCAAGTCGTCTCAGTTTTGCTGGTATGTGTTACAGATAACAATACTGATAGCTGCCATTTAATATTTAACATTTAATATCAGTATTTAACAATACTGATAGCTGCACAGTTTCGATCCTGGGATGAAGATTTAGCCATTCTTGATACCAAGTGGGCACTGTATTCTCGTTCTCTGAGCGGCCTTTTTGGATATAATACTAAAACAATAAGGTCAATTTGGGAAAGACGCAGTGACAAACTTTAGATTATGGTCAAAAAAGAGGAAAAGACTCAGCTAGCACATTTCAACATGTTAACCCGCCTTCCAGTTTGAAGTTGTTCCTGAAGGCAGTATTAACCCAAGACATTTTACGCTGAAACAGATAAAGTAGTATATAGGACTATTCTGCCTCAGTAAAAGACAAGTTACTAAGAATAATGTGATTTCCTGTGCTTTTCTACCTAACCATGCTTCAGGACTACAAAAATATGTTTTCTGTGGAGTATGCATGAAGTTTAAAATAGAACATACGTTTTGAAAACTTAACTAACGCTTTTTTTTATTTTTAATCAAGTCTTCCCCCCCTACCTACTGCTTAAAACTCAAGACCAACAAACAAGTAATGGTACATTCAACAAAAATTTAAGATACCTATTGCAGGCTTAACATGGCATGTTAAGAGCATGCCTGCAGCTGGAACTATTTCTTATTTATTCTAGATTACAGTATTCACTACTGAATTGAAGAATGGATCTTCCATGTACAGACAAGCTCTAAAAAAACCCTCATTGTTTTCCTCTTCAGTATAAAAATAAAGCATGCATGCACACAAGACTTCTCCAGGCAAACATGTCTGCCATAGGTAAAAATAACAAATAATTAAAAAAAAATAAATCTTGTACAGATGAAAAAAGATGCTATGCATGTGCTAATGTCAACCGTATAACAAACTGTCATTCATTCTATGCTATTCTAACA
Organism: Ibycter americanus; assembly: GCA_035590275.1. Classification (NCBI taxonomy): domain Eukaryota; kingdom Metazoa; phylum Chordata; class Aves; order Falconiformes; family Falconidae; genus Ibycter; species Ibycter americanus. The sequence continues at coordinate 90,761,298 of JAVJGI010000050.1, read as the reverse complement.
GGTGGATCCAGAAAGTAATTTTCATTTATTTAATCTTGATGTTTTATGTGCTCCTCAGACTTAAATTTCCACTGAACAGACTTGTTGCTATAATCAAGAAATGTCTCTTTGTTCCAAATAAGACTTTTTTGAAAGTACAAAAGCAAATGATTACATAGTTCTGTTTATGACTCAAGAGCTGGTTCAACAATTTAAACTTTCCAATGACAATACATTTGTTTCCTGAGACGGCTAAAAGTCATGTTTCAACTTCATGTTACACTACAAATAAGCACAAAATCAGGTTAACTACAGCATACAAGCACATTTACAGAAGTCACCTAATTTCACTAGTACTATTTGTGTTAATGTGTACACCTTAACAAAGTCCTAAAATAATCTTTATACATTACAAAACAAGGATTTACAAAACTTTATTTCCAAGTTACTTCATTCTAAAAATGTTGAAACATAAAAAAATACCATTTCCTGAAGGAGTTTACAATAAAAGACTAACAATCTGGCATGGAAGAGGTAAATATATGGAAACCTGTTTTAACAGTCACAAATCAGTCGCTGGTGATTAAAGAACACTTTGTTCTTCAAAGCTGGTAGGCACTTCCACATAGCCAGAAATGTAAGTTTTCCTACCACTCCTTTTCCCTCCCATACATAAAAATATCCAATGCAATAAAAAAAAAAAGTAGGATAAAAGGGTTGACGTGATCAAATAAAAGCATTATCTAAGGTCTTGATTATTGTTCATCTTGTGTAAGTGTAAAGACTTTGTCCCAAAGTTTTCCTGACAAGTTGGAGTTATTTGGCTTTAAAAAGTGTTAGCTGAAGTACCTCCCTTTTTTACCAGTATATGTTGTTTGCTCACTGCTGTATTGCTGGTTTATGTCTGTAACAGAAACTGGCTCTAGGCCAGCCCATGGGTCCTCAAGCATTGAAGGTCTGTAATAGTTTTCCACATCATTAGACACTCTTTTCTCTCTGCCATGCGCTGTACCAAATGGAGTAGATGTCCTGGGTGATCCCTTTGGAAGAAAACCATCAGGTAAAGAAACATTTAATAGACTAATTAAAAATAAAAAAAAAAAAAAAAAAAAGAAAAAGTTTCCTTCTAACGTAGCAGAGCTTTTAAGCTGATTACTAATGATAATTACTACTCCTCACTTGCATCTTCCTCAGAAAATATTAACTTTATTATACTTTAATTATAAGTGATGATTTACCAGGATAAGAAAAAAAAAAACCCCACAGACTTCTCTAAAATACTTGTTTATGTCACTCTGGCACATAATTACAGAAAAGCTCCTCATGCTGTTTTTCAGAAGCTGCCTAAGCCAACGACATGTCTAACTCAAAAGCTGAACAACAAAACAGAGGTTAGGGCTGAGGAAGAGTTGATCATGTTTACAAGAGCAAAAGTCACATGTTAAGTACTTCTAGATTGAAGAGAGCATTGTATAACGCAAATAGCTACAAATGACCCAAAAAACTTACTGGGAAAAATACCGTTTTAATCGAACTAGTGTTCTGTGAAATTTGTGAACAGATAACTATTTGATATACAATCTAGATGGTAATCAGTGATTAAGCAGATACTGCATAAAAGAAAAATCTTTTGTACTGAGCTTTCAATTATATTTTGTTAAAGATCAAGGATCACCACAATTGTTTCTGTAAAACCTGCTCCAAGCCTGCAACGTAAAGAGAGCTATGACAAAGGAAACCGCTATAACCATTTTCTCCTGTTAGCATCATCCATTGTTCTCTTCCTCAGATTCACTTCCCTAAAAAGCGAGGTTTTGTCTGAAGTTATATTTGTTTAAATTCATTAGTTTTAACCAAAGTTGAACAACCTATACCACAGATACATAATACTGAGTCTCCAAACATGCCTGCTGCATTCTGTATGATTAGAAGAACAGGACTCTTTGAGGCTGAGTGTCAGCTTCTGACATCTAAAGAAGGGTAAAAGCACTGATTAAGGGCTGCTTTCCCCACTCCCCCCAACTTCTTAGACCAGCAGCAATGGTATTTGAATTTGACTAATAACCTATATAAATAGATCATATGAAACAATTTCTGGGTAAAATTCTGGGTAAAATTGAGAAATGGTGGCATATAGTGAAGACCCCCATGCCTAGCCAGAAGAACAGATTCCACTGAAACTGCGAACCTGTTTCTAAACACGTGCTGCATCTGGAGCCTGCTTGTGTGGTCCCAGTAAGTACTTTCCTAGAACTCCTGAAGCTTGATGATAATGGATACACAACCAAATGTGGGAATGTCCATGTCTTATTTACAGGGCACTTGTTTCTAATGATTCATTGTAGTACCTTGAGGTTATGTAGCTGATTATCTCAAAACAGAAAAATTACTAAAAGGTAGAGAATTACTTCATTGAATCGAATCCAAGAGAATCCCCTCAGAATACATCTAAAATACTTTCTAAAGGACATGGAGTTTCCTAGAGCAAGTCAACATGCAGTAGCAACAGTGGCATTTATGTTAAACACTCACATTTAGTAGTAAAGCAGTAGTACACAGTGCATTCTATCTTCGTAATAAAAAAGAATTAACCCTTTAGATTACTGTGTTTAATGGAGACACTGTGACTTTGACATTGTAAACCAGTTTGAGTTTGGAGTTTATCTTATGTTATGTCTAATCTGCAGAACTCAGAAGAAAGCTGAACTGATGTAATGATCCACGGTATCCAGTGAGAGAACAAAAGAATTCAATGGTAAGGCTCTTTTGGATAGATTTATTTTAGAATTTTAAATTTCACTAAATACAATGCAGGCCATCAGTAACACTGACATTTTAGCATGTTTGAAATCTAGAAAATGTATCATGTAATACAAGACTGACAGCCTTCAGTAAGTGTTAAATTTAAGCAAGTAGATTTTTTTTCTTTAATTTAGAATACCAGTCATTATATGCTTTTTCCCCCTCTATTTTTTTCAGGGGAAAAAAAAAGTCAAAATGTGGTTATTAATATTATAGGCCTGTGGAAAAGAAAAATAGACCCACCTGTGCAAGTGAAACCATTCTGTACGAGAGAAACTGTTTGGGGCCAAAGATACCTTAAAAAACCTTTACATTTTACTGTCACTGGTGCCAACAGCCTTTTCTCACTGAACTTTCCTTAAAGAAACAGTCAATTTATTCTCAAATGTTTTTTTCCCAAACAAAAAATCTCTCTCGACAGTAGAAAAACACCCCCATCTTTTGGTGCTATTCATTAGAAAGGGGACAGTCACTCCCTTTATCAACTTTCTTCACCTGATATAATTTTAGCTGCTGACAGATGCACAGAATCACAAAAATCATGATTGTACCATTTCAAAAGATTTTTTTTTTTTTACTTTCTGTAATAATTTTCAACCCATCACCACTAACTAGCTACTGCTACTATCTAGTTCACTAACTCCTGTTGAGTGCAGAAAGGGGAACGCTACTGCTAATTGAATTCTAAGAGGAGATATCCAAGAAATACAACAAACGTTTTCATAAAATGTAAAGCAGATGCATCTCTGTGGAAAAAAACCACAAAGCTCTGTAAACTATAGGCCACGTAAAGGTTGTCAGCCATTTTGGAAAAATTCAAGCTTACTACGTTTTTCTCAGTTTTCTGTTCATTTCAAAAAATGAAAGTCTGCAGACACAAAATGAGCACACAATACTAATGACATGACATTAATAGAACATTAAAGTAAATATAAACTGTCTTTTGGATTTCCTGATGAGATTTTAAAGGGTCATTCAAGACTTTCATCTCAAAGGTGACAGCAGCATCTTAAGTCTTAAAAAGCACTGTAGTTCTCTTAATAATAGCATCTACAGAAGAGAGAGGAACAATGCACATACCTCAGAAGAAATTTGATGTTTAGAAAATGCAAAAAATCCCTCTACCTGAATCTACTGATGGCCTCATGGATTCACATTCTTGCCCACATTGAAGAAAATGGGGACTCACAGTTTGAGAGTTCCTCCCTCTGATTGCCTCTATTGCCCTCTCAGGCAAAACCGCCCATGTGTACACACATAAACCCACACACATACGCATTACTGTAGTCTTAGGCAAAGCTACAGACATACGATGTGTCCTTCCAGTCTTCGAAAGCATCACCATCAGATCAATGCTCCTAAACTACTCACAAGGTCTACAGAAGGAAAGGGGCGAAGGGAAAATGTTGTGACAATCTGAGACTGCATATTCTTCATGTCAGATTTCTTACTGAACACCTACAATGGAGCTATGAGACTGTGCCTGCCCACAGGTCCTAACACGGAACAATTCTGATTAAAACTACAGGCAAACTAAAACTAGAGGTTTCCTACATAATCTTCTGCTCAGTTAATTTAAGGCAGGCTTTTAAAAAACACTTAATATCCAAACAGTGATGTTCTAGAGGGAAATTAGACATTGGTGACATAAACCATCCCTCCAGAATCCGCAGCAGAAACCCCACATCCTTTGCCTTTTCAACAGGTACAGAGGTTGAGCAATCTGTAGGCTTCCACACTGCGACAGCCTTTGCTGTTGTGTTGAAGAAAATGTATAAAGTTCATAATGATCCCCCTCCACCAACTATGAGATTCCTGTAAGACGGTTATCTGCATCATAAAAAGAGTAACCAAAGGTAATATTTTAATGGAAATGTGATTATGCAGTGCAGGCTCATTAAGATTTTACTAATCTCTATTAAGATTTGACTTCATTATTACACTTTAAGGATTAAAGTGTCAGTAAGAGCACCTGAAATTTTTTCCATTGTTTGTATTGTGCATGTCATTTGTTACAGTTTTAGGGTTTCTCTAATATTGAATAAAGCCAGCCAGCTATGTGCATAAAGTTGGTATCATCTCAAGAACTGTCATCCCTACCTGCACTGGAACTCACATGCCTCACCCAAACCATCTGAAAAATGCGTACCTCGCAGAACCTGTTCTTGACAGCTCTCAGGAAAACTACTTTACATAAACTGAAGCTTTCAGTGCTGCAATGTAAAGACTTTAAAATGATAACTCTATTATCCCAACAGATGCTCCCATTTCTTCTTAAAGGAGCCTCAGCTTAATTCCCTTCAACAGAGCACTCTTTTTCTCTACTCATGTCCCAGAAAGCTCTGTGTGCGGATGGGGCAGCTTTCACCATGGAAGACAACACAGACAGAGTAAAAGCACACAGCATTTCACCACGGTGTTAAAGAAAACTGGTCAAAGGGAGATACGTACAAGGGAAAGAGGTGTTTGCTGCAGTTTTGGGTGGTACTTAATTTTCTCTCTGCCTTCACACACCAGAATACGAGAAGGAAAAAAACTACAATCTTGTGAGTCCTCACATCTTCACAACAGGCCTCTGCCACGCCTGGGGCTCTGTTCCCTCTCCTGATCACACTGCTGCCTCGGCTGGGGTCTCTCCATCCTCTCTACTGAGGGTGGGGGAAGACTGATGCTGCCCCGCATGGTGCGAGTCTCGCCCTCCCCTGGAAATCGTGGTGGAGGAGATGGATGCTGCTGCTGCTGCCCCCTCCCTCCCCCGCTCCCGGCCGTGCGGAGGCGCAGGCCTGTCTCCCTCACCGCCCTGCCCCATACCTGGTAGTGCCTCTGGAAGCCCCCGGGCGAGCGCTTGTGCTGCTGCGGGTGCAGGACGGCTCCAGCCGGGGATTTGCCGCCGTAGGGAGCCGGGTACCGGGGGCTGACGCTCTGCGGCCTGCGCGGGGTCTGCGCCCCCGGCGAGGGGCTCTCGAACCACCCGCCGCCGCCGTGGAAGCCGTGGCCT
>JAVJGI010000050.1:90708715-90751957 GCA_035590275.1 Ibycter americanus | reverse complement strand
TTAACGAAGGAAAAAAAAAAAAAAAAAAATAAAGCTGAGCTGCAGCAAAGTAATTCTCCTCTGGCTGTCGGATTGTTCTGTTATTTAATCAATATGTTTAATCAATATTTTTAATCAATATTAAATTATTTATCAATATTAATTAATAAAAATACTAGCAGTTGCGTTGGTCGCATTGGAATCAGGGGAGGCTTGGAGTTCAGCTTCCCAAGGGGAAGGCACCCGGTGTCCCTGGTTGGAGCACACCTACTGGTAGTGAATTCACGGTAGCGATGGACTTGATTGTAACTTGCTGCGGGTATAAATGAAAAAAATACTGCTTGTGCAGTCAAAGTAGAGGCAATAGACTTAAGGAGCGATGTCCTCCAGAATGGGACATAATTGCAATGGAATCTATTTACTGTTAATTTGTATTGGTGCAAAACCATTGAATGTACTAACCAGCTTTCTTCAGTATCCTCTTCTGTCTTTTACAAGCATAAAGGAAAGCTTTTCCTGGGAATGTGACCTGAAAATTAATTTCTGTTCGATAGAATGATCTCTCTGTTGGTTGCTTACTCATATTGTTATATTAGACCAACCTTGGGCCAACCTAGTGAGCTTAACTGAAGGGTTTAAATCATATTGAGAGTCAGTGGATCTATTTATTCTTTGTCAAAGTCATTTATAAAGACAGGTATGACTGTCCACTTTGCAGTAAATTCAAAGAGTTTACAAATAGGATATACTTAGAGCTGGGAGAGTGGATTTTTCTTTCAATCATCAAGTTACTGGAATAATTAAAAGTGCAAGAGAAAATGTGAGTTCATTTTTTAAAGTACTTAAAACATTGAGCCAGAATTCTGAGAAAAAATGCTCTGTGGGGAAAAGTTTAACTTTGGATATGTGCCTGATAGGAAGCTAGTGAGGAGAAGAAAAAATAAAATAAAAACATGCTTCCGGTCAATACTGATAAATTCTGATCTCTCCTGTTTGTTTGTGGTGTGATTTTGTTTGCTTTTGTTCCTGCAGTAAGGGGTTGGTAGCACTCTGGTACTTGAAATCAGTGTACCAGAACTGCTGTGTCTCTCTCAAAAGGCATTGTTTTGTAATTGTTTGAAACATTTAATTGTTTCAGCCATGTAAGTGTCTTGCTGGAATGCAAATCTAGGTCCTCGGTGTTTTCTTTCGTGAATATCTGTGCTCTTCTAGTTTGAGGAGGCTAGCAGGTCTATTTTATTTTATTTTTTTCTCTGGTTTTCAAAAGTAAGCTTTTGATCTCTCTTGCATTTCATCATTGTGGACATCTGTTATTTATTGGCATTAATAAAAATTCACAATGGTGTGTTTGTCTCAGAACAACAGTTGTACTCTCCTTTTCTGTTCCAACTATAAAGAGTTCTAGTCCCTGAATAGAGTGTTAGATGTTACCATAATGTCAGTGATATGATAATTAGTAAGAATTCATCAATCTTAGTTATGCATAAATGCATATTTACAGGCTAATCTTAACACTTTATAGGCTTCTCTGAGAAGTATCTTTATGGATTCCTACAACTTAGCCGCAGGTACAGAACCTGTGGGCTCTGAGAAGTTGCTGTTTTTCTGGCAGTGTATCTGTGAGAAACTTAAGTGCTCAAGAAGAGAAAAAATGAACCATCGAAGTAAGAGAGTGTAGCTTTAAAAGATGTGGAAAGAGTAGAGGAAGATGGGCCCTTTTTGTTGACTTAAATGTTTGGCTGTTTGTTTTTTTTTAGGGAGCTGTGCTTTTCAGGAAAGTTGCTGTTTACATATTTTCTGTAAACAAAGTAATGTCATTGTGAAGCACATGGTGCACTCTGTTCCTTAACAGACAAGCATATGCTTAAGGGCTTGCTCAGCTAGGGCCAACTTGATGAAATTGAGGTTATGCTGGAGGATCTGTGGCGTTTACCTGGGACTAGGACAAGTGTTGTCCAACACCTGGAACTTTCACTGCGGTGTGCAGCCTTGAACAGAGGTAGCAGCCTGACTTTTCTTAAAAGCTTTGAAATGTGCAAAATAGATAGCTGCTTCTAGATAAGCTCACTTTCAGCATGCTGCTTGGTCTGTATATTGTATTAAAAACCAAAACCTGTTAAATCCATCTGGAGTGGTTTGTAATACTTGAGGAAAATGTCTTAAAGAATGGGATGCAAGTGTTCTCATTGAGAGCAGTACAGTGAATGAAAACGTTTTAGCAGAAGCCTTGCATTCCTAGTGCTGCTTCATATCTCTGTAGCTTTTTTTATTGCATGTATCTCTCTGTATCCATCTGCATCTTACCATATATACAGTAAGGTAGGTGGGAGAGTTATGGGGGTGACTGAAGGCTGGCTCAGGTCTGATGGAGGGAGTGTGGAGCAGGTGACACAGGCATTTGCTGCTGCGTGACTCAGGAGATGCACCGTGCAGCCCTGCATGCTTTGAGGGATTGTGGTTCTTTTCTCCTTCCTGTTCTGTAAAGAAGCCTGTGTGCTTGAATTAATTGGTTTTTTCTTTGTTTTGGATTTGGTGTTTTTTTTTTTTTGTTTGTTTGTTTTTTGTTGTTGTTGTTATGTTTTGGTTTGGTTTTCCCCATGTTTTACATCTTTCTTTGACCTGGACAAACATCGAAAAGATGCTTACCAGAAGTTAGTATTGCACAATTTTGTATTTTTGTAGTATTATTGGCCAGGTGCTTTATTTTTTTTGTGTGTATGTGTGTGGTATGAGACCACCTTCCAAATAGTAATGAAATTACCATCCATGCAGGGTGGTGAAGTGTTTGCATCCCCAGCCTGCAGTGAAAGACACCGAGTTAGCAGAAGATAACCGAAGGTCACCGAAGAGATAGTTGGCAAACCTGTGGTCTAGGCAATGAGATTGCTTGCTCTGTCTGTTACGCTTACTGCCACCCCTGTAGTTTTAGGGCTAGTCGGGTTGGAAAGGGTTAGGGAAAGGAGGAAAGCATTGTGATTTCCTAGTGGTTATCTTGCATGTGCGACTGCCATTGAAAGTTAAAGATAGGAAAATAAGTATTTCCTTGCCTTGTATACTCTGTCTTCAGTTTTGTAACCTCTTTTTTGAAATGCAGATAATTTTTTTTTTTTGTGTGTATTGATGCAAGTGCAGAAGTCTACACAGGTCAAAACACTTTGTGAGGATACTGTGCTTCACTGGCCTGCTACCCATTAGTTTTAGTTTGTGTCTTTCTGATGTTGCTTGCTGTGCTTTTATTGGAGCTTTCTTCAGATTAGTCTTTAAAAGCTATATAGGTGTTTGTGGAAGGAACGTGTAAGAGTATCTCTAAAAAGTAGCTTTCTTCTAGAACTGCTAGGTGTTTAGAATAGGTTTTGCAATGTTAACCAGAAGGTTTTTCAACTTTGAAATGCTTTACTAATGTAATAATGTAACTCCTAATAACCTACCTGTGCAGAAAGCTTTATTATCCTTTGTGGAAGATGAGGGAGGGTGATGAGAGTGTCATAAAGTGTTTCAGACTACCAATGAGAAACATATCTTAAAAAAATATTGAAGAGTAAGTTACTGTTTTCTGTTTCTTGTCAGGTGCTAGTAATGTAAAGCCATTGGATGGTGTGAAAATTCTTGATTTAACAAGGTTTGTATTTTGTTCATAATTTGGAAGACACTGTCTAGATGTAAATATTCTGATAGGGAAAAACTAAGAAAATCTTTTTTTTTTAATATTACAGGTTGCTTGCAGGGCCCTTTGCCACAATGAATTTAGGAGATCTAGGGGCTGAAGTTATCAAAGTGGAAAGACCAGGTAAGATTTTTATTTATCTATCTTAGATACAATAAGAGTGTGATGTAGTTTAGCAACTATTTGTTAATGTATTTTAAGTAATACGTGACTGAGAATGCAAGATTGAAGACAATACTATATCTTTTTGGTGATGATGTGTTTCTGGTGACAGTGTGTGTATGGTATTGTGCTAAGAAATAATTTTGTAGCTATTTGTTTGGGGTTTTTTTGAGCCAGCAGTTTTCAAGTTTTGGGAACATTTTACATCTTCATACTATTTGTGATGTGGTAGAGAACTAGTTATTAGGAGGTTTGCTTATACATGTATGATCCCTTGGCTTTAAACTTAACACTGTGCTCCACCTGTGTGTTTTGATCAGAAGTAGTCTATGTCTGTATTTAGAAAACAGTGTGAGAACAGTTGAAGTTGTAAGGTCAGGTAACTTTTTCAGATATTAATGTACAAACCAGTACTGAGTCGTCACTTACGTGCCTTATTCCATCACTCAAAGCTAAATTGATTTTGTTTGAATTGTTTGGACTTTGCTTAGATTGTAAATTGGGCTTGTGAATGCTTAGGTGTATGGTGGGGTTTTTTTTTTTGGGGTTTTTTTTTTTTTTTGGTAATGTAGTGATAGGATTAAAACAGGGTTTTAGATGTAGTGTTTGACATGCAAAATTTGACAAACGTACAAATCCTTCCAGCAATTAGTTATATAAGAATTACAGAAAAGGTGTTTTTCCCATTTGGGAATTCAGAATCTTCAGGTCAGTTCCCTCTGAGCCAAAATGTCTCAGGTAATTTTAAATAAGAATACGTTTTACTACTCAGTAATACTGATATAATATCAGAATACTGATAAAATGACAGGTGCTTTAATTTTGGAAATAGAGACTCCACCTTCTATTTTAATTTTTATTATTATAAGAATGAAAGGTGATATGAGCATTTTAAAAAAATAACATATATTGTTAGCACTGCTTTGGTGTAATATTATACAGATTTAGTGGGGCTCACAAGCATCTTGACTGGTAGAGTATAAGGTGAATTGCCATACCCTATCGACTTTTATTGAGAATAATTTTAATATTCCAGCACAGTTTCAGGTTGTTATTTAAAAATTACCTTGTTGGACAAATCTTTCTTTGGAATTGTGCAAAATGAACAAAAGTTATTTTCTGCCTAAGGTAGTTTTATCTTTAATGTCCAGGATCTGATATTCCAGTATAGGTGGAGATGGAAGTTCATTGGAAAAGGGAGATTTCTGAATTTGCATTAAAATCTTCATGCTAGTGCTGAAACTGTCTGAGGTTAGTGAGCTTTGAGTGTGTATTTTCAAATGCAGAAACTTCTGTAGCTCCTTCTGAGTCTGATTGGACTCTGGGTAATTAGCTTCATAAATAGAATTTATTTTATTTTTGCGTCTTTGAGCTTAACACGATGATTTTCTTCTCCCATTTAGCACGTACACTTCTTACTTAAAGAGTTGTGGAGGATTGGGTAATGATAAAAAAAATGCTTCATTCTTATGGAGCAGCTACACTTTCTAGTTCTTAAGACCATAGAAGAAGATTAACAAATTGCATGACATTCAGTTCTTTTTTTAGAAATATTTCCTGCATTTGGCTTTCAGTTTTATACATCATTATGCATCTGAGGCATGAAATTATGCCATAGCAGCTGCACATTTTGATGTATTTTTTTCTTTCTTGAAGTTTCCATGTTTTAAGTTTCTCTCTTTTGGTATTATTAGTTTTATAAAGAGCTGGTGAAGGTAATTACACACTTGAGACACTAAAACATAGTAAATCACCTATATTTTATTTTAAATCAGAAATATTGAAAGTTTGAACATTTAACAAAACATAGAATGTCTAACAAAACTCACACATCAACCTATGGTTCATCCTTAATCACTCACCGTTGTTTCAAATGTTTTCACTCTTGTGACAGGGCAGAAGCTGCATCAATTTTGTACTATCAGATGAGACTGACAGTGGTAGAATTCCAAGTATCTAGGTAGTAGGAATAGAGCAATGTCAGCAATTAGGTATGAAGTAATGATTTTGGAGGTTTGCATTCCAGGTCCTAGAGTTTTGTTTTGTGATAGAAGGAGAAGAGCAGCCTGAGAATTCTGAATTTAAAACGTTTTAGAAAATGAGTAATTGGCTCTTTCTGTGAGAGGATATCTACTTTTACAGGAGTATTAATCTGTAAAGGATAGTAGCCACACTAGCAACCTGCATGGAAAGTATTACTGAAATGTTTTGTTTTCAATGGCTTGAAGTGGTAATATACAGAAGAAAGATTATTTTTTTTCCCCCCCCCAAGCTTCCTGCTTGAACCAAAATAGTTCTTTGAGATAGTAAACACTACAGATGTTGATGAGTAATTTAAACATTTGTATAACTTCTACCACAGTTGATCTTAAATGTCTGTAGACTTTGTGTTACTACAGTGTATAGCACAATTGTGGCAGCGGCGATATGGTGTAAGACCTTCAGCTTGTTTCTGTCTCTGTGCTAGTATCAAAGAGTCTTCTGTCTTGCCTCACTAAGGAAAGTTTTTACTCACGTGAAGTTAACAAGTAGATAAAGTCTGGTTATTGAAATAGACGTAGGAATGTGCCTGCTTGCTAGAACTCGGGATGATGATTATGTCTGAATTTAAATTTAGCTTGAATTCTAATTAAAATAATTGCCAGTCTTCATGACATTTAAGAAAGGTTTAAAATTGGAAATTAAGCATAAATCATACAGCGACATCAATGTCTGCAGCAGCTTTAATGCCATCTTGCCTTTTGCTAGTGCTTCCTTTTGTTGGTGTTCAGCAGCATGCAGTTTAACAAGTTGTTGCTGATCAGTGGTATCTTGACATTGTGTCCAGAGTGTTTCAGGAATAGCTTGTTGACCATGTGCACTGTGTGAATTGGTGCAGGGAAAGAGCTTCTGCTAGATTCTTCTGGATTGCCCTAAAGAGTGACTTGTAGCTGTGCTTTAAGGTAAAAAACCAAACCCCCAAAAAACACCACCACCACCCCACTTCCCCTCGCGTGCACCCCCCCCCCCCCCCAAAAACCAAAACCACCCCAAACTAAAAAAAACCAACCCAAAAAAATGCCAACAAAAAACCACACCAAAAAACCAAACCAAAAAAACCAACCCACGAACAAAAACAACCAAAAAACTTGCAAATACATTGATGGTTTGTGGCTGTATATTAATACTTTAAAGCCTAAAAATAGTCCCAGCACTAGCAAACACTGTGTTCACTTTGCTTAATTATGTTCACTTTTAGGTGTTTTTTGATATAAATATCCATATATATATATATATAAACCTAATTTTTGTCCTGCCTGCTAGATGAAGCTTAGGTGGTTTAAGTATGTTGGAGGAAAACTTTTTATTCTTTTTGTTTGTTCCCAGTGGGATATTGGACAAATATGAAAATGTGATGGTATTTCTTTCAGGAGCTGGTGATGATACAAGAGCCTGGGGCCCACCTTTTGCTGGAACAGAAAGTGTTTATTTTCTCAGTGTCAATAGAAATAAAAAGGTAAGTGGAGTGCGGCATTGAACATTAGCCAATGTTTTCTGTCTTTACAACTGAAGACATAACAGTTCTTTGTTTGATTCTTAACATATATAATGGAACAATAGTTACATTGGCCTTAAATTGTGATGAATAAGTTTCAGGAGAAAAAACAAAGAGTTCCTTTGAACAAAAAAAGGCTGCAAACCTCTGGTATGGTGCTGTGGTCAGCTGAGGCAAATTCAAAAAGCAAGAGTGGGCCTGAAAGTCTGCAGCTGGTGGTGCAAATTGACTGGAAATGAACCCTGCTGAAAGTCAGGGTTATTTTATTTGAAGGATCGGACTTTTCAGGGGCATCAGCTCAGATGACCTGCATCAGCTGGCAGCTGGAGCTGAAGGAGAGCAGGCATCATACCACAGTTAAGTTGGCCAAAGGTAGCTTGTGAAGCTTCAGGTTTAAGATGAAGTTTCATTACATGCCTGAGTTGTTTAATGGCTTGTTGCTATTGAAACAAATGTTTCTGGTGTCCCCATGTGTACTTGCAGTAGGCACTCTGCAAACATACAGTGAACAGACTGCAGTGCAGCTTCGAGCTGCACATCTGTCGGACTTGTTTTGGTGCTTGTCTGATACATTGGTGAGACAGTCCTGCTTTACCAACAAATTTTTTTAGCAGGGAGAGATGGGGTGTGTGTAAATATTTACTTCCTTGATTTAGCTGTAGCATGCAACTTGACTGTTGGTTATGTTTAGAAGAGGCTGATAATCACCACAAGGGCTTTCACATAAATTACTGTTGTTTTTTTTTTTTTTTATCCCTAGAGTATAGCTATCAACATGAAAGATTCAAAAGGAGTAAAGCTTATCAGAGAGGTATGTTTTGATAGCATGCAAACTGTGACAATTTTGATCCTGAGTAATACAAAATAAACTGTATTTCAAGTATTTGTTTGATATCTGATATAATTTAAAAAACGTATGCTCAGAGAATTTGTTACATTATAGTATATAGCCTCTGTTCTCTGTGCCTTTGGACACAACATTCAGTGTAATTTCTAATGATTTTAGATATAAAATTTACATGAAAATGTTATCAAAATCTCAAATGAAATATTGTGAGGAAACAGTCTAACAGCCTAGTGCTTTCTTTTTACTGTTGCTATTTGATCTTGTACTACATAAGAAAGGTTCAAGCTGGACTGATCTGATGAAGTCAGTGAGCAGTTTACCAAGAGGAGATACTGGGCTCCAGTGTTTGCACGTTTTTGATTGTTACAGTGTATTCATGACTTCTGTTGCTGTGTGCCTTTCTGAGAAATACTGTCCTGTAGGTAAACTTAATATTTGATTCTTTTTTCAGTACTTAAGTTCAGAAAGTAAGGGTTTTTTAAGGGTCATCCATTTTTCCATTGAAAAATTAACAAAAGCATCACATCTCACATTCTGTGAAACTTGTGTACTTTGTCATCCCTTTTTTATGTATTGAGAAATACAAGACCTTCTACTTGCTAATGCTGTGGTTTTAGCCCTGCAGTACTAACACATCTAAGAGGGTGAGCTGGCTTCTGTTACTGTTTGTTTCAATATCAGTTCCAATCAGTTTATCACAGTGAGACTGTATGTTTCCTGAAATAAATGGAATGTGTCTGGTAGTATTTTTTTGTTGGGAATATTGCCTGAAATGGGAATAGATTAAGTTGTCTGATACTTTTGACCTTTTCTCTTCCCTGTCAACTACATAAGAGATGCTTCATGTGGAAGTCTTTGGAGTTTATAAGCCAAGGATTCTGCAGTGTCTTTTCTATTGGCAGAACAGAACCATTTATTGCTGATTTGTTATGAAGCTGTATGTTTATCTTCTAAAGGTTTTGGAAATGGACACTGTCATTTGGAATAATTTTGCATGGTATAACACAGATTTTTTTTTTTTTTTTTATAAACTAGTCACATTCTGAATAAAAGTTGTTCCTCTTGCACGAGACTAGCTTGTTATTTGACCCTTAAAAATGTCGAAAGAAAAAGTACTCTCTGCAAAACTTTCACTGATTTCATGTGTGTGAACTGGACCTGTTTGAAGAGTCAAAGGCAGCTGAGCTTATGAGTCAGGATGAGCTGGAGAAAAGATGGCTTCAGCTTAAGCTTATGGTGTGACTGATGCTATTTGTGGTTAGGAAGTTTCCCTTTTCTCATCTTGACATCTGTGCAGGAAGATTACTGATTGATTCTGGTTTTAAATGTATAGCTTTCCACCTGTGATCTGGAGAACCTTTTTATGGTCTGTGGAATTGAGTGACTGGTGACTGAAGAATTTGCAATACTTTTGTACTTCAGGCTCAGGTATCTGGTTAAGTTCAAATCCCACGTAATTTTTAAATCAAAGCAGCAGGTTTCTTCTCCCTCACTTGTGCATCCTCTCTGTCAGCTCAGTGCTGGGCTTCCCACCCTTTTCCTGCTAGTAAGATCTCTTGTACCACTGTAATGTAGAGCTATCATGATGCTGAAGATAGGATAGCTGGCAGTAAGTGTATTTAGAGCTACAGGCAAATGCTTCCTGCCAGCAGCAATACTAATTTTTCCCTTAGCTTGATGTCACTGAAATAGTCAAGTCATGTAGGAGAATTACTTGCTAAGATGTGATGTAATGGAATTTCCAGTGGGAGAACCAACTCTGTTAAATATTTACCACACTAGCTGTGGAAATAAGGGAATCTCCTGTGAGAAAGTGATTTCTTAGATTGTGTATCCTTTAAGAAAAGTTGCTTTCCTAACCACTACAGCTTTCTGTTCATTAAATCAATGGCATCCTTATCTGTGATATAGCGACATTGTGGACTGAAGTGATGAGGCGTTACTGAAATGTGACTCTACTTGTGGAGTTGTTTGTCACTTTGCTTGATTTGGGGTGGTAGTTTTTGGAAGTATTTGGTGCAGAGGTCTTGACATGCCATTGTTGCATCTCAAATGGAACCAGAATATAACTACTTCTATTTGGAGTTTTGTCAAAAAGAATATGTAAAGGGAAGTTATCTCCAACAGGCTTTTGTTTTCAGTTGTCTCCTGGTAACATCAGGACAGATGTGTACAGAATTGAGGGTGTTCAGCAATGTAATTGTTACTAGGAAAAGTAGTATTTGTGTCTGTAAAGCAATTGATGGCACGAAGAAATTCAAGTTTGTGACACTGGTTACTCATGCAGAAATATGAATTGTGTCCTGAGCCCTACAAAGAAAAGTAATAAGGTTATAAATTTTTATTAACAAAGGTAGCATGGTTAGAATAAATTTTGTTTTCCCCTGTTGTAAATTCCATGTGTGTAGAAGGTGAATCTCAGAATCTAGACTCATACTAAAAACAAAGGAGTAGAGAGTCTTCAGGTATATGACAAAAGGACAGCCTTGATAACTCAGTCAGTAGTATCAAGTAAGCTGAAGAAATCTTTTAATCAGGAGTCCTGGCTGCTTTTCTTCCTTTGGCACAGTACTACAAAATGCTTGTCCAAGGTCTGCTCTTTCATAATTACAAGATTACGTGATTTCCACAAAATTATTCTTTGGTCTTCTTTTTTATGTTTATTTATTCTGTGCCACTTGTAGCCCTGTCTTCCTTCCTAATGCCTTTGACTCGCTGTTAACTGCCTCCCAAATATTTGTATGTCTGCCTGAATGAAAATTATTTTTTCATTTCAGTGTTGGTATGTGCACCAGTCCCATGCCCTGGCATCCTTTTGTTGTAATATGGCTCAATATCTCTTCAGAGCATTATTCAGCAGTTATTGTCAGAAGCTTTTTTTAAGAACCTTGAGGATGATACCTTTCTCCTGAGTATTTAGCCTTAACTAATTAACTTTTCTATTCATGAAGAACTTGGGGATATTCAACTGATTGGGAGCTGATAGCACTCCTTCTTCCCTTCCATTACCTTTAGCTGACAGGTCAGCATCTCATGCATGCTGTCTCACTTGATAAAGCAAACTATTCAAACACATACGCTAATACACACAAGTGTATGTGTGTGTGTGTATGCACATTCTCCTCTGTGTGGAGTTTTTGTAAAAAAAAAATCCCACAACTGAAAAACCAAAAAAAACTTCCAAAAGGTATGAATAGTTTACTCTTTCAAGTTAGGACCGTCATTATTTGTTACTGTAATTCAGTTTAATGACTACTTTGGCATGCATGATGTCTTTTTTTTCTTTCCTGAGGCGTAGACATTGAGCATATCAGTGTCCTATCTGGAATACGTAGTATTTCAACTCACGTCTGTGTTGTATTGCTCTGTTAGTAGAGGTTAAAATACAAGTGATATGTTCAGAGGACTTGTAGGACATGAAGTGTGACATTTCAGTTGACAGTGGACTTAAACCCCCATTGAGACTGAAAATCCCTTTGCGTTTTAAGAGCATACAGTTTATTTGGATCAGAGTCTGAATCCAGTTCTCTGCAGTGGTGGTACCCTGGGTACTTACGCTTGGTTCAGTGAGCACCAAAAAAAGTACTAAGCACAGACTGCTGCCTTTATGCATTGAAGACTATTTCCACGTGTCATGAAAACTTTAGCAGCAGAGCTGACACAGCGCTTGTAGGATGTCTTGAAAATTCATGTTCATTTCTTTCGGAGCGTAGATACACTGCTAAACTGGGCCCAAGTCATTGTATCCTCACTTTAGCGCTGTCGTCATCCCATATATGTTTCTAAGTCCAGAGGTGTCGTGCTTTTTATGTTACAGTGCTGTATGTCATGCTTTCTTCCTCAGTGGCTTGTAGGAGATGGTAGTTCTTTAGTATGAAATGGGCAACAACTCTCAAACCATTTTAGCCCATATAATCATTGCAAATTGGATAGATTATATCGTTCCAGTGAAAACAATACAAAAGTTCTAACTGATTTTTTCTCTTGAATGAATTAAGTTAAGGCTGTAGCATTACCAGTTGGAAAAGTATTTATGTATGAACTGTGAAGGATTTAAAGAGAAAATGAAAACCCCCTTAACTTTATTTGCATCAAGACATACTATTAGAGAACAAAGACCTTGCCCCTATTGTGTTCCACTTGCCTTGCTTTGGTGGCCTGATCTGCTGTCCTGTACACAGGGTTGGAACAGCTGTAGATCAGTCTGAGCTACTTCTGTTTTTTCTAGCAAATACTTTAGCTCTGTGGAAACCTGGATCTTCTTGAGAACCTTCTTGTGACAAATTCCTGTTATTTAGTAACTTCCATGAAGTTATGTTCTGTTCATTTCTATGGAATTGTGAAATAACAAACCAGCCAGCTGTCCACATTGAAATCCAGCAATGCTTATCAAGAATCTGGAGACTGTTTCTCATTTTGCTATAGTCCTACAGGTTCTTGACATAGCCGCTTTAAAAATAGTTGATAACATATTTTAAAATGCACCTTTACTGTATGCTGAACTTCGTTTCTGTTAATGTCTCTTCCACGCATCCCATTAACCCATTTATAAGTTGTGTGCTACCTTGTCTGAATAAGAACCAGTTTCTATCTTTCTTGTTAAAATGCTTCCTGGTTTGGCAGCTTCTTTGGCCTTACATTCAGCTGAACAGCCTGCATGTTAGAACAAAAAATGCTTTAGATTGCTGTTATGATGACAGTAGTTTATAGAAGCTGGTCTAATATACTGTGTGTATTAATCAGACAGCAACATGGTAGTTTCAGAGAATGTGACACTGGTCAGCTGCAAATAGCATTAAGAAACTAGATGTTTTAGGCTATGCTTAAAAATGTGCGCACAAACATGGATACCTGTCAGGGAGTAGTTTCTTAAATTCCAGGGGGGGAGAGGGGTGCGACCAAGAAAAAAAACAACTGCCCCAAGGCATACATCTTTCTTTCAGTGTGTGGTTCTTTTGCTTCAGGAGTTCTTAATTTGTATTAGTCTTATTGAAACTTGTATATGTCTATTTATAACTTTTGTAAGATAAAAAGATGCAACTTAAAGCCCTTTAAGGTTATATGTTAATCTTTAACTTCAGTGGATTTTTGGACTAGGTCATTCATCTAGATGTGATGGAGAAAGTCACATTGCAGAGCATGACAGCACTATTCTAATGGAGGTGACTGTTCATTTTAACCCAGTAAAATTTTTGAGCTCACTATTCTGTTTCTACATACAGGAAATGAGATATATGGCCTCTGTTACAATAATTGTATTCAATGATTTTAAAATGAAAAAGAATTTATAAATTTATTTCTATGGTAGAGATAGAATGTATTAACCTTTATCCTTCATGTTTTCTCCCTCCTTTTTCTCAAGCTAAGGGCAGGTATAAAGGTGATGATTGTTTTGTAAACTATCATCAAGTCTTGAGACATTGATGTGATACCGATAATATAATTTTATCATAGTTTCATCTAGTTGTTTTAGGACTTTGACAGTTGTCTTTCTAGATATGCCGTGTCTCTAATATGTAGTTTGCAGAGATGCACAGTCTAACAGGTAAAGAAAAATCTCTCTAGGTTTGTAAGTTTTCTCTTGTCAGAAAGACTGGAGCCATTTTGATTAGTGAGATTTTTAAATTAAGTTACATGAGGAATTTATTGAATTTTTGGAAGTTCATTAACAAATCTTACTTGTCCTTTTCTTTTCTAAAGCTTGCAGTAGTGTCTGATGTTTTTGTGGAAAACTACATCCCTGGGAAACTGGCTGAAATGGGTCTAGGTTATGAAGACATTAAAAAGATTGCTCCTCACATAGTGTACTGTTCAATAACAGGTATTGTAATTTCAATTACTTGTGTTCATTATTTCCTTTATTTCAGGAAAAGTTTTAAAAGTCATGTGGTTATATAGAAGTATATTATTTTGATGTCAGTTAAGATAAATGGAAAGACTAAGAGAGTTTGTTCAATTCAAAAACAGGTATAGAAAAATTGGGAGGTAGCAACCATGACAACAGCTAGTATGTTGTATTCAGTGGCATTACCATGCCAGCCTGGCATGTTCCTGTTGACTTCAAAGGAGCCAGGCTTGGCAGGGCTGCTTGGATTTTGCTTTGAACTAGCTGAAAACTGGATATTTTTTAAAATTTCTTCCCCCCGCCCCCAACAGTTCTAATGTATCAGTTTACATATTGCAGGTTTCCAGTCTGGTGGTCTTAGTGTTTGTTACTGCCCTGAAGCATCTCTCTCTTCAGAATTGTGTGGTTATATGTTCATGGAAGTTTTACGCTACAGTCTATTGCCTGGTAACTGACATGGTAGAAGAGTTGTAGGTACCTTATAAATGCTGGGAAGAATGAAATGAAGGTAAACATATGAATATCAGGAACTGCATACATGTAAAAATAATTTGAAGTCTGAAAAATCACTTTAAAAAAACCCAACAAAAAACATCCCCAAAAATCTTGATCAAGCACTAAAATTGAAGGATGCCTGCATATAGTCTACTGTTAAAATACAACTAAATTAAAACATGGAAGTTACAGGTATATTTAGATTGGTTTAAAGTCGTAGTTACAAACTTGTTATGCCTCTGAATTTGTGAAGAATAAGTGGCTTTGGCTTTTTAGTTACTCTGTATTGATGTCATTTAATAGGAACCAAATAGCTTTTTAGTCAATTGACGTATGTGTCATGTTTGTGTGGTAAATGCCTGAAGAAGACAAGAGCAGAAAGGCAATTATATTCAGGGCTTGCTGAGAGCCTCTTTGTTTAAACACATTTTTAGGTTGGTCAGTGGCTAGTTACCATAATGTTTTTCACATTTGCTTATGCATGTAATCTCACAACTGGAATTTGTCAAGTGGTTTTTGCATATTTATTTTTGCTTAGTTGCTGTACCCATAATTGATGAAAAAGAATAAAAATTATATCCAAGATACAATTTATGTGAGGTAGTGGCCTTTGATTTGGTAAATCTGTTTTTCCATTTGTACTACATGTTAGCTTTTGAGTGCTTTTGTAGTTTACTGATAATAAACAAAATCCTTACTTGAAGTCTTCCTAATACATTACAAAATACTGTTGGCCACCTTTGCTACAAGGATGCGTGCTTTTGTATGTTCTGTTTAAAGTGCTCCCTAACTTCCTCCACTGAGGGTGAGTCTTCCTTGCTGCAGACTTTCCCTCTGATCTCAGGGGCCTAGGACTTCTGAGGGCTGGCTTTCATGGTAAATACTGAGGCAAAGAAGGCATTCTTCGTGTCTTTTTGTCACCAGTTTCCCTGCCCCATTCTGCGGTAGGTCCATGTCTTCCCTAGTTGTCTTTCTGCTGCTGGCTTGCTTGCAGAATCCTTTCTCGTTGCTCTTTGCATCTCTTACCAAATTCAGCTCCAGGTCAGCCTTGACTTTTGTATCTATATACTTGCACGATCAAACAGCAACTCTGTACTCCTAAGTTACTTGCCTCTGCTTTCACCTCTTGCACACTTTCATCTTACTGTGAAAACAAGTTGGGCAAAGATCATATAATTTTGCTGTTGAAAGCTTTGTAGAACACATAGTTTACAGTTACACGTAATGAAGAGCACATAAACATTAAAAAATACATAAATATGTAACTAAAGATTCTGTTTTTATTCATGGACTGTGATCATTTGAGGTTGAAGGTATTTGGGAAGTAAGAGGTAGGTGGTGTTTGTCAGATGGGTATAAAACAACTTGGGATCTTCAATTATAGGTGCTTAAGTCTTGGACATCCAACAGGTGACAAGGAACATCTATTCAAGGATGATGCACCTTCTAGGAATAAAGACAAAATCTCTAACACTCTTTAAAAAAAAAAAAAAACAAAACCAAAAAACCAGATCACAAATCAAGTAAGTCAAGGCAGAAAATAGCAAAGCCTCAATCTAAGCATATTAAAAGAAGCAACCAGACTAGGACCAAATGTGCATTTGTCACAGAGAGGACGTGATGGTGATACTTGGGCAGTAAAGTCGGGTTTTTTTTGGCACAATCAGGCAGAAAACTGATTTAAGAAAGAATTGCTGATAGATTTCTAAAAGCTCTGTGGCCTGATTCTAGACATTACCATTCAAAACCATTTTGTGCTGTGGTTGACTCTACTGGATTCAAATATACTTTTTGGTTTTTTTGCAAAGGGGGACAGGAAGAGACTAGAAGAGGTTTGATGTAGTAATGCTTAGCTTAAAAAAACCCCAACCAGACAGTGAAAAGGAGATCAAGTAGTTATAGTTAAAATACATGCTGATAAAAATTATTTAGATTAGGAGCTCAGATTAAAACATGGAAAGAGACCAAGAGAACTTTTTTTTTTGTTTTCCATCACAAATAATGCTAGACAAACAGCAAAGGAGGTTGGTAAAAGCATTAAAACATCTTTATGATAGCCAAGTTCTGTACACTATGATTTATTATGGGGAAGGTTAGGGAGTTTGCCTACTTGAGCCTTTTTCTGCAAGGGATCAATTTGGAAAACTTTGTTAATCTGAATATCCAATATAAAAGGCTTTTAGAACAAATTGGTAGATGAGTATTTATAAATCATGTGTAGCACTATTTCCGAGCAAGGTGAACTTTTGGTCTGATCCTGTGTTTTATTAAGACATGTCATAACTTTGCCAGTGAAAACACACACGCATAACTGAATACATCAAGCTGTTCATATAAACATACCAATTAATTCGCTTTCATTTTCTAAAGCAAACAGTGAACCTAATAGGCAGTCCTTTGCTTTTGCAAGGCACATCTCACCCATGTTGCTTGCTATTCATGGTGTTCAAGTGTTTTTCTTCTTTTTCTTCTGGGTCCTTGGTTGTGGAGGCCTGTTGAAAATAGTGGGACTCTGGGCACAGGAATTTGTCTGAGAGCAGTGTCTTGGATGTTTTAATGCTGGGCATTGCGACGTTTGACCCAAAAACCAGGTTTATGTAAGCTGAGACATCTGAGTTGCATGGCTGGTTTTGTGAGAGATTGGTGCAGGAAGCAGGTAACTGCATTCTGAAAGGCCATCAAGAAGTGCTGAGTTCCCCTGAGCTGAGGCAGGAGCTATGCTTGTGACAATGTAAGAGGATAAGGACTGGTATTGAAGCAGAATGAACTGAGACACACTGAATCTAGTAGGTTCCTGAGAGCTCCGATGTAATATTTGGGATAGAAAGAAACTAAGAACACAATCTAAGGTTATTTGGTAATGCCATAGTTATGTGTATATAAAATGCCTAGCTAGGCATATGGAAAATATGAGTTAAGGAAGATGCAAATAGCAGTATTGTTTGTCAGATGTAAGAGATGTGCTGGCCTAGAATACTGAATTAAATGGACTAGTTGTCTTCCCAAATGTTGAAAACTGTTGAGACAAATCATCTTGGTTACAATAACCCCTTTTACGTCTAAACAGTGGGATTTCATCCATCATTTGGCATCTCATGTACAGGCTGTGCAAGAGATAATAGAAATATGTTCGTTCTCAAGCCCTCTCTAGTTTGCGAGTCTTGTGAAGGATAATGGATACACAATATAGTGTGAATTATGTTCTGAGGTCTTTGAACAGAGGATTGGAATAGTTTATGCTGTTTAACTCAGTTTTGAGTACGCTTTTTTTAAGGGTGTATTTTATTTATCATAACTATTGTTAACAGACAAAGTTATGTTGGTGATTTTTAATGGCTGTCATGAACTGTATTACATTTTAGATGTGAGAATATGTAGACAGACATTTTGGCATAACATTCGATAATAAGTAAGTAATCAAGAAATAAACATGTCCAGTGTGTCAGAATCAGAATGTTTTTCCAACTTAAATTTTTTATTTTCTTGGGTTTTCCTGTTAGCGTCTATCCTGAAGACATAGCTGATTCATTTAATAAATTACAAAAAATTACTGGACACTACTTCCCTTATCCATTTAGATAACTCATTATTGAGACTGGATATCATCTGGAATGTTTTGGTTTCTTATTTTTGGAACCATATTCCTTTCAAGTTTAAACTTCATAGGTATGGAATGCAATCAATAAACAAGTTCTGAAGAAATCAATTTCACCATGTCGTATAACATGTCTAGCAGCTGTAACCAAGATGTCTTTAAGTTTCTTGGTGGTTTTTTTTTTGTCTCATTCACTTATTGAATGCAAGTATAAATAAATCAAAATGGATATTAAAACTTTTTAAATTTAGGGGCTATCCAAAAATATGGTAATTTTCTGACTCTAGACTGTACTGTATCCTTTCTTTGTGCTGCTCCAGAGTGTGCTCAGATAGTTGTCATTCTTACCGTTGTTACCATGGTTGGTCATTGCACTTTGGAGAGTGGTGCTTTCACTTTTTAAAGACTTTGCGACAAGGCTTATGTGAAAATATGGGTCTTGCATTTGTCTTCAGACCTCAGTGTCACCGATAGTTTTTTTTTCTCAAAGGCTCACCTTCTAGAACATTTTTATCCCAGTCACTGGTTGGTTCAGCACCTGCTGGCTGCATTTTGCGTTTGTGGTTACAGTGATAGTAGCCGTTACCCAGTTATGGATTAGGTTATTCGCTCGATCCCTGAAGTGGTTCAGATGCTGAATGAATGCACTCCTTGTGATACTGTTCTTGTGTGTCCTGGTACGTTGGAATTTCTGTTTCATACTGCTTGACGTGGAACCAGGTGGGGCTGCGCTGTCTTCAGAGTGTGTCACATTGCTCGTGTGGTCATGAGTGGCTCATACGTGCCATTTGTAATATAACGCCTGTATGTATTCCATTAAACTTATTTCTCCTTCTGGATGGTAGGTAAAATATCATAGAGATGTCATCAGCTTACTTCTAATTTATTATTTCTTTTGGCCTCCTTGCTTTAAGTTGTGGTATCACCATGAAATCTAGTCTAATCAGTCCCAATTGTTTTTATAGTTTCTTCTAGCCTCCCTTTCTCCTCACTTCTAGTGGCCTACAGACTAGTATTTCTGTTCTCAGCCTCCCACCTGCATGATACCTTTGTGCGCTCTTCTTAGTCTTTTTGTCAAATGTATTTCCCTTCCTTCTCGGCCTGCGCCCTGCCCCCTGCCCTTTCCTAGCCATGACTGCCTAGCTCAGCCAGTTCAGACTCTATCCCTCTCCACTTCAGTTCCTCACTGAACATTTTTCCCTTACTTCCTTTGGCTTCAGGCTTACATTTTCCTACCAACATCCCTTTCCAGCTCATCGTGTTCTCCAGTCCTTTAGAATCTTCATTCTAACCTCCATTTTTTTCTGTTTCTCCTTTCCTACATTGTAGTGCTAGTAGGAATCAAGCCGAGGGAATACTCTCCCCTGTGCTTGGTTTTTGTGTGCTATCCTCATGCACAGTAAGTGTGAGCAGTAAATATAATTAAAAACAGGACTAGAGCATGCTCAGTTGGTCTGTAGGGACAGCATACATACATTTGTCAGAACAGAGTGCTGGGATGTATGGTATGATGGAGCCTGCACTTCGTGGACTGAATCTTTGGAGATTTTAGCCTTGAAGCACTAAAATATTTCCTTGGAGAGTGTATATATCCCAGCCCCCATGATACCTTAAGCAGGATTTGAGGATTTTCTAGTGGAGAGAAAATATAGCAGCATTAATAAAAAGGCATAACCATGACAAAAAGGTCTCCCGTTCTTTCAAGTCTTCACTCTAAAGAACAGAAATTCTTGGGGTTTTAAGCAAACAGCTGTAAGCTGTTTTTTCTAATGTAACAAAACAAACCTGCTTTCCTCCCTGGTTTTGTGCTTAAGAACAGCAGAAACATTCTGTGAGAAATTCTGAAAACATTCAAAATTCTCATTCTTACACAGCTTAAAGATCAAGATTGGACTTCAGTTCCATTAACAAAAAGCATTTAATGTACATATATGGAGGTGACTGGTTCAGCTGAACAGGCATGTATTGTAGCAGAATGTAAAATCTGAAAGAAGTGCTCCTTAGAAGTCAGAAGATATGCTACTTTATAACTTACCCAGAATTTAGCTATTTTTCTTAAATACAGGAATAGTGTTTTTATGGAATTGCCTCTTTCTAGATTTTGGACTGTTGCAAATTGTTAGTGATAGTAACATGAAATACAGTGTAATTTGTCTGAAAGTTCAGGGTCATATGTAGGTGAAGAGTTTAGACGCAGGTAAGCATAAATGCTCCTTTATGGCATTGTTGGAAGTTGTGATCAGCAAACTGAGTTTCTTATCCAAAAACCTCTGATAGAATGTATCCAGCCCTGCAGTGGCTGTTGCAGGGTTGCAAGGATTTCCCAGGTATTTCCCAACATTCCTGCTGCTTTGAGTGCACCTGAGCTCCAAATTGTCTGTTCTAACTCACAAGTTGGCTTGGCTGATGAGTGTAATCTCAGAACTAGTTTAGATGTATTTTGTCGGGTCTGTGGCTGAGATTAGTTTAAATTTTTGACAATTGGCTGGTTAAAGTAAAGCATGTACAGGTCACTAGGGAATGTCCGTTCATTCCTATTGGTATGGTCTGGCTCACAGTTTCTTTCTGAACAGGAGGGGGCACTGTTTAAAAGGACAACATTGTCTTAAAATCAAAGCACTTTATTTTTTTTTCCCTTTTCTTAAAGCCTCTGAAGGCAATATGTTTTGAAAGAATTTTGTAGTTGTCTTTGAACGATGAAAGCTGCTACTCTCAGATTCTCAGCCCCATTCCCTTCCTCTGCTAAGTTGTGTGAATCGTGCTTACTTCTCTCTTGCGTACAGGTTTTGCCAAATATAGTGCTCCTCAGGGTGTTTTGTCTCCTCCTTTTCTAGGAAGTAATACTTCGTATGATATGCAGGTTGCTTTGTATGTTGCTTGTAGCATTACAAAATCTTGTCTCAAATTTTATTTTCTGTCATTTTAGTTCGTAAAATATGGATGCAATGCTTAGTTTTCTGCCTTTTAAAGAAGTTTTACTTCTATAAAGACTTTGGAGGGTTTATGCATGAAAGAAATTGAATATATAATGATAATCATAGAAGGTCTTAGAAATATTCTTAGTTCAACCAAGAGAAGTTATGAAGATAAAATTTTGGGGATTGGTATTTTTATTAACTTTTTGTTACTGTAACAGATTATATTTCTTGGGGATTTTCAGTCCCCACCCCAAAGAACTTAGTCTTAACTCTGAATTTATAAATACTTTGACTGTACAAAACTGTTAATTTGTTATCAAATGGTATTGTTGTAAAAAGGCAGAAATTAGGTAGAAAGAATGGCAAAAGTTTTATAGGTGTTGTGTGTCACCTGAGTTTCATATGGGTCTGAATCTGGAATTGTTGTATATGTGGCTTTAATGTACGTAAAGTCCTTAAGATCCATAAATGAACACTTTTCTTCAAAAATAAGAAGTAAATATTGTGTCTCGTGTGATTCTGATGAATCTATGAGAAGAAAAATAGTTCTAAGCTCCACTCTTCTACCTACAAGTTAATAATAACTCAAAAGAACCAGCATTTGGTACTTCCCAGCACATCATCTTTTTTACTGATAATTTGTAGTGGCTTCTCATGAGAACATTTAATGTTATAATTGTGATGTATATCCTACTTTGCCTCCAGTATTTTCACAACAGAAAAGAAAAGGCAACCGCAGTGTGATTTGCTGGGCAAAGGCTAGTCAAAGTGTTCTTCACATCCTCCAATTTGTGAACTAACTGTGGTAATATGTGGAATTGCCTTGGATTAGGTGCTGTTTGTAGACTCCTTTTTACCAAGTGATGCTGGCCTGTAAAATTATAGGTAACTTGGAGTGTCTGTGTCTTTGTGCCCACTCCTTCCCCTGACGATTGTGACTTCTAGATGGTTATAGTCTAGGTATAATTAGGTGGTACAAACTGATAGCTCCTACTTAAAAAAAAAAAATAAATGGTGTGTATTTCATAATGTGATATCATTTGGTGAAATAATTTCTTGATGCTGTAAATTCTTTGTTGATAGCATACAATTAGAAAACTGAGTTGTATTCAAAAGCTGGCTCAATGGTGGCAGTTGTCACTAAATAATAGCAGCTATAGAAATGGTCTTGATCATTAATCTGTTCAAAAGTTATTAAAATTTGTGACCCGAAAATACTAAAAAGAATTTTTATTTTTGTAATGACAAAAATAAAAAAATTAAATTTTGTGACCCAAAATTACTAAAAAGATAATTTTTTTTTTGTTTTTGTCACTACAAAAATAAAAAATGACCCTAAAACTAGGCACAACAAACTGGAGGGGAATGAGGGGGGGAAAAAAAAAAAAAGAGGCAAATAAAGCCCACATAACAAAATGCATAGGCTGGTTGAGCCAAATAAGCAATGCAAGCAGGATGATGTGCAGAATGAAATGGAAATTAGGACAATTAACTGAGAATTTAAAGCGTTACAACAGTCTTTTAAATATGTTAGAAGCAGGAACAATTTGGAGAGTGAGGTAATTAAGGAAGCTGGAAACTGCAAAAAGAGGATTGATGTCTTGGTACTAGTCTTCAGTAGAAGGTGTTCATAGAGAAATTTTCAACAGATGTATTGTTTTCTAATACTAGAAGATACTGCGCTATCGGGGACTGGTATGTCAAAAGAGGCATTGTCAGAACAAACTGGGTGTTGTGCTTCCAGTAGCTCTTAATGTGGCTTAAGAACAAGGAGGCAGGTCTGGTAAACTGTAAATGTTATACCTCTCTTACATAAACACAAAAATCACGGGTTTGCAAGCCTTGAAATACGAACTTAAGTGCTGACAGTGATTGAATAAAGCATTTGGAGGGGGAAAAAAATACGAAGCTTCTACCTGAGCTTGAGTTGATAAAAATAGACCCTTCCAGCATTAGAAAAGAAAATCAGGCCTTTCCAATCTGTTAGTTTTTGCATTATGCAGTTGGAAGATGGATGGATTAAAGACTTGATCTGTCAGTTTTTTTGATAACTGCCCACTCACAGACAACTTCAAGCTAAGAGAAGTTAGTAATCAGGGTCTAGAGATAAAATAGTCAGAACAGTTTTTGAGGAGTTGAGTAGCAGACTGAGGATTTGTGGAAACACAAATCATTATTGGGACAATATAATTACCTCTTTATAACAGCGTAATAAACCTTGTGCTATGTATTTTGACTATAGTAAAGTTTCTGACACTTTTGAGTAATGCTTTCATAGACAAACTAGGAAAATGTGATGTAAAATAAATAAAAAAATTAGTTCAAGAGTGATCACAATCTCCCTGATATCTTAGCTCTCATGTTATATAAATAATAATTATTGGTATTTCATGATTGACATGGAAGGCAGTAAACTGATGTTGCTGGATATTTTTTTTCTCAAAATAGGTGATGGAATAGAATGTGGCTGAGCCCCAAATCCTCATGTGATCATGAGCTACAGGGAATTTGTTGTGGGTTTTAGAGTTGAGGGGCAGGAGGCATCTGGAGCTGATTTGCAGGTAGAAGACATCATTTTCTTACAGCCTTATACTCTCCTTTAAAATTGTTTCTGGGGATGTGGGTAACTCTCAGAAGAGAGAGCTGGCCTCAGTTTTTTTGTCCTTTGACTCTGCTCAGTTTTTCTTTCCAAAGCCAGGAATTTAAAGCATCCCAACAGTCCTTGTGTCAGCACAGCCCCATGGGCAGTCATGTGGTGAAGTCCTGGTGTAAAAGCTGAGCTTGATGGCCTGAGAGCTCCGTGCAGCTCTGAAGGCCCACAAAGCTGAAAGGCAGTAAATCTATACAGCACGATTAGAATTAAAAATAGCATTGACCAAATTGTTTACACAAATAAAAGAGCAAGGGTAGAATTGAAGGTTGGAGGAAGTCCAATATACTGTGCTGAATCAAATACAGTCCTTATAATATAGTATGGAAGACACTGGGTTAAAGAAAGGTTCTCAGAATGCTTGGTGGTAACGGTAGGGCATGATTGAAGTTGAACACAAGTTGATGTCATATTGTTGGATGAAAGACTAGTATCATACTGGATTATATAAAGACAAATATGGTGTAAATGACTGTTTCTCTGCCCCGCTCCACACTGGTAAGGTCTCAGTTGGAAGGCTAAGTCTGCTACTGGGTACCGTATTTCAAAAATTTTGTGGACAACTGAAGAGTGTTAAGAGAACAATCTGAGAAATCTATAGGTGAAAAGCATTACATATGAAAGGTAGCTTGAAAACTTCAGTTTTTTTCCTTAAAAAAAAGCAGCTGCTGTGATCAGAAGAAATTACTGTAGTCATCTAACCATCTCTTCCGAAAGCATTCTGTATGTTTTCACATAGTGGTTCTTAAATTAAGATCCTGATAGTATGTGAAAGCATAAAAAAAATTTCCTTGCTTAATGTGTAGAAGTGGCTAAAATGCTTCTTGGTATTCAAAGAATGAAAGTATTACGAAAAAAAAAATCTTAAGAAAAATTTTGGGAGCTAGTAATTAAAATAAGTGTTCAGTCATGACAGTTGGAGAAGTAGGTTGTCTTTGGTTTTCAGAGAGTGAAGTAATTGGGGATACAAGAGCAGCATACGAAATAATAAATGGTACAGATATACTTTTAGCCATTTTCTTTCTCAAGAGTAATAAATAAAGGCATCCTGTGAAGCTGGAAGACTGCATATTTAAAATTGGTAGTGCATTACAGAGAAAATTTTGCCTTTTAATATTCTGCAACGTTTGCTGCCTTATGTTCTTAAGAGAAGGAGTAGATAATTACATAGATAAGGAGAACAGGCACAATTATTAAGATATTCCCTTAGAGGGTTTGGAACAAGCCAGCAGATAACTAGTGACTCCTTCTAACACTGAACTAAGTGGTGTCAGTTGTTTGTACACCTCAGGACCGATATGTGAAAGAAACTTAATCAAATTTAATGATGGTCTGATTTTGAGGAGGTTAGGTTATAGTATGACCTTGCAGGTTTTAGGTACAGAGAGAGATTAATTGAATACTTCAGTGCTTTTCTGCCTTGTGCTAATGTGCTGCTTTGTAATTCTCAGTGGCAACTACATCTTTGCACAGATTGGTAACTGGTTCCTTTTGCAGTAAAGAACTGGCTTTATGGCACGCAGCTTCTCGTGTGTAATTACTCTGATATCTGAGGTGGCCATCAATATATAATCAAATGTCCTGATGCTTTTAAAACTATATTAATTCTAAATATTCTGCAAGAATATGGGAACAGTTTTAATTTATAAAGCACAAGGGTTAAATACTGTAGAGCAATTGTCTTGTAAAGAAGTTAAACAAAAAGTTATGATTGGAAGTTTGCTTCATGTAAATCAAAGCCAAGGAACTAGTTCTCCCTATGCTGCCAGGGAGTAAGAGTTTTTCAAACTGTCATTACTTCTTGTGTTGATCATACGAATAAAGTAGCTAAAGAATCTGATGCAATCTCTATTTGTATTATACTGTATTTGCAAGCAGAATTTCTATATTTTAAATGTAAATTTTTCCTTTTGACTGAGCCACTAAACCAGAAAACTTTAATATAAAAAGGCAAAGAATTGGCTCATGTGAAGAAACTAATTGGCAGAAATGCAGGTGCCCAAACATTACTTCAGTGATGTAAAAAAAGTACTTATTTTTCGTTATAATTTAGGAAAAAAAAATCGCTTGTTTCTCTGACTGAAGAAACAATTCTTGTTTCTAAGAAAGCAATCAATGACCATGGTGCTGTGTTGATGTATCTGTCTTATGTGATACATAGTTCTGGTGGTAAATTCCCCAAGAGAACAACTTTGATGTGTTTATGTAGCTTCTTTCCTTTACAAAAATGAATTTTTGAGGCCAGTCAGAATAAGTTTACATCACTTGATAGTGTTGTGTAGGGGAAAAAAAAATGGCGCTGTCTCTGAACTAGCATGGTAAATTGGCCCTAGGGTATTATAGTTGCATTGCTTTTGTGGCCTAATTGGTTGAGTCATTTATCATGGTGTAGCAGTGTGTGCTGTTGATGTGCTCTCATTACTTCTTTAGGACCAAAAGATGATTTGTGTAAACGCAAAACTTCAGGAACGAAACTCTGGAAAGAGGTTTAAAGGGAGATGGTGCTATAGCTGAGGTTTCTGAAAATTGCCCTTACGTGTTTAGGGATGATCACATTTTAAGGACTTGCTTCATTCTGGCAGTAATGTTAAGATATTATTCTGCCTTTACTTCACTCTATCTTGTAGACAGTCACCTGTAAAGTCCCCAAACCTCCTTTTGCTTGGTATGAGAGTCTGTTGCCTTAGGATTGGCACTTTGTAGCCAGTAATTCTTTCCAGAGGAAAATACTTTGTATATGGAATATAAACTGCAATCCTAACCTCATGAAATTTAGTTGTAAATGTTATTTGTGTATAAAAGGAAGCAAATACTGTTATAACCTTCCAGCAGTTGACTGCTTTATTCAGAAATAAATTATGAGGACTGGTGGAAGCTTTTAATTTGTTTCTCCAGCCCATGGTGCCAATTACTATCCTGCTGAAGCACAGCTACGCAAGCAGGGGGTTCTTTCTGATACTGTACAAGGAGCTTGATCTTAATTTCTGCTGCTTATGAAGGTCTCCTAAATCTTTCCTGCTGTTTCGTATCATAGATGATCCATCTGCAAACAGGTGTTTACCTCTTTTGCTTTCCTGGACACAAATGAAAAACACGAGTGTGTTAGACCCAGTACTCTTTTTTTTTTTTTTTTTTTTTCCCATGCTGGGTTTAGTGATGTATTTGGTGTTTTTTCTTAATATGGTTAGGTTATTTTGTGGTAATTTTTACTTTTACTGAAAAAAAAATAATATCCCGATCATTCTGAGGAAGACTGGAAAATGACTCGATTGTTAATCAGACGTGCAAACAGATGACAAATAATGGGATTACTTTGAATTACTTCTACTTTATTGTTCATGTCTTTTAATACTTCTTTTTAAGGGTCATACCTTTTAGAAGCCTGATTAATAGGATTTGAATTTTTGGGATTGCTTGTTAAAATATTGTAATGTTCAAAATCTTCACAGATTTTTTGTTGTTTGTTTGTTCTTGTTTATGTTGTAATTAAGTAAGTTGAAAGTGTCTGCTTAGTCTAAGTACCTGAAACTTGCAAAGGTTTTCTGCGTATCTTGCCCCTAGACAGTTGATTTGGGAAGTGTCATGTAACTTCACCTATCAATAACAAACTTAAACCCATATCTGCTTATTCAGGAAGACTGTCAGCTGCAAACTGTTGGACGCTGGGAGAATACTCAAGAAAAATACTAGATAGACTTATCCTGCTCATGTTGGCGTCTGTTTTTCTGCATTGCTGGAGACAAGCAGTCATGGGCCTTAAGTCTGGTCTAGTGCACTTGTTTTCATATTCCTACGCTACTCTGTGCTTTTCACCTAAACTTTTACACCCATTAGCACAGCTTAGACAGCACAAGCGCAGATTTGCTGTGCTTTCGGTCTGTTCAGGGTGTTATCAATAGAACTGTTGCCCAAATACCAATTGCAGGACTAAAGCCCCTTAAATAGACCTTTACAACCCATTTGGAGGATGTGAGTTGCCAAAAGGTCGCAAAGTAGAATGTGAACCAGCAAGATTTGACAGAGGTGTGTCGCAGAGCAATTCAGCTTGGTAGCTCGTAGGTTTATATGGTTTTTCTATGCTGCTTGCAAAACTAGTGTACTGGGATGCCGAACAAGTCTATTCAGAAGAGGAGCCTTCTGTAAAATTCAGCTGGTTGACAAACCTTTTGGAACTGAACATGAGGCTGTTTTCTATACCACAGGCTTCTGTCAGCACAGCTGTGTGGATCAGGAGTGTGAGGAGGTGTGAACGCTGACAGATTTAGCTGTTCTGGCAGAAGCCATTAGCAAATATGTTATATTGACAAAACTTTTCTTTTGCTGGTAAAATTGGTCTGCTCAGAGATGTGTCTCCATAAATGGTTTTACGTTCTTGTATGAAGTGTGATTTGGTCTGGAAAGCTGTATTTGCCCTATACTTGTGCTTTGCTAGTACTGCTAGAATACTAAAGGGCCCTCACATTGATACAGACCAAACTTCCAAAATGTATTGGTAATCCAAACTAATATGAAAAGGGTGGAAGCTGAAAGGAGGCGTGTTAAAACAAAGGTTTCTGAGAAACAGATGGGAGCTGACAGGACCTCTTCTCTGTCGGTAGGATTGATATCCTTGCGTGATTCATATCTGCTGTGCACATCCAGGAAGGTGAGCTTTTTAGCTGAGTGACACTAAACTTTGAGTTTCTGCCGCTTCTGTCATCAGCGCACCAGCAGCAGCTAGTGCTGCTTTTTTTTTTTTTTTTTTTTTTTCCCCCTTCTGTGATTGAGCTAGCCTTTTGCCCTGGCATTAAGCATCCTAGCAGGAAGGCTTTGCTGTTTTGTTCCACTATTATTTCTTCATTCACACGTAGCTTGAATGTCCAAAATACTGTGAGTTTAGGAATAAGAAACAGTTGAAAATGAGTGCTGTTCTTAAACACTGTGTCCCCGTTTGTTGTTCAATATGAAGCATATATGAAGTTTAATGAACAAGTCATAATTCTTCCTTGCTTTAAAACTAAGTATTGACTTTCAACTGTGCATGGAAGTAATATTTTTCTTATGACTTCACGCTCATTGCTTGTTCTTTCATCTGAGTACCAGTATTTTGTATAAAATCTGAAACTTCAGGATTTTGGACTCTGTCCTAATGAAGAATACCATAGCAGACAGAGAGCCTGTGAGTCATAAGATTTGACACTGGGTTAGTTTACAGTGAATGAAACCAGATTAGGCACTGAAATCCTGGATATGAACAGCATAGCAACACAGTACAATTATGGAGACACTTACTGATGGTTTAATGTTTATTTTTCAGTAGCTATTATACTTGGACTAGTGCCTAGCTAAGTTAACAGAAATAAAGCTGGAAGATTTTAGGCAGCTTCAGAAGCCTTCCAGTAGGCTTTTGTAAAGTAGTATTTACTGTGTTTAAGCTTTAAAGAGAAGACCCAAGAAAAGATCACCAAACATTTTATTTGTTATTACTAAAGATTACTCTGCTGGTTTTCAAAGGAAATTATTTTTCAGGGAATCTCCTGCCTTGTAGCCTTCTTACTTGCTTTATGTTGTTTTATTAATCTTTTTTTCCTTGCCTGATAGACTTATTTCGTATGAAAATTGCAGGATTTTTTTTTTTTTTTTTTACTGTTTAAAATGGTGGTGATTTGAGATTTCACCAAAGAAAATAATGTGACTTATTCAAATGGCACAAAGATCCAGTGTCTTTGTGCCCATTCACGCACTGTGGGTGTTGTTAGATTGGTAGGAAGACTGTTAAGTAGCTGGTGTTGACCTGAAAATGTTTCCCAGTAAGCATATGGTCTTCATTACTTCTGTTTTTAAAATACTGTAATAAAAAAGAACACTTTGTCAGTAGCTAACAAAGAAAAAGAAAATGGTTTTGGGTGTAGAAGACACAAACTTTTGAAAAATAGCCTGTATTTTGCAATTTTTAGAAACCAAAATGGTGGAAGTATCTGGCACTTTTCCATGTACTTGAACATTAAAAGAATTCTGCATCCCAGTGTTTATGTCAGAGTTGGCTGAAAGCCACTGATCTGCAAATTGTCTTGTGGAGAAAACTTTGTCATTGAAAGGTGTAGATGTTACTGTGAAGTAAGGGTGTAATAAGAAGAGGTTTGTGGATAACAGCCTTCCCATAAGTGAAAGTTCTTGTAAAGAGAAGAGAAAAGTCTGTTTGTGATACATGGGACAGGAAGTAACTGTTAAAATTTCAGCAAAAAAGATTCCAATTAAACATTAAGAAAAGCTTTCTAACAGATAGGATGACTTTCTTGTCCAGGAGTAGAGTACTTATGGATATTGCAAAGCCGAGATAGGGGTACCTAGTGCCGTTGTGATAATGTCT
Organism: Ibycter americanus; assembly: GCA_035590275.1. Taxonomy (NCBI): domain Eukaryota; kingdom Metazoa; phylum Chordata; class Aves; order Falconiformes; family Falconidae; genus Ibycter; species Ibycter americanus. The sequence goes on along the minus strand of JAVJGI010000050.1, from coordinate 90,721,918 downwards.
GCATGAACCCTGACCACCTTTTCAGGAGGAGAGTGGGAGGCCAAAATTTTGTAACATCTTGCAAGAGAGTACATCTTTCAAAAATAATTTTATGGAACTGTGACTATGACATGCTTACTCATATAAAACTGTGTTCTTTGTACAATATGAAGGGGTATTATATATCACATACCTGCTCAGGTTATATACTATATGATGGTCAGTTTCTTTTCTTTCTGTCAAAGTCAGGTCATGATCTTAAGATATGTGGGAGTGAATTTGGTAATGAATCTTAAATTTTTATAACATTCAAACTGAAAAAATGAAATATAGTAAAAGACAAGGTCTGGAAGTAAAGGCACCATCTCCAGTGCTATAAATTGCTCTAATTCTATTAACTTTATCGCAGTTCTGAAAACCTTCACAAAGTAATGTCCCAAGATGTTTGAGTACTCTGTCCAATCTAAAGTTTGTTCAGTCTGAACAACTTGTTATCTTGTTGTATTTTATATCTTGTTGTATTTTATATTGTATTTATTTATTTAGAAGGTGTTTCTCGTCAATGACAGAGAATTTGATTAGAGGTAATTGTGTTAGGAAAATCTTTAGAGGGGAAAAAGTCAAGTATGTGAAATACCAGCTGTGTCCACTATGGATTTTTTTTTTTTTTTGAGGCCAAAGATTCTTTTCACATATGACCCTTCCTAAGGAGCCAATTGGCAAAATCTGTTAGTAGAAAAATATTCAAGTTAGGCAATACATTGAATTAATCAGTTATTAGATTCAGCTGTTTCAAGTAACCAGATGCATTTAGTTCTTACCACTCCACATATTAAATTCCTGTAAATGATCAGCAACTATTATATTTAACTATGCATTGTATAATCAGGGAATCTGTTAATGCGAAGAATATTCAAGATCACTTTCATATGTATTTCCAAAAAAAGGCTCTTTCAACTTTTCTTTATGTTCACTTAGTCTCTAACATACTGGTAAGTTACTGCGACTTTCCCTTCCATCTGATCTGCAAGAACATTTAAACTTCAAGCTGGGATTTAAACCATCATTAGGTTGCATAGAAAATTAATGTTCTATCAGGACTGCAAATGAAATTCATGTGACAGTGTATGATTTCAGAAATAGGACGTAGGTGTGTGCTTGTTCTTTGAGCTGAGTAAGGATTGAGCTGTTTATGTATTTTGTGTGTATAAACCAAAGAGAACGCGGGCTCAAAAAGTATCAGTAAAGTTGCCAGGTTGAAAAGACAGCCTGGAATTTTAAGAATTTATTGTATTCCTTATAACTTGATTAATCCTCTTTGGGAGTTAAACTTCACAGATCTGTTCTGGGAATTTTTGGGAAAATGTTTGGAAAGTTTAGAAAGAATTTCATACTGATTTTGGGTTGGACACTTCTCCAGCTTCAGCCCCTTGGGGGACTATGTATTTGATTTTAGAGGGAGAGTTCAGGGTTATAGTACACGCACTCATGTGTGTGCACGTGTGTGGATGCGCACCCCCTGGGTGTAATGGAGTGCTTAGTCAAGGTCAGCTTCTTAACTGGACACTGCTGCACAGATTTGTCTGTCCAAAAAACTAGGTATATTCACAACAAATGAAGGTCTGTTCAGGTAATATCCACTTTAGAATGGATGTTGTCTGATTCAGGTGAAAAAAATTATGTAATTAAGTAGTTACTTTAAATTTCTGTCCTAGGATAACAATGTCCTTATCAGAGACTACTGTGTATCTGTGGCCACAGAGCTGGGACTTCTCTGACGCTGTCCTGACACTGTACTGCTTGGCCATAGCATTATAAATATTCATAGAAAATACACCTTGCAGGTACTCCTTAGTTTTACACATTTTTCACTACAGAAATAGCGAAATTCTTAGTATCTGTTGAGCTGCAGTTTGGTGTATTTCTGTTGACTCCTGGCTGATGCCCAGCATTTAGCCAGGTGTTTCTCACAAAAATTTGCTCTCCTACCTTAGCAGTAATAGCATGGCGGAGGTGGGTGGATGGGGCTCTATCAAAGTTGGTGAGGACACACAGAGGTTAGACAGCTTGCCATAGTATATAGCTAGTTTCTATGCAAGTTTTGCAACCTGGATGTATTCTGGAGGAATGGCACTGCTACACTGCTAGGAGTAATTGACTTCGCTATTTAAAATTAGCTTTTACAATATAAGTATTTGGAGTCATAAGGTCAGCTTTATCTGTACCGAGCAGGGTACAAGGAGTGAGCTGTTGCCTTTAAGAGTGTGTAGGTAAGAGTATTTGTATAAACTAAAACAATATTGGGGAATTTGGGTGTGTCTCAGCCTCCTTGCAAGGGTGGGGAAAAAAGTTTGAGGACTTAATCTGAGTGTCATCTATAAGCTAAAGCTTTTAATTGAAACTTTGTTTTCAGAAAAATGTTACCATGTTGCATTTGATTTCTGAGGTCATGTGAAAGAGTGCCTCCTTTTAGATTGGGAAGCTGCTGCTGCCTTGAAATTCAGAGTGTCAGGTTGAACTTCAGCTGACTTGGCGAAAGAGAGTGATAGCAGCATCTCTCAGGTGACTACAGTTTAGGTTATGGAGGCAAGAACTGCTTTCTTGTGACCCATGTTTGATATATTGAAAGGCTAGAAGAAGTTTGCAGGCCTCATTAAAAGTCTGTTGAAAACCAGGCTTGCATTGTTTGAAACCGTGGCTGTCTCCCAGAAGCGTGGTTGGTGTTTTCAGAGCAGTCGTGTGAGTCTTAGTACCCAGATCGCATGAAAATTGGAGTTGGACAACTGGTGGAGGCTGTTGTTCGTCCCCTTCTAGTTTTTCAGTAGGTAAATCCTAGCAGAAAGTTTTGCATTTGATTTAATAATTTTATTTTAGTTTTGCCTTCCAATTTATGACACCTGATTTTGTTTAAATATAGGGTTAGAATGTCTGAATCGGCATGTGTAAAAGCAATAAAGTAATTGATACGTTTTACTCATTCACAATCATCAATTGGGGAAATGAAATGTACTTGTCAGATTGTTGGTCAGATTTTATGCCTGCTGACTTAAGTTTTTTTGTTTCTTTTAAACTCCTTTCATCTCTCTTGACAGTTTGCTCTGACTTCACCTTTTTCGTATCGGTTCTGATCTCCTTTGCCTACCCAGGAAGTTGTACTTCCTTTCCTTCTGACCAACACATGGCAAGCATTTTCCAAAAGTCGTTACTCACTTTGCTAACGTATTTGGCAGCACTGACATTGCAAAGTTTCATATAATGCGTCTGTTAGATTTTTGGCTTTTGTCATCACAGAGAATTGCTTGTGTTCTTCTGCTTGTTTCATTAATCTTTATTAAGTAAAGATGTAAGCTGTCTTTAATTGAATGTTTTCTTTTGGCAATAGAACAAGTCAAAAGGTGTTTCTCATTAATTTGTTATTCAGCAGGGATAGCCATCTATCTGGATTGAATTTGTGACAATGTTTAGTCCCTATTTGTAGAAATGCCTATGTTGAACATATTTTTCTGTGTTTTGCTCAGAATATCCTATACAGACTGACTTTATAATGTCATTTGTCATGTGGGAATTGAGCTACAGGGAAGCGGTCTGTGTTGACAGCATGTCTCCGTGTTGGTTTTTCCTCTCCTTTTAGTACAATGTGTTTTATATTTGGTCTTATAAAGTTTTATCATGCTATCAAATCATGAAGAAGTGCAGAAATGATGGCGTTTGGTTTTCTCTAGCATGTGATACAAATATTTTGGACAAAGGTCATAATGAGAAATGCTGGCCCCCTTTTTTTTATTTTTTTGTGACACAGAAGATGATATTCAGAGTTTCTTGTAGCAGTTAATTACAGGGTCATCATTAGCTTGAAAGCAAATTGAAATGAAGAAATGAGAGCGGCAATTTCAGGTGTTGCATGAGTTCTTTTGTTTCCCTTCCAGCTCCTGTGCTTTTAGTATTTTTTTTTAAGATTTACTTCTTTCTCTGTTGTTCTGTGGAAGGTGAAATCAGGAAGATTTAACTATCCTGAGGGAAGTGTTAAATTTCAAATCAAATGCACAAACCTGAGAAATAAAGAAGCATTTCTGTTAAACTTTGTAAAAATCTCAAATGAATCTAAGGTAACCTACATAAAAATATTGGTGTTAGGGTGATTGTCCTTCAAGTGATGATATTGCAACACATTGGTGTCTGTGTATTCCAGATGCTTTCAGGCAGCTCCTAGCCGAAATGAATTGTTTTTATACACGTTAGGAATCCTGTCATCATATTGTCAGTAACTCCTAAGCAAGGAAGCAGGGTGTCCAAATGTGTGTTCAGTACACATCTTGGAATAGCGTAGGATCTACAGACACATGGAACTTTGTCTGGGACAAAGTTGTTTATTTGGTTTGCCTGCTGTCTTGAAATTTATGAAGAAGTCTGCCATAAATGTAGCTAAAAATCCCACTGTCATCTGGAAAAATGAATTAAAGCTATGTTGTAGCTGACATTGTATTATAAAGCTAAACCTGGAAAGACGCATTAGTCTGTTTTTCGAACAGAGTTCTTTTTGGAAACAGTTTTTGCTAGCATTTTTAAATTGTGTGACATTTTTTAAGCATCTGGCATTTGGCAGCTTTGCTACTAACACTTCTATGCAGTCTAACAGCTTTTACTGTTATTACATTTTTCCTAATCTTCAGCCTGACCTTTCTCACTTCATAATATTTATTTCTGTCTCTCAGAAGAGAATCATTTAGTGTAGATTCCAAAGCAAAGTATGTCTCTCATGTGATAAATATATTGACCGTTTTAAAGTGGATAAACTAGCAGTAGCTTGATACAACATGTTATTTTTTCCCAAACTTTTGTCCCATATGATGCCTGTAAATACTATCATTTTTCCTGTGTTAATGTTCCAAAGCTTGAGTGCCATCACATGGCACTTGTGTACTAAGCACAGAAGTTATTAGCTTCATTGTGTCAGAGGTGACTTCTGCCTTTCAGAGTAATTGGCCCCCTTTCATCAGAGCAGGAATGTCACACCAGCCCAAGAGAAGTAGCTAAGATTTATTTCCCATTGAAGAGTGTCTGTTTACTAGGTCTCTCTGACCTAACTAGAAAAATCTGGGGGAAAGAAATACTTTCTGTCCTTCCCTTTGTCAGGAATTGTGATGTATTAATAACGATGTAATTTAATCTGATAATAGCAGCAGTCTTAGTTTTAATTGGAATGGGTGTATATTGCCAAATTCATGGGAAATTTGTTTTAATCCATTTTACCAAATGGATCTTCAATCAGTTGCAATTAGTGTCTTGCATAAAGTTACTTTTGTAATGTCCTCAGCTAGTGATGAGGAAGGATCTTAGTGCTGTTACAGCTTACTGTTTATCCTGATGTGTTCGTCTCTCAGTTTTGCTAGATAAATATTTTTTAGGCATCATGAGTCTTCTCTTATTGCTCTGCATTAATGATTTGGCCACCAAACAACTGGAGGCGTTTTCAGAACAGCTGTGAGCTGTATTATTTGATGTTAGCTACCTTATTTTATGAAACTTGGTCATATTCCCCCAAATTTGAAAAAAATAGGTGCACGAACAGAGATACATCTTTTTTTGTCACATTAAGTATGTCTTATTTTGAATATTCATACACTGTGTGTTACGCTGCAGACTAACAAAGGGAGACAGTGGAGACCTTAGTTAAGAATATTCTTTCAAAATTTTCAGCTGCAAATTTATCTTAAACCACTCACAAATTCTGAAAAACGGAGAATGTTAAATATCACCAGCAACGTCATGTTCTTGTCTGTGATAAGGATGCAGGATTGCCAGTGGAAGTTGTAAGGGATACAGGATTGCTGGTGGAAAGCTGTGGCATTCACTTTGCAAATGTCTATCATAAAGGTCCATGTTTCCTTTAAGCTGATCCAAAGTAGCCAGTACAACTTGTTCTTTCATACTGGTCTCATACCCAGTTAATTTTTCTTGCTCACAAAAAGGTAAAGACAATAAAGGTATGCTATATTATGGAGAAGATAGACTTGGCTGCAGGGTCAGGAGAAGAACAGAAGGATTTAGGTGTAAGTGACTGTGCTGAATAAGCAAATAATCCTGTAGTGGACAGCTAGAGTTTGTGCTTCTGGTGGTTTCAAGTGCTTGCTATGCAGATTAAATGATGTTTTGACAATGACAGTTTTTAGGAGGCACTTGGAGATCTGACTGGGGGTTATTGTGTCTTGTAACCGCTTTGATTGTGAAACTGATGTACATTTTACAGTAGAACAAAACAGCTCATACTGCAACAATTTTGAGGTATAGGTATGTGAGCATGTGGCAGGTATCAGAACAAATTGTGCCTCCTTAGTGCAAGGTGTAGAATAGGGATTTTGGGAGTCAAATAGAGATTTGGGGGAGTGTGCAACTCTTTTTTTTTTTTGTTCTTTCCAGATTCCTTTTTACACAAATCTGAAACTTGACATGGGATTAAGCATCTATGCAGCTCCTTCCCCGTCTGAAATAATAAAACAGAGTTTTCTAAATCAAGTTTAAATTCTTTTGTCTCTCCTCTGAAATAAATTCCCAGAAATAAAAACATATTCAGTGGACCTAAGGGTCTAAAATAAATTCTCTACTGGTAGAAAGAGGCTATTTAAATATTGACTGTTGCCTGAGGAGCTAAACTCCACTAGAGGTCAGTTCAGAGCAAGAGTGTGATCAGTTGCCTTGTTTCCTCTTCAGACCCTTGCTGTAAAGTCTTATTCTTTCTGCATTCAACAGGGATTATCTTTTCAGCCTAAAGTATTTTTTGTTGTATCTGAACGTGATCAGCCAGTAACTATGTTATACTAAATAGGAACTTATATTTAGGGTTAAACGTGTGTAACTGCAAATCTATGGTTTTGCATGCTCGATTGAAGTGTGGGAAAGTGCAGGGTATTTGGACAAACAGAAACTTCGGGTGGCATTTTTATATCTTTAAGAAGTTGTTTTATGTATTTTTTATATGTATATATGTACACAGATATACATATGTGTGTATATATTACAGTTATGGTGAGATCTGTGAACCAGGCTGAAAATGTTCTGAATGTAATGTTGTGCTCTCCTTCAAGCATTTTGCATATGTGCTCGTAGTTTTTTCTAAAACTTCTGCACTGGGTTGCTCCACTGACCTGTGTAGTTTAGTAGAATAATAATGTTCAGCCTCTGATTTTTGTCTGGATATTGACCTTTCATTTTTAGGAATAGCTGTTTGTTACTTACAGTTACTTACACTCTTACAGTTAGATGGCTACTTCTTCTTGCAGGCATTTTATATGTCCATAGTTTCTGGGGCAAACCATTTCCAATGACAACAGATTTTGTTCCCACACTAGCTTTGTCTGTTCAGAATTCAGATCAAAAGCAGAATTACGCATTTTTTTCTTTTTAATCTATTGTGACCTGTGAAAACTAATTAAGCATTCCTTAGAACCTCTAATTTTCACCAGAAAACCACTAAATAATAATTTTTATTTTGAAACCAGGCTGCTATAATGTGTGGAAAAAGACTTAAAAATCATATTTCTGAAATGCCTCTAGAAAAATGCATTACTTGTTGCCTGGCACCTTTCCTGAATATAGTGTAGTGTTTGAGGGATTGGTGTTTGTCCTTACCAGAAGAGCATTGCAAAGCATTTTATAGTTGTTCTGTCTGCATACTAAACACTTAATTTTCAGATGTTTTCTGTTTATGAAAACATTTGTGTGAGCAGACGTGTTGAGATGTCTTTTCTTTGTTAATAATTGAGGCCAGTACATAATTTCTCACTTACTTCAGTATGCTTTTCACTATTCAATTAAAGTTGTTTTGAGTATATTTTTTTTTATTGAGCAAGATTTTGTTTTTGAAGTGGCCCCACACATTTAAATGGTTTTAATGCTACAGTTCATTCCAATGAGATAATGGTATATGTCTAGTTAGAGCCCTTCAGAGCATTTTTGAGTTGATCCACTGTATTTTATTTGCTAGTCCTCTTACGTTTGAAAATGAAAACACTTGTTATTTTCTGTGAAGTGTGTAAATATGAAAGAAAATGTCACCAGTTGCTCTCTAGGGTCTTAGTCAGCCGTTGTCAGAGACACAGTTTCGAATAAAACTGGGTAAACTGGTAGGTTTTTTTCTTCTCTCTTGTGAGTAGTGAAGTCAACAAGGTACAGATTTGACCGTAAGAAAAGTGTTTAATCCTTTCTTTTGAAATGTTTATTTTGAGGCCACATTAACAAAGTCAATGTGTTGGCTGTAGTATCCTGATATTTATTCCCTGTGACACAGAGTGTAGAAGTTGAGTTCTTCCTCAACTTTGCACAATGTGGATCTGATGTCTCCAGAGAAATAGCAGGTAATTAAGATAATTTGTGGTGTAATGGGGAAATCAGTATGGCTAGTGGCAATTGTTTTGCCTGGTATGATTTACTAAATACTAATTGGAGTAGCAAAGTGCTTTAACTCCAGTTTGAAGTGATCATTGTTCTCTTGCACTGTACATTAGAAGCCATTTACAAATGTTGTACGTAACAGTTTTGGTCCAAGTGGAGGAACTGAGGAAGATTGCCCCAATGAGTTATTTTTAATTGTGTGCTGTAATGAACATAGCCAATATTTAGACTAGCACGTCTACCAAACAGACTGCCTGTATATAGAGAAGACTATTCTGGGAGAATAATTAAAAGGAGTTCAGGAGATTCAGGAAGTTTTATCTTGCAGTATATGTTGAAATATTCTTTATTTTAATACTGTCCTCACAGCTAAGAGTAATACAGAAACATTACCTTAAAAGTGCCAGCCAAACTTGGAATCTTGTCTGTGACAAATGTCTCCTAACAGTTTGCTCCCATTATTAGGTGATTTCTCCTAAAGATATTTGAAAGGAAAAAGAAAGCATAAGAACAACTTTTGGATTTGCTACCTCTTTGAGGAGGAGGAGAGACTCTTAAATCTGAGTCTTAAGGGCTCTGATGGTTTCTATTAGTTCTAATAATAGCAATCAAACATGTTGCTCCTTCCTTGTTGACTTCCCCACTCTGTAGTGGTGGTCGCTGGTTCCATAAAAGAAAACCAGACTTGGCTTTTTGACCACTTAAGGTCATTACATTGTACAGGTCCAGTATATTAACTGTCTCCAGTTTCAGCCTTAAATTATTAGGTTATACTGTGACTGAACAGGCAGTAACCCCTGGCAGAGGAATAGGATTGGTATCTGGATTTGTAACCTCTTCAGCTGATCCTGCAAGACCTCCTCAACAGGAAGATTTTGTGGTGGTTGTTGGAAGAACGTATTGACTTAAAGCAGAGAAAAGCAAGACAGCATCCTTCTGGCTACAGCTGTTCATTCTAAGTTAATTCTATAGCTGAACAAAGCTGTATTTATGTAGTTCCCTTAAAGTTTTTTGTATTTTTGTGTTTCATTGTTGCTAACTCTTGGCAAACAGATTGTGTGTACTTGCCAAAGGGCCAGCCTTCCCCTCTGTTGTAAACAATGTTTTATTTCAAAGGTAGTTCTGTTGATGTGGAATAAAGTAAGAGATGTAAGGAAGGAACAATTAATGTGTCTAAACCACAGTGTCATGATTTTATTGTCACTTGTGGTATTCCAGGTATCTTTATGGCAGAGTGGAGATATAACTCAGGCAGCATGGGCCCTGTTGGACAGCAGTTGGAGGCCTGTAGAGATACCACACAGCCTCCAAAATGACATCTGAATCCCACCTCAGCTGACACAACAGATTAAAAAAGGAATTCTATCCAAAGTGAATGAAACATAGCAGGGCAAGAAATCTGTCTAGAGTTAAGACTAAATGCATCATCAACCTGCACAGGATAAATCTAACAGTTTACTCTAAAAAATATGCAGGAATAAATAGAATACAGTAGCATTCATTGGTTCTACAGTGTGGACAATTTGTGAACAAAAGCTGATGAGAAATACTAGTTGGTTCCTTTTTGTACTAATATGGTAATATGTGCTTGTCATACTTGTCCTTGTTGGAATTACTAATTGTTCTCTTTCTGTTTTAGGTTATGGTCAGACTGGTCCGATGGTTCAGAGAGGTGGATATGACTCCATTGCAGCTGCTGTTTCTGGTCTCATGCATATCACAGGGCATGAGGTATGGTGCTCAACTTAGAAATGTAATAGCTTTTTTTTGTGCTACATAGAAACCTGACGCTGCATGGAGCAAGTTAGCCTATGCTAAGACATCTGTTACACATGCCCTCCTGAGTCCATCAAGAGGTCTTATCTCTGGGAATCTAAGAAAATGATAGTACTTACATCCTTTAGTTATCTCACTCCAGGCTTACAAAGCCAACGCCAGAGAAACAGAAAATGGAAGACAAATGGTATCCTAAACCTCCAGTGAATAAACTGACAATTTATGCTAACCTGTTAATGGCCACTTGTAGTCACTTCAAGAGCTGTAGTAGACATATTGTTGACACCTGGATGATGGAACCATACATATATGTGGGAAGTCTCACCTATGCTTTGATACTGATATTCCCTCTTTAAAAGAGGGAATTATGAAGCCATCCAAGTAACTCTGACAAACTGTCTTTTTCATCATCCTGCCTGAAAATAAGCAGAGAGATGCCACTAGTGGTTCTGGAAAAGATTTATGTGCTGCTATTTCCACCTATATCCAAGATCTTTGGTAGCTGCAGTAGTGCAGGAAGCATTACAGAGGTAGTCTAGTATCTGGATTTCAGGGATACATAGAATGTGTGTCTTTACCTTGGGAAAATGCTGGTCAAATAAGCATTTACTTAAGCTGTCTTTGAATCACCTACAGATGCAGGGAATGTTGTTTCCACGTGTTGCTTCTCAAGTGAGATAGTGTTACACGTCTGTCTGTGCATCATAAACATCAGTCTCTGTGGTGGTGCTGCTGGTACTCTGGAAGCCATATGACACTTGCATGCCCTAGATAAACAAGGAATTCATCAAGTTTCTGTACTTAGTGTCAGATACTCATGTTTGTGTGGGTTTGTTGAAAGCTAACCGTGCATGATCTGGATAACTCAACTGTAGGATTGATATTCTGCAGATAGACTTGTTTTCTGCTGAGAACAATGGCAACCATCAGAACTCTGTGCCTTGTGGCAATTATTGTTACCAGAGCCCTCCTTCCAATTAAAAGAAAAAAAAGTCAGGCATTGTTAGACTGAGTAAGCTGAAAGATTTCGTGCCTAATGTCCTACAACAGTCTACCCATTGCTGCCATGTTAATGATACATACTCATAGGATGTTCCATCTCGGAACACGAAAAGACATGAAGTTGAGTGCAGTCCTTACAGATACTTCTCTTCAAATGTATAATGCACATATGCACTAAGCAATGACGGACCACAGTAACTGTAGTGTAAGTAATCTTTAAATTCTGACCCTGGTGTCTGTAGAGTAAAGGTTAATACTTCCAATTCAATGCCAGAAACTTCATGCACGCCTCAAAATATACCAAACAAAATTAAATGGGAGTATAAATGGGTAGAAAGGGGAAAATGTTGTTGGTACCATAGGAATTAAGAAAAGTATGTTGAAAAATTTGAAAAAAATAGGACCCTTGTAAAGCTTTTCAATGATATGTGAATGACAGAAAATACAAGTGTTATACTGAATAATTGCGTGTAAGTTGTATTATGAGAGTAATAGTCCTCAGTGGCCATTATGAAGATGGATTTTATTAAAAGGCTGTGGTAAGATCTACACTGGAAATCCAGATGTTCGCATCACCTCACCAGGACTTGAGGCAATGTAATCATAGGAATCATTTAATCATTGTTAGTAACAGTTCTGTCTATTCACTGGGGGCTTTTAACAATTCATTCAAACTTAGTCATTCTCTTGCATGATTAAAATAAACATGCTAAAACTTGCTTCTAATTTTTCCTTATTTGAAGTTGTTCATATAGTATTTCATCAGTTTCCCAAAACCAGTTTCTGATGTATAGGGGGCAGTTCTGTTTCAAAGACTTAAGTGGTCAATGACTCCAAAGAAGCAAATGTGCCTTTTGTTGTTGTAGTGAAAATTTACTCGCGTGGCTTTAAAATCATATTGTCTGCTTGTTTGAAAGTTACTTTAAAATAACAATGTATTACTAATAGTAAGATTTTCCATGTTCTACATTTATGTTGTCACTGGGTTGTATTTAAAATTCTACAGAACCAGCTCTGAAAAAAGTAGAAAACTTTGTTTCAGTCAGCATGTGGAAAAGTGGCCAAAGCAAAGAAGAAAAAAGAATCTTACTCACTTTTTCGTGCTGTCTTTCTTTATTAAACTTTGAATTATTTGCTGACCAGATAACACGGAATTCGTATACTAGAAGTACCATGACCATTTGAAGCATAACCTAGTAAACTAGAATATACTTTTTTTCTTAAATAAAATTGAAAGTGCCAGTCTTATGGACTAGGAAAAAAAGGTTATAACAGATTGTCTTGGCTTTGTATTGCATTGCAGTAGGTATGGATAAATCAGCATAACAACATCAGTATAAGCAGTGCTCTGTGGAAACTTCCCTTCATTAAACAAGCCATTGAATGTGCTTGCACAATGGTCTTAGAGGTATCAGCTGATGCAGTAGACAAATTATAATGCATTAGAGCAGCAGCAGCAAAACATCTACATACATCACCGAGGTGCTTAATTTTGAGGTATGTTAATACGTATTTACAGTTCCTCTACTAAGCATTTTATTAACAGGATACTAAAAATATGTCCTATATCTGACATTTTAAAAATGGATAGAACTAATAGCAGTATATATTCCACATAACTTTATTGGGTACTGAGGCTGTGCCTCCAGTCAGTAAAGTCTTACTATTAAGCCATGAAATCGGTGTATTACCAGCTCAGGATTTTGAGCAAAACTTAAACCTTTGTTAAATCTGTCACATATATAACATTCATTTTCTTCAATACTTTATATTTCACGTAACACTATGATTTTTGAGGCAGTAAAGAGATCGCAGTGGAAGAGATGGAAATTTCTAACTGAAATGTGTGTGTTTTATTCAAGCTATCTTTTTATTAAGGAGATAAAGTTAGTGTAATACAAACGTGGAATGTGCCAAAGATACACAATAATATAACATTTGGCACACAGTGTACACCTCTTGAAAGAGAGACAAGATCATATTCTTTATATATCTGATTTTTAAGATCTGAGAGAAGATTCCTGCATAAAGAAATTCTGAATGGCTTGCCTTGGGGGG
>JAVJGI010000050.1:90670755-90708615 GCA_035590275.1 Ibycter americanus | reverse complement strand
CCCCCCCCCCCCCCCCAGGAAATAGTTGTTACTGCAATGACTTAATGCTAATTATTTTGAAATGCTTCTGAACAAAGTTCTGAACCTTGAAATCAAGCTATAACTTCTGCAGTATTGCAAAGTTACAGGCACAAACAATTGCATTTGTGCTAGTGTTTTTGGTGATTGTACAAAATCAAACACATTCAGTGAACAGCAGAATGTCATCTTTAAACCATGTTTTCGTGTGCAGAAATCTGCATGGAATTCAAGCTCTTACACATGTACTTGATTACCTCTGTATAAGAAATGTATTACACCTGTGAAATTTGAAATTCTAGTGTGTTTATGAAAATTTACAAGCAATAGTGGGGAATCTGTTCTGTGTAAATCTGTACCACACACCCATTCTGAAAAAAAGTAGTTGCTTCAAGCAACATTGTTTTTCTTTACATAAATTAAAATATGCTAAAAGGAGGAAGTTTACACTGATGACACTTCTGTTGTCCTGGATGACATAATTTATAGATATTTCCTGGTTAAACACCACATTCAAGTTTCATATTTGATGAACAGAAAGATTTTATTTAATATTTTCAGATACATCAGTGCCAGATGAATATCCCTTTAATGAAAATGTCTATGACTCATTAAGGTATTAACTTGAAATTAATTAAATAAAACCCAATTTGGATACAAATCTCCTTCCATCTCCAAGTGGATTATTACATGCAGTTTTTGATATTCAGAGTATCTTTATGTTGGTGCATTCTCTCTTGCTGAAGAAACATTTTTGTTTTACTGAACACGAGACAGCAAGACATGATTTGGATCTACAATACCAGAGAGGCCATTCTTCAGCTTAAAACCAAACAAACTGCAACAAAGGAGTACACGTGGTATATAGCTCAGAGCTGTTGAAAAATATAGCCATTGCTGGTTCATATTAGCTTCAGCAGCTATTTCCCATCCATAATGACTACTGGACTTTGAATATTTTTATTAAGCATGTCATTTCAGAACAATTTCCATTTGTAATGGATCATTTTTTGTATTACTGTTGTGCGTTTGGGTAGAGAAATTATGTCAAAGGGCAAAAAAAATGACTCTGGAATGGAAGCTTCCAAAATGTGTTGTGGCTATCTCTGGGCCAGAATATGTTCACAAATTGTAAAGAATTTACCAAACAGAAAAAACTAGGAATAAAAGTGTAAACTGGTGGTAAGGTTGAGCAATACCAAAGCACAATGACGGAAGAAAAGGTCTGCTCTACTGAAGTGAATCTTCATCATTTCAGATGAGCAAAGGGCATGTCCTGGTGCTGCCTGTAATTGGGGTTCAACCCAGCCCTTGAGCCTGGATGGCAGCTTTGTTTGCTGAAATAAGCACTTTCTCCCTGACTAAGGGTTACATTCTGTCCTTCTACCAGAACAGTAATATAACTTTTGGCTGGCAGAGGTGATGGTTTTTGTTACTTTAAAAATATTTTACTTGAATAAAAGCTACTGTGTAGATCCTTATGATGTTAGCTACACGAAAGTGCTGCTGTGCTGCCAGAAGCCCTGTCTAAAGAAAGGTATTTCTCTGTGCGTGTAGCTTTATCCTTCATATAAAGCAGCTTCGGATCCCTTGTTCTGCAGCACAGAGATGAAAACCTGAATGAATCCGTTGCACCGTACTTACAGCTGTGCATCCTGTCAGGGGAAGGCTGGCTTACGGTACAGGTGGATGTTAGAAGCTGATTAAAAAAGGTGAAAATGGCAGCTACTCATGGATCTTGGTAGAAGAAGACCAAGGAAAGAAAGACCAAGGAAGAGCACAAATTTTATGGACTGCTGCACAATTATAGGTTCTGGAGTGTTAGGATGAAGTAAAGCTAACACGTTAAAAATAATGTAGCAGTATGGTGCTAGTAGTTTGTAGGAGTGTTCTGTAAGGGGAAATTGTGGAAGTATTTTTAGAAATAAAGGTGAACTTTTTACTTAGGCAAAGGAAGTGTTTGCTTTAAAACGTTAGGTGGTTTAGTACTTGATGAGGAAAGTGCTGGAATCAAGGCTTGAGAAATCAAATTCATATGTATCAATCTATTAAAATAGTCACGATTTTTATATCTTCAGGGTGTAGTTTTCTCTATCAAGGGTGAAATAAATGACTCTTTGAAAACAGCGGGAAGTGTTTTCAAACTAAGAATGTTGCTGCACATCTGTTTGCAAAATTTTAAGTCTTCTTCGTTTCTTTTTATCCCAGCATCTTGGTTGTAATGAAGAAAGAACAATTTAACAAACTGAGAACTTACAGCAGATAACGTGGGTGAAATGCTTCCCCCCCCCCCCCCCATTTGTATTTCTCAGTGATAGCTCTGAGGAGCAAACATCTTCTCACATTCTAATTAATTTTCGCAGTAGGCCTATGCATATAAAAACAATGAACTTCCTTTCCTGTTTTCCCCCAGAGCTGGGTACAATGTGAGTGGTAAATGGATGGAACCTTTGAGTTGTCCTTTCTCTTGGGAATCTTAGGTAGCTTAGCGTAGAGTATAGAGCAAGAAGAAATAAGAGATTCTTTAAGAAACTGAAGTACTCCCTAAAGCAAGGGTACACCTTAAGGATGTGTAGTTTAAGCATCATCCTTCATGTCTAGGCTGTAGATAGTCACAGACTAATCCTTACTGCAGTTTGAATGACAGTAACAGAGATTTTTTTTTAAAAATTTTGTCATATTTGATATAGATTTTATAATTTTGTTTAGTTGCTTTTATGATATGAGTAAAATAGCAGCCTTTTCCTTCTTACATAGAAAATACTCTACCTGTACTACAGTCTTTTTTCCTAGACTTGACTTATTAATGCAATTGATAATACAGTATGATAGGATTTTTCTTAAAATAATTTTTAATTTATATGTGATTTGATACCAGGCTTATGTAAATCCTGTTGGAGTGCAAAAGAAAAAAAATGTGGTGAACATAAGTTTAATGTTTTACTTGAAGCCAAGACACTTTTAAAAAATATATTTATCAGTAAACGTAACGCTTGCAATCTTACAAGTATGACTGCACTTGGAAGTTTAGACATGACTAATTAATTCTGTAAATTTCATTTTATTGAATTTATGCTAGATCAGTTTAAAGGCATTTATGGAAATTTTGACAGAGTTGTTATTTATCAAATATACTGATTTTAAGTTGGATTACAATTTGCTTACTTAAGCGCTGAAACTCTGAAACAGTCTGTTAGCTTTGCACTGCTATTTGTGGACTGAACTTCAGGGTAAGCAACTGCAGTCAGAATCTGAGCATCCAACCTCAAACTTTTCAGAGTAGGAAATGGGAGAATGTCTCAGAAGAAGCACTTTTAAGCTCCTATGATAAAAGCCTACCTTGACTGAAATGATAAGTTCATTTTGTCATTGATTGCAGAGGGGCCGTATTTTGTGGCAGTGATTAGGGAAGTTCTGAAACACATGAAGTAAACCAAAGGTTCTTCCCTTGATGCTTGAGAAAGGGTTGACATACTGAAAATGGGTATTTGAACCAACAGCTTTCCAGTGATTGTTGTTCAGAACGTCAAGGATTTGCATGTACTTAGATGTGTAACGTGTATGTGTGTAAACAAAAAATAAGTTGGTTTTGTTTTCCCACTAGAAGCCTGGGGTGTGTATACTGGAAAATAAAAACCTGAGATTTGGCTGGGGGAGGGCCAGAAGAAGAGGGAGAAAAAGAGTGAGAAGAGCAAAGCAATATGGTTCTGCCTGTCAGACAGACGTGCACCCGGGTCAACGTACTGTGGAAATTCTTTAGACCTTTGGCATCTAGGCATAATGAAAATCAGTTTTCTCTGATTCTCTTGTCCCTAACAGTATCTCTTTTCTTTTTGCATTGGTGAGTTGAAGCATTATGTTATTAGGCCAAAAAGCAGCATAATAAATCATTCACAATTTGTAGTCTGCAGCGTTGTGAAGTTAGTGTTGTGTAGGTACTGCAAGAACATCTGTTCTTCAATGGTAGTTTGTATATTTGTTCATTCAAAGATACTCTTTTTGCAGAAACATGTAAACGCTTTTTTTCAGATGAGTTTTGTGGAGAATGTACAAAATAACAAAGAGTAATGGTTTGCCTCTGCTTGTTTTCTTTTTTTTAATTATTGTTTTGTTTGGTTTGGGGTGTTTTCTTCTTTTTCTTCAGGATGGTGAGCCAGTTAGACCAGGAGTAGCCATGACAGACCTTGCTACTGGGCTGTATACATACGGAGCAATTATGGCTGGTTTACTTCAGAGGTGTAAGACGGGGAAAGGACTGCACATTGACTGCAATCTCTTGTCATCTCAGGTAGGAGTTCTAAAATAATTGCTTTTAGTTGCAAGGGTGTTTGAACCATTTTGACATAAATTAATGCAAATTAGTACAACTAATGACAACAATAATAACGACAATAATGGCGTTAATGACAGTTTCCTTATTCTGCAACTCTGGTAGTGACCATTTCATATGACATGGTTATTATAGTTACTACTACATTCTGTTTGGTTTTTGCTTTTTAGAAAGGACCTCCACATTCTTTGAAAACAGGGGTTAATCAAGGTTTATAATATCCCTGAGGTTGTAAGCAACAGTTGTAGTAGATGATTTGAAATAGATAAGCAGAAATGGTGAAACCACTATTGGAAGGGAGGCCTTGGCACTGGGTGATATTACTACCAGAGTGACTTGTGCAAAATCACCCAGAGTACTCCAGTATCACTCAAGTGTCATAGTAATGTAATTCGGGAGGTCTACCTTTTGGCTCTGAGAATTAAAGAATAAAGAAATCTTGAAGATGCAGTATTTTCTGTAGGCATGTCAAAGAGAAATCTCATCAAAATTGTAAAGACAAAGATGATGTGATCATGAAAAGTATACCATATGTCACGAATAATGAGAACTTTAAATTGTCTTTAAACATTTAAGCACCATTGATGCAATGGTTTATAATTCACAAAAAGAAAATGATGATGGTAGGAGCTGCATATGATCAGATGATACATTGTCTTGGTGATAGAGATACTTGCCGGTAGCAACTGGGTATATGATGCGTAGGAATTTTTGCGTACATTTAAAAATGTACATCAAAACTGTATGTAGTACTAATGAAAGCTACTACAGTGCTCTGATATTTTCATCTTTATTCAGTTGGGTTGTTTTCTTCCCATTATACCTGTCATTACATTTGAGACATGATAGAATGCCCATAGTGCAAAAAGTTGGCCGTGGTGTGAGCAGGAGGTTGGACAAGATGACCTCCAGAGGTTCCTTTCCACTTATATCATTGTATGATAATAATGATTGAGGCTGCTCTTGTTTTAATAAATACTGCTCTTGTTTAAATACCTACTGAAATCAGATCTGGAAAGGAGGGGAAGCCCTTGCCTAAATAAACAAAGAATTTTTCATTTGTTTCAGAAATGTTTGTAAGGACTGAACTCTTCATCATACTTTATGTATCTGTAAATGTTGTGTCTATATTTGAAAAATGTAATAAGCAGTTTAGAACAATATTGTTAATGTATGTTAAACTCTTATTAAATATTTTGTGTATATATGGAAGGGTTTTTTTTTTTTGTTTAAGGTATCATAGAGTTTTATATTATGGCAGCTTCTCCTTGATCTTTTTATTTTCTAATTTTCTTAAAAAGACTTCTGGTAATTTCTATTACTTTCCAGAGTGATTCTGTTATTTTTTGATTCCTTGTTCTGCTGTTTTTTGGCTTTTTTAAATGGAGCTTTCTTGACTGACTTGATATTTTATCGAACACTGAAAGTAAGAAGAGTTGAAGTCAGGTGTTGCTGTAACTCTCTTATTTCACCTTACTTTGTCACCTCATTTGTCTTTAGAATCTTTGTCCTTGCTTAGGATAGATTTGGCTCTGCACAAAAATGTTCTCATATTGCAAAATTTCCATCTGAAGTTCCACATCATCATCCTTTAGGCTGCTCTTTGGCATACACAAGAAAGGGAATGAGACTTGCATAGGTGTCCATGAACAAAGCATGTGTGGTGTTTGACTTCTACTTGCTTAGCTGAAGAAGTACTAAATGGTGAAGGGACAGTTTAGTGATATATTTTTTTTTTTTTTACACATTAACTCGTTCTATGCTTGTTATCAAATTACAGTTATCTGAAAGTTATTAAGAAGTGATTCCAGACTTGCACATTTTTGCAAAATAAGTGTTTTTATTTACTTCAGTGTTGGGTGAATTAAACTGAAATAAGTTGATATTTTGGAACAGTGTATGAGTGTAAGCTGTAATTCAGAAAACAGCTATGTTGTTTTAGATAAGCCTATTACTTCGGTCCAAATTAACTTTAGGGTGTTGGTTCAAGACTGTAACGAGAACATTTATTAAACTGGAAGAAATGTGTATGGTTGAGGTGCTGGGGTACCAGAAATAAACCCATTTAAAAAAATGTTAAAATGAATGAATAAAAGCGTAACTGACAGCTGAGTCTGAGAACATCTAGTTTTCCTGGTTGGTTTTCTTCCTTTCTGCAAAACTGGTGGTTACTTGTAAGTTTTTAAGGGTGAGTGTACTAAGAGAGTAGCACAGATCTAAAATTTAGTGTAAAAAAAGAAATTGCTCTTGCAGTACTTCTGGTGGTAACGGCTTTTTTAAAAGGAAAGTTAGACAATTACTGTGATATGATCAGGTTCTTGAAAGATCCATGCTTTCAAGGGGATTATGGTTTTACATACCAAGCTGAGATATCTAAAGCTAGCTCTTCCTCATGTGATGAATGTTTAGAAAGAACAGCCTTTTGAAGTCTCTCATGGATGCTGCCAAAAAAATAAAGAATCTAAAGTTGTAGACTTTTAGCTTGTTAGGTTCTTGTTGCAGTTGATTAATGGTGGGATCTAGAGGTCAAACATATGCATCATGATAACATTTCCTTCAGCATGAGTTTCACTGGAGTGTAGTAATTTTTAATGAGAAAAAAGAAATCTTTTTTCTGTATGGGAAAAAAAAAAAAAAGGTGCTACTGAACTGTCCTCCTATTAATAGTTTTATAACAGCAGGGACCTGCATGAAGCTTTTGGCTTTTGTCAGTATTTTATGCACTGAGCTAATATAGCAGCATACTTGCACCTTTTGTCCATTCCTTCATCTGAACTAAGGATTGTGAAGCTGGCCTATATGTATGTCTTCGTTGGGCAGTGCTGATGACTTTGACCATGTCAGAAAAGAAAAAAAACCAAACCCAGGGGTTAAAGCATTTCAATAATTAGAAATCCCTGAAAACCACTTGGTTTATTTTATAGCAAAAATACCTAGCATGTACGTGTCCATCTGTGTCTGTACTATCACTTTTCTGCATGCCTTACAGAAATGCAAATGGATTGTTTTTTTAGGGGGTGGGGGTGGGGGGGAGCTGGAGAATGCTTTTGATACTAATTTCGAGCAAGATACGCTAATGACAAAAAGCATTGAGCTGAATTCAGCTGTCAATGAAAATGATCTGAAGCTTTTTAAAATAATGTCCCACTGACTGACAAGGTTGTTTAGTATTTAACTGGTCTGTGTAGAATGAAATAACTGAAATTTTGTTCTCTAAAGAAGTGTTATTTTTAGAATATCTTAAAATGACATCTTTCTTTCAAATGCTGTGTATCAAACATGTTTGCCCTATAGCTTTATAGCAGCTTATTACTATCAGAGGACTTCATTCCCTGCAACAAAATAGAATTCTAGGATTTTGTAGACAAGAGAGATATGGTGACCACTAGGATGTGGTTTTGCAGTGAGCACTAACTTTCTATATCTCTCATCTATAAACTTTTAACCCATGTCTTACAATTGCTTTGAAATTTTTGAATTTTAGATGATTTACAGTTGTCAGTTTCAGGCCTCTCAGCATCTAAATAGTGTCCTTTAGAGGATGCTAGTAAATAAAAAGGAAGTGGGTTTTGGATTTGGTTCCAATTATGCAATTGTGCCTTTTCTTCTGTTGTGGCTTAAAAAAAAAATCTCTTGGAAGTTTTAATATCCTTCCTGTATTTAATTACAACCAGGCTCCAACAAATACTGTAATAAGTTAGTTTCTCTTGGATTGAAAATCTGGAAGAAGTATTTTACATTTAACATTTCTGCAATTTTGGAGTGTGTTTTTTTCCCAGAACACACAGTCAGGATAATGTGGTTAATATTGTTTGTATTATATGATTGTTCATCAGACGCTTCTCTGCTTCTGATTACTATGTTTTAATTTGTATTTGCCATAGCAGACTCTTATTCTTCTCAAAAGTTTGAAGTGACCCTAGAAAAACCTAGCAAATCGGTATAACAAATTTTTGATATTGCATCTTTATGCTTTACTTTGGCCGTTAGTTTACTGAGATAATGGTGAGATTTAGAAACTATTAGTTTTTGTTTCTGTGTCATTTTTTCCCTCAAGATGGCTGTGTTTAAACTTATCTATTTAAGGTTCCATTACTGCTCTCTATTTAGGGCTTTCATGACATGTCTTTTACAAATTATTGAGTATAGGTGAAACTGGTAACAATTACGCACTGCCTTTAGGATATGTATGGCATCACAGGATCCCTGACCAGTAAGTTGTGTGAGAAATATCAGTCCTGGAACTCAAATACTGTTCAGGTGTCTTGACTATATCTTGTTGCTTCTCTGCCGGCTAACTGAAAGTTGCGAGTTGACTGAGTACAGAGAGAAAATCTGCTTTTTTAGAGGTCGTGGCTGCTGGTGACTTCAGAGGCCGGCCAGGAGGACTGTTACACAGTTGTCTTGTTTTGGGTATGGTTTGAATAAGTGCTTCTTTTTTACAAGCTTATAAAGCATCATCTTTGCAAAACATTGTATTCTTAATCTCGGTGGCGATAAAAAATTGTGTATGCACTGTATTGGAGACATTGTCTTTTTCACTGCATAGCTCTGGTATGGAAAGATAATAAAATCTGAATTGATGTGAACATTTCTTTAAATACATACCTTGCATGAAATACTTCTCTTGGCTACTATTCTTAATAATTTTCATTGAGGACATCAGTATAACTAAAAACAGAACTTATCCCTCGGGGTTTTAAGTAGCCAGAGTTTATTGAATAGACCAGATGACCATACTAACATGACAGTAACTCAATTTAATATTGGCCTCTGTGGAATGTGTGTTGTGTTTTCTAATGATTAGTTATGCAAAAAGTCGTTGGTAGATCATACTCCAACTGGATCTTGGATTTATTTAGTGGCTTTCTTTACTCTGTAAACAAAGTACATACCAAGATTGCAAGGGAATTTCTGGTTTAGCAGCTATCTGACAGTAAATTCTGTGCCTTTTTGGTTTTGCTACTATTGTTCTTGTGCTAATGAAACTAACCCTGAATGTGTTGTAGCTTCATTTTCCTGTGTTGAGCTACCTCTGTCATCAGTAAAAGAAAGACTAGGAAGGAGATAGGAAAAAATGTCCCTTTAATACACAGAAAAAATAAAATGGCTGTCTGGAGTGGGTGGGGGAGGGAGGTTGAAAACAAAGGAGAACATTTATTTTAATGAGTTTATTATTTAGATGACCTTTGAATAAGGGTGTAATTTTGGAAATGGAATCAAGATGTTTGTTGTAGTTTATTACCAGCAGATCATATTTCAGGATCATGCTAAGTATTAGGAGAAGAAGGACAACCTGGGTAGTTCAAAAGAAATGCGAATGATTTAAGCAACTAGTAGCACAATAAGCACTTTTAGTGTACCCCCAAAGCTCACCCCTCCCTCTAAACTCATGGAAGCCTTCAGAAGACATTCTGTAAATTTATGTATATAGCAAGAAAAAGGGCTGTAGCTTGATGGAAGAGGTTTCAGTTTTATGTCATGGAAAATTTTAAGTTAGCGAAACAACTGATTTCTATGTGCTGTTGAACCTCTGGAAATCTAATAAACCTTAACAAATACGTCATTTTTGTGTATGCTGATGGAATGCTGGCTGAGGTTTTAACACTACTTGGTTTGATTGCCTCAGATAGCTCTGATTGAAATTTCTCAGTGGATTATAATATATAAAAAAGGTGAACTGAAGGACAATGCTGAAATAAATTTGACTAATGACTTCTTTTTGGTCTGATGGAATTCTGCTGTCATGACTGTGTTTTCACTTGTTTGTATTTTTCAGCACTGTATTGTTTCTGGCTCATCAGTAAAATTGCAATCTCTTTAGAATAGTCTCATCTGATTAGGTTAGAGGTCATAATTCATTAGTTATACATTATATTATAATGAAAGCTATAAAAAAAAGTGTTCAGGCTCTGGTTTAGTACTTCAAAAATAAGTATCCATTAAACTCTGTCTAAAAATCAGAGTTCACTTATTTGTAAAAATACTTTGCCTTCTTTGGAATGAATATTTGTAGTACTAGATTTCTCTGATAAAAAATTATGTGAAGTTATTTTCATTCAAGCTTACTTTGTAATATACCATTTTGGTTTTTTGCGGTACTGTTTCAATGTTTTTGTAGGTCGATTAAGGAAAAACTTCCTTCTTCAGAGAATCATTTACCAATTTGTTGTCACTATTCAAAACTATTTCAACCAATTCATTGTCACTATTCCTTCAGGCAGAAGTGCCATATTTTGACTCCCGGCTCATGAGTAATGCTAACCCATTTATTTATCAAATCAAATGGAACTTTGCACTATGTGTCTCTGACTTGTGTGCTGTTCAACAGCTTAGTAGATGAACCACATCTGCGTTGTGGACAGCATTAAAGTGCTCAATAAAGCATTGTGGGTGACCGAATGGCAGGTGTTCATTAATGCTGCACAGGCACAGAAATACAATCTTGTGCATTGTAAAACATCGTATTTCAAACATTTCATTCAATTGCATGGATTTGTTTCTTGTGTCATCCCTGTAGTGCATTAACATGTAAGTACTTAATGGGCAGTGTCCAGAGATCTTTCATTGTTAAAACTAATGCTGTGTTGCTCTGGGATAATACTGTTATCACCAGAGGAGATTTGGCTGTGATAATGGGGTGGAATATTTGCACATTTCTCACCCAGCCAAATAGACATGACTTGTTTCTGTATGTGCCTCCCTATGCAGCAAATGAAAAAATCTAAAAATCTACCTGCTTGCACTGCTGTAGCGCAAGCTGTTGAAATTACTGTTAGTTTTGTGGAGGGACAATTCTCCACAGATAAGATGAAAATGACATTGTCAGGAGCAGACAAACACAGTTAAGATTCTTTTTTCTGTGTAGGTATTAATGCTGATAAATGAGACAAAAAGATGAGTGCTGTAAGTGGTTAGGTATATGCATATGTTCATTGTGAATGGAACTGTTTCTAATCATGAGATCAAAAGTATAAAGTGCCTTAATACAGCTTCTTTTGGATATTGGTAGCTTTCCATGGGAAAGTGTCCTTATCACTGATTGAATAAAATAGTAGAATCCTTCACGAAGTGTATGTAGCATTCAAACTTGAGTCTATGGATATATAATTGTAGCGTATTACAAATAATAAGAAAAATTGCTATAGTTATTCTGATGCCTGTCCTCACAGGTAATTAATTTTTATATGAGCAAAATCTGTTCGCCTGGATTTTATTTGTATGATTTGCTCTTTTCATTCTCAGCTGTCAAATGTAATTACTGTTTATAGAATAGAATAAATCATTTAGGTTGGAAAGGACCTTTAAGATCATCAAATCCAACTGTTAACCCAGCACTGCCAAGTCCACCACTAAACCACATCCCTAAGCACCACGTTTACACGTCTTTTAAATACCTCCAGGGATGGTGACTCAACCACTTCCCTGGGCAGCCTGCGCCAATGCTTGATAACCCTTCTGTTGAAGAAATAATATCCAATCTAGACCTCCCCTGACACAACTTGAGGCTATTTCCTCTTGTCCTCTTGCTTGTTACTTGGGAGAAGAGACAAACACCCACCTACTTTCAGGTAGTTATAGACAGTGATAAGGTCTTTCCTTAACCCTCTTTTCCCCAGACTAAACAACCCAGTTCCCTCGGCTGCTTGTTGTAAGATTTGTGCTCTAGACTCTTCATCAGCCTCATTGCCCTTCTCTGGACACGCTCCAGCACCTCAAGGTCTTTCTTGTGGTAAGGGGCCCAACACTGAACACAGGATTCAAGGTGCAGCCTCACTGCCCTAGTCCTGCTGGCCATGCTGTTTCTGATACCAGCCAGGATGCTGTTGGCCACCTTGGCCACCTGGGCACACTGCTGGCTCATGTTCAGCCAGCTGTCGACCAGCACCCCCAGGTCCTTTCCCACCAGGCAGCTTCCAGCCACTCCTCCCCAGGTCTGTAGCGCTGTGTGGGGCTGTTGTGAGCCAAGTGCAGGACCCGGCACTGGGCCTTGTTGAACCTCATGCAACTGGCCTCAGCCCATGGGTCCAGCCTGTCCAGATCCCTCTGCAGAGCCTCGTGCCCTCCAGCAGATCAACAGTCCTGCCCCAACTTGGTGTCATCTGCAAACTGACTGAGGGTGCACTCGGTGCTCTTATTCAGATTATCGATAAAGATATTAAGCAGGAATGGCCCCAATACTGAGCCCTGGGGAACACCACTTGTGACTGGCCACCAATTGGATGTAACTCTGTTCACCACCACTCTTTGGGCTCAACCATCCAGCTGGTTTTTTGCCCAGCGAAGAGTACACCTGTCCAGGCTGTGAGCAGCCGGTTTCTCCAGGAGAATGCTGCGGGACAGAGTGTCAAAGGCTTTACTAAAGTCTATGTAGACAACATCCACAGCCTTTCCCTCACCCCCTAAGTGGGTCAGCTTGTCATAAGAGGAGATCAGGTTAGTCAAGCAGGACCTGCCTTCTTTCATAAACCCATGCTGACTGATGGTCCTGTATGTGCCATGTGATGGCACTCAAGATGATCTACTCCATAGCCTTCCCCATCACTGAGGTCAGTTTGACAAGCCTCTGGTTCCATGGATCCTCCTTCTGGCCCTTCTTGTATATGTGCATTGCATTTGCTAACTTCCAGTCTTCTGGGACCTCTCCAGTTAGCCAGGACTGCTGATAAATGATGGAAAGTGCTTGGGAGCACTTCTGCCAGCTCCCTCAGTACCTTTGGGTGGATCCCATCTGGCCCCATAGACCTATGTGTTTAAGGGTGTAGCAGGTCACTAACCATTTCCCCTTGGACAATGGGGCCTTCGTTCTGCTCCCTGTCTGTGTCTCCCAGCTCAGGGGGCTGGGTACCCGGAGAACACCTGGTCTCACTATTAAAGACTGAGGCAAAGGCAGCATTGAGTACCTCAGCCTTTCCCTCATCCTTTCCCACTATGTTTCCCCCCACATCCAATAAAGGATGGAGATTCTCCTTAGCCCTCCTTTTGTTGCTAATGTATTTATGGAAACATTTTAAAATAGTCTTTTATGGTAGTAGCCGTAAAAGTTCTAGTTGGGCTTTGGTTCTTCTAACTTTCTCCCTGTATAACCTCATGACATCCTCCTAGTCCTCCTGAGTTGCCTGCCCCTTCTCCCAAAGGTCATAACCTCTCCTTTTTTTCCTGAGTAATGGCCAAAGCTCTGTTCAGGCACTCTGATCGTCTTCCCCTCCAGCTCCTCTTTCAGCACATGGTGATGGCCTGTTCCTGTGCCTTTAAGACTTCCTTTTTGAAGAATGTCCAGCCTTCCTGGACTCCTTTGCCCTTCAGGACTGTCTCCTAAGGGACTCTGTCAATCAGTCTCCTAAACAGGCCAAAGTTGGCTCTCTGGAAGTCCAAGGCAGCAGTTCTGCTGATCCCCCTCCTTACTCCTCCAAGAATTGAAAATTGAATTTGTGATCGTTATGCCCAAGACAACCTCCAACCATCACATCACCCACAAGTCCTTCTTTGTTCAGAAACAGCAGGTCCAGCGGGGCACCTTCCCTAGCTGGCTCCCTCACCAGCTGTGTCAGGAGGGTCTCTTCCACACACTCGGGGAACCTCCTAGGCTGTTTTCTGTCTGCTGTATTGTATTGCCAGCAGACATCTGGTAAATTGAAGTCCCCCATGAGAACAAGGGCTAGCAATTGTGAGACTTCTCCCAGCTGCTTTTAGAATATTTCACCTGCCTCTTCATCCTGGTTGGGTGGTCTGTAACAGACTCTCACCATGGTGTCTGCCTTGTTGGCCTTCCCCCTGAGTCATACCCAGAAACACTCAACCCTATTGTCACCATCATTAAGCTTTAGACAATGAAAACACTTCCTAACATACAGGGCTACCCCACCGCCTCTCCTTCTTTGCCTATCCCCCCTGAAGAGTTTATAGCCACCCATTACAGCGCTCCAGTTGTGTGAGTCATCCCACCATGTTTCCATGATGGCAACTATGTCATAGTTTTCCTGCTGCAATGGCTTCCAGCTCCTCCTGTTTGTTGCCCGTGCTGTGTGCACTGGTGTAGTTGCACTTCAGCGGGGCTATTGATCCTGCTATGTTTCCTGTGGCGGAGAAGCCCTGATTCCTGCATGACCGTTCTCAGGTGCTTCCATGGTTTCTAACACATCAATAACACTTGTGCCTTTGCTGCCACATGGATCTCCATCTCCTACCTTCGCTGAGGCAACAGCGAAGGACCTCGCTAGCACACTGTCCCACAAATACTGGCGTGGTGCCCCCAGGTTTATCTCTAGGGAGCCTGATTTTATCCCTTTCTCCCTTCAAATCTAAAACTCTTTCAGTGAGCCCCGCTGACTCCTGCACAAAGATAATTTTCCCCCTTTGAGACAGGTGTACCCCGTCTGTTGACAGCAGCCCTTGTGTTGTGTAGACTGACCCATGATCAACACACCCAACATTCTGCTGGTGACACCAGGCTCGGAGCCAGGTATTGATCTGCTGGGTGTTCCTGTTTCCTCCTTCATCATTCCCTGCAACTGGGAGGACAGAGGAGAACATTGCTTGTGCTCCGGATCCCTTAACCAGCCATCCCAGGGCCCTGAAGTCTCTCTTGATTGCCCTCAGACTTCTTGTCACAACTTTATTGCTGCTGCCTGAAAAATCAATGATGGATAACAATCTGAACGCCATAGCAGGGGTGGGCAGCTTTCTCCTCACATCTTTAATTGGGGCCCCAGGGAGGCAGCAGACTTCCCTAAGGAGTGGGTCTGGTCTTCATTTTGGGTCTTCTGTTCCTTCAGAAGGGAGTCTCCTATGGCGGTGACCCATCTTTTTTGCTTTATGGAAGCAGTTTTTACGCAGGGCATAGGCCAACTTAACGTCAGGGACACCTCCAAGCTAGATGAATCGTTGCCCTCGTTCTTGCTTGGTTCCGCTTGCTGAGCCTCAGGCCTGGTGTGCGAGGGCACCTGGGCAGGTGGGGTGGTCACGGGGGGACACACCTGCTGTGCCAGCCAGGAGCTTGTGGCCATTGCCCCCTGCTCCTTCAGTCACTGCGTTCAGCCAGCAGAGAGAGGACAGGGAATCCTCCTTCTTCTGCGTCCTGCCTGCCAAGGTGTGATTCCAACAGGTTCTCCCTGACAGTCCTCAACCTACTCACCTCCTCCCTGTACTCTGTCACTAAGCAGAGGAGTTGCTCTGCCTCCCACAACTCAAATTGTTCGGTGTTTTGCAAGTATGCCTGCAGCTCATTGCATGAATAGAAGCCACCCTGAGAACTCGATCTGTGCTATTTTCCAAACAATCAATGAAATACCACCAGGCATCATTACAGAGAATTAAAAAAGAGAGTTGTAATTCATATTAATGCATAGGTTCTTGGAGAAAAGGCTGTAATTAAGGAGTAATTTTAAAAAATGTGTTCTAGTATTAAAAAGGCTGTGTAAAATGTAGCCAAAGAAACTTTCTGTAAGTTGAATTTTGCCTGGACTTAGTAAAACTGTGTGAAAATACAGAGCGTAATGCATTTAATATTTTAGTGGATATATATTCTTTCTTTGGAGAAGCTGGAGACTGGAGGAAGTGATTGTAGAAGTGTTATTTATAGTTAAGGTTGTCTGATATGTCTGTTATCAGAGTCTGATTTTGGTTTTTATAACTTTGCCAAAATTTTAACTGTTTTGGCTGAATTTTCCATGTCATGGAATTGCCAGAAAGTGATATGTTTTTAAAGTTACTATTAAAATGTTTCATCTGTTTCCAGGAACAAGTTATGGGAAAATACGTTGATGGGCTTTTTCTTTTTTTTTCCCTTCTGAGAAACTCAGTCCCTTCATTCTTTGTAGTGGAAACTTGAAATCTGGCAGATGAATCACGCTTCTTTCAGGGAAGTGTCTTATGAAGGGAACTCAGAGTGGCAGAAGGTGCGATGTGTACGACATATGATGTGCATAAAGGCTGGTAGGGACTCTAGGAGTTTTGGTGGAGTGATTGGGCTGTATATTCCTGAATAAATTAAAAGTAAATACTCACTAAGTAACTACTAATTAAATGTAGGTCAGAGGTTTGATAGAAAAATAGTATAGGACCATGTAATTAAGGTTTGTATGTAAGTGCACCAAGATCTTGCAGTGTACAGACTAACTGTGGAATTCTTGTTTTTTTTTAACCTGAATATTCTTTTTAATAGCTTTTTTTGTTTTGTTTTGTTATTTGGTTTGTTTTTTTTTTTTTTTTTTTAAATGATAGGTTCCTTAGAGCTGTTCCTGTGCTGTTATGGAGCTGAAACAGGAATTTTTCAGCGCTCAAAGTAGTATGTTTTCTCACACTTTCAGAAAAATCTGATGACTATTTTATTTTAATCAAGAAAATGTAATTTATTCTTCATTTTAAAATGTTGTTTTCTTCAACCAGATCTTATTTTAATTAAATCTTTTTTTCCCCTTTCTTTCATGCCAGCGCTGAAGTGCGGTCTTAATAGATTCTATGGTTAGAAATTTTATTTCTGATCCTTCACCTAAAATTAATCTGAGTGTATGTAGGTTTGTTGTTTTGTTTTATTTTTTTTAAGTGGAGACTTAGGAGAGGTAGAAGTCAGTTTAACATTTACTTTCTCTTGAAACTGTGTACTAAATAATACGTATTTTTGAAATTTCAAGTCCTACATCTGTTAGTTGCATCAATCCTTGCTGTCGTTAATACTAATTGAATTTTAATCAGGAGATGATCTCCATGCTGTGGGAAGCACAGAAGCATTCATTCTGGTCTTTTATAAGCTCTAAATAGCTCATTAAAAAATCATTTGTAGATAATTCCTTTTTGTTGTTGCGTTTTACTGAACTCAGCAGTTCTCTGCTATCCAAATGCTTTGTGTTTTTGAAGATGCCTGAGTTTCCCTGTATATATGTAGTCTAAAGGTTTTTTTATAAAGCAAAAGTTGTTTTCAGCTAGCATTTTTGCACTAAAAAAGTTATCTACACAGTTGTGCCTTTAAAGTCTCTTTTGCTCTGTTTTTCTTCTCTGAAAATCTGTGTTCAAGGTAGGGTTTTAAATTCATTACTTTTGTTTTTCTCATTGCATGTATCTTTCATTGTTTCTAGTTCATTAAGCACCTCCTAGCACATCATGTCTGTGACTGTGGTTTGCCGTGTGCTATTTGATCAAGGGGGTAACTTTAATCACCAAGTCCCACAAGCCGCATGGGATTGCTGGCACAGAGCTGGACACCTACTCAAGTGCCTGGTTGAAAGGCCCTAAAACGGGACCTAATATGAGACCTGTTCTAAAACTGTAGTTATTTGTCATTGAGGATCTGACTCTTATCTTCGCAAGATTGCATCTGTGGCTGGGATTATACCATTTGCTGATGCTTCAGTGCCAGGAGGTTTCTTTTGTGAAGGGTGAGTTCACGATCACTTCCTTGAGCTTCCCATTAAAAGGAGTCGGTGTCACTGGGAAAAAAAACGCTTTTTACCCAGAGCACAGTGTTCATAACATGACATTTTCTAAAGGGGCTGTAGGCTCTTTTAATAGTAAGCCTTGGCCTACGTGACAGCAGTCTTGCTTTTTTAGTTAGCTTTTGCAGACTTCTTCGAAGTCATTCATGGAGCTTGCTGGTCTGCAAAGCACAGGCTGAAAGCATATACAGTACTGCTGGCTCTCGAAGGGGAGAGAACTATATGGAGAGGGATTGTGGAACAACACGTGAATTCAGGAGAAGGTCACACCTGCTGCTTCGCACAGTTCTCAGAGCAACACTGATGAATTTGTAAAATCTTGCAGCTTTGTGGGCAGTGGCTTTGCTGTGGGGACGTCTGCCCAGCCTGTGGGTGTATGGCACTCTTGAGCTGATTTTTAGCTCCTGCAGAGCTCTCAACTCCAGGGCAGATGGGAGGCCCTAACGTGCCCAGACACAAGGTGATGTTCATTGACAGCTCCTGGGAAGGATGTGGCTTCCTGCTGGGCCCCTGTGGAATGGGCTGCCTTGAACTGTGGCAGCTTTCTTGCCTCTGTGCAAGGCTGTGGTTCCCAGTTCATTGCCCAGTTTGTTCTTGCAGGAGTTTGAAATGTAGTTCCCTGCCTACAAACTGGCAGAACAGCACCATGCCATGAAGAACGTCCTGAACCGGTTGGGTCAATGCTTAGGGTGTAGCATAAAATGTGTGCACTGTCCATGGCAGCAGTGAGGTGATTGCAGACTAGTAAGAACTTACTTCTACTCTCATTAAGCCTTGTGGCTGCATGTAATTAGACTTCAACTAGAAAGAGTGGGTTTTTCTTCTAAATGGAGTGGAGTTTTCTGGGCAAAGATAGAGTTTTGGGGGGTTTTTTTGATGATTTTTGGGGTTTTTTAAATGAAAAAAACACTCCAGAAGCAAGAGCTAAGGGTCACCCCATGCACATGTCCTTGGAAACAGCTTCAGTACAAGTGAGAAGGTCAATGGCAGGTAACTGCAAAAGCAAAATTAATCTGACTTGAATATCGATCTATCAGTGCCAAACTGTTTATGGCAACATGGAGAGGGGAAAACGTGTAAAAGAGTACAATCAGTCATTAGATAAATACCAGCATAAGGTCAGTGATTTTGAGAGCTTTGTGTACACCAAATGAGGATTGTGGTTTTATGTTCAAGTTTTTCTTATGTAAAGGTATTTTTTCCGTGTCACCAGAAGTAAGGAAAAGGTGTAAGTGGACTATTATTGGTCTTTGTACAACAGAAAGCACTGAAGTTTTCCAGGATGATTTTTTTCTACAAAGCTATAAATTAATATTTGGGTTACTAGTTCAGTAGTATAGTGTAAAATAAGTTATCTATGCTGCTGTAAAACGCCTGTGTCTCAAAGTTCCTAAAAAACAGTCTAAATGCTTTAAGGAAAAGTAAACAAAAAATGAGAAAACAATATTCACTTGCCTAAGAGTCAGTCTTGTTAAGATATGTGGCAGGAAAGCAGACACAAAATTGGAGGGAGAAGAAAGTAAAGGATATAATTAAAATGTTATTTTCTCCTCTTTCCAGTTACCTGTCTTCTTTTGTTATTCATATACACTTGTTGAACTTGCATGTAAATGATTGATTGACTCAGTGAACTCATTGTAATAAATTATGTTTGATGTGCTATCTTGAAAAAAATCTTTTGAAATTCTGTCTCTTTTCTTTGTCTGCTGACCTTGTGGCTTTTAATATCTTGTTTCCCATCTGTCTGATTGCATCATAAGCTGAGCATAACTTTTCAGACCTTAATGCAGCTCTCTTTTTGTTCTGGTTTAAGTAAGTATGTAATGCAAATATGTGATTTGGCCGTCAACAGTAATATCAGAAAGGAATGCTGAAGTGTGTGTTCCCTTTAATGATGTGAAATAAAGAAACACTTATCTGTAGATATTTGATAATACATATTTACAGTGCATAGATGTGTCTCTGCAAGCAAATGAATAGAGAGATGTCTGTATCATTGTATTACATCTGCTTTAATGTTACAAGTCCAGAGGTTACTTTTAAGGATTAGTTCTTAATTAAAGGAGAAAAGAAATGGGTCTATAAGGTTTCAGGAAAGCATTTTTAAATATAGATTTAAAAATACTTAACTGAATATGTAATACAGATGGACCTAAACTTCATTTTGAAAGATTGATTTTACTGTAGATATTCCTACTACAAGAAGGGTCTCTAGCAGTGAGAGCCTAACTGAGTCTTGAATTACAGGGGAATTTGGAGAAACAGACTTGTTGAAAACATTTTTTTTTCTAGGGGATATGATGTCTGTAGAAATGTTCACTTGGGATATCTTTTTTATGCTTATAGTTCAGCAGTTTGCCTAACAACGGTTAGGTATAGGTAGATAAATTCTTTCTGTTCTTTATTAAGGACATAAAATATATATGCTGAAAGTGTTTTTTCGGATAGTGCCTTTTTAGTGAAAATAAATCTTTGAAGAGACCAGAGAGAATGAACTGAGCCAGGAGGAGAGGAAAGGGAAAAGCATGGTAGTCCTGGGACTGTCTGTGATAATTTCATGGGACGGTAGAAGTAGACTCATCTTTTAAGTCAGCTGAATTCATGAGAGAGTGGTTACGAAAGGGTCAAAAGGCCACAGAGTTCGCTCAACTAAGTGTGTGTATACGTAAAACGCTAAGCACTGAAATACTTACTTTGATGTGGTCAATATAAGTTTATTTGTATGGTGATGTTACTACTACTACTAATAATAATTCTTTTTGGCTGGCTGTTTTGACTATGAACAAAGTACCCAACTCAGAGAAGGAAGTCAAAGGGAACCAAAAGCTTTTTTCCTTCATGATTCATTGAAAAAACAATGAATAAACCGGTTTCAGCAGGATACATAGGCATATGCATTCACGGAATGGGTTGGTACATCGACTGACATGAAATTACTCTTCAGGCTAAGTATTGTGTTGAATTGAGGCCTTGATATAGACTAAGCAATTTTTAGCTCCAAAATTGCTCTCTTTACTAAGCTTCTGACATCCTTGGCATTTGCTGTCTATTGCTACTGAAACAAGTCTTTGAGCAGAAGCTTTAGAAGGGCAATTCCAGTATGTAGCGAGTATTATGTTTGAATTATTTTTTTCCTGTTGTACTGTGAACAAGTGCTTTGGAGAAATCTAGACATATATGTTTTCCACCATTGAAAGAACTAGATTCATTTCATCAAGAAAGCTGAAGCAGTTTACAACACTGGTAAAATTATTTTTTTTTAAGGACAGAAGTTTTCTTGTGAAACTTCTTGTGAAGAATTTATGAAACTCATAGCTCTATTTCTACAGCATAAAATATGAACAAATAAATGGAATAAAATCTTGGCTCCATTATATTCAACATCAATATTTGTGGA
The DNA here is from genome assembly GCA_035590275.1 of Ibycter americanus. Lineage (NCBI taxonomy): Eukaryota > Metazoa > Chordata > Aves > Falconiformes > Falconidae > Ibycter > Ibycter americanus. Next base: position 90,687,440 of record JAVJGI010000050.1, on the reverse strand, counting down.
TTTCTGTTTCGCTAGGTTTTAATTCATTATATCCTTCCCAGAGTTGAGTCTGGTATAGCGTTTCCTTCCAGAAATGTGAAAACTTAAATGCATGTATCACAGAGGGCATTCTTGTATCTTTAAAAGCCCATTGTAGCACATGCATCTCACCTGTCCTTGAAATTTGTGTGGAATAACGCAGCTGTGTAGCGTTACACACAAATACAGAAGAATACCTGATGATTAATATTTCATCATCATTGCAAAGGCATTTGCTGTGGCAGAAAAATATATCACTATGGAGTGTGACCCCAAATTGAAAAATGACAGGAGCGATGGGTCTAGGATATGTGTTATTAATGAATAACACACTTTTGTGACTCATTAAACTCTCTCTGTAATAACAGTGTGTTTCATTCTATGTTGGTGAGGAGAGTTGCAAACCTGGAGAAAAAGTCCTTTCTACGTACTCCCAGATCCATTTCCTTAATTGCTAAGATTTTCCTGGGGACTGAAGGACAGACTAGACATTTTTCAACGTTTTAGCTGAATGAAGTGACACTGGACTATAATAAGCTGCAGCTGAAATCCAACTACAAAGTGTTTTCCAGCAGTACTCAGGAATAAAGCTTTGTATTTGTAGTTAGTATATATGAATATAGGTTTTGGCAGCAGTTCCATTCTTATTTGCTGTATGTTTTCCTAGGTTTTCTGCTGGACTAAATCACTGTATCCATGATGTACAGTTAAATATTTGCTTTAAATGTGAGAGTGACCTATTCACGTTGGCTTTTCAGTGTATGTGGAGAAAGGAGAAGAAAATGAAATGGCATTCTTTTTCTAGAAATTCTGATATAATTCACATATTGGAATGTTAATGGTGGACTCTGAATTAATTACTACATGTTTTGTTGTAGATTAGACATTAGTAGGCACAGAATAGTGTAAAGGCTTGGATCATCATAGCAAATTTCTTCCATCTAGAGGCGAAATACGAAGAAAATAATATTTTTGGAAAAAAAATGGTCACATGGCCTATTTAGGCAAGCAGTTGCACTTCCTGGCACAACTAGTTAACAGCAGAAAACAAATATATTGTGTCTGGTGAATTAGTGATAACCTTGCATGCTAACTGTAATGCATTACTTGGCTTCAGATATAATCATACACTATTCTCTCAAAGAAATAAGAATAAAGAATCTGCCATTGATTATAACAGAACCACTGATTTTTATGCATCACTGCATCATAAAAGTTCACTTCTTTTTCCTAAGATATATTCATGCTTACAAACTATATATTTATCCCCTCAAATCGTGGTTACCAAATCAGCATGCTGTATTTTTCACAACATTAATCTTTCTCCAGTTTTGTCTGTCTGACTAATAATTGATAAATCTCTCCTTATCTTCTAATGGCAGATGATTTACCAAGGCCTACCGCTTAATTAATATTACAGAGCATGTGGGGAGCTGAAGAATTCAGAAGTATTTTCCATAGCTTGGACATGTAAAATGAGAAGCATAGGAGAAAACAAAAATAATCTTGTAACTGAGAAAAAGCCTTTGTGATTTAAGCATGGGATTGAGGTTCAGGAAATGGTGAGTTCTATCCCACAAATCCATCATGCTTCCCACTAGACTTTGGACATGTCACTGATTTTTTTTCTTTGCTGCAGTTGAGCATTCTGCAAAGCTTTCAGGGTAACACTGTCTTATCTCTTAGGGTAGTTGAGTGCTAGATTTCTCTAGCATTAGTAGTGTTATAGGACGTGTATTATTCTTTGAGTTTATTGAGTTGTACTTACACAAGCACTTCCATGATATAGACGTAGCCTGATTTCTTTCATATTAAAAAAATTTGCATGATATGTAATACATAAAGGATGCTTTTGTGATATAAGTATTTTAACTTATGTATCTGAAGTGCATATAAATAGACAGAAATCTCAGAGAAGCTGTCAATGAAGTTTCAGCTTTCCTGAATACTTTGCTTTTTCTCCATTTCCAGGTTGCATGTCTCACTCATGTAGCAGCTAATTACCTTAACTGCAAAATTGAAGGAAAACGCTGGGGTACTGCTCATGGGAGTATTGTTCCATATCAGGTAAGCAGAAAGCATCAGGTAAGCAGAAAGCATCAGGTTTTTTTGCTCATGGAATTCATGATTTTGTGTGTTATGGGACTGAGAACTGACTGACTTTTCCCATGATCTGCTGTAGTCTGTAATGCATCTGTGTCTGGGTAGGACAAGGTTCTGTTGTTCATTGTCATTTCTGCATTTTGCATATTTCTTCATGAGCAGTAGGTTAGTAACAGAACACTGAAATAGATCAAAGGTGTTTGCTGAAATTGGATGACTTTAAAGCTAGTATGATGACTTGATTGGTTTTCACCTGACAGAAACTTTTTTTTAAGGGTTACCTGACTTCCATACCAGTTATAAACTGAAATTTTTGCCTCTGAATGTTGGTATTTTTATCTTGTTGACTCTACAAGAACAATCTACATGACCGTGAAGATCTGGGAATTCTACGTATTTATAGTTTTCTATTGATTTGCTCCAAGTCACTGCAGCTCAGTGAGACAACAGGTTGGCAAAAGGAATTGAACAGACATCAGATCTCCCCAGCAGAATTCATAGTCTGCTATATCTAATGAAGAGTTGAAATTCCTTAAAATAACATGACCTTCATCATATAAACAAGCATAGGGAAAAAAAAAAAAATTACTGCAAGTTTTATCTTACTTCTGGCTAGCCTGGGAAACTCTTCCAGTAAACAAAGAAAATTTTGTTATTTTCTAGCTGATCATTTTGTGTTCTTGGTTGAAGTCATGCTAATGTATGGAGACTGGGGCATATATTGGATTTAAAAAAATCTGTTCTTTATTTCATAATTTTGGGCACTTCTCATCAACTAATCATATTTGGAACTAGCTAGGCAGAGCCTGAATTTCTTAATTTCTGGCCAGAGCCCTTTAAATCCTGAGAGGGACAGTTCCCAGTGTTTGTCTGGCAGAACTGCACATAAACACCACTCAGTTTCTTTACCATCTCCTTTCTTTTTAGAGAAAGTGAGGGAAACTGGATGTATTGTCTTCTTCCTAGTGGTGAAGATGGTGGTGATCACAGTATCAAAAGATTTGCTGTTTATGGCCATAGAAACTCTGAAGCAAAAATCTTCTGTCATTACGCAGAACACTATCCCTGGCTAAATATTTGGTCTAAAACCAGAATCACATGCTGTAAGAGCTATGTCTACTTGAGCTAGGAGACTTTTTCCTGTACACACCACTGCATAGTCAACTGTCTTGTTATGAATTGGCTAGAACAGATTGCAGATGATCTCAGGTTGTTGGGGACGTGTTGTGACTCTTTCTGCAGGGATGGGTTTGGTCCTGCAGTGTTCTTGTATCGGGTGTAGTGCAGCACAGCTATGGCTCTGGCTGGCACGGCGTAGCAGTATGGCCACGTTTTCTAGAACCAGCTCTGCATGGCCCAATGCAACCAGGCATTCACTACACAAGTAGTTAGGTTCTGCTGTGTTTCTGTGATGAGGCCTTTTGGTACAACCCTTTTTGAACTTTGGTATGTTGAGAGGATAGGACAGATCAGAAGTGTCTGAAGTTTGTATAAGCAAAACCAAAACCCTGACTAAACAAAACATTTTATCTTCACCGCACTGCATTTAGCTGAATTACTGAAACTTGCGTTCCTTTTTGCCTTTTTGCCTTTGTTTTTCCACAATCAAAGCAAAGAGAAAAGTGTACACTGAGTATTCTTTGTTTCTTTTTTCATAGACAGCTCTCTAGATTTACAAAATCCAAGGAGGTTGTTTTAGCTATCTTCTGGTTTAATCTAGATTAGTCAATATGTAAATAACTTTTTTTAAAAAAAAATCCTATCCAAACTATGGTTCCTGTGTCTCTGTATGCTGTTTCTGTACTAGCTATTACAAATATTACCTCAATATTACAAACAATTTTAATCTGAATTTTTTTTGTTCATAAACTAGTAATTAGGGTGGATTTACTATGGGTGGAGTTGTGTGTGTGTGTTTATGGCTCATCTCTTAACATTCCTTCAGCTAGCATGGTTATAATTCTGATTGTAACCATAAGTATATTATGCTTTCTAGAGTTTATTTTTTGCTTTACTAGCATAAGCTATACTTAGATTGCAAAGCTCTTCCAAAACTTGAATTAACCCTCACTGTTGCTATTGTACTACTTTTGTAGTTGCTTCCATAGCTCATTTGTAATATGGTTTCAAACAGAACTTTGAAACCTGACTTTAATCCCTCATCCTAGTTATTGAATATACTGTCTTTTGCTTACTAAACTAATAGGTGACTATCACAGTGCTAATGTTTACAAATAAATGATTTTGTTTTTTTTTCTGTTTCAAGATATTTTGTGCAAGTGAACTATAATTTGTTCAAATAATAAAAATCACATTTCAGAAAATTGAATTTCTGTATATTTCAGAACAACTATGTGGTAGTGAACTGTTGGGGTTTTTTCTTATGTCCTTAACTTTATTTTATTTTCACTTGCTGTATTTTGAGTTTTCATACAGGTAGTAAGTTACAGCTTTGAAGTGATACAGAGCCTGCAATCCTGCTAAAAAGTGTCAGACTCTGTATAATCATGGAAGATTGGGTAAACATGAGAGATCCTTTTGTAGATATCAAAAGGAGAAAATCTGAATAATTTACGTCATCTTTCCGTGTGACAGAAGTCTGATCACAGTCACGCTAGAGTACTGACCAGAAATTAATAAAAAATACGTCAGAAGTGTCTTAAATATGTACATAAATAGTACCTTTTTTTGCTTACAATTGTTACACTAAGTGTTCTAGTGCTCTAACACATTCAGTAGTGTATACTGAATGCTATTGTGGCTTTTATTTCATTGAACTTCAACTGAATAATTTTGCTCAGAATATCTTTGCAAATGGCTCTATTTTTTTCTATTTACAAGGCCAAATTTAGCTTTGAGTATATCTCTGTAATTTCACTGAATTCCCTGTTGCGTCTTGACTGAAATCTAGCTGCATAATTTGTCCCTGAATGTGTTCTCTAGATTGACCTTTCTTACTTTTCCTTGTATTTGAAAACATAAAAATTTAGCATTAATGGGCAGCTGGGTTTTCTCTTTCCCGAAACTACCAAGATACATAGATACTTAGAAAATAGATTTCTGGTCTGAGCAAGAAGTTCTTAAGAGATGCGAAGTTTGGTATGCAAGTACTTTCATACTCTTTTAAGGTTTTTCTCATTTGCTGATAATGTACTGACTTTGTGACACAATCATCAGAAATATCTTAGTTTTCAGTTCTGTGTGCGCAGTACCAGAACCCAAAGGAAAGGATGCGAACCTCTTTTGAGCGTACAGTGTCTTTCAGGGTTCCCATAAAGCTGTCTGTAAAGGTTTGCCATAGGTTTTCAATGCAGGTGAACTTTGCAATGTGCCACAAAGATGAATAACTCTAGAATCTAATCAACCAGGATCAGGAATAGATTTTTGAGTCCTGAACCCTTCATGAGAAATTATATACTTTGAGTATATCTGCTTTTTAATCAGAGCAATGTAGTTTGAATAGGTCGCTCCTGTGCTAGTACATGTAATCAGATCCCAATTTGTTCAGTTTCAAGTGTTAAAACACAAACCCTGAGTTTGGGGCTGTATCTTAAATGTAATTAGTGCATTTTTTTTAAACAAGTTTCTATAATGAGACACCTTGTGTAGCTACAGCTGCGCCACGATTATCCAGAGGAAATCAGAGGCTTAAAAGCATCTGGTTTACGTAACTGTGCTGAAATATGAAGTTGTATTAATTGTTTTTCATTTGGGTTGATAAGGTCTTGCCTCATTCTTGTGGTTTCAGCAGTGTAGCTGTGTTGTCTGTACCATGCATGAGATCTAGACATTCACTTTTTCATCATCCAATTGGTCCAGTCAGAATGGATATTCGTTCTTCTAAGAAAGTCTACCGTAACCTGGGTGTTTAGAGGACGTTTCCTGTGGCAGCTTACCACCCTGCCGTCAGACACCCAGACACCCGAGCAGCACTTTGAGGCAAACTTCCAGCAAAAAGCATAGGGCTGCTTTCTCTTGGGCCATAATGATGAAAGTCTCTTTAAAAACGGAGAAACCAAGCTCTTACAGATACCCAACCCCACCCATCCCTCCAATGAAATTGATATTATTTCGGTTCCAGATTTGTTCCTAAGCGTCTTCTCAAGTATACTTCAATATATTTTCAGAATATGCAAAGGGAACAACCATTCTGCACAGAAGCTGAAACCACCAGACAGGAAAGAAATTGTTTTAACCAATTATCTTTTCTGTTGACTGACCTGTGCGTTGCCATAACTCATCAGACCCAACATTAATGTTTTTTATATTAGAGCATCACTTAGATCCTTTAAGCATCAACTTCTTGTTGTGATAGCCATATAATTTCCATCACATGAGGGAATTGTCTCTGTGTCAAAGGCCTTGTGGCTGGAATATGTTATGAGAACCAAAGTATAAGCTCATAAGGAATTGAAAGGTATGAGGCAGTAGGAAGATGAGTATAGTCATAGATATAAATATCTCTGCATTATTTTTAGCATCGGCATCTCATATTTTTGCTTGTGGAATTTCATCCTGTTCAGGAGTCTCACAAAGAAAATCCCACTCATGTCACTTGTGTCTCACCACAGGAACAGGGAAATGCAGTAAGTTGTTACTTACCTGATTCATCTGGCAGAGATGCTTTTCACACAAAAGCACAATGTGCACCAACTTCCCTAACTCAGCTCTGGAGAATCTCACAGAGCTTTTCACTACTTTTTTTTTTCTTTCTTTTTTTTTTTCCCCCTTCTTTTTCTTTCCAGCAAAATGGGCAACAGAATAATGTCAATCTTATTCCACCCAAGAACTGTGATGTGTAGCCATTTTCTTTTCTGCCTTTATGTGGTTTTATTGGGATACTTCTGCAGTTAATGTGTCTTGAAATTAAAATCAACAAAGAACAGAACTTGGATTGTTTGGAAAGTTTTGTTTTGTGCATGAAACTCTCCTTCTTAAATAAGTCCAAAATGGATGTTATGGAAGAAAATCTTTCTGCTCTGTAATTGCTTAGTCTAGGAGAAGATGGAAATTATGCACCAGAAAGAAATAAAATAGAAGTTTTATTTGGGGGAGTTCTAGATTCAGGAAATGCAAGATAACCCTTCTTACTCTGTGAGCCTTACCTACATAATACTCACCTGGACCGTTCAGACTGCCTTGGGGGCCCAGTGTCCTATATTGTTGTTCTGAGCAATGAAATATCACTGCTGAAAGTATAGCCCATTTGACATGAAAATTAAATGTATTGACAGATGAAATGAACAGAAACTTTGTGCTCTCAAGCAACAAAGCATGACCTCTCACACTGAATGGTTTCAGTTGCCAAAGAACAGCCTGCCCATCCTCAAGATACATGTCTTGACACATACGGTGAATACCCAATCTCCCAGGTACTTTGGTGGCCTAGTGTATCTCCTTGAACTGCTTACCTACAGGTTTGGTTTTTTAACTAGCTGCTTCCTTTCTATCTTTATCTCACAAGGCACAGGAAAGAGAGAAGCCAGAAAGGCTTGTGTCATCCTGGATTCTGTAAAACAAGGAAACAAAGCTATCATTTGCAGGGCTTTCTCTTCCTTCCTTCCCTTCCTTCCCTGCCTTCCCTGCCTTCCCTTCCTTCCTTCCCTCCCTTCCTTCCTTCCCTTCCTCCCTTCCTCCCTTCCTTCTCCCTCCCTCCCTCCCTCCCTTCTCTCTCTGTCTCTCGACAAGTTTGTATTTCTACATTTCCTTACTAGATTTTTCAGAAGTGTCTTACTGTGCTATGACTAGATGAACTACTCACTGCACAAACGTTTTTGTGTTAGTGTGACTGGGGGGGACCACAGCTGGTGCTCTGCCTGGTGAGAACTGCTGGAATAGGGATTCTGTTTCCTTGCTGTTTTAGTCAAAGAAAAGGTATAGTGATCATCTGCAGGAACCTGTGCAGAAAGCTGCCCATTTATGAGGAATGAATTCTGGTTATTCAAACCTGACAACATTATATTGATACCTTTCTGGTGATCCTCCTTCAGTGAGTTGTCAAGGCTCTTTCCTGAGCAGAGTAGCTGTCTGGAAACCAAATCAGTAGATTTGCCTTAGGCAGTTTTAGGTATGTGCTCGGTGTATAATGTGAGATGTAGTTATAACTTCATTCATATATATCCTATCCTGCCACAGAGACAGCACTTTAAAGAAGCTGATCTTGTATACACATAGAATAGACAGCTTTTTACCGGTAAACAGGAACTTTTCAGATGGAAATGAAATGCATTTTTAATTTAAAACCTGATACCTTTTTTTTATTTCCTTAAGGAAATCCTCCTGCACCTTTCTATTTTAGGCAGTGCCTGCGAGGTATTTTTTTATGTGTCTTATACTTTGAATTTGCAGTACAGATATGTATTATCACAATTATTGTTAAAGAATGATAGCTGATAATTGAGACTGTCTCATTTTTGATCTTCTGGGAAGTGTCACAGACTATTTTGCGTCTATCGTGAAACATTCTTATATATACTTATATATGTATTTGAACTTATATATGTATTTATGCTCATTTAGACTGGGTGTGCATTAAGATTATTAGTCTGTCACTTTCTGTGGTCACACAAGAAGAATTTTAACGAAACTAACATCAGAACGCAGGTGTACTGATGTTCAGTGTCACTATTAGTGGACATATTTCTTTTTACGTGTGCTGTTCATTATTTCCCCCACGTTTGTCCATTGCTGGGGTGAAGGATCTAGTTTGTATTATTTACAGGAGCATGGTTAGCCTCCAGATTTGTTGCAGGGTTACCAAGCGTTATGTATTTGTATATACATGTGAAATTGTAATTCTTAGGAAGGGCAGCGTAACAGAGCCCTGATGAGTAGATTGCTCTTCAAATTGTAACTGGTTGGAAAGCTGTGAAAGTAGGATCTGCGGGCTTGTAGAGGAGATACTGACTGCAACTGGATCAGTGCTTTCCTCTGATCTGCTAGGGCAGAAGATAAAACTTGTCTTTTCCTTTTCGGAAAATTTGTTTCATAGTCGTAGTGTAACTATATAGTGCAGCCACTCAAAAGCTGAAACATGTTTGAACAGTCTGAAAGAAAACTCAGAAATTTGTGTGCAACAGTATTACTCAATGACTCCTGACATAATCATCCTGCATACATAAATAGTGATTTGTATTGCCATCGTAACTAGGAACTCAATTAAAATGCCACAGTCTCTTGTGGAAGGTATTATACAAGCAGGACAAATCAGCTCTTTCTGGTCAGTCGTGGGGAATGAAACACAAAGAAATTATTTTAAATGACTGAAATGAGAGGGGGCTTTGGTAGTGTTCACAAGCTTTTAGAGCTGTATTTTCTTAAGAACTTGAGGATCTGGTGATTTGTGATGAATTATATTCAGTCTTGGGGCACAGGAGAGGTTAAGGCACGTCCGTGTGATGATATTAACTTTATGAAGACAGAAAAGTGAATAAATAAAAAACCCAGGAGAATTCTTGCCATTGTTTAATTGATATTCGGATGCTGGCTTTTGCTAAGTGGAGCTTGCAACAGCTTTGGTTGGAAAAAGTTGGTTGTTATGGAAGGGTATGTCCACTAGATGTCACTCATGTAATCTAGTTTTTGTTGCAGCATTGATTTCTAAGGAACTATGTAGGATAGTAGATACAAATTATCAGCATTATTAGCTGCTTTTGTATATGCAGTGCTTTTGACTTTATGTATGTGTGGCATGTTACAAAATAATTTTCTGATTGTCTCTGTGATGAGTTTGACATACCATTTAGTCTAGAACTTGTCTTTACATGTTTTTGCCTACACTGATGTTGTTGCATGAGCAGATGTGTTACAGAAGAGCACCCAGGTGAGCTGCACGTAGTCAGTAACTGTTCTGCAAGGAGAGCCAGGAGTATAGCTGTAAGGACGCTATGCCCAAAAGGAAAGAAAAAGTATCCTGTCACTAATATAATTCCAAGTAAAATATGTTATTTCCTAAGCTCTTTACATCTCAAAGGACAGTTCTTTAGAGAAGTGCGTATCTCATTAGGAAAGGTGGCTCAAATTTCATAAACTTACACGAGTGGATTTATATACTCACAGATCTTAGCTGTGGGACTGTGCTTACAGTACTTGTTTTATGTCACTTTATTAATATTGGAGGCATTTCAAATAGAATCACTTTAATCAAGCTTAAGTGAAATACTCTGTGTGGACAAATCAAAGGTGCATCGGACCATTCAGGCAGGCAGGTTGGTAGGATCTGTACAGATATTAGCAAAGAGTGCTTGCATCCCCCACCTCCCTCCCCCCATCTTTGTAGCACGACATGTGTTACTAATTGCTAGACAGCTTCTGGGAAGCAATATCTGTATTCTCATTGAAGAGCAACTGCTGCAACGTTGGCCTGTGCTCTTTCCCGCTTTCAAGTTGGAGTAGCTACAGCAGAACTGGAAGCTGGAGATCACAGCTTCCTCCAACCTCCCTCTCCCCTTCCATATGGAATAAAGGATTTCTCTGCCCTGTGTAGTCAGCCAGAGGGCAGGATGGGGAAGTGATAATCCTCTTGGAATGAGCACTTGCATGAAAAATGATAAATGCTACATTGCATGGGGATTAACACTTGCTTATGAACTTGCTTTTAATGGAGTGATGCTTCTCCTTCAGCAATGTGAAGGTTCACTGTACTTGTAGACCTGATTAAGAACCTTTACCACTGTTCAGCCAAAAGGGAACCATCTGCCATCAGAAACATAACGGTGTTTGAAACTGTTTCACTCTCTTGCATATTGTCCTCAAGAATATAAAACGCTTAGTTTCGAATAGCTTTTACTACCCTAGAAAGATGCTTGTTCCCCACATCTTATTGCAACATTCTTCTCTCATCATGAGAATTGCATTTCTCCTCACATCTAATGCATCTGTTTGAGGTCTGTGCTTTGTCACCATGAAACTCTGAAACATGACTACCCAGAGCTAGTTTAATGAATGGAGTTGCTATATAAATCACATCTATTCTCTTTTTTTTTTTTTTTATGGGAGAGCTTACGCTATCCTGTGAGGATGTTCACAGAGTGGGTCAGTCTGTGAGTAGAGTTTATGAAGGTTTTTGGCATCTCTAGATGTATTTGGTATTGAGCGCTACTTCATGAAGATTTAGTATAGAACGTGATTGCTACTTTGCAGGATGACCCTTTCTTTTCACAGTGAGCTAACATGTCATGCAAATTTGGGCATTAAGTTAATTTCCAAGCACTGATTTATACTAATAAATTTGGCATAGGCTATATAGTTTCCTCAAAAAATACTGTGTTACTGCTGCAATAAGCTTGTTACTCCACTGTAGTAACAACTGTGGTCCTCCAGTACACAGGCAGCTTCTGGGAATTTAATTGCAAGGATAGCATTTTTGAGAGAGTTTCTGTTCTATTTTCAAAAATGGCGTATGCACTTAAGAAGTCTCAGTCTCGTTGCCTTACTAAAGCATTGAAGTTTTAAATGTTAAATCTACTTATGATAATAAGCTTTAAATTGCATTGCTTTTTACTGTTGTTTCTCATGCCCTTTACTACATTCAGATATAATGTTGCATGATGCTAATCCAGGTATTTTTACCAATACTCTCACTAATAAAACTTCATGGTAAAAAGACTGAGAAATTGTAACCTAAAGCTTTGTCTATTGTTAAACCCCTATTATTGCCAAAATTGTTTTGATTAGCTTACTTTTTAAGGTAAGCAAGGCTTCTGCTACAAGATGAATTCAACTGTATTGAGAGTGATAAGGGTGAAGGTGAAAGATAAATTTTTTGAAAGTAGTTTTCTGCTTTGACAAAACCATACTTCCTGACCATCACCTAAACCACAAAATAAACTCTTATACTGGAATTTAATTTTATAATAGAAATTAAGCTAGAGAAGTTGATCTTATATCTGTATCCCAAAGGGGATCTCAACCAGTTTTGGCTAGTCTACACCCTCACCTTTGTTCACTTATATCTAGGATACCTTTAACAGATGTTTATCCCAATTTCTCTTCACCAGAAGTTTTGAAATACTTGCTACAGGCTTGCTTAGGTAGTCCTCCATGCCCACCGAGCGGAGCAAAAGAAATAATTCCATTTTCAATACGGAAGATAAAGCCCAAATTTAGGAAAAGGTTTTTGGCTATATAGTTAGTGATGCATTATGGCAATTGATCACCATATTGTCTATAGCAAATTTTAACATATATATAATCTACACAGAGCTTATCTACGGTGTTCTCTTTCCTGGTTTGTGTCAGGCCAGCTCATTCATGTTTTTCCCAGGGTTATATATTTTAAACCTCTTCTATTTTTTGGTTTTCTCTCTGACATGTTTTCCACTTTGTTCACCTCTTCAAGTGTTGTGTCCGGATCTGGGAAGTGCCTTAGCCGAGTTCTTCTTGTTTCTGAGTAACGTGAAGAGCTTTCACATGCTGATAAGACACCTGAGAATAGTATGCTTTCGTTTTTTGACAGCATCACGTTGTTGTATCTCCTTCTCAGGTGTTCAGCTGCCAGGGTAGGAGAACAGCACATAACTTTGCACCTAAACTTTGCTGATTAGTTACCAGCTACAACTTCAGTTTTATTTACTTCTAAAAGATTCTTCAGGTTCCTTTGTCTGTGTTCCATGATTTTTGTTTTGTTTCAGCATGGATCATTTTACAGAATAGTTTCACTGATGACTCCTGGTCCAGTGAAACCTGCAGAGGTGAGGTCACTCAATGCTGGAGTGACCTCTGAATCTGAGGTAGCAGCAGCCAAAGCAATTGTCTGACTGTGATACTGGTTTATATCAACTACAGCAAGTTTAGGGCACTTGAATTTTGAATGAGTATGTTCACGTGTGTGTTTAATGAGCTTTTCAAACTTTTGCACATTAGTTTTACATCATTAGTCATCTTTCTTTTCCTGGCTGTTTCTAGGTAGATGAAGTCTGGCATTCCAAAGAGTTGTCTTTGTATGGAAGACCCAACTTGTATTTCATATTTTGTATTTTATATTTTCTATATTTTCTGTTTTAGAAAACTACTAGGGTAAAGAGTAGAAGTTAAATTATCTTACTAGAAAGGCTATTCTTTGTTAGATTAAAAATGAAAAGAAGACACAAGGTTAACATTTACTTTTGTGTCCAACTGATATGCAGTCAGTTTAGTTGTGTTATTAGTTGTGGTTCTGCATTGGAACAATCCGTTGTCATGTGGAATGGCCATAATAATAAATAAATAACAAGCTGATGTGACTTCAACTAGAGAAGCATTAGCTAAATCTATGTAACACGGTTAAAACCTGATATAAGGAATATAAAATCTTATAAATACCAATGTTATTCTGTATCATAATGTCTCTTCCAAACAGAGACAATTTTTTGACCTTGTAAAATTTATCCTTGACATATGTGGTTATGATAGTGGCTAGAGAGTTTTGACCATGAATAATAGTTGTAACAATGCAACAATGCCTTTTGTAGTACACACAAGTTATTAACTTAGCTCGTTGGGGCAGAGACTGCATTTTAATTTAGCTTGAGGCTTAGAACAATGGACCTCGAGTCTTATTTTAGTGCTTCCACAAAACCGCGAATAATTTCTTCCTCTTTTGTGTACAAGCTTACAATATTTTATTTTATTTGAGGGTTTTAAGTACAGGAGTGAATGTTTTGAAGCAATTCTAGGATTTCACTTCATTTTCTGATGTTGCCCATTTTTACATACTCGGTTTATATTCACCAATTTGTCAGAGTTGGAGGATAAATGAGAAGTAAAAATGACCATCGCATGACTGTTGGAATCACAAAAGAATCTGAGATTTGTTTAATACATAACAGTGTTTACTGACGTATTTAATTCCCAAACAAGGAGGAGGGCCTTGGGCAGGAACAGAGTTCCATGTATTAAGAATCTGATCAGGTAGCTCATTTAAGAGAACGTTGTTAGTGATACCTCTTAACACTCATGTATAATTATGCCATCTTTTCACTGTTACCTTTCAAACTCCTCCGAGATTCTTAAGTAATTTTATTTCCTGCCATTTAACAGTTTTGAGTAATAATGATGAGGTGAAAATGGTTAAATAGTTTCTTTTCTCAAGTACCAGGTGCTGAAAACAACTGAGAATATTGGTGGGTTTTACAGTAGTTTCCTGTGCATCTTGTGTGAGCTTCTTCAAGCATTCATCATATAAGCCTTTGTTGGATTTAAAAAGATGATATAAATGATATGTGATCAAGAGATTGAACTGAAACTCAGAAATGTAGCTCTCCATTTGCTTGCAAAACAGCTTTATTATTTCTGGTTTGGGTGCTTGCTGCAACCTCATTTAATGTGATGCTGCTTTTTGGGTGAGTGCTCCCAATCTGTTTTTAATACAAGGTAGAGCAGTTTCTTGAAATCACCAGTTCCAGGTTGCCACAAGTAACGGAGTGGTGGTGAATTCCAGATTTTCTGCTACTGTGTTTCCTGTCATGTTTCTATATATGCTTTGAGATTTGACTCCTGGTGCTGTGATTTGCCACTTTGTGTGCCCCTCTATCTGTAAAAGAGCTGACCTCCTCTTTTTTCCTGTTTGGTCTCTATTTAAACAGTAAGCTGTTCATAAGAGATTATTCCTGTCTTTCAGGGTATGACTGCATGGCATTGAACAGTGTAATGTAAAAGTATGGGAGCTAGTTTCAATGCTGCGAGCAGGGAACAGTCCTAGACGAACAGTCTTGGATGGGGCTATCCGTTCTCCATGTAAGATCATCTTTAGCAACATTGCTCTCCACAGATACTTGCCTGGCTTGCTCTGGGACTGCACAACGCCCAGGCACTTAATTTTAGTGCTTCACTATTCATTATCTCTGTGGCACGCAAGGCAAGAAATGTTTAAAGCTAGGAAGAGTCAGATCAGACATTAGGAAAAGCTTTCTAACTGAGAAGCCAGATTCCTTCATCTTTTCAGTAGTCTTTTATGACCTTCTGGACTGGTTTGTGTCAGTCTTGTCTAGGCAAAACATTCCCACTTTGCTTAGTCTTTCCCCTGAGATCACGCTTTCCAGAACTTACTGCTATTCTCTGTGCTTTTTGGAACACGCCGTTTTTGTGGTGTCCAGAACCAAACGCAGTACGTTATTCCAGCTCCAGTTTTATCATCTTGAAAGTACAACTGAAAGATGATTTCATGAATGTTGTGGGTTCTGCTGGTGTTCTGAAATGCCACTTTAATGTTACCCTGCTGTTGCAAAGGAGGCTTTGTTTAATTCACGTTCAGTTTGTGAAGCAAGTAAATTCTCGATCCTTTTCTCTTGCGTGTGATTTGTTCATATCAGTGGATTACTCATGCCTAATTCTAGAACCTCCTAGTTGATTTTCCTTGTTGAATTTCACCCTCTTGCTTTCAGACTTCATCTCCCAGTTAGTTGCAAACATTTTCAGTTCTATCCAGTCTGTCCAGCACGTGGAGCTCCTTCTAGTTTTGTGGCATCTTCAAGTTTGATGTACATCCTTTCTTCTCTCAGTGTCTGGATTATTAATGAGAATATTGAAATGATCCCTGGACAGCTGATAGTATTCTTTCATGCTGACAAACAGTTCATAACTCCGTTGGGTGATAACCAACCAGTTGGTAATCCCGTTTCTCATATGGCCTTATTTAAGTTGGTGCTGCCCTTCACTGTAGTCTGGTGAGCAAAGACAGGCATCTAAGTCAGTGTATTTGTACTCTGCAAGTCAATACTGGCTGCTACCCATTTTCTGGTTATTTTTGGGGGATGTGCATGTGTCTTTCTGGGAGGTAAGATCTTGAATATTTTTTTTTAAAGTTTTTTTTTTTTTAATTCACTTATTTTGTTAGCGCATTTCTAAGCTCTAATATCTCACTTCTGTCCCCAAGCTGCTAGTGTGCAGCTTCCTCAGACTCCTCTGCAAAGATTCTAAAAGAAACATTAGCAGGTCACGACATTTGGAAACACTGGGTTTTCAGAATTATGCTCAACGCAGCTTTTTCATAATCTAGGCCAAGTCTCACCTGTATATTGCCACACTGGTGCACTACTGTGCCTTTGCAAATGAATTCCCTGAGTATATGTTTGTGTAGTACATAATAGGGTCAGTAGGTATTATTTTAATGCAAATAGTAAGCAATTAAAATAGTAACACATTGCATACTGTAAATGCAAGGCAGATGTTCATAGGAATCAAGAGGGTCATGAGATAGTTTCAGATGGCATTGATTACTGTGCTGAGCATCTTCAGAAGACTTATCACTCAAATCCAATTTAATCCTTTAAAAGTAGAAGTTAAGTATGACTTCGAGGACATGGAAGACCTTTTGATTAACTTCTGTGCTCGGGTTTATGAATTTCATCTGGAAATAGAAGTTAAAACAATATCCTCTTCAGGAATTTGCCAGTTTTTTACATAAAACACTAATCAATAATGTGATGAATTTAAGAAAGGAGACACTGGATAGACAGCATGTTTACTGTGAAACAGAACTTTGTGGAAATGATGTTCCGATATTTAAATATTGACAGATTTATCAATTATCTCCTTGCCTAGCATTAATGTACCAGGTTCTGAAAATAATGAGTGGCATAATAATA
>JAVJGI010000050.1:90611493-90670713 GCA_035590275.1 Ibycter americanus | reverse complement strand
TTATGTTTTTTGCCCCCCCCCCCCCCCGCCCCCTTTTTTCCCTATATTATGAGATCTAAAAATTGCTTTGGTGGAAAAAGAAAGAAGACAGCTGACTCCTTCACATAATCACCCAGGTTGACTTGGCAACGTGCTAGGCTTTGTGTTTTTCTGCCTGCCGTTTTAATAAAAACCTACTCAGTTATTTGTTTTTTGCATCTTTGATTTCAGCTCCTAGAGGGAATCAAGACTCTGTTCTTGATTTAGTGAGACTTTACTGTCCGGATGTAAACGGTATTTTTTCAGTAATGTGTATCAGACTCACCAGACTCATGGATCAACTCATCAGGACTTGGAAAGGAAGGCAGCTTCTCCCTGAAGCTCCAAATATCCTGAAAGAGAAAAACACTGATAGTTTTTGTTCTAGAGCATCTCAGGGCTTTTAAGCCAACCTTACGAGTTTTGGGAGATCCAAATGATTTTAAGTGCGTGGCTTGGCATAATGTAATCATGCACTGTATCATCTGCTGTAATTCCAGCCAGAGATGCTCCCTTTGACATCTCTACCCCAAAAACATTTCTGATAACCCTGCTTCCAAGCTCTGCACTTATGCCTTCTAGCGGATAAGCAGGCTTTTAAAATTTCCAAATGTTAGAGAGAAACCTCATATCCGCTATATTTAAAATACTATTCAGATCCATTGTAGTTGCTGTTCTGATGTCGCACTCCAAGAATGTCTTAAAACATATATGTAAAAGAGTTGTAATGAGAATTAGAAATACCGCAGACTGAATGTCTCCGAAACCATTATGAAAGTGGCTGCAGTAGAACTGGCAACAGTTGGTGATTGAGTAATGGTATGATGGCAGTTTCAGCTCAGGCAGGGAAGATGCTGTGTTTGCCACATGTGAATTAATATAGCACTGCTTTTTACTGTTGAGGGATTAGCACAATTTTTTTTTTAAAGAATATTTGAAGTAGAAAAAAACCTAAGAGAATAGATCAACCCATATTGCGGACAGCTGCTTATTTGAGCTGATGAGTTAAAAATCTGCTATAGCTGGGAAGTATCAAATCTGAAATTATAACACTGCCAATGCATATGATAGGACTTTTAAAATACCAGGTAAGAGCTATGCCCTTCAGACAAGGAACCAGAAAAAGAGTAAGAGGCAAGAATATCTACACGCCATTTGGACTAGGCTTTCCTGCTCAACAGCAATTCATATTATAACAGGTTTTTTTCCAATGTAATTCTGTGTGCATACTTTATGAATAGCAACCACCAACAGAAAATAAAATCGGAAGAATGTATTTATGAAAAAGGGATGCTGGAAGTCATCATTTGAGCACTAGAAGTTAAGAATTTGTTTTTCATCACTCTAGTTCTCTGTTTTTCCTAATATGTGTACTAACAACTAAGAATAGACTTGGAGGCAAATGATACTCTTTTTTTTTTTTTTTTTTAATTCTGTAGCATCCATGAGGCCCATATTTGATATTCATTTACAGAACATATCTTGCTGCAAATGCAAGTTAAGCAGTAAAAGCTAGTGGATTGATTGTAGCAGCCTCTTTTCAGTGTTTTGCAAATATACATTATAAGATATCAAATCCGTTACCCTTCACGCATCTACGTGTAACTGTGATTTTATCAATTGTCATCATACTGCATTGAGCTGTATCGCATTACATCACATGTTAATTTGTAAGGGAAACGTTCTGAGGCTAATACTGCCCTTTCAGATTAATTTGCCAATAAAATTAAGAGTACCAAGTTCCTAAAACGAGAAGGAATATACAGACTGCAGCATCATACTCAGTTCTCTTTGAAATGAAGCGTGTGGAGAAGCAACCATAAAATTTTGCCTAGCTAAGATGTAGCTGGCGCGCATGGAGGCTGCAGTGATCAGAAAAGGAAATTGGAATATTGCGTGGCTATAATCTATTGTTTGACATCCAGTGCCTGCTCCTGTGTAATTTACTTGCCTCTTTTGGTCACCTGACTGAAGACATTTAAGTGGGCCACAGGGTGAGCCAGGAAATTCAGCTCTCTGCTTTCCAAGTCCAAAGCTGGGTTGTTTCCCCTTTCCCCCTCCCCCTCCCTCCCTCTTCACAGCTGGTCAGCACATGCACAGTAATTGCATAGGCCAGGTAGGGCAGATACGGAAAGATACATATGGAGCACATGCAAATCTGTACTAAATTTCTGGAATGCAGCAACAGGGTGAGGTTAATGTAAAGCAAGATTTCTTTTATGTTTAAAGTTTCTAAAACTAATAAAAAAAAAAAAAAGAGACAACAAATTTGCTTTATAGCCTTTCCTTTTCTCTACTACTGCTAACTGAGCGGGTTTGGGATTTTGCCAAAATATTACACATTGCTCAAGAAGATTACAAAGAAATCCCAGACATGCACTAGAGAGCTATTAAATTTAACATTTCTAAAAGATATTTTCAACAGCTAAATATTTGTTAGAGCATTGTTTTCCCCAACTTTCAAAAGTTGCCACAACTCAGTCACAGATAAGAACTTCCAGCTTTTTAATTGATATATAAATTGAGTTTAAAACCAAATCCACTACATTTCCTGTGGTAAAGGAAACAGAGACTCTTCAGTTTGGTTTGTCCCTAATTTGAAAATCATGTTCTCAGGAAATCCTGCATAATTATTTTACGTAAACAGGAAAAGTAATTATTTGCTTGGGGCTCTGTTTGTGTGGATGTGGGGGTGTGCAGAAATAGCGTACATTCTGGAATTCAATGTGTTAACAAACCTCTGTTAGAATAAAGGAAAACATGTTCCAAGTAAGGTGGTTTTCTGTCTGGTCATGGACGGGTTAGTACTGGGGCGGGGGGGGGGTTTAAAGTGCTTGATATTTTTCCTTTACATGTTCTTACTGTTTCTCCGAGCTTCATTCATGGGAGCAAGAAAAGATGAAAAGATGACAAATTTGTAGTGAGGCTTTCTTTGTGTTCCCGTTCAGGTGCTCTTGCTTTGTCTGCAAAGTTGCTCTTCGTCATCTGGAAATGAATGAATTGTAAAAAGCTATTGTAAAAATGCTGCAGGATTTCAACCCTCACATCCTTCTCTTCTCGCACCCCCTCAAGGCCCTAAATTTACTTTTGCCATTTGTATAGTTCAGTTAAAGGTTGAACTTCCCCTCCTGCTCCTTGTGAGCTTTTCTGATTTCACTTACTGTTTGAACAAGATATATTGGACTTCATTTTCTCTAGAGTTAGTATGAACTCTACACTTCTTCACACTGTTGATTTTGTTTTCAGTTGGAAAACGGTGTTACGCATTTTGAGTATAAATTGTACAGTAAGTAGGCTGGGATTTTTTTGTGTGGGTGGAAACAATCTGTAGAGTTATTTCAGGAGTTGAACCCGGTTTCGTTCTAAAACTTTTGAAATGAAAACCCGGAGATTTTTGAGGACCTGTTTGTGGATTATTTTTTTTTAAATCACGATGCAATTCAGACTGTTCTTTAACAAGAGGACTCGACAATTTCACCAAACGCAGGGAAGAATTAAGTATGGGAGCAGGTGCATGCTTACTTTCTTTGGATTTGTTTGTGGCATTTTCTTAGAGGTTTAAAGTTCAGTATATCACTCTTACAAACTGTGGTCAGGAACAGCCGTAGCTTAAGGGGAAAACTGGAAGCAATGATTGTCTTAGCAGAAGTTTTAACACTAAAGTTGCTCAGAGAACATAGTTTAAAGTGGAAAATCAGGTTAGTTTCCTCTTCTGTTTTCTCAAGGGAAAACTGTGAGTTAATATAGTAACAATGACATGATAGGTATTTCTTTGTGGATTTTTAATCCAGTGAAGCAGATTTATTCAGTAATCATTCTAAAAGGTATTTTAAGAATGTTAACCCAAAATGGTAATTATTAAGTGACTGTATGTTGCAGCGAGAAATACTTTGTGTGTTACATAGCTACACGGAGGAGGACTTGCAGTGGAAGGGTATTCTCAGGAGCACGGGATATGGTTTGAAATGTACGCTTGGTGAAGTCATACTTGTGCTAGATTAATAACATATTTACCTCTGCTAGGTAATTTTGGAGGGGTAAGCAGGTTAAGCTACTACAGAACAGTTCCCCCCACCCCCTTTTTTCCCCTATTGTATCCATTTTATGAGTACATATTCCTGAAAACTCCCATTGCATCTTCCCATTTCTCCCATGTGATTCAGGAGTGGGGCTTGAATTCTGATCGTGAATTGTTGGGACTCCGATGTGAAGGAAATAGTAGTCATTCCTTTTCATACATAAGGTCAGGTTAACCTTTTTTTCCCCTTTCAAACAATTTTCAATGCTCTGTACTGCGGTTTTTGTAGCTATTTCTATTATTTTTGAAGCCAATAGTTATTTTAGAGGATAATCTCAGTGGGAGCAGGATGCGTGGTTTATACACAAACATGAATTTTATTCAGAAATAATTCCAAAAGTAGAACTAGTTAGCTTCTGGGTGTATTTCGCATGTTTTTAAGCCTTATGGGCAAATTTGGGCTATACCCAGTTTATCTTTATATAAGGAAATGTTAAGACTTGCAGGGAGAAAAGGAAAAAGCTTATGTCCAAATAATTTGTTATGAAGAGTTGAAAAGCCTTTACAATTCTTTTAATCCAAAATGTCATCTGAGGGAAGAAACGTGTAGGCCAGCATTGCTATGTGTGTTTGTAGTTTAAAGGTGTGAGTCTAGCATAGGTGTTATTTAAAGATGTTTTCCAGAAAATAAGGGACCAGAATCCCTCGAACTGTTCTGAGTTTATGGTTTTTTATTTATTCTTTGTGGTCATGTTTAACACCTTATCTATGCAGTTCTTTATCACCGACAGTTGGTGCTCTACCGGCAAAATCTGTTCATGGCAAATTCTTGAATACTGACTTTTTAGATAGGGTAAGGAACCATGTTTGGTTCTCACCTTTTGGACACTGGTAATTGTGTCTCTTGTGCAAATGATTTAAGCCATAGCCGTAGAACAGCAGCTGTTTTTTGCCTTAGCCTTAGATCAGGCAGGAAGGCTGTGAATTGTGTTATAAATTGTTTAGAGTTGCTGGTTTTCTAATAGTATGTTTATAAAGGTCTTAATTATATCTAAGAAACATACTTTACAGGTATTTCATTCTGTTTATAAATAGAGATATTTTGTTTTTATATTCCTTCCCCTTCCCTTTTATTTCTTATCCTATTTTTTGGGAACCGTTAAAAAAATAACAACTTTTAGCCCCTATTGCCAAGTATGTGGTTTCTTCCAAACAAGGGGAAGCTGATAGTTTGTGAGAAGTAAAGTTCAATCCACCTCTCAAAATGTGATGTAAATCTTCCTGTAGATTTCACAGGGTGCTGCAGTAAGCTCCGGACCCTAATTCTTGCAAGCACTGCAGAGCTTCATATCTTGGAAAACTCTTCTGCAGTGAAACTTCTTTCTGTATTCATTCCATCCATCATCATGCTCTTTCAATTTATTACTCTGCCCAAAAAATTCAGTATGAGCTACTTGACATAGCAAGTCTCCCATGTCTTTTCCAGATTTTATACTTTATACTTCAGCAAAGATTTTCTATAAACGAATAGAAGAGAAACCAAACCCTCACATTTATTTTACATTTAAAATGTAATTTTCTTTATTGTATTGACTCTGATGAACTCTTTGCCTAGAACTATAGGTGGAAAAACAAACTTGAAAGAAAAAAAAAGGTTAAATAAAATTAATTTCTGCAGTGATAAAAGCGCTATGGTATCACATTTTCACTGGCAAAGCTCTGGGTTTTTTACTTGCAGCAAAATTGTCAGAAACAACTGCAGGCAATTACAGGCTTCAATTTATCAAGGTACTTAAGCATATGTCTAACTTTAATTGAGTAGTCATTTGACTTCAGGGGATTATTCACGTTATTAAAATTAGACTTATGCTTAAGTAACTTGGTGAATCAAGGCAATAGTGACTATTTTAATAGTATGGTGGATACAAAACAAGCAAGTGTGACCTGTGCTGCAGATGTTCTTTGCTTGCTCTGGTTTTTAAATAATAGTTTTTAGTGGGTGTATTTTCTGTTCCTTCAAAAAATACGAGGGCTTAGTAACTGTATAGTTTTGTGTTCATCTTCTATGGACAGTACTTATTCTATACCCAAAGAGTAAACAGTCTTTTAAAAAAAAAAAGGTGGATTGAACCTGTGGAGGGCTGTTATGACTGCTCTCATGTAGGTTAAATGAATTTAATAAATAATTTTTTTTTATTTTACAGGACAGCAGCCCAGGGGCAGGAGTACCGTACATTTCCTGCCAACTGTTGTTTGTTAAATTTGCTAATTTGATTTACAGGCATGGTACATACCATGACCATTTTGCATCAAGAGACATGCAGATTTTTAATCTGAAGAGTTTTCTAAGCTATGTATGCTTGTAAGAGATTCTGTGTTTTAAGGATGCATTGCATTAGGTAATTCTGCCTCAGTCTCCTTCAAACGTTCTGTGTGAAGGTTAACGATCAGTGTGATACAGATTTGTTTTGGAAGTGCAGTGTGATAGTATTCTGAAGAGTAAGCGTTGACCAGAAAGAAACACAGGAACATGCAGTGAAAAGTAGCTAAGAACTGCCAGCTCAGATTACTTGTGATTTAAAAGTGGAACATTATTTTGGGCGAGGGTTTACAGTAGGGACATTAATGTAGCTTGAAAACCTAGGCTTTCATCCTGATGTACAAGAAGGATGTGGTTTTGCTCAGTCAAGGTAGTTTATATCAAATTGAAAGGACCGGTGAAGAATAAAACTAAATTAAACTGCTGTCATAATCACTGAAACTGCACTGTTTAAGCAGAAGGCACCTTTGGTCCTACAAAGAGATGTACTCCTTTACTCCTTTGTCTAGTCATAGTAGAGGTGTTTCACAGCCTCGAACAGATCAACCCTTTTTTCATTCAAATTTGACTTATTCTTCTATTTCTTCTTTCAGTACATTCTAACCTTTTCTCAATAAAATTGCAACCAAGTATCTCGTTGTACTGCAGTATATCAGAAGTATTCATTTAAATGCTATTTATTTAGTACTTAAGGAACTTCACTGCAGGCTAGTGCTAGGAATCTTTTTTTTTTTAAATGGGATTCTGGCGTGTGGACTTACAGGTCAGTTCCTTTTCCTCCTTCCTTCAGACTAAAATACCTTTTCAGGCACTTGACTAAGTGTATGATTTGTTTTATCATTATGATTAAGTTGTAAAATGGGCAACTGTATTGCTGTGATTTTCCAGGTTTCTGCAGCATCCTGAAAAAATCTGGATATTTATAAAGAACAGGAAAATGAAGGACTTACGATTCTGTCCACTGCTGCTGAGAGCTTGTCATAGTAGCATCAATTAAAGCTACAAAGAGCAGGCTTGGGAAACAATAATGCACTTTGACTATGTGAAAGGGATTATTTGTTATGCTAAAAAAATCAAGTAGAAAGCAAGAAATATTTGTAAGTGGAAGTGAGTATATCCAGTTTGTCAGCTGACCTCTTGCAAGGTCATCAAACTGAAGAATTTGGCACTTCCATTTCTGTTTATTGGATGATGGGAACATATAGCTAGTTTTTTTTCTGTTAATGAAGGAAATGTGACCCAGGTGTACAGGAAGAAGCAAACGAATAGAAAAAGAATGAGGTTTACATATCTCATCTAGATAAAGTATGTAGGATAACTCTTATTACATCAGTTCTTTTCACTTCTGACATCTTACTGCCTTTTGCACTGCCAAAAAATAACTGGACAGAATGCTGTGGAGGTGCATAATGGACATATAATTAAACAGCTGTGTTTTTTATGAGAAATAAAAACAAAGAAACGAAAGACATAATCAATTTTATTGGTTACAACAGACTTAAAATATTTATGTCTTTTTAAGTATGGCCAAAATATTTTCTCGGAAGCCTCTGTATAACTAGGACAAATTGAAGTAACTGCTTGATTGGCAATTATTTTATTATCCCATTGACATACTAGGACATGATTAAGAGGTGGTTAGTGAGACTTTGATAGGTAGGCTATTAGAATCTTGAAGCAGGTATGTGATTATAAAATATGTTTAAAGCTGCTGATTGCATGTATGGATGAGACTTTGAAGCCAGGAAAATTTCTGTTTCCCTTGCCCTACCCTGTTCCATTTCAGATGAAGTGTTGCTATTTGCTTTTGAAGTTCTCTCGAGACAAATTTAGTGGAGTGATAGTTATGTATTACATGCAGTTATGCCGCTCATTTAAGATATTGAGGGACACTCTGCAAGACCGACGCTGCCTTGCTAAAGGAACAAACTGTGAAGTGAGGCTTCCAAGTTGCCCTTTGAAGGATACTGGTAAATCCATATTGTTGACTATAGTGATGTATAAACCAGAATTCCTTGTAGAGAAAATCTGCTGGAAAGTTCCTTTGCCTTGTAGGCTCCTTGAGGAGCAACGCTAAGTCGGGCTTGTTTCTCCTCAAGTTGCTGTAACGTGAAAGTTGATGGAAATGGGTTTTTTCCTCATATTCATAAATCCAGAGCTGAACTGGGGTAAGCCTAATTGGAATGAAATACTGAAATACAAGCAAAATTGTAAAAAGTGTAAGTGATAAACAGTTCTTACTCACTGGGGAATCACTTAAAGGGAGCCAAACTTCTTTTCTGGAAGATGTGAGCAAATAAATCACTTTCTCTGGTTTTGAGTGTGTTTTATAACACACGGTTGTTTTTTGGATATACAGAGAATGAAGGAAAAAATAGGGAAAAACAGACCAAAAAAAAAAGAGAAAAAATAGGCAAATCTGAATGACAAGAGTACCACTTTTAATAGCATAATCGTAACAACAAACCCTCAGTCCACAGAATAAGAATTCCTTCAATACATGAAGGGTCTCTTGAATCGTTTATGGTTTTGCTATGTGACTTTTGTTTTTTAACTTTCAATTGTTCTTGCAAGTAGTAATTTAAATGGTTCTGAATTATAAAGCATATCCCAGTGGGAAGAAAGCTGGAATTCTTCTGGGACTGTGAAAGTGCCACAAATACTTAAGCTTTTCTTTTAATGCCAGGAATCAAAAAATAGTATATTAGAGAGATCCTTTGAAAACAGGTGCTTCCTCAAGTTTTATTAACTATATAAGTGAAAGTAAAAAGA
The DNA here is from genome assembly GCA_035590275.1 of Ibycter americanus. Taxonomy (NCBI): domain Eukaryota; kingdom Metazoa; phylum Chordata; class Aves; order Falconiformes; family Falconidae; genus Ibycter; species Ibycter americanus. The sequence continues at coordinate 90,661,585 of JAVJGI010000050.1, read as the reverse complement.
GCAGTTGAAGTTAAGCAGTATTGATAGATTCCTAACCATGAGAGAATTCTGAAGGAAAAGATTGTTTCTGTGTGATGTAGAGTACATACTAATTTTTTTTTTAACTGGCAAAATGAGGTGACTCATTGGCTAACGCTTTAAAGCATTCTAGCATGTGCCAGCTGGAGCATTCCACGCTGTAAACCTGGGCTACTCCATCCAGGCTGTGCGCCAAGCACGGAATAATGACTTTTCTAACTTCAGGTGTGATTCTTGTATTACATATTATATAATGAGTTGTAGAAAATTCTCCGTCTAGGTAGAGCCGGGGTGCCAAGTCCTAAAGAGTTCATTTGATCTTCAGAGTAAGGTAACGTCATGGTTTCAGATGCTATGAATTTCTGCGGTGGACTTGTTGATTGACCACATACAGTATGGCAGAGGGCTACGTGAAAGTGATGTCAGGGCAGAAGTAACTGCTGTCCATTGAAATTGGAGGACAAAATAGAGGAGACTGCTAAGGTGAAGGAAAGTGCATAGTTGGAAAGAAACAGAAATATTGTTGGGATAATGGATCTGTACACATTGAATAATGTTGGACATCTTTATAGAAGAGTATCAAGTATATGTGTTCAACAGTATTAGTTTCTTAATCTACGTAAGACGCATAGACTACATTAGTCATTAACTTGTATAGCCTGGTTTAATTTCTCTGAGAGTGCTCGAGGGCTAAATTAACATAAAATATCACATTAAATTTAGTTATATTCATTCACTTACAAATCAAATAGAGTAGGGAAATTCAAAGCTATTTTTGAGTAACGAGCATTTTTCTAAAAAGTAAAACCATAGAGCTTTTGTTTGACAATTTTATAACATGAAAAGACTCTAATTTAAACCAAATTAAACTGAAAGAATGCTTGTGGACTAAAAATTCTGAATGTGAGGTTTCAGCCTGGAGTGTGTTTTTTTAATGGCTGAATTACAGACATCTGAAAAATGACTTTTGAAGTAAGGTTATTGAAGTCCTTCAAGACAGTGATAGTGGAGTTTTTTTGTAAGACATGGTATCTGTTTGTGTGTGTGTTTAATAAAAGTGAGTCTCGTGTAGAACTGACATCTATCAAAAGTTAATTGAAAAACATGTAATTCCTAGAATTTTAATTACTGTTCTATAAATTTTTAAAATTGAAAATCCATTTTCAAGTCCAATTTTTTTTGTCTAATAACAGTGCTAAACAAAAGTGCTTTGGCGCTGGATTGTTTAGATGCTGCTTGGTCCTTAAGCCGGGCTGATTTGGTCCAAAGTAGTACAAAGTTTTCTGAAAGTTCTTTACGTATTTTCTGGATGTCTGGTTGGTGGTGTCAGTCCTGGAGTGTGCATATGTCAGTTATATGCATATGTCATATTCGTATGGTTACGCTTGTTGTGGTATACTGCCTTAATATTGGGAAGTTTTAACATGTGGGTAAGATTATCCATGTGTATGTTTGCTTGGTTTACCAAAAGTCAAGTGTAATACTGACAGATACGTGCTTTTTCTTCTGATGAAATTAGTTTGTGTGCTTGCATGAGCACTTCTAGGAGTGCTACTCTTAGTAAGAGTACGTTCTCAAGATTTACAAATTGTTTTTTGGATGCCTCTGTTTCCTATTTGGCCACTGTGATCCTGAAAGTGGGTAACTGAAAAAAGGTTTACTTTGTTTATGGACAGAGAAGATTACTTCTGACCCCTTTTCCGAAGTCACTCAACATGTAAAGGACATAAGGACTGTGTGTCTTTATTCCCTGCACTCAGTGCACAGAAACATTAAAAAAATCTGATGGTGTCCAGATATGGAGGCAGATGTTCTTGCCATCAAGTAGTGTTTGAAAGTGGTAGCATTTCAGCCCTGATGTAGAAAAGCACCCTTATTCAGATGAACTTAGAGACGTGCTTTCACATGCATTCTTACTGAAGGCAATAAGACTTAGAATAGACTATTTTCAGTTGGAAGGGACCTACATTGATTCAAGTATTGCATAAAACAGAAATAGATCTAGGAATATATTTATGCGCTTTTTAAACCAGAAAGAATGACTAATTATCTTGTTAAGACAGATAAAATGCATCAGAATTCAGTAAAGATCTAAAGAAGTGTTTTAGAAGGGATTCTTGAAAGCAAAGCAGGCAAAGTTTCTTCCAAAAGCAATGTGAATACTTAAAATATAAGCCAGTTCCACAGCGTCCAACTAAATTAATCAAAAACTTGCAAAGCTCTAGAAACTGTTCACATGGATCCACCTGAAAATATTCCAATATCAATAAACAGAAGTATGAAAGAAATATCTTTATAAAGTTAAATGACACTTATCGATAAAGAAATAACCTTTGTTTCTAAGGCCAAAGAGATTTCGCTTTCAACCTATAGGATCATGATACTCATAATTTTCAGATTTTAAGGCAAGTGACTCTACTGGTTGGTGTCATGGTAGGACTAGGGAATGTTTATGTAGTGGCAGCTAGACTACAGTTAGTACATGTGCAGAAAGCTAGCTTAGGTTCTCTGTATTTAATCTCCAGTTTGTTCTGTAATTGCAGCATCTTTCTTTTCTCCCAGTTACAGTTCTTTAGTTACAGGAAGAAAGACAAAAGAAATGTAGACTTAAATGAGTGGAGATTCGTATTTCTAATGTGGTAACCATAACGTACCTGCTTGCTCCCAAGAAATACTTGCAGCAAGCTGCTCTCATTTTACTTCTGTATCTTTCTTCCTACCTGATGTGTATTCATTTCTTGTAGAAAGTTGATCTTGATCTTATGATACGTTGTTGAGATTCTTATTTCAAAGAGAACGTAGTTTGCGTTGGAGTTGTTGAAGTAATTAGACTTACAAAGTGGTGTTTGGAGATCTCTGGAAGGGTGACTCAACTTCATTCACAGCCTGGTCAATATCTCTTTCTTTCACTGTGTCATTCGCTTAAATTTATGAAAAATGTCCCATCTTAGTCAGATGTGGTATCTGAGGTTTAACAGGTTAGCATGGACCCAGAACGGCAACCTGAATAATGAGTGAAAAAGGTTATTGCAGATTTTGCTTAAATTTGGCATTTTCCGAAGTTGAAAAATCATTAGGACGCATAAGTTATTGTAGATTACACATTCAGTGGTTTGTGCAGATGGGATTAATAGCTGAACAGTGTCGCTGAAGTTGAATGCAAATGCATTTCTGTGCTATAGAGATGTAAATGGTTATTAGTACCCTGTATTTATCTTTATCTAATACTTGATTAGAATCTGACATTGTACATCTCGTACTCAGTTTTTTTATGGAGTGGGGTGCAAGGTTTCTTTGGTGTCTAAAAATGAGCAAGGTAGCATGTTGCTTTCTGGGGCCTTGGTGGGATTATGGCAAACAGTAGTTGCACTATACATCCAGCCTTTGTAGCACACATTCTGTCCAGTGTCAGTAGTTGATGACCGCTATCCCACCCCAGGGATCATGTCTGCATCTCACAGAACTGGTGTATAGGCAGCAGAATCCAAGTCTTCCGTGTGTATGAACACTAGAAGAAGTAAAGATGTATTTGACATGCTGTAATGCTTTTAGTACACTGGCAGGATACTTAGCCTACAGAGCTTCCTTTAGATCAACAAATTTATAACTCGTTTTTTTAGCCTCTTTTGGTAACATATGTGTTTGGCAACTTCTTATGAAGTTGTGTTTTGAAGTTCTCTGGAAGAGTGACCTGGCTTCATTTGCATCTTGGTCAGCATCTCTTTTCCCTGCTATGACATTTGCCTGAGTGTATGAAACGTACTGTTTTGTTTGCGTGGTGTGAGTCCAAATTTAGTACTGATTTGAACTTTCTATGCATAGCCCTTTTAGGCTCATATTTCTTCCTGGAAAGCTAAAGCCTGGGCTAGGTATACCAGTTTTGCAGTCTTTCACAGCAGCTCTTACTCCAGTGATAATATATCAATGCCGTAATCATTAAATGTGGGTCACAGTTGCCTAGGCAATGGAAGCATTTTCATCGGCCACCTGTGCATCTTTCTCACTCTGTACCCTTAAAATGACCCGCTGCCATCCTGTCAGGGAAGAGCTGCCTGCTTTTATGGCAAGACCTTTCTAGCACTTCATGTCTTCCATCGATTGGTCTTATGATCCACAAAGGACACACTGTAGTGGGTTAAACGCAAAGACCATGTTGACATGTGTATATTTTCCTTCTTGCTGTGATTTTAAGGGAGATTTATCTACAAATGATGAATAGCCCAGAAGATTTACATTATTTCTTGGTTTGGACTATCAGTTTAGCTTGAAAACTTTCACATGGGGTTGATGGATAAGTAGCAATTAAGTGGGACTCAAAATTTTGCTATTTTGTATAGTCCCTGTTGAATGTAGATGAGATATTTATTGGGACCATGGAGCAGCCCACAGGTGCTGTTCAACCTTACTCTGTGCACTCATAGCAATGAAATACATTATATACCTGTTACTGACCTACCCAGTGGATGTGGGACATGTAAACTTGAGGAGGACTTTATGCTTTTACTGATTTTGTCATGTTAAGGAAGGGATTGATTTTAGCTATCATTTTGGCTTGTGATTTGTATTCGTTACCCTTTAAAGACAAAGAATTTTCACATTATGGTTTTCATTACTTATTGTAAGCAAGTTCAGTAAATTTGGCCTTGAAGCAGATATTGCCGTCTTTTGATGCTGAGAGTCTTTGGCTGCTTTTTACCATATAAAAGATTCAATTGAAATGTATTTCTACAGTGTTTTAATTTATGAGTTCTAAGGTTACTTGCAAACAAATAAAAAAAATTTAATACAATGAGAAAATTATGTTCTTTTTATTTGTTTTGTAATCTCAGAAACACCCAAGAGATGTATGAAAAGACATGATTTTTAATCCCTTTTTGAATTAGTGTTCACTGAGAAAAAACTACAACCCTAAACTGCAGTCAAATAGTGACATATAAAGAAAGTGCTGTAGGGTGATACTGAACAGCAGATTGTGGTTCTTGTAAACCTCTTTTTCATTTTTCCCCTATTTTCCTTCTCTCTTTTGTGTAACCTGTCATCTTTATTTATACTAAGAAATGAGTGATATTTTTATCACTCTAATAAAAAGTGTGTTATTACTACATTGTTGAAGTAAAATTCTTAGTGCAGAATGGTACATTATTTTCTGCACTGGGATGACATACAGCGTGCAAGGGACACGCTGCAAAGAATGTTCAGTTTTACGATGTACACAACTGATGCTCTCAGTTGCTTGAATTTTTGGGGGCATAGTGTAGTAAATGTCAAGAGCCTTTGAAACATTTGAAGCAGATGTTCTACTGCCAAACTGAAGCATTTGAACTCAAAATGAAACAGTTCCCTTAAACCTTGACATTAAGTCTTAACAGTTTCACTTCCCAATTGGATATGGTATGAAGAAGATAAATAATAGAACTGTAGCAGGATAAAATATTTATTCTCCCATGAGGTGGGGAAGAAAAATATGTTTAGCATTTGCTTTGCAATTTTATTTGTTCTGGCTCATTTCCCTCTTATGCTCACATATATACAGTTCCAGGCACATGTTAAAAGCAGTAACTAGGGCTTGGCTGGGGCCCGGTGTCCTTCCTCTCCCCTTCCATTTCGTTCTGAGTTTCTCTCACAACTTCCCTTAAACTCCCTCCTCGTCCCCATGTTCCTTTTGGGAAGCATTCATCAAAATGTTCTCACTTGTCCGAAATCTGTCTACTTAATCAAACTGATCAATTTCTATGGAAGTCGGTGTCAGCCTTTCCAAACAGGAGTGCCACATTTAAACACCTCAATAAAAACGGCTCTTAATTTCCCAGGTTCTCAGTACCTGCTGCTCCCACTGACACTGGGAACAGTGTGGGTGCCAAGAGGTCACAGCAATGAAAATATTTTAATTAGGTGTCCACCTTCCCTTTGGAAATGTCAGGCTCCGTTTCCTATTTATCTTGTGAACATATTCATATAATGAGAGTTTCTGCCTGATATTTTAGTTACTCCACTGGCTCAATCCAAATATCTCATCCTGTACATGTTAGCGTCGTGTACTTTGCTACCTCACTGACAGCGTCACGTTATAAACACTCAGAACCAAATAACAAGCTTTTTAGGTCCTGTCACTCATCCCACTCTTACGAAATATATGGCACTAGTTTTGGGCCCTTCTCCACACGTCGTACTCCTGCTGTACTTGGTGCATTCAGATCAGAGCTGCCTTTCTCCCGTGCCTTTCCCTAGGTCAGTCAGTGCTATCTGCAGACCCTCTCTGCTTGAGCAGTGCTGGGGGAAGATCTGGAAGTGGGCTACAATCCCTTTTTCTTAGCTGACAGCAGTCCTGCCTCCTGTGGCCACTTGTCTTTTGCTGTGAATCCATCTGACTGGGAATCATGCAGGTTTGGGAGAGTGGTAGAGAAATTCAGTGGGTGCTGCTGGTTTTCCAGCAATACTGAAAAAAGGTGGCATGGAAAATTATTATCCCTGTAGCAATGCAGCAATAACCTTTAAGAAAAAGTGGAATTTTGATCAATAAGCACATTCTTGTATACACACACACACGTGTGCGCACACACATATATATATAGTGTTAAGTCTACAGTGATAGATAAATTATCTGTACTTGTGCAGCATCCAATTTCATGTGTAAGTTAATGGTGAACAGCGTGATGACTCTATAAGCTTTATACAAATACGTGTACTTGAAAGCAACATGTACTCTTTTAAGGAAAATTCGGCATGAACATACATCATTAGTATGGTACAGCATGTCTAGTATTTGTTGATTATGGGTAGGGTATTTTTGTTCTATAATAAGGTCTGCGTAGAATAATTGGCAAGGGAACTGTACCATGTACTTGACTAGGTCTTGGAGCCAGAATGTACAAGCTCACTTTCAGTGGTAACCTTATAAAGCAATGCTTTTAAGTGAGGGAGCAGTACTTAACACGGCCTTTAAAGCATCTTATACTGTGACTATGTATTGCTGGTTGAATTAGGGTTTCATCTGCACTGTCCCGTCTTTTAAAAATCTGATACAACAACTGCAACCTCGTTGTAGAGGAGCAAATATTTTCTGTATAGGATGCAAAGCAGCTAATGTTTTCGTCAGATCGTCCTTTGTTTAACCCCTTATAGAATAAAAACTTCTGATAAGCTTTGTACCTTCATCCTTCTGAAGGCTTAGTTTGTCTGATATTTTACAATAGCTGTCTAGAAAGGTCTTTCATGGGGTAAGTGTGAAAGATCTGTTCAACACATAGCTTTGTAAGGGTGGAGTAGTGCTGTGGAATTCTGATCAAACTGCATGGTTTCTGTATTTTCAGTGACCTTGGAAACAAAAAAAATAACAGCAATTGTAGAACTTATTTTATGGAATGCAGAATGTAAAGAAATTTGATTTGTGTTTTATGGATGAGCAGCTTTATTCCTAGGACCATCACAGTTTAAAGTTGAAAGTTAAGGTAGGGGAGAAATATACACACACATGAAATAGAATAAAGTTTTTATATAGCTTTTATATATGTGTATATGCGTTCATACATCTATACATGCATATATATATATTAAAAAAAACCTTGTGCATTTATAGGATTTAGATGTTACTTGGATGAGGTTAATTCAGAGGCAGTTACTGTTAGGGATGGTTATAGCTACGCTAGGATCTACATCTATATATATACACACACACATACATGTACATGTATATTTACATATTTTGCTTTAGCAAGAATAAATACTTACAATAATATTATCACCACCATTATCACATTTAGCTTTTTTCTATCACTTTTTTTACTCAACATCAAAAGGTTCCGCAGAGTAAGTAAATCTCGTTATACTTACTGTGTAAGTGAGGAAGCTAAGACAGAAGTGAAGTAACTTGTCCAAAGTCAGTCACCAGGCTAGCAAAAGTCCTATTAGAAGTACCCAAAAAGTCACCAGTCTGTTTTATGATTTTCTCCATTAGGCAGCACTGCATCTCATTTGGTAAGGCCAACTGCATGATATTATGAGTAAGTTTATATTCCTTGTGCTTATTATGGGGATCGCTTAGGCTAAGGGTATGTTCCAGTAAGAACATATTCAAATGCCATTACGCTTTCACCATGAGGACACTCAGTGAAAGAGGTTGCCTGGGGATGTTGTGCAGCCTCCATCCTCGGAGGAACCCGATTCAATAAAACCTCCAAGTAACCTGTTCTGATCTCAGAGGTGACCCTGCAGGAGGAGGGATTGGAGACCTCCCGAAGTCCCTTCCAACCTGACTTACCCAGTGATCCTGTGTCCAGAGTTGCAGATAAATAAAATGTCCCACTCTGCTCAGTTCTGTTGGGTGGAACAACAGGAGAAGGCAACAATCGTTGCAGAGCAAGCCCTGTGATTACTCTGGTTGTATCATTCTATAGGGAAGGCAATGCCAGCAGTGGTGGCTGATGGTAATGATGGTTTACAAATTGGTGCTGAGTGGCAAAAGCAGCAGGATGATGTGCACCATCGAAGGAGTTGTTAGGAGGAAAGAGCAGGTGAGAATATTGGACAAATGGATAAAAGGAGACAGGAAGACAAAGGGTCTCCCCACCCTTCTGTAGTATAAAGAGGGTCACCGTACATATCGTATAAAAAAAGAATGTTTGGATGTTCTCTTTAATCATCAGTGATGTCTGTTATGGCTCTGCCTGAAAACATATAGCAACTGTTGTCTGAGAAAAACTGCCTAAAACTCTTCAAGACTGTTTCTAAAGTAAAGTTTTACCCTTTACTGTTACCATGACAATGCTTCAGTAATACGTTTTTGAATGGAGACTTTATAGGGAACAAATGGGAAATAAGAATGCGACTCCAGCCCTTTGGAAAAAAGGTGCAATAAAGATCAGGAGTTACTTGAGGTGTGAGCCAGACCCCTGCTCCAGCCTAGCTGTGATACGGTTGTGCACCTTGGCTCAGCACACGGTGGTGTGAAAGCCATTAGTATGGCAGAGGCGGATGCTGCAGACCTGCTGTGCTTCCACTCTGCAACGAGGAGAGGCTGTGCGGTGTAACGCTGCAGTTTGCGTGTGGCAGAGCTCCGTTTTCTGATAGCTTTAACCTGCAGGTAGGGAAGCGTGGTGGAGCACAGAGAAGAGCATTGCGAGCAGTGCTGTCGCTGTGCCGTGCTGGTGGTTTGGAGGCTGTGTGCTTGCCCTGCATTCAGCCTGCTGGAAGGGGGTACTCCCGCAGGCTCTCCGACATGCTTTGCTACAGGGTTATGCTGGTTATGTGCCAGGGTTGATCGTTTCAGTGTTTTATCTGTAGCAGTTTATCACTTAATGTGTACAGTTGTGCAGAAACTGAATCCTTTCATGTGGTGAGATTCTTGCCATTTCAAAATTTCTTTTGTCTCAGCACGACAAAGTCCCATCTCCTCTCCTACTTCCATGCCCCTGGCCCCCAAACAAAAAGCTGTTTTCCACAAGCTAAAACTACTGAAATAATGTTTCACTTTGATTCTACTTTTTCCATTACATAACGCATTTTGCCATAAAATACAAAGGAAATTAAAATGGAAGTCTGTTTCAAAATGAAAACTTTTAACTCTGAAGAAGTGAAAATAACAAATGTTTTTAAATTAATGCCACTTTTTATTTCAGTTTTCATTTTAAACTTATCTTGTTCATTGACATTATGTGTTATGTCAATGTTTTGCTGTTAATGAATAAACATTTTCTGTAGGAAGAAAATTCAGTCCTAGGAGTTTGTGGCGGTTCTACTTTGGAACGCTTAGCATGGGATGGCAACTGTGTACCCCTAAGCATACGTGCAGAAATAGAGAATAAACGGGGATTAGCAGGGAAAAAATACCCAACTGGATCAACATAACTCCTGATAACGATGTTTTAAAAAAGCAAAGTTCAGCTGCTTTTCAGCCATTGCACCAGTGTGCATTTTTCTTTCAGCTTGATATCTTATGTTCAAATGTATTTTGTTTTTCAGTTAAAGTACCATTTTACAAGTGTAACTGGCTTTTCAAGTTTAGCTTACTGTAGTTCAAACAGAATAAGTAAAGAGCTCTGCTAGTATAGATCCAGTTTCTGAATAGTTACGGTAAATGTTTGTGGAAAAGAAGGAAGGTAGAGCTTGGAAGCATAATTCGATCTTTTTAAAAAAAATGACAGCTTGTCAAAATTGTCCGTGTTGATTCACCGGGGCTCAACAGGATGCACCCGCTTTGGGGTGAGAGGAAGTTCAGTTCCCAAGCAGCTTAAATCCTAGACTTCCCTGGACAAGAATGACCAATTTTCTGAACTGTATGTGGTTTTAAAGTTGAGGACTACTGTCTTCTAGGGGCTGAGGTGAGAATACCACAGGCTTTCCACTGGAGACATCAGATTGGACATCAACTTTTCAGTCAGTTAGGGGTGACTGTATAAAGCTGCAGCCTAAGAAATGATTGTTCTCAAAGAGGTTATCTTGTGTAGCTTGTTTGAATTTTTTTCCCTGTATACTTTCTTATTTTCAATAGACTTTCTTTTCTTGTTCCTCCTAGCCTACCACTTTTCTTACATACATTTTCCCATTTTCTTTCTTCCCTTTTGGAATGTATCACGTTTTAAAATGCATTTAAGATGCATTAGTTTTCTCTTGGCTGTCATTTTCCATAATTTTATTAGATTTTGTACAAAAGTGCAAGGCCTTCAGCTGCTGACCTGGCGGAAAATGCAAAGATGTGGATGAGCCAAACATCATTAAAGTCCTTCTGTCTAAAATTAAAGAGTCCCATGCAAGTTGTGTACTGTCATAAATAAAATAGAACCTGTCAGTTTGAAAAAAAATACATGTAGACTTCATCCGGATTATGCAGCCTGGTGCAATTTATTAAAGATACTGTATTGCAAGATGAAAAAAAAACGTGAACAGGAACTTTGAATTTATCTGATACAGTTGCATGACTTGGGTGTTTTAGGAACAGCTAAATTTTTAATCAGTCAAGCCAACCATGCTATCTAGTGACATCTCTGTAGTTATGGCAGACAACAGAATAAATTTCAGAAGTGTAGAAATGTTAGAAGCTGGGGTATGAAAACATTGAATTTAAACCGGAATATTTATCGGAGAGTATAGAAACTATACTGTTTAAACAGGAAAGGAAAAGAGCCAAAGATAAACATTTATCAGGCTCTTCAGAGACTAATATTTTGTTGGAGAACATTATATCACTGTACTGTAAAATCCTAAGGACTGCAGAGGGGTCATCCAGGTCCTTGGAACTGTTTCCAAGTAACAGCATAGCATGATTCTCTGCACTGAAAATGTTGGTAAGTCCTTTCTCTAAAATAATAATACAACACACTAAAGCTTACAGTTTTGGTAGTGCATTGGAGTGACTACTGCAGTGGATTTTTGATTGCTTATATAAGGGAGTGTACTTTCCTTAAAATACATCTCATTACGTATTTGTATTTGAAGTATCCAGGTAAACCTGTAAATATAACTCATAAACAAATGATTTCATCTGAAGTTGAAATGTCATTGTCACAGTCGTGATTGAATCAATTTAGACAGGCAATCAAGTCTGACCTTTTAATCTCAGAGCCAGCTTTATGTTCTACCAGGAGAGAAGTATACTCTTTTCAGCCTCACGGGAAAAGTATGCATATAGGTTTCCAGTCCGTGCTGAAGTTGCAGTCATAAATAAGTGTTTCATGGTACAGGAAGGAATTTATACAGTGATGCAGATATTTTTGTAATTTGTTAAATGTGTGTGTCACAGCTGATTCATTATTAAATGTGGCAAGTAAACTTTTATTAAGATGATGAGAATATAAGTGTCATCGTTTGATCCAGTGGCCTAATTATATTCCAAGAAAGCATTTCTGTCTTCACAAAAGTTTTGACACCTGTACAAAAATCACTGTTGTGGGGGTGTTTATCATCAACATTTGATGATAATCTAAAAATAACACAGGACATGAAATGGCTTGGGTTCTGTGGCAGTTCTGGGTCTTGCTTGTGGGCTGTTATTTTGTTCTGATTGTGTGAGTTGCTGGCTATCTGACCCATAGTGGGTGAACTGATTTGTTTTTCAGAGCAAATAATGAGAAAAGAATGTGTAAAGGGTGTTTCAAACTCAAATTTGTATGTCTAGGCTTTTGTTTATTAAGAACTGTAATATTTTATGCTGACAGATTTAATTCCATTTAATTTACTACTGGATTTGCTCCAGTGATACAAGAACTAGCTTAGAAGGCGGCCTGCCTTTCTCTTGAAACACAGTCATAAGACTATTTTGTAACCACCATGTTACTGGGAACCATGGAAGCAGCATGTGTGTGAATCCAATGGAATTACACACAGCAAAGGTCTGTGCACATAGATACATTTTGCTGGTAAATTTCACTAGTCTGTGGCTTTCTGTATTCATTGCAGACTGCAGCCGCGTAGAAATGTTTTGTTTTACTTTTATGTCAAGCAGCTCACACTTCTTCCATATCTGACAGATATCCCAGGGTGAAAAAAGCATTCAGAACGTTTTTACATCAAGGCTGGTGCACATCTACATCTGAGCGGCCCCAAAGCCAGCTGGTACTTCCCTCGTGAATAAAGAGGATCAGAAAATCCAGCTCTGTACCACTCCCTACTGAAGTCAGTCTGTCTTATTTCTGACTGCAGCTCAAAATGATAAGCCTTTTGAATTCTGAAGAGTAGTTATTATACGAGAACAAAGTGTAATGGAATACAATCAAATGAAACAGATTGTAGCTCTTAATTTACTAAGATTAAAACTGTCCCAATATGAAACACACACAAATGTGTTGTAAATTCAGGATAATTTGAATCATGAAATTAATCCAAGCCAGGAACAGTTGACTCAAATGTTTCTTGTAATTAATGCAAGCAAGACACTGTTAATTTAAAAAAAAAAAAATTACTGCACACTCCTTAATCCTCCTTCATATGATGAAAATGCCGCAACATTTTCCTTTGACTATTGTTCTGTGTATCTTTTGTGGTGTTTTCTTCCAGTTGACAAACAGGGCATTTGGGTTAACAGATTTTTAATAACCTTTCCATCTCACATAAAACTTGTATCACATGGAGACATGGAAAAAGATGATCTTTGCAATAGCTTCACATGCTAAGCTTGGCTATACTTGAAAGTGTTGCCTGCATAGCTGTATTGGTTAGACGTGTGGGAAAAATCACAGTTCAACTGACATAGCCATATTGGCAGGAGCTCTACTGTAAACAGTGGTACTGGAAGTGGGGTTACTTTCCTGGCATGGCATTATTTTGGGAACTCAAATGGGCTATACCAGCAAAATAACTTTTCTGACAGTGTAGGATGCTCTCCCACCAGGAAAACTGCCTGCATAGGTCTGCCATAGCTCCGCTGTCTGGAAGGTCTGGGATTTGTTTCTTAAGGTGTTGGTAGGAGTAGAGTGTTAGGATATACATAGCTTCCTTGGCTTCTGAGGAAAAACAAAACAGGAGGTGACCAGGTGTGCTTTCAGTGGCGGTGGTGGTTTGTTGCATGGCAGTGCCAGTGGCTCCTCCCGTGTGTGGATCAACAAGAAGTACCTACCCCAGGGGGGCAGGGGTTCACAGTCTGAACAGCAGCAAGATACTCTTTTCAAAAAAGAAACGTTAAGTCTAATGAGACCTTTAGTCATTCTAGGATACAGTTAATTTCTTCAGATAAATCATCGGAAGCCTCCTTTTAACTGACATGCATATTCTTGTACAAAATCTGAAAGTATTAGCAGAAACATATTTTAAAATAATTTTGAAGTGAGTTTTCCTCTAGATTTTTCTTGTCATCTTGACCACCAAGTGTTCGTAGCTCCATTTAGTTAATAAAATTAAATAATTCTAGGCTTTCCTGCCAGTTTGGATTACTATGTAAACTGTTGGTTTGTTAAAAAAAAAAAAAAGTCTGTACAAAGTTTATCCTGAAGCAGATGAGAGAAGCTGTGTTAGATCAGAATTCTTTTACTTAGCTGCTGATCAGCCATTTGTTTAAACATCTTTTGTTTAATATAACTTGAAAGGGTGGTTGAGATAACAAAAGAAATAGCAAAAGCTTTTCTTTTTTAAAATAAAGTGTTAACATTTTACTTTCGTATAAATGTTCATGTAAATAAGACTAAACCAGAAAGGGACTAGAACGTTCATCCTTAAATCAGTTTTTGCTAGTTTAGGTCAGTTGTTACCATCCGACACCTGTTAATGCTCCAGATTAACAACAACTAAATAAAAAGCTTGGTGGTTTGTTTTTTTTTTTTTTTTTTTTTTTTTTTTTTTTTCAGGAGGGTTCCTAGATAGTGAGATTACATGAATCTCTGTGGCTGTTGGTATCCTGACAGTAGGATGGCCAAGGAGAACAGATTTATACCTCCATCCTGCAAGCATAGTATCTCCAGAGCTGGGTTGATTATAGCAGATCTGTGTGGGAAGACCTTACTTTTCTGAAGACTCCTCTGTAGACTGAAAGCACGCTTTAATTTTAATGCTAGATTTAGCTTCCTTCATAAATAGTTACTTAAAAAAAATAGAAAGATTACGTTTCACGTTGCACAATAATATTGTGCATTATGGAAAGCAAACCAGTATGAATGCATTCTTTTGTGTATTGAAAAGAAAGATGCAGGCAAGATAAGTATTTTTGAGATGACAGCGTCAAATTAATTCTTATTCAAAAGTCTTTTTTTCCATGAAGAATGCAGATATGGTAGAAGTTGGTTATGTAGATTATTTTACATCTCAGCCTATTCCTCCAACATTATTAATTTATGGGACTTAGGTATTTAAAGGCAACATATATGTTCTGTGCAGCAATAATGTTTTTTGTTTTTTTTTTTCCTCTATTGGATGTTTAACCTTTTATTTTAAACATTCAGAATCAAGTGCAATATATTGAGCGCAATAAATAAAAATTATTGAAAGGTGGGAAAAGATCTAAAAAGCAAAATACCTTTCAGGTCTTAATATTGTTTTATTTATTTAAAATTTAGACATTTTCTTGTGCGATTTTTTTTTTTAACATTCTTAAAAACGTTGTCTGATTATTCCAATATTGGGAATATGCAAGACTCTGGCATATGTGTGGACCCTACAGATGATGAGGAAACGTTAATGAAATTGAGTGAAAGCCAAGGATAGAAAAAACAAGAGAGAGGGTAGTCTTCTCAAAATGTAGGGTTACCATGTGACACTGTATCAGTAGCTGCAGAGGAAGCCATCCTGCCTTAGGCTGTGTCCTCTGTGCTCCTACCAGGAGGTAGGTATTACCTCTCAGAGACAAAACCTGTTAGAGAGAATGGCTGCAATCCCTGTGTGTTGTAAATAAAGGTTGAAGATTATATTAGGAAAAGTCCAACCCCATTCAAAAACACCCCAAGCTATTTGATCGTATTTTAAGCTTTTTTATTGTACATCCTTCTGTGAATTCCCATAAGCACTGAGTGTGCTGTGTATCCACAGAGATCATCGTTGGGTTTGGCAGGTGCATCCACAGCGACATCAAGCTCCCTGGTACGTTTGGGTGTGCCGCCGAAGTGCCCCATGCCGCAGAGCGTGTTGCAGGCACTCTGTGATGATAATGAATTTGATTTTGAGAGCAGCACTGAAGATGCAACAGGGATTGTATGGGATGTGTCTGATCTGAATGTCAATCCCATGTTACTCTGGAGTATGCAGACCGGAGTGGAGCCTTCTCTTCCTCCTGAAAGAGAACAGAAAATACACATTGCAATTCACCGCCTTTTTGTGAATACTAACACTATGGGCGCCTCAAGTGTACAACAGGTTTTGTATTCCTTGAGTAACAAGGCTGTTGTATTTTTCTGTGCGTACCACAGAAATGGGTGCCTCTGTCTTCTGTTAAAAAATGTAGGAGTGGAACCAATGTGTCCAGAGGTTTACCTGGCTGCAAGACAAAGGGATGACAGCCTCAGCAGAGTCTGGTTGCACTACTGTCAGTCATGTTGTAGGTATTGAAGGTATATTTTAAATGAAATTTTGAGGGTTAAGATGCTACTCTGTTTATACTGTAGTGTCAGAACTGACCAAAAGCTATTTTAACCTGGATTTCTGCAGCAGGTGCTGTTTTAGCTGTTCATAAAGTTTTAGCTGTAAAATTAGGTAGGGAGAGAGCAGGCTTTGAAAAGCATGGGCATCTTAGTTTTCTGAATCTGTAAGATGGAGCGACATTGACAAAATTAAGGAAACTTGAATCCCTGTGTATTGTACTTATGTTTAGCATAGAATGTATAATCAGATCCAATATATTTAATAGGAAGGTGAAATATCAGATAGGTATGCGGAAAAAGTGTCACTTTGAATAACATATTAACATTGATGATGTAAAGTTCTGTTTTTAGAAGCCTGTTCCTTTGTCTCTCTTGAGATGAAACCAGGCGTGTTTAAAGGAGGGAGTTGTTTTGGTCTTTCTGTTAACTAGCAAAAAAGTGCCCTGTCCATCTTATTTAATAAAAGCTAACAGGTTTTTTTCAAGTTTCTCTGGAAAATCTGAAGTTCTAAAACCTTCTGTATTGTAGATTTTCTTACTAATAACTGATGAGATTATCTTTATTCATCATCGTAATTTTCTTTTTCATGCACTTATATTTTACATGACCAGTATTGTAATAAGGAAAGAAAATAAGAGATAAAAGAGGTGATTAGCTTGTGCAAATTGGTTTCATTTCATGAAATGCTGTCTTTTATTGTTTGTTGACTGTAGTAAAGTCAAACCGGTTTGCAATGGCTGAAGAGAATCTGGTGCAGAATTCCAGTCATGTAGTCTTTATAAAATGAGGAGAACAAAGGGACTTGGTAATGCTGCTGAAGGTTCTTTCCAGATATCTTTTTCTCTTTCCATTTGAAAATAATTTAGAATAAGTTTGGGGAATCATAATATTGCAGCCTTTAATCATAAGCATGCCATCTGATGCAGACATGGGTGAATGACATTAAAAAAAATCCACTTCTTTGTTATGAATCCATTATCATTCCATGGGAAAAAAAAATTGATTCGTTCAACCTTGAATGATATCATAGCATATGTGGTAAACAGCTACATTTGGATGATGTGTTACTTTGTGGCATCACTCAGGGCTGTATCATTGTATGTAAACACTTGAAAGGAAAGACCAAGAAAAGTCACAAAAGGCAAGATTAAAACACAGCTATTGTTCTCTGGCTTAAGATCATAAAAGGAAGGAAATTCATAGTTAAGGATCCAAACCTCAAGTATCTGGGCACAGTGCACTGCCAACCTTAATTTTACATAACCGTACCCTGTTATGAGTAGACATTAGTGGTTTGATCCTGAACGATGAGTTACATTGCTCTTAGTAGCTGAAACCAGAAAAATAATTTTATTTTAATGCTTGCCTTTATTTGGTGAATAGACCTTTTGGAACAGTTGTAATTGTTCTCTTTATGTTTTCTTGCCAATTGAAATAAACCAAATCCCTAATAAATAGTACTTTTTTTTCAAAAGTTATCCTTAAAACTCTGCTACGCAACAGTCTGTTAAAATGGAAATGGGAAATTGTGAAGTGAAGCCAGCGTCATGCTTGGATTTCAGGAATGTTAAAAAATTTGTGGTAAGCTATAATGGCTATAATCCTGCAGAAGCTTGATTAAAAAAACCCAAAAAATCCCAGAACACTTAACTGGTGAAGGAAGTAGTTAATAGTACTATTAACACACAATAATGAAAGTATTATAGAGTTTTTAAAGTATCTGCAATTGATTGATATTCTGTCCTACTTTTCTTAAAAAGTTCTGTTTTCCCCCCTGGTTCTTAGAAATTGTAATGAGGGTAGCAGAAACTGCTTTGTAGGATGCCAGGCTGTGGATGCAAAATGTGAAGGAGAACACGCAATGACATAAAATCTTCTCTTGACATTTCAGCCTAAGGGCATTGCTTCAAGGATTCCAAAGGGGAGGATCATCAGTTCTTTAGCTATCTCCAGTCAAGTCAGGGAAAGACCTTTAGCGCTTTAAAAGCCAGAGATGACCTGCCAAAGAGTAAAAATCTGATAAGGTGAGGCTGATTTAAGAGAAGGATGGTTGTAGTTTTCTCAGAGGTATTTTGGTTCTTTCACTCGTGGAAATAAACCTCAACAGTGTCCGAGTCACTTGCACCCTTTCTGTGTTTTTTTGAGATTTGGAGGGATGCAGTGGACAAGAGCTGGGAGATAAAGAGGCAAAAGTCTAAAATAACGTGGCTTTTTCACAACAGATGGAGCTCTAGTCAGTTTTGAATGGTAGCTTAAATTTTCACTTGACTAGAAATTACTAAAGGTATGGGAAATTCACATTGCAGATAAACTAGTCTCTTGGGTGTTGCAGTGAAATGGAAAGATCCCTGACCCACGGTCTGAAAAATTACAGCCCATGAGACAAGAAAGCTGAAGTGTTTGGTGATAAATCTTCTGCTCTTCAGTATAACTGAGCATATAGCTAAGAAAGATTTACACATGAAAAAGTCCGGAGACAGAGGGAGAAAGAAAACTGCTTTGTGAATATTAATGATAGTGCTACGCTGAGCAGCATGGATAATAGCTACGTAGAATGATAGTGCCATGGCAGACCCACAGTACAGTTCAACCATCAAGATGTTGCTGAATGTCGGAATTTCATGGCTGGGGATTTGGCAGTCCCTTTTCTGTTGTAGTTTTCCTGTAATCTCTTTAGTGAAGCATTGATTGGAATTGTCTCTTGGTGAAGGGAAATCATCCCTTTTCCCACCTCAGTGCCCATCCTTGGATTCTTCAAATGTTCCCTAACATACACATGTGACCTTTTGATTTCCCTTCTCTGTCTGTGAGACTGTGAGTTCCAGGACTAGGGATTTCCCTCTGATTTTCCGATGCGATTTCTTCCATTCATATTAGAGTATTCTCTTTTCTGTGGTATCTTTTTTTCAGCTGCTCCATGTTCTGGGTTTTTTGGTGGGGCTGGTTTGGGTTGTTTTTGGCATCGTTGCTATAAACTGTTCTTACCATGGAGCACCTACTTGTAAATCCATATGCAAGTCAGCCCAAAGCAGTGTGTCTACAGTGGCGCAGTGTTAAGCGCAGAAAGCTCTACGGGTACTTCACTAAGATACGTCACTGTTTGAATTTTTCTGCAGTGTATTGTGGGAAAACTTTTCATCCTCAGGCCACTGTACGAAAATGTTTTTAACTCAACTAAAGTACTTCCATGGCTTTTGTTCCAGCCAGTAGCAAGGCATGGATCCAGCTCTAGATGATGATGTTTTCCATCTGTTGGCATGAATGCAAGTCTCATTTTAGGAAGAACAGAAAATTCTGGGCATGAAATGCAGTGCAAAAGCATTTCAAGAGTAGCTTGTTGCCCTAAAAAGTCAGCAGCATGTTTTGCTGTGTCTCTTGTGTAGATGTCTCGATACGGAGACAGCTTCATGCAGGTTGAATAGCTGCAGAATCCTCATGTATCTTCCTGTACGTCTGGCATGACTTCTTCTCCAGTGTGGAGGACACCCTCTTAGACCTATGTAAAGGGTTTGCTGTGCCTGCGCGTAACCAGGACTTACAGATGAAGGGGGTACTTGCCAATACCTAAGCTTGCTGTGATCCTTTACAGGTGCTTTGCTGCGATTTGTTTTTTTGGCCAGTTCTTTGCTGGTGCCCAGAGTGTGGAATTATGTATTTCAGTGACTGCTGCAAAGCTGGAGGGCTGAAAAATGTTGATTTCCCTGAAATAACATCTGGGTTTTTTGAGAGAAAGTGTGAGAAGTCTCTTGAAGCCACAGATTTGACCAGCCTTCATCCAGAAAGGATAGTATTTGCTTGTTAGGCAATCTGAGGTCATCCATGTAAAAGGCCCATGAGTGTGGATATGGGGGAAGAATGTGTGACATAAAGATAATCTGGAGATCTTTTTTTTTTTTAAAAAAAATAGTTTAGACAGCAGTTTATTTCTGCCTCAAATGTGGAGTCACTAGATCCACAGTTTTTTAATGGACCTAGACCATTCTCAGCCACCCTACCCCAAAAAGAAGCGAAACGTGAGAACACCTGGCAGCAGAAAATTTCTTCGTGTTCTTAGAAGTATATAATTACATGCTGTTCATATGATTGACAAAATGGCATTGCCAACAAAGTTTTTGGACAATAAATTCCCTATATGTCTGCTTGCTTTTGAAACATGAAAACTTTTTGACATGTCTGAGGGGGAGCAGTGATGGATTTCATTAGTAGATCGGTGCCTGTAATCTGGCTACTGACTGTTTATAACTATGTCCGTACTAAAAAATAAGCAGTGTTAGGGCTTGTGTTTTATGTTTAATTTCAGTCTAAATGCCAGCTGGGCCAAGAAAGCAAACTGATCTCCTGAACGCTTATCAAACCTTTTATCCAAGTTTATGATTAGAGCCACCTTTAACTCTGCAGTGATGATCTAATTTTTCCTGTGTTGCTGTTGGAGCTTGCCACCCCTGTGTTGTTCTAGACGGCAAAGGCACTTGCATTCAAATTCATCCCCAAAGGGACAATCGTTATTCTTCCACTCCTCAATTCGCACCCTTCTATCACATTTTAAGAGCTTTGACTCCTTAGCTCTTTCCCGTAGATTCCATATTCATCTGTTTTAGCCAGTAGGGTACAGAACAGCATGAACAGCATGTAGAATTTGTTTCTCTATGGAGAGTCATGCACTGTGTTTTTGCTTGGGAAAATTAAAGAAATGCAGTGTTAGGATAGAGACACCAGTCAGAATCAGTTAGATGCTTTTGTTTAGATGATTTAACATGGAATGATGGTGAGGATCAGTCTGTAGATGATTTTCAGGCTACTGATGGGCTCTACGCAGTGGCTATTTAATTTTCCTTTAAGCTAAGTCCATTAGCATTCAATGGGTTAAAATGTTCCCTAAATACTAATAGCTAAAATAATTGCCCCTCAAGTCATTGCTGCCACTAATTCTACAGCTATTGGTATAGGTTCTAGGAGGAGGAAAACTGTTGGGTACTTTAAAACACAACAGTAATTTTCAGAACAACAAATTATATTACGGTTCCTCAGAATGTAAAACAACAGTTCATCAGATTAGGTTGTTCTAGTTTTGAGAGTTTAATCTAAATCACTGCACACATTTCTTTTTTTTTTTTCCCCCCCAGCTAAATTCTTTCTTTTTGTCTTCCAAAATATCCAGGTCTGACTCTTAAATCAGCTCTCAGGTTTAGAATGAGTACACCCTTTTTGAATCAGGTATTTGCTCATTTCTGTGGATCTCACAAAGTTTAGGAACTTCTGGATCCGTCATTATTCATGTTGACGCTGGTCTATATCCACAAAATAGTTCTTTGCCAAACCCTGTCTCGGACATCTGGCTGTGGGCACTTGCATGGAAAGCAGAGCCTGCGGAGCAGTTACCAGAATGACTGGCAGCTGTGGTTTAGGGTTCACAGAATTCCCATCCCTTCCTTCCTTCCCTTTCTTATGTGACGAGGTGTTTTGGATAGAAGAGTCGTCCAGGAAAATGTTCAAGCCCTCTTACTTTTACTGTTTGCTACTTCTGTTGTCTGGATGGGAGCAAACGTGATCCCAGGCACATAATAATAATAATAATGATGTTTGGGTTTTTTTCCCTTTCTCCTGACATGCCTGTGCCTTTCTCACCTCGTACGTGACCCTCATTTTAACACACATTTGTGACATAGCTGCTTTCTGATCTTTAAGTTTACATTCTGCTAACTGACATAAGAAGGGGAACGAAAACCTCTCTGCGCCTCCTCAAGCTGTCTGTCTTTCTGCAAACTGTTTTTTGTAGGTGGCGTTTTAACAGCGTAAATGTAATAATGATCAGTGGAAATCTTGATTCCCTTCTCGCTGTCTTAGTTCATGATTCTTAATGTCAACAGCAGACCAGCAGCATGGGGTTTTCAGAAACACCCAAGCAGGAGATGACCTCTGCTGTATAAAGGGATGTGTGCTGCTGTCCAAATAGGTATCACTGAAATCTCCCCAGGTCCCAGCCTGGGTACTGTTAGCAGTGTATTCGTTGTGCATTACATTTTACAAGTGTCATTGCACTTGCAGCAGCTCAAGAAGGTCTGTCAGGAGGATGGGGCTCAGTTCACAGTCTGTCCTGCAGTCCATTGAAAACCAGGACAACTGTGAAGGCTGTTGGCCTGAGCTGGCCTCCGTACTTCTGCAGAGTCTTTTACAGAGGAACACAAATTATCTAGTTTAAACCTTGAAATGCCAAAACTCTCAAGGTAGGCAATCATGTGCCACCACAGACTTCCTGTTATTTTTCCTGTTCCATTAGGTGTTAAGACGAAAAAGATTTTGAGTGGGCTTTAAACTTCTGTGAGGGGAGGGCAAGGCTGTCCTCCTGCTTTATACATTTGAAAAGCGGGGTTTTCTTTGTATGTTAAAAGAATACAAATCTTATTCTACAGGACCTCCATTTTTATTTGGAAGCTGAAGTCCAGTGGACAACCATATGTTCTACTTGTTTCGGTTGATTTTACATTCTTGACAGCAGCTTAAGGTTACTTTGTTTGCTTGGTGTACTTTATTTTATATTATAACTTTTCATAAAATTATTTTATAAATAATTTTTATTTAGAAATATATTTATAATTTATAATATAATTTAAATAAGTCATAAATTTTTTATAAAATTATATAATATATATCATACTTGGTGTGTTTTGTTTTAACTTGTACAGATCTTGAAAAGAAAAAGACAGATCAAGTAGCTGGAGAAATATGTTCATTGTCTAAAAAGTCTTATGCTTCAGTACGTAAGTTGATGTGAAAATTGGTATGCCTCCCTGCATAATATTCACTAGCAATTTTTCCCACTTAGAAGCACAGCTTTGTCAATGTCTAATAAAATGCCCAGGCTTTGTAACTGCGAAAGGAAACGTACATTGGAAGGCAATTAAATGTACCTGTATCCCACTGTACTGAAAGCTGTCTCTGTTCATCTTAATTAATATAACTATTTAAACGCATTTGGTTACTCCTCTCTATGTATTATTTTTTAGTACTGTTACAAAGGCAGCTGTAAAACATCCTAGTGCTTTCTTCAGCACCCAGGGGGAAGGAAGAGTGCCCTTACAAATCCATGCACCTCTTCTCCCTGTTTGCTCCTTCTTCCCTCTCCCCAAGTGAGGCAATCAGATAATCAGCTTCATATAATCGAGGGACAAGAACCTTGTTTCTGTGAAAGGTCATTCCATAGCCAATTCCAGGGAACAGTGGACAGGCAGCACTTCAGGATGTCGTTAGGGGTGCAAGAACAGGTCAAGCTGCTGCCAGCAGCCCATTTTAGTCCTTCCCAGCACAATGGCAGGTCTGTGTGCCGGGCTTGCTGCTGCCCATTTGATGCCAACCCCAGTGTCACCAGAAGGCCATCTGGGTCATTAGGAGACCAGCCCTTTGACTTCGCCAGCTCAGCAGCGAGGGAGGCGAGAGCCTGATGAAGGCCAGGTGCCAGGCTGCTCCTCCAGGCGTACTGGGCACCAGCCCTCAGCCGTAGCCAGTCGGGGCCCCTTGATAGCTGGGATCATTGCTGTAACAAGGATCATCTGCTCGTTATGAGATGCTCACTCTTACTGGAGATCTTTGCTGTCAGCGCCGAGACAGTAACATGGCTGTGCTGTGGTGTATGGATAGGAGTAGCTGGGTGGCTTTAAACTTACTTGACTCCATGTGACTGACATCTAATTTAATTGCAGTGCTCTATGTACTTGCTTTGGTTTAGTTGCTATAAATTATTATTATGAAAATATGTAAAAACAATATGTGTTTTTTGCAAAAGACTCTAGTGGAAGCAGCGTGTGTTCCTGCTCGCTTGTCAGTTGTCTGAGGTACAGTGGTGCTGGTACAGGGTTCAGTATCAACTTATGGCAACTATCTATGGCAAAAATGCAATAATTTTGCACTTTTACTGATGTCATAGGGTTCAGCAGAGGTGAATCTAGTCAGGGTTTTATGTTTTTTTTTTTAATTGCCTTTTAATTTTTTTTTATTTAATTTTTTTTTATTTTTTAAATTTTTTAAATTGCCACCATGGTTTGCAATTAAACATTTTTTTTAAGAAGTTGAAAAGTAAGGGTTTAGATTGACAATGGAAGTAAATTGGCTGGTCATGCCAAGAAATTAAAACTCCATGCCACTTCAGAGTCTGATGCCTGCCCAGACTTCTATGATTCTCCCATGGTTAAATCAGAATTGTCATTTGGGTGTTCATACTCTTATATGAGAGAGAGGCTGTCCCTCAGCCACCCAGAGCAAAAAGAAATAATTATGAAAGCATAAGGCAAGATGAAACCAAAAATAAGCCTAGCGACTAATAAGAATCAAACATATTTGTTAAAGAACAGCATGATGTACCTGTGCGTGGAAACTAATTTTTTTTTATGCCTTTTGAATCTGTAGGAGAAAAATGCGGCATCTTTTTTGAACACTGGGATTTTCTCCTTGTGCTCCTTTTGTCTCCTCCTGTTGCCTTTTCCCACCATTTTACTGGCATAGCTATGTCCATCAGACTTGGGAGGGGGGTGGGGCAAGGGGTGCAAGAAGATGATTTTGTACAAATGTGGATAAAATCTGATGTAGGTTTTAGGCTGTGATAATAGAAGCACACTTACACTGTGTTGACTCTCCAGAACAAGTCCTTTTGTAAAGGATAGTTATATCTATTACGCAAAAGCACTTTATAAGCCATAGATGTAAAGGTCTTTGTTAAAAACCAAAATAGTAGCTACTGTCATGGAGATTTCCTCGGCACTTTCTCAGTAGATAATTTGACTTACTAGTTGCTAGAATGAAAAATTGGTTAAATATTGGCCAGTACAGTTTTAAGCTGACAAAAGACGTAATGTTCTAATTTCTAATTCTAGTGATTTTCAAACTTCAACAATTGGAATTATGCTAAATTTGAGGTAGATAAAAGATTGTAATTGCAGTAATGCAATATTCTGTTTCAGTATTTCTCAGACTAATGGGGAATGATAAAAAAGAATATTAGAGAAAAACAGAAGTCTGAATTTTATACTTTTTGGGAAAGCTAAAAAATTTACAGGAAAGTGAAGAGGAAAGGGACTTCTGACTTCTTTAGACATATATTAGTGTTCCATTCGTCAAGCATTCTTTTTCTTTTTTTTTTTTTTGTTTTCTTTCCTATTTTAAATAGATCTTACTAGCATTATTCCTGTGGCCTGACAGTGTTTTGGTTGTTTTTTTTTTTTGGCATAAATTCAGGACTTTAAAGTGTGTGCATCCTGTATGACTGTCCACTTCAATTTTTAAATCCTTTATTGGAGGTAAAGTAGTGTTTTAAACCAAAACAAACTATGTGCAATAAACCTTTGTGAGCCTGACTTGAAACCGCAAAGCAAGGATACTGAAGAGTTAAGGCTGATGCATTTGAAATCCATCTTTAGTTCACCATACTGTGCCCACTGAACGGTATGTGGGATCACATGGTGGTTGAGAGCTATATTAATGGAAAAAGTGTCCAAAATAGGGCAAAGGCACATTGGCAGAATGGAGTGGAGTTTCTCCTGCCTTTGTCCATCCTGTTCTGCAGTTAAATGGCAGATTTCAAATATAAGTGCTGTTTATTTTAAATCGTGAAAGTGCCAAACTGTGAAAGGCGGCCAATTTTGCACTCCTGTCATTATGATGTCCTCGTCGGTGTTTTTGCTGATTTTCATCAGTCGGTGCTAATTTGATTCCTTGCTCTTCTCGGTTGGCTGGTTGTCAAAGAAACGCACAAATGATTCAGCTCAGCTTTTTGAAGAGCCTTCTTTATAGCAGGATGTTAAGTTATTAGGACATTTAAGTTAATAGCTCTGCCTGCCCAGTCTGAGTTCTAGTTTGCTTGCACTGGGTCATCTGTCTGCAGCTTGAAATGCCAGGCTGACCCGCTCAGTGTGAGCTACCAAAAAGGCAGTCGATATTACAAGGCTCACCTTTGGAAATTGTACCGCTACATCACTTAAAGCCAAAGAGCAGAGTGGGAAAAGGGACAGAAATAATGACACAAATCCTGCTCCAACGATTTCTGCTGAAAACAGAAATAAGACCTCATTTAGAATTAAATTCTAAATAGCACTCTTAAAACCTCATATTTGAGTACTCAAATTTTCCAGACAGCTATATCTTTTGATTTTTGGAAGGTGTAAGAACTATTTGTCATTTCTGCTTCAGTAATGCCTGGAGGCCTGTATCAGGATCAGACTGTGGTCATGTGTGTTGTTTTTCAAAAGAAATGTTTTCATTGCTTTCTTTTACTTTAAAAGTGAAACAAAAAAACAATGCTTACAATCCCAAAATTGGAAGAAATTGTGTGAGCTATTGTGTGAGAAGGAAAAAGGGTAAGGAAACATAGCTTGGATTCAGGCTTTTGAGAGATTATTATAAATGTTGAGAAAAATATTGTTTAAAAAAATAGCTCTGCAGTGCCCTTTAAAATCAGTAAGCGTCTATTTTAATTCCCATATAAGTAGTAACTGGCTGCTGTCTGTATATATACTTAAATGTTGCTTGCTGTATGAGACCTTGTTTGCTTAATTTCAACCTAACTGAATTTTTATGGCTGTGCTATAAACCTCTTGAAAATAGTGGCTTAAATGGAAATGCTGACACAACATTAATTACACTGGCTCCAGTGTGATACTGTGATTAAAGTTTATTTATTTTGTGTGTGCGTGTCTGTGTGTGTGTAATTTCATTGTTGAAAAACTAATGGAAACTAATGTGGCAATGGAGAATGTGATTCTGTGCGTGATATTTTATTTTTCAACAGCAAGGAACAGTTTTAATGCAGTTTTACAATACCAGAGAATTTATTTTTAATTGAGATATAGTTTAGGTATTTAAAATTTTAGAAATTTGGGAAAGTGACAAGTTTCCCACTTTAAAGCTGTTCACTGCTTTTCCAGGAGTTTTTAAATGGCTTTTTAGGTGGTGAGGCTAGACGTATTCTGCATTCACAGTAGAAAACAAAGACAATGGTTTCATTTCCTTGCAGCGTATGTTCTTTGAGAGTGAGAGAAAAGTCTCATCTTTAAGATTAAGGGTATGCAATCCAACGTTAACGTTCATTGCACTATTAAATACAAAGTAACAGCTACAAAAGTCTTTCTGGTAAATGGTATGCCCAACTGATACTTCTAGATTACAAATCTATGTATTACATCTAACCAATTGGGAAGTGAACAGTGCAAATATCTCATGACCAGAAGAAGAGTAAGTGACAGATGGTTCGTGTCTCCAACCTATTTCTTAGGGCAGAAGCCGTGGTTGCAGTCTGTTCCCATCAGTTTATACTTCTCACATTAGGCAACTGGATAAAAATGTGACACGGTCTGGAGAGCAGAACTAGGCTGTCCTGCTTCCCCAGTGAGAGTCGAGAGTAATACACTGTAATGCCAAATGCAGATATCCCTGTGATTGATCGATGCTGTGATTTTGTGTTAACTTTGCTTTCAGTGTTATCTTCGCCCCTTTCAGTGAGGTGCATTTGGAGCGCGTGTAATGGTTCTCATCTGCTTTACTTTACTTCAGGCAAAGTCATTTTTTCTGCACTCATATGTATATGGAACTTGAAGGTTGATCAGAAAAATTGTCTAATGGATCGTGTGTTCTGTAGAAGTGAATGGTCTCCCTGGTTGGTAGCCTGTGGAGTGCTTTCCTTGACATCGGTGCCGGTGTTCTGCCTCATCTCAGAGACCAAAGTAATCATTCCCACTCCTACCATAAACACCCTTCCCACAAGCTCATGGCATCCAGTCAAACTTCTCTGCAAGAGAATGGTTGCAGATATTCTTAAATACCGATCTGCCTGGTAGACTGTGATAGCTGTGAAGCTGCGGGATGGTATGTCCTGCGACATGGCAGTGACGAGACAAATAGCGCCGGTTGAGAAGACCGGAGGGAAAAAGTGAAATCTTTGTGTGGAATGCCCTTCTTCAGTTTGCTCAGTGGGAACGTTCAGCATACATTAATCCAGTCCATGAAATTTACATTTTTTATTTTTACTGTTTGCTTTCACTTGGAAGAGAGTGCAAAGCAGGCAAATAGTTTCAAAGTGTGTGGTCTTTATGATTTATATGTATTGCTCGGAACTACCACTGACCAAACTTCTTGGTCTCGTTCCCATTTGTTACAGTAATTAAATATTAAGTTGTTATGAAAGGATTGTGCCCTTCCCTTGAAAGAAAAAAGAGTGTGGCTACTCCATGGTTCTGTGGCACAGCTGATGTTTTATTCAAACCAATGTGTAAAGGTAGAGAAATGACGTGCCAAGTTTATCCCATCTGGAAGGAATGTAACCGTTCTGGATCTGAAGCAAAACTTGAGGATCTCCTACTCTTTAATGTATTTGGGAACCAGAGTTGGATAGGGTTGGAGAAAAAAAAAAAAATTCAACTTATGCTGTAGATACATAGATACATTCAGTTGGCAGGAGAAGAGAGCCTGCGTCCGTCAAGTTCTGAACACATCACCTTCTTAAGGGCAGCCTTTAATCTACATTAAGACTAGAGAATGCTTGTCCTTAAATGACCTTTGCATTGAATCAAATATCACGCTGGAAACTTCAAAGTGTAATTGCAGGCAAATATGCAATAAATTAAAAGTAACATTGTAATTTTTCTGTGGTTCTGAGCCTGCAAGAGGCCAGCTTTTCTCTTTGACCACACCCGTTAGCACCAGGGAACTACTTCAAGCACACAAACGGAGACCTGTGTATGGTCACGTAGTGTTTTACTGAGTAATTATTTGCCGGTTCTGTGAGTGAGTGGAGAGACTGCTGTAAATGGGAAGATGGAGGGGAGAGGAAGGAGTGGCATATGAAAATAAATCTCTTTTTAAAAAATGTTGGCGATATGTTTCAAAGCTTTGTCTGAAAATATTGGTTTAGCTTTTTCTGGGTTTATGTTTACAGACTTCTCAAGTAGGTGGCTTTTGTTCTGCACTTTTCCAGCTGATCCCAAAGATCCATTCAGCGTTCACACAAAGCTGCTTGCTCCTCTGCCAGCCTTGGGAAGGAGCTCGGAGGAGTGCTCTCCTTTAATGCCACGCGGGAGCGCTCCCTGTTGTGCTG
The DNA here is from genome assembly GCA_035590275.1 of Ibycter americanus. Lineage (NCBI taxonomy): Eukaryota > Metazoa > Chordata > Aves > Falconiformes > Falconidae > Ibycter > Ibycter americanus. Next base: position 90,632,500 of record JAVJGI010000050.1, on the reverse strand, counting down.
ACAAACACGTACCTTACAGAAATATTGTATCTAGCCTTTATAAAAGGATGGCATCTTCCCAAAATCTTCAGCAAGCTGCTTCATGGTGTGCCAGTTGGAGCACTCCGACTGTTGCTCTGTGAAATCAACAGCAGTTAGAAGGCACTGAAAAGTTACTCCCATTTAAGCCCTGCTCCAGAACTCACCAGTACGTTGTGACAATCCACAAGCCCTCCAGCTGTTCCCCTCATGATCCATTCTTGGATGCTTTTAGAGGTGCTACTATTCAAATTTATGAATCAAAAGGCAGCGCTGTCTTGCAAGATACTTCAAATCTGAGGTTAGCTAACATCGGCTATTCCCAGTGAAAAGGGATTCTAAGTATCTTTACAGATCCCAGCTGTTATTCACATAGGAACATTAGATAACAAAACTCATAAAGATGAGTAATACACCCCTTTTACTGTACCTCAGGTGGTGCACATCTTCCTCCGAGGGGAGGCCTGGAAGCTTTCAAATATTTCCGCCATCGGCTGCCGTTACCAGTCAAGGGGCCAATACAGCAACTGGAAATGGAAATAATCCGTAGCTTGCTTAGATAATTAAAGCTATTAACCTCTCCCAAATATGGAATGATCCTCCAATTTCAAAACACCAATGCTTTGTTCTGTTGGTCTCTCCAGGTATTATTCAGCCTCCAAATTCTTCCTAAGAAGTCTCTGAAGAAGTGACGTCTAGTTTCTACATCCTTTGCATTTGACCTTGATAGTCCTTGTGGCCCTGGGAAGCTGCCTGCTGATGGTGACGGCTGGAGGCTGTATTTCAGTGTGTGCTGGATTTGATCTGCTGATAGCTTTTGAGACTAGACGATGAGGTGCCCTCAGCAGTGCTGATTTAGATTCAGATTTTCGACGTGGAATGAAAACTGGCTGGCCTGTTGTGCTCAGAAGGTTGTGATGAGTGGCATGAAGTCCAGCTGGAGGCCAATTGCCAGCGGCATCCCCAGGGGTACACAGGGCCAGTAGATGGCCATCCACCTGGATGGTGGACAGAGTGCACCCTCAGCAAGGGTTTGCAGAATATACAAAACTGAGAGGAGTGGCTGATACGCTAGGTGGTTGTGCTGCCGTTCAGAGGGACCTTGAGGTTGGAGGAATGGGCCAACAGGAACTTCATGAAATTCCACAAAGGGAAATACAAAGTCCTGTACGTGGTAGGGAATAACATCACACATCAGTACAGACTGGGGGCTGACTGGAAGGGAAGCAGCGTTGCAGAAAAGCACCTGGAGGTGCTGGTGGACAAAAAATGGAACATGAACCAGCAGTGTGCCCCTGTGACAAAGGGAGCATCCTGGTCTGGATTAGGAGAAGCACTTCCAGCAGGTCAAGGGAGGTGATCCTTCCCCTCTGCTCAGGACTAGTGAGGGCAAATAACCAGTGGATCCAGTTATGGGTCCACAATTGGGTCCACTTCTGGGGTCTGTAGGACAAGGATGTCCTCATACTGGAGCAGGTCCAGCGAAGGGCCATGAAAATAATTAAGGGCTTGCAGCATGTCTCATACGAGGAGAGGCTGAGAGAGCTGGGACTGTTTATCCTGGAGGAGCAGAGAGCAGGCTCAGGGAGCTCTTATGAATGTGTATAAATACCTGATGGAAGGGAGTAAAGCATCACCATATGTAGCAGCAGATGTTCTGGTTGTTTTGATTTCTGTGTTTTGGATTCAAATACTGAAAACTGACCTGGACTTTTGATCATTTAATTGGAATTGGCCTATCTTTTAATCCCCTTACATTTTAAAGTTTTTTTTTGTGGAATCAACATGCAAATTGAAACATATGCAAAGATATTTATGTATGATTGATGATTGCCATAGCATATATAGGCTTGAAATTCATAAAGCAGGCAATAAACACAGGAGATTGATCGTCTTTCATTAACACCATCAAAGCTGGCAAATTTTGAAAGGCTGTTGACTTACAGCAGTGCAAAGACTGGCTTGTTTGGCCTCACGTTATCTCAGCAAGTCTTTGTCTGCTTTGATAATAAACTAAGGTTAAGTTTGGCCTGCATCCTTGTTTTATGGTCTGTATGGCATTTTTGGAGAATACTTGTAAGCCACTTAGAACATTTCTGAAGGTGGATAGAGTTTATTTTTCATGTGTTTAGGAAGGTTAAAATGTTTCAGTGCACAAAGTGTCGCAGGTATACACAATGTCCTAGGATCGAATATGCAAAAGTATGAAGTCTTAATGAGGTCCTGTAACATCCATTAGTCAGCATGAGGTGTTGACGTATGCCCACTGGACCTTGAGACCTGACTTTGAGCATGCATATGTTGATGTTATGTGCTATATATTGTCAACGTGAACTTACAGATTATCTTAGAAACCCCTGAGCTTTTTACACCATACTGAAAAGCTACGCCTTTGGATGCTCGCAATCTGTCTCCGCCTTTTCCATGGGTAAGATGTGGACTAATTTTTTTTGTCTGGTTTTTGTTTCTTGTCTTCACTGAGTGATGTCCTACTGCTCAGGATACCACAGGCGAGCAGCAGGTTAAATCATGCTCCTGCTCTCAAGAATCTTATCAGAAAGCCTCATTCTTCAGAAAAAGGGGAAGGCAAAAAAGACTTTTGCCTTGTGTGTGTAGTGCCTTTTATTGCACTAATGTGAAATGATTCGATGTGATGGACAGGAGTTTATCAAAACAAAATCTCATTAAAATCTGTCTGCACTTTGCCCTTACTCTCCTTTGTATAATAAGATTGTGAAGCTTTCTGTGACCAGACAGTAACCTGTGGTAACCTGTAGTGTGCGTACATTTATGGGTGATGAATAAAACCATTGTTATCACCCTTAAATGTTGGCATCAATATTGTGCTAATAACATTTGGAAGTTTCTGCTTTATCAGCAGCAATGACTGGCAAATAATCAGCTGTTTTGTAAAGGGAAGCTTAAAATAGCAGCTGAAGACATTTGAGTTAAGCTTCATGGAAAAAGACACTGCTGCATTTATTATGATATCATTTTTGTTGTGTAAGGATGACATGATTGTTGGTTTAGCTTTTTAGACATACAATGCAATTAAGAATAATCAGTTTTCCCACACATTCCGCAAAGCAACTGAAGCACACATGCTAATAACCAGGCCCTTAAATTCAGAGTGACTTCCGCTGCTGCATGGGCAGCCCATGGGTGCAGATGCGTGTTCATAGTGGTATGCGGCTATTGTGTCATCGCAGTCTTCTTACAGAGATGCGAGCCTCTAAAAAAGTTGCTGATAAATAGTAAACTCTTTAAGACTTGCCCATGCTACCGATTTAAATCTGTTTTTGAGTGTGGAAGAAGGGGATCTGTATTTAAGTACATGATATATGTTGTAGGCTTTGCAATCTGTAACTGGTATCCAGACCAGAAGTTTAGAAGAATGTGTAAAAGAATTTTTAATCTGTGTTTACTGGAAGTAGTAAGTGGTTGCACCAATAAAAACTATTTTGTGCTACATATGTGTATAGATACATGTAGTTTTAAGCCCATAATTTGTGTGAAATGTGTGTGGCTGGTTTTAGAATTCAGAGCATCAGCAAAGACAGGTCAGGATTTGGGCAGGGTGTTCAGAAAACAGATCTTGCCTGTAACTAAAGGCAGTAGGTTTATACTGACAGTTTTAGTTCATAACTATTCCTACTAAAAACCTTACCTACTAAAAACTTATTGGGAGTGGTGGTGAGGGGTGGTGGTGGTGGTGTTGTGTCTTACATATTACACCAGACTCTGTCATGATTGTTCTAGACAGAAATCTGCGTGAACAGATATATCTAAAAAATGTTTATGCATTCATACACAACTTTCTTTTCTGTATTTTTTCCCCATTTTTTTCTATGCTCATTCCTTTCCCCAGCATGAATGTGCAGTACCTTTATATTGTGTGTGCTTCTAGGCTTTTACTGTATTGGGGCCAAGTCAGTGGGACTTTTTTGCATGCTTGGGACTAAATATTTGTTGAATTACATCTTTGCTTGCTAAGAATCTTAGAGTGAAGTGCTTAATTAAATGTGTGAAAAATAAATTGCTAAACTTTATCACTGACCAATGCAATTTGCCAAGAAATGAAACAGCGAGAGCAAATGAGTGGTATCCTAACTAAACTATGATGTACAGTTACTTGCATTTCAGTGGACATGATTTTCCATGTACGATTTTAGAGCTTTGACTATACCGGATGGTAAAAATAATTTCAGTGTGGATGTAGTTGTATTTGTATGAAAGATTGCAAGTTGGAATAGCATATTCCTGTTTGTGAAGAAGAGTAAGCCACAGTAGCATGAGAAGACTTTTTATTGTTAAAATGTTCCCGCACCAGGGCTTACATTTGTGTGTTGTTTAACCAAAATTTATAGTGAGAATGCACACCTTTAGATCAGGACATGATAGCTCATAAAAAAATGAATTTCTGAGACTTGAAGATGAGTTTTGTTCTCTGCAAGAAAGTCTCGCAAGGCCTTGTCACCATTAGCACACCAGCCTGTGCTGGCCTCTTGCACTGAAGTCAAATTAATACTGAAATAATTTTTCCCAAATGCTTCCTAAAATTGTGGTTGTAAAATGTATGACTGAAACTGCAGTTACATACCCTTGTATAAGGGAGAGGTGTGGAGGAAAGGGAAATCTGCTTGCATTATCCAATTTTAGAAGATGCCCTGACACAATGGTAAAAATTGAGGATGATAGCAATTGCAGATTATTTTTTTTTTCCCTGTGAAAATCTAAGTGGAGATGGTTTAGACTGAAATGAAAGCTGTTATGTCCTACCCAGTGAAATATTCTATTCAACGTGAAATGTGCCAGTAAGGCCACTTAATGAAGTCAAAAGAAAAAAAAAAAAAATCCTCAAAGCTGGAAAAGAAGTCCCATTTTCTCCAGGAGCTTGATCTGAGACCATTGACCAAGGAGATAGGTTAATCTCCAGCTGAAGAGCAGGAAAGGTGCAGCCTATCCCTTTCTTCCCCACGAGAATCCCTAACTTGTCATTACTATTTGGCAATTATTTTTTTCGTGTGTCTTTGGTCGGGGTCTGTGACACCTCAGTGCAGCTGTCTGCTCTCAGTCAGGCTGAGAGTGAAGATGAATAAATAACTCCTGGCAAGTAAGCGTTATTCTGGTAAATCCTTCTCAGTCCCTGTGAGCGTGGGACACATTTGCAAAGTTTCAGGCTGCCTCAAGACATATTTTTAGCAAATAAACTCTTGACCAAGATAAATTCTCAACTCTAGAAGAACTCTAGAAATCAAAAGGGCCGCATCTATCCCTGTGGGTGACTTTGAGCCACTTTTGTAGAACTAGAGACTGGGTCTGAATGGAAATATTTAAGGAAGTAATTTGAACATTATGTACAAAGTTTTTGCTTAACACATGTGCTACTACGTTATAGTTTAGTTAGAGCTTATCACCCATCTTTGTTCTTCCAGGCTTTTAAGACCAAGGATGGGTACCTCGTGGTGGGAGCTGGAAATGATCAGCAGTTTGCCACTGTGTGCAAGGTAATGGTGTGTTGGGCAACGGTACAGAAATGTGTAATAGTTTTCGTTCTGACTAGGAAAATAATTACTGATTGCTTCTGAATCGCCACCCCCACCCCCACCCCCCTTTTTTTTTTTTGTGTGTGTGACAATAAGTAATATGTATAAATTCTAACCCTGGGGTTCTTTCTAACCCTGGGGTTCTGGCTGGTAGTTTAGGGGACTCATTTGGGTTCTGTGCTTTGCTTCTGTACTCAGAATACCCCAACTCCCAAACTTGTAGGTGCTGAACCCCTTTTGAAATCAGTGCAGCTGCACAGCTAATTAGCTAAAAAATGAACAAGCTAACAACTTCCCAGTTCTGGAATGGTGAATGTCATGAAGTCACACTGGTGCCAATTTCAGAAAGAAACGTGACGTTGTTTCTCCATAAACTACATGGTAGGCACAGCTATTAACAAGGCAAGACTATGGGATGGATGGTTCTTGTGCCACTTTAATCAGCAGCCGAGTGCATCATCCTTCTGAACGCTAGTGTGTGTTGGTCTGTGCTCACAGAGAAACTTGTGGACTTCTTAGAAAAGAAATATTTCAGGACTGTGGGCTGACTTTGGAGTGGTGCAGGGGTACAATGTTGAAGAACAGATCTTCAGACAGGACAGCTGTGTTCAAAATCTGGTATCTTCATTATTTTGGACTGAAGGAACATGATGCTGGCAATTCTGTTTTCACAGAGGGTAGCTTGGAAAGTTGTAAAATAATTTTGGATTTTTCACATACCCTTTTCCTGTTGTTTTAATATGTGGAATTGCTTTCCCCTGGACAGTGAATACATTTTAAAAGAGAAGGAGTGGTTGCAGGGAAAGAAAATATTCTAAATAAAATGTAGCAATGTTCCAGACAAAAGACCCCAGTAATGTGTAAGCTGGGACAAGAGAAGTTTTGTGTTAGGCAGCATTTTTAAAAATCAAAGTTATACTTTTTTCCTGCCATTGTGTTTTTTCTCTGGTAACTTGGATATTTAACCTAAATTAATCACACTCAGGAAACTGAGAATTATTTTCCTGCATTTGTTCATATCAGAGATTTCACATTTCCACGGATGTTCACAACTAATAACTGGAGCATGTAGTAAAACGGCAGTGCTGTTGTGCTTCTCGCTCAGTACGGTTCGGGGTACATATCCCCACCTTGCTGTCTGGAGGGGTCTGGTTTCACTTGCTTGAATCTGATCTCTCAGTAAGTCACCAGTTAACCTCTTCAAAGTTTGCTCAGTGGGTTTTCTTCAAACAGGTGTCCAGTCACTATGGTGTGATCATTATCTTAATGTGAATGAAGACTAATGACTGAATGCCTACCTGCCGCAACTCAATGTTATCCAAGACTCATTGTCTCATAAAGGGAATCTTTCCAGGAAACCCCAGTACGTAGCTGTGAATGTCTTCTCGGTGCTTTATCACCTGAAGTGAAGAATTGTGTACCAAACATTGGTCATCCTGCCATCCTTGAGCAAGGCAGAGCTGAAGATAGGGCTCAGTAGGGGATGACACTGTGGTGTGAGCTAGAAAGCACTAAAAATTCAGACCATGCATTCACCTCACTTTAGGATGCGGCTGAGAGACTTACGGTGTGACTTGTTGCTACATACTCCCTCTTTAATTAGTGAAGAGTGGATGGTACCCCAGAAGATGAGGCAACATTTCTACGATTTGTGTTACCTCAGAATCTGTAGGATTAGAATTGAGGGAGGTGAATGTTGGCCCTAGTCTTCAGGCTCATGGTTTTTTGTTTCATCCTTATAAAGGTATTCTGGTATTTTTAGAATGGAAAGTAGGAGGTACAGAACATGGGAAAATGATGATTGCTTGCATTTCAAAGAGAGTAAAAAACCAGAAAAAATAGTTCAAGTTTTTGGTAATGGTTAGATTTTCTATAAACCAGTTATCGTATTTGTTTTTAAAAAGAACAGTCTTTTTACAGTTGTTGAGTTATTGTAGGTATGGGTTTGGGCCGTTACGTTGCCCAGAAACAGAGCAATGTGGAAGTCAGTGGAAGGCTGTTGGGGGTGTGCTCTGTGCTAAGTCGAAGGTGATTTGGAACTTCAAACACCGTGAAGGGGGACAGCCAGTAGAGGAAGAGGACTTTATTACAGGAAGGCCTTCAACACCCTAGTGAACTTTAGTAAATACAGAGACCGCGAACTCAAACTTTGGAATTGCCATTAGAGAACCTTTCTGAGATGAGATGGTGCTAAAAATACGGGCTGTATGGAAGCTGTTGCCCTGAAGACACGTACTCTAGAGATGTAACAGCTGGCTCAAGCCGTAAACAATTGGAAACATTCTGCTTCAACCGTATCCTTTCAGGCAAGCAGAAAGAAAAAACCTAGAATAATTCACTGTGATATTTTCAAATTCAATGACAACTAACTGTAGCTTGGTTGGGGACTTGGATAATTGCAGAAAAACTTTATGACACTGCTGGCTGAAGTGCATTTCATAGTGGTCAAGCGTTACAAAAGCATGCCCTGGTGTGTGGCTGCTTCAGTATAAATGGGAATATGAGCGGGAGTCTTCAGAAGGCTGAACTTTTGTGTACAGCAAAGGAGAGTACAAGCAGGTTTGCTCGTGTGGTGGGACAAAACACAGAACATGCGCCTTAGAGCTTGAAGGAGGCCTCGAAATGGAGAACAGCAGTTTCATTGCAAATGGTCACAGTGAAATAAAGAAAATAACGGTGGCAGTGTGATGCAGAAAGATGAATGGCACGTTAATGAATAAGTTCTCAAATCTGCATTTGTTAGTTACAAAAAGATTGAGAAGAACAGAGACAGACACACATCCTTACAACAGATGAACGTTAAGTTAAAGCTGAAGTCGGTAACATTAGTTAAAACAGTAGAGTGAGAGCAACTCCGTATAATAATTTTTCATTTAACTCATCAAATGGAACCATAGTTTTCTGATGAATTTCTTGATTTTTTAAGCTCTCATAAATAAGTATTCACTGTCATTTACTTTGAACAACATTGCATGATTTTTTCTCTAAAGCAGTGATTTGTAACTCCAAATAGCAGTATTAAAATGAGAGATAATTTTAAGGGGGTACCAATATTATCGTTACACTTTCAGATAGGGAAAGAAGAACGTTTCCTAAAGCTGAATTCTGTTACGTTGTGATTTTCATAAACTAGATTGTGTAAACATAGAAGGAAAAGAAAATGTGTTGTGCATTAAGTGTTGATGGAAGATGCTAGTTTGGTGTTTTATGTTACCTTGTAGACAAAAATCAGCAGAAGAGTTATGTAATATGGCCATTTTTCCAAAATAATTTACTTATGCCTCAGGTTCCACGCTTAGTTTTGTCACTAGATGACAACTACATCAAAGGTGACTATCTGTTTTGAATATCTCTAGGTATCTGTTGAAAGAATATCTGTTTTGCTGATGGTTTTATGTCATCAACAGCTGTTCACTCGGAAGGGAAGCCATATCCTTATTCGCTCCAGCGAAGTGAGGAGTCATTAAATGATAGTGGCCTTGGTGTGAACCAATCTCAGGGGAATTAGGAGAAGTTTAGGTTTGAGGTAAACATCAGAGAGATCGACACCAATCTATTTATCACTTACATGTGGTAGTACATAGTCATATGGATTAAAGGAGCAACCGAATAGGTTAATAAAACTCCATTGAGGATTGCTAAATGCGTAGAAAACAGCTCCAACTCTGAAATGCCTGAATCTGAAGAAGGCTGGAGTTTGGATGAGTTTTAAGGAAATGTCATATGTACTGGCCCTGTTCTTAAGCTCTTCCTAAGCATCCGCACTCAGCCAGAGGCAGAGATAGGATGGTGGGCTATAGGGACTTCAGCATTGAGCCAGTACTGTTTTTTGTAAGCCATCGTGGAGATGGCCCTGTAACAAAATGTAGCATGTTTAGAATGATTATAAAACTCATCGTAAGACAAATTGATCTTGGCTGTGTGTAAGTGAGTAGAAGTACATGAAGAATATGTGACGGTCTCTTTCTTTGTAAGCTTCTATTCTGCCTCTCTCTGTAGCTGATGTTGCTGGGATATCTTTTATTGAACTTGGAAAGCACAACTCATTCTGTTTATTTATGTTATGTGGCATAAATAGATAAATTGTACAGTAAGTATTTATTGTCCACACAGCTACTCTGTCTCATAAATGCTTCTACAAAATTCTAAGACTCGTTCCCCACATTTAATTCCCTTTATAGTATAATTCACATTGTCTTTGCAGGATGGTTAAATTTCTAATGTGCCAGGTGGGAGTTACATATAGAAGATATATTTCTCCTTTCTTAGAGGAGAATTTTTTTTATTAATTCTTTTGGAAGAAATCATAAAGAAAAACTATGGTATTTTAATAGAAAAGCACCTTTTCATTATTTTTTTTTATGCCTTTTTGACAGAAATTACTGAAGTGGAAATAAATATTCTTAGACATAGCTTTTTCTCAGTCTAGCATATGAAATACAGTCATATTTCTTATTCTGTGACGTGTAACTTTTAGTGCAGGATAATCCCACAGATCTCTCCAGCCTCATGGTAATAACTTACAAACTTTTTCGTGTTGTACGGTTAAGAATTTCTCCTAGCTAATGGTGAAAGCTATCAACTAAGATTTGGATCTTCAGTTTAATTTCTGTCTTTTTCTGTGCTTGTTATGTAACATTAACCAGGAGGCATTATATTTTCTTAATTTCTTAATCCATACTAAAAGATTAATGAGAAGTGGGGATTTTTGGAAAGCTATCTTAAATCGGTAATGAATTTCCTTAGCTATATAAATATCTCCTGCCAAGCACATTTCTTACTCACCTTTATTTTTATTTAGATCCTGAATTTGAATGAAGTTAGTAAGGATTCCAGATACAAAACTAATACACTCAGAGTCCAGAACAGAAAAGAGCTTATTGACATATTGTCAACCAGGTAAGTTCATTACAAGGGAAGAAATGACATTTAGTCTGTTAATGCAAATAGTCACGTATAAGAAACTCTCGTCATGTGAAAATTTTACTATACTCTTGACATACTTTATTTTTTAAAGAAAGTATTGAGAACACTTATTGGTGTTAAGTATACTACCTTGTGCACACAGACTTTAGTGTGGACCAGCAAGAAGCCAAACCACAGATTTAAGTTTTCAGAAACCATTTTAACTTATTTTTAATCATTAACTTGAATTTTAGTGAAACAACCAGTGCTTTCTGCTTTCCTGGATGAGTGTAACTCTTGGAAGTAAAATGCTTGGGGCACCATTTGCTTTTGCTGTGACTGGCATTTTAAAGTTTTCACTCAGAGTTGCTGTATCCAAGGGAATTCCACCTGATGCTACTCCCTCACTGCTGCTTCTGTATTGTGATACTCTGTGCCCCAAATTCACCCTGGATCAATCCTTTGGAAATCAAAAGGGTATGTGCTTAGTATTCTACTTGGGAATCATGCTATTAAATACTTTAATTAAAAATTATTTAAGAAGAGGCTCAGGAACCCTTTATTTGAGAGATTAAAATAGCTTAGTTATCTTCCTCGTTCTGTTTGAGAAGGCCTTATTTCTGTGGAATGCTCTTCTGTTTAATGGAGGCGATGATAAATTTATATAACATAAGAAAAAACCTAATCTGTGTAAAGCTATCCAAAGGTGGCTTCAGCAGCACTTCATACTTCAGGGGGTAAGCAGAAGAGGCAGTGTGTCTACGGTTATCAATGGTTGAAGAAAAGGCACACTATCGTTTTGACACTTGAACTGTATGAGTCTTTGTCAACAAATGTGTAACAATTGTCATTCAGGCAATTTTTGGTGTTTTTTTAGGAGCATGAAGTCAGATGCCTCCCATTTTCATTCAATCTGAGAAGAGTTTCAGTAGCACACCCCTCCCCGTCTTCTCAGCCCCACGCATTTTTTGGATATTGAGAACCAGAATCACCTTGCATTAAAGACTGTAGAGAGAGTGATTTTGCCTCTTTCTGTTGCACTTGCACTTTTGCCTCTGTCTTACCTGTCCATTTTCAGATGTTCTGCCCCCGATGAAATACTGAAGTACCAGGTGACTTCGCATTTTCAAATAATTATGGTGCAACCGTTCATGATGAACTCTTGGAACTTGTCTTTTACTTGCCTTCCTATAACGAATGTGTTGTGATAGCACAGATGAACCCATTCATCCTCTAAGTTGTAAGCCTTTGAAAGGGAACAGTTACCTTTTGACCTACTTCTGAGCTCTTACATTCTTGACACTTAACCTTAGTTTCAAAGTGGTTGATGTTGACTGATTACTTGGAGTTAATTTCATTTAATATGGCATTTATCTAATGTACTTTGGTACCTTATGAGAATGCTGTTTTGCCATCCACAGATCAATTACTTAATAGCTTGTTGCTTGTGGTTAATTTTGAATACAGGTGTTTTGTTTTTTTTTTATGGGCAATATCTGAATAAGAAGATAAAAGTTCAAGGAACAGTTGTTTGAACGAATTGTCAGAATTCTAATTTTTTTTTAGATCTGTAGCTATTAGTTCATCAGGTTACCTCATTGTTCTTTCAATTACTGCTTTAGGTCTTTTTTGTCAGAGTTTATGTTCTGTTTTATTAGCATCATTTAGGCTGAATATCTGTGTAATTTATGTGCACGTATGTGACTCTATACACACTTCTGGAGCAGACATTTCCAAAGTATTCAGTTATGTCATATTATTTTGAATTCATCTGGCATTCTGTTTTAAAACACTGACTATAACAAACACCTTTGGCATTCTAATGGAGGTTGAGTATGTTTCCATATGCATTCCATGGTAACTTTGCTTTTGTTCACTAATGCACAGTTGTTTGTAAAATTATACGTGGTTCATTTTTTAAGTTACTTAGAGAATTAAATGAATAGCTTCTCAGTGCTGAAAAATGTCAACCCTTGAGAAATGAAGGGAAATGACAAAATAGTAATGGCAAAATTTCACTGAAAAATACCTTAATTAAATCACTGATTGCTTAATAGTACTGCAGCTTCAAGCACAGGGCAAATATAAACCTAAGGTGCATTACTTGGAAAGAAACACCTGCAGACCCTTCCATTCACTCACTATATGTACGCTGCTATCCACCTCAGAATGGATTTGTGGAGACATGAGCTGGAGCAGCTTAGAGGAGTTGTGATTTTCTTGACGTATATTCTACTACAGTCCCTTCTGTTGAGGTGAGCCCCTCCTTTGTGTGGTGAAAGTCAAAAAGACACATGAAAGCCCTATAAGGATTTAGTCAGCCATTCATCCATGTCTCATTTTGATGCTGTGCCAGGCAGGTTGCATACAACTTGAGGCAAAGCAGCTTTTTTCCAGTGATGTTGCAGTGGAAAAAGTCAGCAAACTTGTTTGCTGTGCCAGGCTGAGCAGTAAAAAGCAGGTAAAAAATTGCATCTGTGTATAGGAATCTGGTGATTCCTAAGTGTTCCTGTTCTTTTGTATGGTAGTATGCATTATGCTTTTCAATATAAATGGAAATTATGGTCTTGTAGTGGAATCCTTTGAGAGTGTTGCTGCTGATAAGGCCAGTGAAAAGATTCACAGATATGGTCTGTGTCTCAGCATCTCAACAGTAATTATGGTGACTGGAAGCACATGAGAGGAAACATATAGTTGTGTTTCCTTCCTTTTTCCCCAACCTCTGCTCTGTCATTTTCAGTTTATACATCCTTCCTTTTCCACCAAGTCATTGGTATTTTAAACATTTGGTACTCCTTTTTTTTAATTTATTTTAAGATTTTATTTTAAGATACTTGGTACCCTGCAGTTGCTTGCATATATCACTGCTCTTGCACGGTAGATACATGCACAGGTTTTTTCCAAGCTGTTGATGCTGTTATAATCTTATTGAGCTGAGGTACCACCAGAGCCTGGAGTAGGCTTCCGTTGACCTATCTAACCAGTCTCCTTCCTCTTATCTCTTTTGAACTATTTCCAGAGGTATGACTTATCTTTTCCTATTTTTCTTAATTTTCAAAATGGGCTAACTGCAATTCATGTCTAACTTCTGAGCACTTGGTAAGTGCACAAAGAAGGATTCTTAACCTCCTCCTCTTAAGGAAAAGGATTTCCCAGGTTTTACTTAGGAATAGAAGGAGATGTTCAGACCTACTCAAAGAGTCAGGAACTCCCTGAAGCCTTGAGCATTTAATTCACTGCATGTGTGTAGCTGAAATTTTTAAAAACATCTGATCTCTGAATACCAAGGAGACAGCTGATGCCTTTCATTTGCTAGGGTAAATGTTAAGCAGTTGAGACTTGCTGACCAGAGTTTTATTCTAGATGTGTGCAGAAAGGAAACATTGGTACAACTGGTCAATATTAAGGAATGCTGTTTTTTTAAAAAAGCCTGTATCTTGGGAATTCTTGACTCAAATGACCTCTAATTTAGGTCAATAATTCTACTCACCACCTGCAGTAACCATGCCAGATTTCAAGGCAGTTAGATAAGCATGGGGATTATATAGCACTTAGAAGAAATTGACCTTTAAACAGAAGACTTTTCAGAAAGGTGTGAAATGACCTATTCATCACAGTCGGATGTCCAGAGCTGAGTGAGAATGCAAGATGGAGATGTATATGGCTTGAGACATAAATGTAGCTTGAAACAACAGCTCCGAGAGGTGTGAATTGCTCCATTCATTTCAGGAAGAATTTCCTCATCCTCTGTCTTCCCTGACAGAAATGAAGAATGAAGCACATCTATACTTAGCTCCCAGCTCGCTGTCTGCTTACAACATCTTAACTCCCTCTGTAAGGGCACACATGAAAGGGGGGGCAGGGGGGAGAGCAGGTAGGGGACGATAAATTCATATATCCACAGAGGTTGTCAGATCTTGATAAAAGGGACTGGGAAGTAGACCACTCTGGAGTGGTATGCTGCTTCCAAGAGACCCAGCTCTCACACTGGGGCAAGAGGAGGGAATTACAAAAACCAGTCCCAGATATCTTGAAAGGGGGAGTACTCTTCAGTTCTGTCTTCTATGGGGGAGTGAGTACAATGCTGCAAGGACCACTGGGTCATAGGATATTCACAGGGAAGAAGAACGTAGTCCTATAGGATATTTTGTACTTGCTTTGCTGCTGGTGGTGTTGTCCCTTTCCCGTCTCTGGTCGTCTCCCTGCTATGCTCTTTTTTTCCTGTCCCCATCATCTTCCTCCACTTCCTACGGCTCCCCCAGCTTCTTATTTCCTCTCTCTTCTCCCACTGCTGACATTTGCACATCTACTATATTTGCTTTACAAAAAAGGAAGTTTTGGTGCCTTCTGTGTCTTCCTCTTTATTGAGGTTACATTTTCCCCCAAAGACGACAAAGCAAAACTCTGACAAAAGCAAATTGCCTCTGAATGCCTGCCTGCCTTGAATGCGTGCCAAGAGCCAAATTTAAAATGACCCTACCTGGGTGGAGGTCAGGTTCAATGGCTACTACCGAGGCCCCTGAGACTCCCAGCTCATGTGAGAACTGACAGACTACAGAGCGCTCTGGTTTTTACGTTTCCAGTGGAAACCTCTGGTTTGTGAGTGAGATGTACATCTATGCAAGAGAACTAAGTTTTAATTGTTCCCTCCCCCCGTTGTGTCCCCCCACCTCCCTTCCACTTTTCTCTTTGCTTCCTCTTGAACAGAATAGTACCAGGCACAATGTGGATTATTTTGTGTGTGTGTACATACGTAGATATGTGTATACGTGCATCAAGACATACAATATGTAGCATGTGCCTGAAGTTTGAGATGCATCTGTGCAAAAGCTGGTATGATGTCAGCTTTAAGAGAAGCTGCTTTGAGGAAGGGTGCTTAATCTGTTGACCTCCTTCCTCAAATTACCCTAGAAGCTGAATGTTAATTCTACCCTGCACCTCAGTAACATAGACACATTTTAAGACAGCGCAGCTCAACGCCTACTCCAAGGTGCTTTGGGAAATTAACCTGTAAACGCAGCATAGCATGTGGGGTCGTATGAGCGCAGGGGGAAAGGGAATAGCAGACGTGCCCTTGGCCTTTAAAGCGAAGCAGCTCAGGTAATGAAGAACACATAAATTCATCGTGATTAGTGCTCCTGCAATTATAACTGAATTATTGTAGAATTAAAATCAGAAATGTTGGGGCTGGAAACGATTCAGAGTAGAACTACAATTCCTAGCACTTAAATTTTAAAGCCCTTATTCTTGACTATGTGCTACAGCTGCATGTTGCGTATGTAAGTGTGAGTGGAAAAGGAATGAGCAGGAAGGAAGCACAGAGGAACCTGATCCTCAGTTAATGAGATCGTTGCTAAATTGTTTCCACCTAGTAAGAGAACAGGAGGGCACCTAAAGGGGAAAGTGTATTGTAAAAATGTTTAATTTGCCTGTTGAGGAGCACTGTTAAATTCACACTTGTTGAGACACACCCAGTCTCTGTAAATGTCCTGCCCCATCCCCACCATTTCTTTTTCTAAACCAAGAGCCTTGCAGACTGAAGTCCCCGTTGATAACATTACAGGAATGAGCACCTGGTTGTTTACTGCTTCCACAACACAGGTGTCTGAAGTTTGAGAGATAATTGACTTCAATGTGGCACAGCTGGGAGTTTTACTTTCCCCAGTCACCTACCTCATCATCAGTGTGTAGACGGTCGAGCTGTGTGGGCATCAGCTGTTGAACTGCCACAGTTTCCTTTAAAATGCTTTGTTTAAAATTGTTATTAGTTTTATGTTGACTTCTGTGTATGTAGCTGAGATCCATCCAAAATGTCTCAGACATCTGATTTTTGGGCTGGGTAAGCTAATGTGTATTTTCTTTGTTCTTTTCTCACCATTTAATAGCCTCTAAGCATTTTCATACATTTGTGAAGTTTCAAGGTCCTTCCTGAAGAGGAACTTGCTATCTTTTTTCTGATGACATACATTACTGGCTATGAGGCTGCTGAAATCAAGGGAGATCTTTTCACTGATTTTTGAATGAGCTTTTTGACCTGACCCTTTCCTTTTTTCAGAGAGTAAAAGGCTCTTTACTTCCCTTGAGTAGTTAAAAGAACAGTAACAAAATCAATATAGCTTGCCATTATTCTCAATGTGCTTTTACTGATGTGTGTTTACCTAGCTGATTTTCAGTTAATTTGTGCTTCCTTTGTCATAACTATAGAAGTTACAGTCCTTCTTCTTATGTGAGAAAAAGAAAGGCTTGAGGAAAGGAGTACATTTCTAATGTGCATAGTCTAATCTTATCTGAATCCAAAAAGGACTAGTTGTGGAACACGCTGGATTTTACTACTCAGGAACCATGGGAAACACATTTTACAATCTGGATGTGTTTCCTGGTCCCTGGTATGCTATTTCTTAAAAATCATTTATGGTTTTAAAACAGCATGCAAAATTTCATAAAGGAACATAAATGTTCATTCGTCTCTAGCACAAATTCTGCATGTAAAGGTGAACTATTTATTAATAGTTCTTTTAAACTGGTAACAATATTTACAGTGTGCAGAAATATAAAACAAGTTTTGGGGTGGATTTGTGGTACCTACAAATATCTGGACTGTACTTTATGTAGCTATCACTTACAATCTACTAAATGTGACATCTTTTAAAGTAGTTGACATATCCATCAGCCTAACATGTCAGTACAATCATGTTGACCCTGAAGATTTCAAGAGTCTGTTGTGGTTTGCTGAGTGATTAATCAGTAACCAAGAGGAGACTAATTAGACACTAACACAGAGATGCTTACAGACTATTGAGTAAATACTGTAGTATTCATCTTGAAAACTCTTAATTGCATATTTACTGTACACTAAGGGATAATGATCCATTATTTGAATTTTTCAAATAAGTATTTTCTATTACTTTTATTTTCTGTAGTGTCTTCCGTAGATGCTACTGTAAGAAACTGTACAAACTATTTTACTGAGTTAACTACCATTAAAGAGATGATTAGTAGTGAAGAGAGAAAACATTGTAGATATTTGAAAGTAAATATACTGTTGATAGAAAAAACCAGTGCAAAAACCATAATGCAAACTCGGGTTATGCTAGAAAACACAAGAATGCTATTGTGGACTTTAGCAACAACAGAAGAGGTTTTTGTGATTGACTGCATGTAAAAAGCTACTACTAATTCTAGATGTTGCTGTTCCATCTGCATTTGTTAGCTGTTCAAATTACTTCTGCAAATTAACTGCCGTAAGCTTCCTGCAGAAAAAAAGCAGTACTTTGCTTCAGTAGTTCTAAACTTCGTGTGGAATTGGATGGTTTTATCCATTAGAGAAACATGGATGCCTTTCAACATAAGATGTAGCAATGATTGAAGGTTTCCTAGGAGACATGGAAAATGGGATATATGCAAAGAATGCACAGAAAGTAGGTTCATTCATGCTTTAGAAGTCTTTATTCCATTGAATAACAGAATATTTCATAATAAAAGAAACACAGTTTGCATCAATAATGAACAGGATGAGAAACTGTACATTTTAATAGAACTTGGGTATGTTTCTAACTCATTAAAGCCATTTCATCCAACTTGTGCAAGTCAAACAGATACTCTTTTTTTGCGATCAGTGATCCATTCTCCCTTTTTTAAATTAGAATTTGCTAGAAAGCAGAAGGGGATTTAGGTCTTGAATTTTAAAAAGCAAAACTACACTTGTGGTTTGTGTAAGGATATAAAGTGTAAGCCCTTTTTATTTGATATTTGGTTTTTGGACTTTTGGAGGTTATTTCTTATATTGTGCTGTAATGTTTTTTGATTAATTTACTGAGTGTGTAGTTTAAATGAAAAACTCTATATTTAATGGTGACTGCTAGATTTATGAATTGAAGAAAAATACGTTTAGTTGGAGTTCTTCCCATGAAATAACATTTCAATTACTGCAGGTTATGCTACACTTTTTATTCTTATCATGTTGTTAAGCATGAAATATCTTCAGTGTTAAATGTTTCAGAATCTGATGCCTCATTTCAACTTTACAACCTCAGTAACTTCATTGGTGCTGTGTAATTCAGTGCAGAGGTGGCTTAGAGTACTGCTTAAAATACAAATAAGACATTGTGGAACTACTACGTCTCTTAGTGAAGTAAGCTTTAGTACAGGCTTTGCAGTAAAGATCCTGGAAATGGGTTTGTTCTCCATAGGGGTACATACCCTTTTTTCAGAGGTATTTTCGGAAAGAGCCTGCATTCAAGCTTCATACCAAAGGCTAGTACAGTAAAAGTAAGTTATCTTGAACTTCTAAAATACTGGTAATAATTGTAGAAAGCTAAGGTACAGATTTAAAATGATTCTACAAATGAATCAGACAAATGACATTTATATGATTATATCTATAGGAGTTGGAATGGTTTAGATGGAAAAGGGACTCATCTGGAAACATATGAAGCTGTAGCGTGAATCACATGGTTGAGCTCTCCTACAGCCACTGAGTATCATTGAGGTTCCATGGACAGATAAAGATTCATTTACAAGTGTCATGCCTCAGAACTCAGACGCTGTACAGCCTTTGGTGCTTTTTTTTACTAGCTTCAGTTTGGAAGATGAATCATTGTTTAGCCTTGCACATGTGTCCATCAATGATTGTATATATGTATATAAAAATTACTTTTTTTTCCCACTGAAGGACAGCAGATGACATTGCAATTTTTTCAGTTAAGAAAAGGAAATTATATACTAAGTAGGGCATTTATAAAAGACAATATGAAAGCATAGAAAAATGTTTTAAAATAACTGTTAAGGGGAAAAGGATTGGCCAGGCCTTGTAAATTCCTGCTGATAGAGCTTTCCATTTTCAGGAGAGAATTTCAGTCTTTTACTTCTCTTGGAAGATTTTGTTGAAGGTCTTGACTTGATGTTTTGGAGTGCTGAGCATGATATCAATTCATCCCTAGCAACCTAAACATCAGCCCTTTGCTATAAGGAAAGCTTATGGTATTTATTTGTGTAAGTGCTATTAAAAAATACGTGTAGATGGAAGGAATGATGCATACGGGTTAGCAAAAAAAAGAAAAAAAAAAAATGCAAAGGTTGTGTAGCTGACACCAGAGAGGTAAACTTAGACGTTTTTTATACATGCCTTATCTTTTATCAGATTTTGAAACAATATTTCTCCCTTAATGCTGTACAACAGATACTTTAATATATAAACCACAACTGAATGAATTAAATAGTTTCATGCTACTGCTCTCAAAATCTGAATAGTAGATCTTTATTGGCAGTGGTGGTGATCTGTTTTGTTTTTAAACAGTTTGCTTAACAATATGCTCTCAACAGCCTCTTTTTACCACAAATAAAGGAAGAT
This sequence comes from Ibycter americanus, assembly GCA_035590275.1. Lineage (NCBI taxonomy): Eukaryota > Metazoa > Chordata > Aves > Falconiformes > Falconidae > Ibycter > Ibycter americanus. The sequence continues at coordinate 90,612,682 of JAVJGI010000050.1, read as the reverse complement.
ATTCTACATCAGATTTAGGTCAAGAGTTTAAATTTCAAGAGAAAATACTGTGTGTCTCCTTTGAGAGTGATAGACTGTGGTATTTTACATCTTTGATTGAGTTTAAAGCTTTTGGGAATTCTCTCCAACCACCAATAAGTAAATTAATAAGTAAAACTAAGGCAATTGTTAGGTCCATTCAGAAGTATTTTTTTAAAACAGAACATCACTTGTTTTCTACAAAATTGTGGTAATATTTTTTTTGTCTGTGACATATGAAGGAAAAATCTAAGCAGAAGGTAAAACTTCAGAAATTCATATACCCCACAGAAATTTTGCAAAATGTGCTCTCGCTTCACTGTATTTTCAGTCACTTCTAATAATGTTACTGAAGAAGAATGTATGCCTTGAATATCATTCATATTTACCATGACATCAGTAAGTAGCATATTGATTATGCAGATGTAGATAATTGCCACCCCTGTTGAAAAGACTTCTTTTTCAGACGGTCCTTTAAATCCAAAAGTTACTTGCTTTTTTAAACTTGGGAGGATATTTATAAACTCTCTTTTAAAAAGAAGTACAAGGAACGTAACAAGCAGGGCCTATTCATTACTGATAGATCAGGGGAGTGATGATACAAATATTAAGAATTACAATAATTTCTTAGTGACGGTCTTAAGCACCATGGTTATAATGCTGAGTCCAAGAGTCCTCTTGTAGGTGTTCTGTCTGTTGTTAGAAACAAGACAGTAGTGGAGGCTGAGGTGTCAGAAAAAGTAGTAGCTGAAAGAATCTTCTAATTTATAAAAGGGGAGTTAGTGGGCCATGAATTATGAAGCATTTCTGGAGAGAATTGTCTCAGTTGCTAGCAGAGAACAGCACAGTTGTGTATAAATAACACCAGTAACTGATGGGAAACAGTTTTTCATGTGGATCATATTTACACTGTGCAGTAGTTTGAGCCCCAAACCTTAGTAACAGAAAGGTATGAATAACTAGAATATATGGATTATGAGAAGTGTTGCCCAACAGAGTGTACTGAAGGGAAATGCAAATTATATTTTAGATTAATATCATGCTTTCCTGATGGCTGCAGTCGCTGAGAAAGGAAGGCTATCTTACCTCTCTATCGTTACCTTGGGGGGGGGGGGGGGGGGGGGGGGGGGCGGGGGGGGGGGGGGGGGGGGGGGGGGGGGGGGGGCGGGGG
>JAVJGI010000050.1:90594601-90611483 GCA_035590275.1 Ibycter americanus | reverse complement strand
TATAGGTACCTTACCCCGCCCCCCCCCCCCCCCCCCATTTTCCTGTAATGTACCTGGTGCTAGGTATGGTCAGCAATAGAGTACTAAATTAGATAGACCCTCAATGTGTCCAAGGGTGGTGTTATCTTTACGGCTGACTACATCTTTACCATGCAATAACAGTAATATTCAATGGAGTGTGTAATTGAGCAGTGCAATAACTTTGTATCTGTTTTCTTTAGAAGTGATCCTTCATTATGCTTCGTTTCTTCAGAAGTGATGCTTCATTTTAAAATACATTTTGTACTGTTAAAGTCTTTTATTCTTATTTTTCTGCTTTATTGCTTCTTTTATTCCACTAGTATTATTTGTTAACTTCACATGTATTCAGCAGGAGTAAAGCTTCTATTTCTGAGGAAGAGCAGTGCAAAACTTGTGCATTTTCCTATAAATTTAGAGTGCAAAATGCATTGAGTATCAGGATTTATTTCCTCAAAGCTTGTTCCTTCCTGCACAGGGAGAAAGACATTAACTGTGAAGCTTGGATCCATTCCTATGTCATATAGTTAATATACCTGTAACTTGTCACCATCACTTTTTTTTTTTTTTCCGGAAGTCTAAAAGTAGCACAAAATACTTTGCAGCCAATCCCTGCATATTTACAAACAGACATTTACAAAGTTTGACTTTGGACTGATCTAGGGACTTTTGGGCTTTTTCTCTATGAACTTTCTGTCAGAAAATGAAGGGTTGGTTTTTTTTCATAATAAAATGCTAGAACGGAAGCTGAGTGTTACTGACATTGTTTTGGATAATGCTTAGGGAACTCCGAACTGGTGAGCTACAGAATACCAGTAATTGAGTGTCCCTTGTCAAGGTTTCTATTAATTTCATTTCCATCAGGTCTTGAAATCACATTTAATTCATTTTCAGTGTTGTGCATATCATGGAGTAGATCTTCCCTTTCTAATAATCTGGTAGACCTCTGTGTGGTTTTCCTTCATGAAACTTAAGATACGATCTCCATATAAATTCACCTTTGATTCAGAATCCCAGACAGCTGCAGAAAATACCATCTCTCAGTGACCGCTATTGCTTCAAGAGTGTTTTACTCATGTATGTAGCTCTGCTGGGCAGATGAGAAACAAAAAGTATATAGCAAAGGAGGGGAAGCAGAGTGGTGCTACCTGTTATGGGGTTGAATGCTTAGAAAGAAATAAACTGAGGGGTTTTTTTTGTATGTGATACAAAGAGATGGAGCTCTGTGTTCACTGACGTAGGCACTGTGTACATATGCTGAACTGGATGCCCTTAGGGTACGTTATACAATCATACAACAAATAAATATGCAATCAATGTTGTTATCTGACTAGAAAATGTGGCTGTTAATCCTGACGTATGTTTTGGATGTAATGGAGGAAAAACGCTGTGGTGCTTGACATCAGCTTTTAGTGAGTGGTGTCGTGTGTGAGACGCGTACCCACGTTAGATCTATCTTCTTGTTGTTAAATATGTACATAAAAGAAAACAAATGTGAAGGAATTGATGTAATTAAAGGCTGGAGGAAACCCATTGATCCTTATTTGAAACTGCTGATAAATTTAGCTTGGCTAATCATTGCTGGATTTCTTCAGATGATCAGATAGAAATGGAAGTCAGTTCTTTCCCCTATGTCTTTGGGTTTTACATTTCTGAAGAACACGTGTAGTACATTTTCATTATGTTAATTGTCGCCTGGGAAGAAATCAGTGGGGAAGAGTATGGAAGCAGTGAGAGACAGAGGAGAGATGTGCTACATGTTTTTCTGAATCTGAAAGCCTGGAGTTGAAACCACATGCTTCTTATTTGCTTTTAGGTTTTCAGAAAAAACAACGATGGAATGGTTGCAGCTCTTTGAAGGTAGTGGAGTTCCATATGGCCCGATCAACAACATGCAGCAAGTATTCTCGGATCCTCAGGTAGGTTCTCACCAAGCCTTTTCTGTACATTATTACATGTGTTTTACAAATGCTGAGTAATGAGCACTTTTCCTGCCACTCAGACCTGATTTCAGCTACTTTAAAATGGGATTTGAGAGTTATATAGTGGATTGAGTTTAAGCCAATGATACAGCATAATAAGAAATAAATACAAGTCCTTAAATGAATTATATGCTTGGGAACACAGATTTTGCCATAATACATTAAACCATAAGTATTCCATGTCCTGTATGGAGTCTGTTTTTCAAAAGTGACTGGTAGAACAAGGAAAGAAACTGTAATATATTATGTAATTGCATTTTGTCAGATAAATACGCAGAAAATACCTTTCTTGCTGTCCGCAAGCAATTGATTTTCTGGATGGAGTATGGATAACAAGAATCTATACTGTCTGAAAAAAAAATGGGCAACTTTTTGACTGGAAATGGAAAAAAAGCACAAAAGTAATGTGCAGAAAGATTTTAACCTTTTCTTGGTCTGGTGGTTTCCCTGGCTGAGAATGCTTCAGCTTTTTATTTATTTTAAATTTTAAGTCTTTCACTGAATTGCATCTATACTTAGTTATAAACAATATCTTTACTTTTGAGTATCTGTAGAGGTATACTGGCTGTGTATTCCCTGATCTCTGGCTACCTTCTCACCCTCTGGCTTATGATGGGTTAAAGGGCCCAACACAAACTGCATTATGCTGTCTTGAATAGTGTAACAGAATATTTTACGGCTAATCTATTGTGTGATGAATCTCCTTTAAATTAATTTCTAATAATGAGAGTAACCAGAAAAATGATTGACCATGGCAGGGAAAAAACAAGCAGCCAGTTTTGTATGTGTCCACGTCTACTGTCAAGAAGTGTTTGTCAGGATTGTGAATACAGTTGTAGCCTTTGGGAAAGAACACTGGTCAAAGCAATCTCTATCATAAGGGAATATGTTTATAATACATATGTTTATTATATGTTTACTATACTTTTAGAGGTGTAAGATATTTGTTAGGCTACTGCAAGGAAAGAAGCTTTTTTTCATAAATGTGCTCTTTCTCCTTAAAATGATGTAGTACCATGCTGTAAAGTATGCATGGGCCAAATTTTTCACTTCATAACTTCCACAGGGATTAAGAATGGGCTTAGAAGAACGTACATGTATTTTACTCAGAATGTGCTTGACTTCACTGTATTTGGGGCAACATTGGAGAAATATTCTTTGCTTTTTTTTTTTGTTTTGTTGTTGCTGAGAATTTTAAGAGGTCAGGTCCACCCTAAGAGACAGCTTTTTAAAACACAATATGTCGTGGAATGGCCATTACCTCCCAAACTGAGAAGGGGTTAGCTAGGTTACCTTGTTCTTGTTAGAATTCACTGGAATATTATATATATATAAAATAATGATTGATACCATTTATATATTATATATATATATCTATCTGTCAGGTTATTAACTGACATAGTTAGCCTATCCATAAAAGGTACCGCAATGCTTCTCGGTCAAATACTACCACATGGCAGGTTTTTCGAAGTATTTTCCCATAAAGGGGCATATGGAGCTCCCTGCCCCCCGTTCCACGAAACTGCTTGAAAACATTCTTTTCTACACCCTTTCTCTGAAATAAATGGCACTCGGCCCGTGTTCTTATTACTGTTGGTAATGAAATGTCGGTATTTGTGGCAATCCGGCATGTTATATGTTTGTTTCGTTTCTGGAGCTGCCTGCCTCCTCCAGCATTTTCTCACAGTTATAGTTCTGCTCAAGAAGAGGGAGGAAAAAAACCAACCACCCAACTACATTTTTTTTCCCTCTTCTTCCTTGAAACATGGAAAAGCTTTGACATTTAAGGCATTGCTCTTATGGCAAGATGTTTACTTTACATCACTTATGTAAAATTAGGCCCCCCACTCCACCTTTATGTATCTGAGAAACCCTCCAGCAGAGCAGCAATTTGGAGTGTAGCATGTGCAGCCTCTTAATTATATTTTCCCAATTTCTACACAATTGTTTATTTTGATCGTGAGGACTTCAGAGCTTCACAGGTGGCTTCATTGCCCTAAGTCACTTATCCGTAGCTTGGATTTAGAGGCTTAGGGACAATTCAAGCAAAGCTTTTCACCTTCACATTTCTTCTGAACTGTATTTTTTTCCCATTGTACCTTGCCCAGTCTTCCTCCACTTGTTCATCTTTCTGCTGCTGCATAGACAGCATGTGTATAGCTTTGTTCTTTCATAAGCCAGTCTGCAATTTTGGTTTCTGAAACCTCAAAAAGCATGACAATGCCCCGAGACTGCCTAAGACAAGGGAAGAAGTCTAGCAACACCTGAGAATCCATAATCTAGGTAACCTCTGTGCTCTGAAATCCCAGTTATAACAGGGGAAAAAGCCAGCACCTGCCAATAAGAACATACTGTAATCGCAGCAAGGTTTTTCTCATGTGTAAAGCTGAACTCAGTCATGAAATACGATGACTTTCTAATCATTCTTCACAGTGCTGCCATTATAATGTGGTGGGTTTGTCCAGGCTCAGTTTAGATCAGAAAATACATTTCTAGGAAACGTGTCACTCAGCCAGCATTTAATAACCTTACTTACTAATACCGTATAACAAGTACCAACAGTGTGATGTAAAATGAGTTTATCGTAACACAGTAATCTGCTTTTCATATTCATTTGCTCTCAACCATTGCAAAGACTCCAGAAGTCTATCAAACCAGGTGATACTTCCATATAGTCTCTAATCTCTAACCTGCCTCTAATAGAGAATACGTAGGTTTTGCTAACCTCTTCCATTTTGGGCATTACCAGCAGCATTGGATCTAAACACAATTCCACTGAACTTCATTTTATTGCCATTGTCTTCCTATTTGCTCTATGGATTTTGATATCCATAATGCAACTGGCGTTCATTGTAAGTGCAGTCTCACACCATGAGCGACCAAGATGTGCTGCATGGGCATCAGCAATCGTCAAAGCGTATGGCAGCTCGGCTGTCGCCACCACTGCAAAGGGGGCACCGGGTGGGTACCCACCAAAGAGAGAGATCCTTGGAGGGGGGTGGAATAACGCAAGGGAGGAATGGAAGCAAGTCTGAGGAGACAGGAAAGACAAGTGAAGATGATGGATATGGTCTTATGGAACTTAATCAGCTACAGGTAGGTTGTGCTTTCGAATTTTATTTTAACGAAAAAGACCTCAGAAGTCTGAAGGCTAAGAGTGGTTTGTATAACTACTTCTATAAACTGAGATAAAACAACACATTTTTGATCCCAGGACATTTTGTTAATGTCATTAACAGCTTCAATCATACTCCAAGTGAGCTGCCAAAAAACAGGAAATTTCTTACTAAGTTAGGAGTGCCAGGTGATACTGTTTTTTCCATGAATGGAGTGAAACTTCCACTTTTCCCACTGATTATAACTTTTTATTCATTTGTGAAGTTAAAATGAATACCACAGGCATTTGTACTGCTAAGTCAATCAGTCTGTGGATAGATGTATATGTGGACTGTCGCATGCATGGATAAAATGGCTGAGAGAAAGAGGAGCAGATCCGCTAGTTAAGGGAACAATTTTCCTAAAAACAAGAAGGAGGAAAGAATGTTTGTAAAAGTTCTTACAGACTCTTAATAGTACAGTATAGACTATTTTAATGAAGCTTTTTATAGTCCAACTTTTTCAAGCTTTTTTTTTTTTAAAATGTGTTCTTTTAACTAGGCCAAAATAGTACAAACATTAAAGGAATTCTTAAAACGATTTAAAAACTTACTAGTGACCTCAGTATGGTCCCATTTAACATACCCTGGGGAACATGTGTATGAAATACAATGTGGTTTGAGGTTTTCCAAACAAAACAAACTTAAAAGAGAATACCATTTTTAATAGAAACTATTCAAATTCTCCCAAAAGATAAAACAAAAACAGGTACGCACTGTGCTGCAGCTAAGTATGAAAGGACAAAGATCTTTGCTGGTTAAGTGAGGGGACTGAAGGGTTTTTGTTTTCTTTAAAACATCCCCCTCCCCTTTTTCGTGATGTAATTTCTTTCACCGTTCTTATACAGGGTTATTACTTTAATGAAATGGCTGGCATATATAAGAAGCAACAAAACAATGCAAAAATACTATGGGCAGTTTAATAAATTGTTAGCTGATGTTTTACCAGATTAAATCCATTCATGTTGATGAATTTTACTATATGAGTGTTGTCAGCTGGGAAAAAAAAAAAGGGAAAAAAAAGCTATGCAGTGGTACTCCCCTCCCCTTCTCCCCCCACCCCCCCCCAGCAGTTACAGTCATACCACACAAGTTGAGTACATCAGGTGTAAGACATCACCCTGATGCATCACTTCTGAGAAATATGGGGAGGGAAATATCGGAGCTGAAATATCACAGCTGGCCCTGATTTCAGCTCCTGCCAAACACCTGCAGACTCTAAAAGGATACCAAAACAAAACTCCACCCTGTGGCAAGAGGCCATCCCTTAACAACCCTTCCCTGACTTTGCATCACTATAAAAATTAATTTAACATTTTTTACAGAAACCTTAGTTTTCCTGTCCCAGAAGGCCATTACAGTTCCTTTAGCCATTTGTCTGAATATGCCTTAGAAAAAACCCCAAAACCCGGCAGTAAATTGAGTATTGAAATATCTGATAGCTGGAAATTATCTGATGTTTTAAGTTTATTATTTGTGGAAACTTACGAAGGTGGTAGTTTTTTTATTAACCTCCAGATCGTCTCTTATTTTGGAAGTCATTTCATGTGAACGCATCCTGGCAAAACTTTCCTAGCATCTGGTAAAAGCTTCTACAATCAATGTTGCAAACACACAGAACAGCAGAAGTTATAAAGTGTGTTGGTTTGTTGTTTTGGTTTGGGTTCTTTTTTATTTTTTTTTTCTTCCTTTTAAAAAATCATGTTATGCATGGTTGTTGTTGGTTTGGGGTTTTGGTTGGTTTGTTTGGGGTTTTTTTTGTTTGTGTGTGTGTTTGTGTTTTTTTAAATGACCATATTTTAGTTGTTATTCTTTGTTGAAATAGACTGTTGTGGCCCACTGAGGACTGTCCCAAGTCAGATGAAATTATATTCATGTCTGTAATACTGCAGGCAGTTTTTTTACTTATAGAGGTTTCTGCAACTGAAAAGCAGCTGATGAAGGCCTGAGGTAATACAATGTGTCTGGAAGTAATTCCTAACAGACAAGAGAAAGAGAGGAATTAAATATTGCATGTGTCTATTAAGTCAGTACTGAAACTGGTTGGAAATTTTCCGATGGAATGTTTTTACATTTAAAAATGCCAATTCATTGAAAGCGAAGCATCCACATGAAGGTGTCTAAAACTAATTTCTATTTTGAAACAGAAATTCAGCTCTTCCTGTTCATTTTGTGACATTGCGAGATGCGTGCTGCCTAGCTTTGATTTGGTGTTTCAAGCCAACTTTTTACTTCAATATTGAAATTTTACGCAATGAAAAAAAACCTCACACCACCAACCATACCCAACCCTTTAATTTTGTCAAAAGTAGCTCTTTTGTACTAAATTACAAATGTTTTCAAGCTTTTGGTCTGTGGGAAATTTAGGGAAGTAGATTCTGTTCTAAAGTGGAAAGCATTAAGGGATGGAACATAGTTCGAAGAAGTGAAATGGAAAATCCAATTCTAAGACAGTCTGTAGTATGTGATTCCCACATATACCCACTTATGCAGGCTTTATACATGTTATGAGATCTATATCCAGATGTTATAGGAAGGGCACAAAATGAGACATCACTTGTATTTTGGTATGAGGAACATTGTAATAGGACGTATGTTTTAAATTTTGGCTGTAGTGAAATGTGGTCCGTGGCTATGCCGTGTTTTTGTGTGGCCTGCCTGTCTTACAATGACTAGTAGAGAGCTTTGAGTCGAGAAGGCTTGAATTATGATGGAATTCTAAATAAAAATGTATGTTTATATTGATGATTAGCTTTTGTTTGTACACACATTTAATATACATCTATTGTCTAGATAAGAAAAATAAAGGAGGTAGTTCAGCAGTTTCTGTTATGAGGTTTTGTTTTCACTTGCCTATAACTTTCTGTAGTTTGATCCAAAACTTCCAGTGCTGGTTGTATGCTTAAATCGGAAGGACATTTGGAAACACTGCTGATGAAATGATCTGCTCATCTTTGATAACAATTTTCCAGAAACCTATTGTCTACCATGTCAATATATTCTTGCAACTGGGTTTTGCCTGGGAGCTCAGCTGCTCCTTTTTAGATAATTAGTTCTTTTTGAACGAGACTTGGGCAGAAAGTTGACTGCTGTGTCATAGATGTGCTCTTTTCCGGTCCCATGTTTTTAAGGGTAGCGGAGAGAAGCTGGTTACGAATAAAGAGGAATGGAGCCCCAGACAGTGTATGCAAGAGACAAGCTTTCACCTGCTGCCACATATTCTGGTCCTTTGTGTTTTGTAAGCCCAAAGGTGTCAATTTTGCTTGAAACCTAGATTAGAAATTGTGTAACTACACTAGAAAAAATGGGTTAAGCTTTTTCAACACCTGAATTTTGATTTCTAAAAATGTCATGATAAATAAGAGCAACACAAACGTGAGAAAATTCATCAGCAACTTTATTTACTTGTAGAAGAACCTCTAATTCGTAAACACTGTGATATTTTAAAATCAAGTAAGGTCTTCCTGCTGTGCCGTCTTCCTGAAGTGTGCAGGATAGACTTGACAGTCAGTAGGAGAGCATTTAGTCTGCCCTGTGAACCAGGTTGTTGTTCGTCAGATTCTTAATTTGTTTGATTCAGAATATGAAAAGTAGTGGAAGAAGCAAGCAGTTGCAGAAATATGGCTTCATTTTGATAGAAGTTGAATGCCAGACAGGAATCTCTTCCTGCATCTGCCACACCGTTCACACGTGGTTTTGGGTAAGTCACTTTAATCAAAATGTCAAAAGGTAGTCATTAAACGTGTGTGCCTAGTTTTGAGTGCCTGCCTGGTGACACCATGTCTAAATACACAGCAGCACCGAGTTCTCATGGATGTAAACAAAACTGTTTAAAGTATTATTTGGTCATTTAAAAATGTAATATTGTTGAAAATGCTGAAAAAACCCTAACATAGTGGTTTTATCCTTAGTATTCTCTGTACCTGGGTTTCTTAGCCATGAAATTGGGACTCCTTTAAAAAGCAGTGTTGTAAAGATACAGTAGTTGTGCTTCTGGAAGGTACAGCTTCTAATGTATAGCATCAGAGAAAAAAAACCCTTCGGATTTTTTTTTTTTTAATTGTGTGATTTGAGTGATATATATTAGAAATGAGACCTGGAGCTACACCTTACTTATAAGAAATAAAACCTCTTTTGAAAATCTTCTACTGCACTGAATGAAGGACGATCTTGACAAGAAAAAAGTTGAGCATGTGCTGTACAAAAAGATTGTACCTTATTTCTTTTGTGCAAGCAAGCAAATGATGCTTAGCAGCAGCATTTTTAAAGTTCTCTTTTAATTTCATTTAAATGTGTAGATATGTGAATTGTATGCCTTTTAGCTAGTACTGATTGTATACGTATTCCATTGAGAAAAGGTTAACCTAAGTATTTGTTGGTTACAGAGAATACTAAGTGCTCAAAAACGTCTCATTAGAGGTCTGTTCTCATAAAACACTAAATTGTGTTTAAAAATTACATTGTAGTTATGGTCATTCAAAGGTACGAGGAGTCACGTAGCCTTTTTGGGCGTTCCCTTCAAAGAGATCTGTCAAAAAGCCATTCTCAGTTTTGAAGCAAAGAGCCTGTTTTTGAAACCTCATCGTCTTACTTAGGCCTCAGTGTTAGGAGCACATAATGTGTGTCCCTCACACCTCAAACTTTTGGATTAGTTTCTGTCCTTGCAGGAGTTAGGTATTGGTTCCCTAAACTTGCAGCTTATCAAAGTGACATCAGTTGGTTTCAAAGAATCTGTATTCTTTGAATATCTCTATTCAAAGACTCTCGCACTACCAGAGTATGCTCAGGATAAATGCCATCCAACTTTAAGATGTAGTAGGCTAGATGATGTGTAACTTCTTAGAAATCCCTCACAGAGTGTGAGCCCAGCTCTCGCTTCTGTTTATATAGACTGTGTAACTATGGGGTTGAAAGACAGTTTTTAATTAACCCAGTTGTTGCATTTATCTGAAGTTTGATGAGTATCAAGTCTGTTATGTGTATGGGAAGGTGGGAGATACATGTATATGTCTATCTCGTCATGTCTCACAGCCTGAAGAGAGTTTATATGCTGGAGCAATTAATTCTTTAAAAGTTTGGGGTTTTTTTGTTGTTTGGTTGATGTTTTTTTTGATTTTTAAAAATTTATTTATTTATTTTAAATTATCTGAGCATTCACTGAGTTGTTGTAGTAAATTAATGGTCGGTTGAAGATAGGTGTTCTTTGCTTTCCCCACAGTATGTAAATTGTGAGACTATCTATGCCTGTTGGTTGCCCAACTCATAAGACCATACCAAATCAAGTAAGAAAACACGATTTTTTTAAATACAAATATTTTTCTTAGGTAGATGTGGATTTATATACTAAACTAAATGTATAGGAGAATCAATAATAAACACTGAGATTTCAGACTAAATTTTAGACATGCTTCGGTATATAGCTCTCCCCAAGAAAGGGTCACTCTTAAAATCTTCTACTGTATTTTTGTGTTTGCAGAATTAATTACCACCTTATCTTCTTGGAGTTCATATGAAGATAGCCTGGATATTTTTTTTTTTGTTTCTGAGACACCATAAGGGCTAGATTTTGTCATAGGTCTTGTTCGCTTTTAAATAGATTTGTTTGTAATCAATGTAAGTAGCATGGTGGAGCTTTGTAGTGAGAGTTATGTTTTGTAGGCGTGAAAATACTAATGGTATTCTGCAGAATTAGTATTTGGCATCTTGTACTTCAGAATCTCTCGCATGGTAGTAGCTACAGATGATGATATATCATAGGAACGGTCAGGGTTGGAAGGGATCTCTGGAGATCACCTTGTCCAACCCCCTGCTAAAGCATATCTCCAGAGAAGGAGACTCCACCACCTCTCTGGGCAGCCTGTTCCGGTGCTCTGTCACCCTGAGTAAAGAGGGTATATGGGTATATTTGAGCAAGGGAGAGAATAAAATGGATAATCCAGTAACAACAAAACAAGTGCAGAAACTGTGCAGATCAGGCTTTAGTTATCATTTGATCTTCAGCTGCTTTTCCGGAGTGCTCAACTTAACTTCAAAATCTTAGCTCGAGCCATGACCCTGGCCTGTCATCCTGAAATTTTGAGATTTCCCACTGTCTTCAACCTAAGTTCATCTTGGAGTCCCGCTCACAGATGGGGGAAAAAAAAGTGATATTTTCAGATGAGATGCTGACATGTTCATTTTGCATTGTACTTATGCAATAACATTTTAAAAAAATATACTGTTCTAGTTTTATGCCTCTTACTAACAAGGAGAAATATTTGAGCCGTGAAAAGGCAAGTATGTAGGCTGAGTAGGAGTGGTTATTTGAAGATTTAGATTTCCAACCATCACAAAAAGGCATTAATTAGTCAGGCAAGCTTTCTCTGTCATTGCAATTTTCCTTCTCATCTGTGACTGGTTTCCTGTAGGTTTCTAGTATGATTCAAGTAGACAGTTTGTAAAGAAGCAGGAAGTATTTCCTTGCCGTGCATGGTTGCTGAGGCCAGGAGCATTACTGTTGTTGTAAAGAACTCATCCTAAGCTTAAAACTGGCTACAGCGTTCAGATGTCAGCACTCCGAGCAGCCAGCCACATGTTGAAATTTTCTCCACGCAACTTCAATTGGCTACTTAGCAACCGTAGCATTTAATTATAACAATTTAAACCAAAAGTTGTGTAATTTTGTAGTATATGTTTTAGGGGTAAAACTTCTATTGAATTACATTAAAAAAATTTTGATTAATGTTATTGGTGATCTCAGGTGTTCAAAACTTTTGTTTGAAGTCCTGAAAAATGATCTAAGTGTACAGTTAATTAAAAAAAAAAAGGCCCAAATTTTTATCAGGTTTACAGACAGGTTGACCCAATTGAATTTTAATTGTCTAGAATGACACCTGAAACAGCTCACAGAAGAGGAAAATGTATCTATATTTTTATGCATGCCTGTAATGGCCTATTAGAATAAACATTTCTGTAACAAAAGTGTCACCTCAGTGTGAAGTTAGTGCGCTGACGATGATTAATGGTAGTATTAAATATGGACATCCTGCCTCACATGTGGGAGAAGACAGAGAATTCAGGAATTTTGAGCCAAGTTTAGGAATGGCATGAGAAAGACACAAGGATAAATTGAGATGCCAAGTAGACAGTATTTATACTATGGATTCCTAAGAAAAAACAAGAAGTAAAAAAAGACCCAGTTTTAAACCAAACAAAACCCTAGCAGTTCCTCCCTGCTGTTTTGATACCAATGTTGCAAACAACTGTGTTCATCATCCATGATGAACTGTCCATATTGACAGTCCAGGTTGCAGAAGGATCTGGGAATTTGAAGTGTCAGGCTATGTCTCCTAACAACCTGCGAGGGCCAGTTTGATGATTTGTTATTTCCATGAGCTGGGGTTTGGGGAGAAGCTTCTGCTAGATGTAGTCTGATGCTCCCTTGGCATGGAGCAGGCAACTGAAATCCATCTTCCCGCAGCCCCCAAGTTACACCTGAAGTAGCCGTGACCAGAACCACTGTTTAGTATCTGCACATCATGTTCTTTCAGATACTGTATTTCTACAAGGTCACAAATGAAAAAGGGAGAAGTTAGGATTTCTCCAGTCTTTCCAGTGATGCTCAAGAATATTAATTTCTCTAAAACAGCTGAAGTCTCTGTTCCAGTCATCAAGATACAGGCTTTGAGAAATGTTGATATTTAATTAAAGTATGTAATAACAGATTTTGTGAAAATCTCTCTCTTCTTTCCTGTACCCCTGAGAAATAATGAAGTCAGAAGAGAAGAGTGTTTACTGACAACCTGACTGTGCGACACCTCACCCCACCCCCAAGTTCCTATGTTGTGATGCTCCCTTAGATTTAGGAGCTACCATGTGCAGTGTATGAGCAAGCTGTAGACTGGCATCGTTATTTTCAGAAGGGAGACAGCATCCTTCAGGCTCTGAAGTTACCAAGATATGATCATATTATTGTTATCATTACATTAATTTCTGTTGATACTATCAGTAGGTAAATGTGATTTCGTTTGGTGGTTTGTACCAAATTCGTCGAGATTGTGATCTTGATAAAGCAATGGCTGTTACATCCCACAGTTTCCCATATAGGTTTGATATCTGAGCTTTAATGTGTGTGTCTTACGTAGGAATTGGCCACATTTCAATGAATTTCTTGAGCTGTTTTTGGATGTGTTATTTGTTCATATTCAGAATGGCAGTAGCAAATTCCATTTTCTATTTTTTCTTCTTACATGTACCTTGATGCTGAAAAGTGCTGACAGTGTGCAGTGCACAGATGCTTTATTCCTACTGCTTTCTACTATAATGGCATTACTTTTCATCTTCATGTATTTTTCAAACTATTGATTCTTTGTTTTTAACATTTCCCTTGTGAATCTAACATTAAATCTCGAATTTGTGTTTCACTGTGCATACCAAATATGTTTTCTGGATGTAGTATTTATACACAACTTATCTTATTGTGTAGGATAGTGGGAACTTAGTTATACTGATGCAATATTAATAGTAGTTCTAGTGGGAACTTAAGTTATACTGATGCAGTATTCTAGTATTCCTTATTCACCACTCTAAACTGGTATATTTGAAAAGATACTTTGCATGGCGAGCCCTATTGATTGTAAGAACTTCTTGGATTTTTCAGTGTTACACCCTATTCTTAGAGTGTAAGAATATGCATTTAATAGGAATGTACGCTTGAGGCTTTTGTAAGTCATGTGTTTTGAAATGCAGAAGATATGTCCTTAATATAGACTGATTTTTCTTTAATTGCCTTTTTTCTGCCATAGTTTCTAACTCCAGTAAATAGACTGCTACAACTAGTGTCAGTTATAAATATGTGTTATTAAAGGAAGATGACATTCAGTGTTTCCACAGTGACATTTCAAGATATTTGAAAACTTAAATAACATATTCATGTCTTTATCCTCTGATTGTGTCCTTTCGGAATTAAAAAAAACCAAGAATGTTAGTGGGCCAAACAGCTATTATAATTGAAATTAAAGGCACAACAAGACCAGTGCAATTGCTAATCAAGTAAATATCAAACTTTATCCTAAGTTGCAAGCAGGTTTATAAAAATAACAGCAAATTATAGGTTCCTTGTGACATATTTGCTCTTGCAGAAGACTCTTCAATCCATGCATTTTTCTTACTTTAGAGCAAAATGCAAAAACATTCACTCTCATCGTGTACATTTTACTTCTCTTTTTAGATGAGTGATGGAAAAATAAATGTGAAATGAAAGCATGTGGAGATAGTTTATATTTTTACAAGTCATCTAGGAAAGGGTGTAGAAAGAAGTGTTACTGTAGAAAGCACTTTTTCAACCTTTGTGGCTGTTTTAAGAGAATTTTTGTTTTGAACATACCAAATTCTGTGGATACAGACCTTCAGCTGCTTCAAAAGGAAAGGCAGATGTATTCATCATGCTGTGGGTGTACCCTCGTTGACATTATTGCCTTTGCATCACTTTGACCTGTGTCAAATCAAAGGAGCAGAAGCCCCTTGCAAAGGAGCTGCAATCTTGCTGAACTCTATGTCAAAGTGACCATATAAATAATTTCAGAAGTCAGTATAGGGTGATGGGAGTGACTGAAATGAAGTATTTGCTTAGGTATGAATAGGGTTTATATTTAGCTATGCCCTTAATTAAAAATTAATATAAAATATCAGTATCCAAGCAATGTGGATGTTAAAAAGGCAACAAGGTATATTATAGAAAGAACGTTGCAACTGCTCTGCAGATAGGCATTGAGTTTGATTTGTTAATACACCGCTTGCTTTGTTCTGATGAACCTGCCAGTAGGTAGGCCAGCCTTTGGGTGGGTAGAAATAAACTTCAATGTGAGTATTTGACATTAGATCACCAATTCATTTATAGAAGCCACTATTTTTTTTGGAGAGGGCATGGGGAGTTTAATACTAATTACTCAGTCTTGACTGCTCAGCAGGTGACAAGAGAAGTAACTAAGGACTCATAAATAGATTTTGAGTTTTTAAAATGCAGTATTTTTTCAAGATTTTTGTCAGGAACTTTTTTTACTGCATTTTGTACACATTATGTAATTAAATTGGAATAAATAAATGTTATATCAAAGTGTAAAATCTACACATAGCAATTACCTGCTTGAAATTGATATGTATAAAGTGTAATTCGGAATTATTTCACCAATTGCAGAATAAGAGAACATAGTCTTGCAGAGGATTCTTGCCCTGCTTCTCTGTGTGGTTACTTAGTAAAATATCACATTTACCCAAAGTCTTGAAAGAGTTTAAAATTGCATGTAAAATACATTGCAGCTTGATTTGGCTGTGTTTGAAATGATGACGGAGGATGAAAGATAATGTGAAATTTGTTCATGCTTAGAAAACCTCACATCTTTTTATTTATGCTAAACGAAGTAAGTTAAATCTCAAAGATATTATGTCCCAAATTCCTGTTTCATTTCTAATTTTAGCTTTTGTTTGAAATCTTCAAAGAGGTTACAGAAATTAATAGACGTGTGCATAGGGAGATTGCTGTAGTTGATAATGGCTGTCATGTTTTCTTTGTTTAGTGGCTGCGTGTTTTAGTTGGTTCAGTTAAACAGTGAAGTTCTTCCCTTTCCCACTTACTCCCCTGTATTGGAGTCATCACAGCTGTTCTCAGTAAATGTACTTAGTATTTTACTTCCCTGACCTAACAATGTTTTCTGTTACCAAAGCAAAGGATTTTTCCTAATGCGTGTAGCTTCATACTGACATGTACCCTTCCTAGCAAAGTATTCAACAGATAAACATTTCTTCGCTGTTTCCTTGAAAAAACCTGATGTATGGGACTGACTTACTCGCCTGATAAGAAAATAAAGCTTAAAAGCAGGTTGTTTTTTTCTTTTGTGTTCTCTGTCTTAGGCTTTTGGTTTTTTATACAACAATTATGCTAAATAGAGTTGGGCTAATACTTTTTTTGGTGAATCGCTCACTAGAAGTGTGGTTCTGGAACAGATAAAATTATTTGTAATCTGTATCAAATTCAGTAACTAGTTTTAAATGTTGTCAAAAGTTTAAATATGAACAAAACCGCAAGGAGATGATGCACTATTTTCTTTAAATATACCGTATCCTGGATCAGAAGAGAGATTTGAAGAAATGTTTCCCTCCACTCAGAGGATGATCACTGGCGTAAATATTATTATGATACCGTATTATGATTATAATAATGTTAAGATGGGAATTTTTTTTTCCACAAAGGGTAATGATACCAGTACTAATGTTAAATTAATCCAAGTAATCCATGCTTTTGAAACAGTTGCAGTCATGGTTTTTTTGCAGCTGACTTGGACTCAGTTAAATATTACACTTTTAAAATGCTTCTCTATTTTTTTACGTTGGTGCTATTTTGTACTGTGCCATACATCAAGATGAGTCTAGTGACGAGTAACAGCAGAAGGTAGAATAGGGAAACTATTATTTCATTTATATTCATTTTTAGGCGAAATGGTTCTGCATGGATTGGGTTCCCCAGGGCTCAGCACTGCGGCCAGCCCTGTTTAACGTCTGTATCGATGATGTGGGCGAGGGGATCGAGTGCACCCTCAGTTTGCAGATGACACCAAGCTGGGGGGAGTGTTGATCTGCTGGAGGGCAGCAGGCTCTGCAGAGGGATCTGGACAGACTGGACCCATGGGCTGGGGCCAGCTGTATGAGGTTCAACAAGGCCCAGTGCCGGGTCCTGCACTTGGGTCACAACAG
>JAVJGI010000050.1:90578479-90594369 GCA_035590275.1 Ibycter americanus | reverse complement strand
TCGAGTCCTGTGTTCAGTGTTGGGCCCCTCACTTCAAGAAAGACCTTGAGGTGCTGGAGCGTGTCCAGAGATGGGCAGCGGAGCTGGTGAAGGGTCTGGAGCTCAAGGCTTATAACCAGTGGCTGGGGGAACTGGGGCTGTTCAGCCTGGAGAGCAGGAGGCTCAGGGGAGACCTTATCACTCCCTGAGAGGAGGCTGTAGGCTGGGGGGGTCGGTCTCTTCTCCCACATAACAAGCAACAGGACAAGTGGGAACAGACTCAAATTACACCAGGGGAGGCTGAGGTTGGGTATTAGAAAAAATGAATCACTGAAAGGCTGGTGAGGCACTGGAACAGGCTGCCCAGGGAGGTGGTGGAATCAACATCCCTGCAGGCGTTTAAAAAAATGCATAAATGTGGTGCTTAGGGACATGGTTTAGTGGTGGACTTGGCAGTGCTGGGTTAATGGTTTGACTCTATGATCCTAAAAGGCTTTTCCAACCTAAATGATTCTGTGATTCTAAGTTGGTTGCCTTGGGGCAGTTGATGATTTAAAGCTGCAGCAGTGTGGCTAACTTGATGGCTTTGCATACAGTGGCAAGAGCTGTCTGTCAGTTTGTGCATTTCCTTGCTTCCAAGTGCCTGAGAAGCAGGACTTTCTGCCGGGAGTGCTTTATGAGTGGTTTTGCATGGCAGGGCTTTGGAATAGGTTTTCTTGTTTCTAAGTAGGTAAATACCAAGACAGAGACAGCTACAATAGAAACATTTTATATATGCTTTTTTCATAGCGAGATTGGGATCTCCACCTGCTTGCACTTATTTTGGACTTTTCCTAAAATCAAATGGCTTCAGGGATGTGAATCTGAAAGATGCTGGGCATTTCTGACCCCAGTTAATCAACCAGCATGCTTCTTGTGCAATGTTGCATTCGCAGCAGTGTGATTACTGGTGCTTTTTTCACTTTGTACTAGTGCACACTTTACAGTGTTTAATATTTTCAATTTCTTTATTGAATTTCATATATTCTTCCTGTTTTAAAGGGTTTTCTTTTCGTATTTTTGTTTCTGTTGTAACTGCCTGCCTCAAATGGTTTGTCTGTGTTCTGTGTGGTTGAAAAGCTAGGTGGTGTTGCTGTTGTGCATTTTTTTCCTGAATTGTTTGCTGTGGTGTTCATCCATACGTGCCAAGTCTTTCTTTCCCTCTGCTGGAAATACTGTCGGTTCCTATTCCTGCTTTTTGCCATGCAAAATCTTTGGGTCCCTTTTTTGTTGGTTTATTTTAGCAGGGGAATAATTGTTATTTTAATATCTAGATGCATTCACTCAGTTATCTGGTGTGATGACTGATATACTGTTTTTGGGGGGTGTTTTTTGTTGGTTTTTTTGTCTAGTGTATTTTATGGAGATTTTTTAAAAAAAAAAATCTTTGGATTGTGGAATGTGCTTCCTCCATTCATTTACATGCCACGTTTTTCTGTAGCACTGAGTACCTAGCAACAATATCAGCAATGTTAGTTAAAGGTTATGCATCAATGCAAAAAAGCATAATTGCCGTTATGATTTAGTGTAAATTCTAGCCGTTGTACTATGCTGACTACCACAAAATTATTTGATGTAGTGAATTTATGTATTTTTATTAATTGGAAACTTCTTTTATTTCATGCAGTGTTGCACAGAACATCCTATACAGTTTGTGAGTTCAGCCTTTGTATACCCAATGGGATATATGATACAGTCTGTTACCCTGGGGTCCGTACTGGGGCCAATACTGTTTAAACACCTCGTTAATGACTTGGACAGTGAGACTGAGTGAACTTCAGCAAGTTTGCAAGTGACACCAAATTGGGGAGAGTAGTTGATGTGCTGGAGGGTAGGACTACTATTCAGAGGGACCTTCACGGGTTGGACAAATGGGCTAGTGGGAGCCTCCTGAAGTCCAAGAAAAGCAAATGTGGAGTTCTGCACTTGAGATAGAATAGCCCCATGTAGCAGTACTGTTTAGGGGTTGACTGAATAGAAAGCAGCTTCACGGATAAAGACCCAAAGATCTTCAAGGACATCAAGTTTAACGTGAGTCAGCAGTGTGCCCTTGTGAGAAATGCTAATTCCACGTTGCACTAAATTAGTAAAATCATAGCACCAGAAGTACATGTTGACAGGATAAGAGACAATGGGAAGGGAAATTCTGATTAGATATAAGGAAGAGAATTTCACAGTGAAGTTAGTTAAACTTTGGATCAGAGATGCTGTGAAGTCTTCATCCTTAGAGACAGTCAGTACATAACTGAACAAGATCCTGAAAAGCCTCATCTGACTTTAAAGTTGGCCCTGCTTTACAAGGGATTTGGACCAGAAGACTACCAGAGGTCCCTGATGATCGAAATGACTCTAACTATGTATTTAAAGTATGATTGTATTAATTGTTTCAAAGGCACAACTGGTGGTGTTGCTAGGCATGCAAGCTTAATTGTGTGACTATGCAAAATTGCTTAATAGAGGTTTGTTAGAGTGCAAGCAATGGTTGAAACTGAAAAGGTAGGGGATTATCAGTATTTCAGTAGTTTAGAGGCATGTTCAAGCTGAAATTTTAGTAGGTCTGTTTTTATTTATTTCTTTTTACTGCTATTATTCCTGCCTGTTTCTACAGTGGATGAGTTTTTTACACTAACAAATTGGATCGGGTTGCCAGCACCTGCAGAATAAGGAGAGAGATTTCCCTGCCTAAAAGACACATTTCTGAATAACCTTTCCTAGTGTGAAGAAAAAAAGAAAAGAAAAGGGGAAGTGATTTTTAGGGTCCGTTGTATGAAAAAGAAAAAAGTTAGAGAAAAAAAAGGTGCATACAACAGACGGTTTTATTTAAATATCCAAAGCTGATAAGGGAAAAAAATGGGGATACAACACACAGGCTGCAAATGCAGTTCTCATGGTTTAAATCTGGAAAGTTGTACAGGACATCTGTTTAACATCTTGCAGTTTCAAGAACTCTGCCTTGAAAACCTTCTGTCACAGTGACACATGAAATAAAAGGTTATGTTATGACTTTCAGATGCAAACCTGTAAAAGGTTTATCTAATAGCATACCATCCTTTATTAACCCATTGGTGCTGCTCACCTATAACTCTCTTTTGCCAGCAGTTTTGGGAGAGATTCTACTGTGTAACAAAAAGAAATGCCAACTCAGACTACAAAAATGGTTCTGTAATTGCGTTAAATTACTTATTTGCTGTATGTAAATTGAAAAACTGCATGTCTGTATACCTCCTCACAGTTTTCTCTGTTGCTCTTAATATTACTCAGCTATATTTTTTTTGTCTGATTAAAGAAATGGAACAGGTTATTCTATTTCTCACATAAACTTTGAGAACAATCAATGGCACAGAATAATTTGAACAGTTTCAATGTTTATGATACCATAAGGGATAAAATACTAGAATGGCTTAAAGATAGTATTGATTCAGAGTTTAAGGCTATGAAGTTAAAAGAAATAAGGGTGTAGTGGTTGGCTTCTCATTAATATTTATTACTTTTGCATCTCTGAATTTGAAAAAAATTATCAACCTTTGCTCATAGGATAAAGCTATATTGTAAAAGTTGTGTTATCAAAATCTTCTTGACAGAGCTGTGCTAGCATGTACTTACGAGGCTAGGCTGAAGTTTCCTTAGTTATTAAAAATATGGTTAGTGCCAGAGTGGTTCTTCAGGGTCCTACACAGCGATTACCTAGGAGCCTAGAGCAAAATACAGGTGGTGCTATGATCCATTCACTGGAAAATGTCTTTTAACCTCTTAAAACAGAATTTGAGGCAAAATTCCCTGGCTTGTCTGCCGCTAAAATATTAGTATTCATATTGCTCATTGAGTCAAAGAGAAATGACGTGCTTTATCTACTGCCCAGAGAGATGCTTCGTACCTTGCCAGATCAGGTTGTGCAAATTTTCATCCAGACTTAATGGTGGAAGTCGGGTGGTTCCAAAATTACGGAGTCTGGAACGTGATTGTAATGCTTGTCCCTTCCACGTTTTTTTCAGAGTGGCTTGGGTTAAGTTACTCAGCTAAGTAGTGCTGTGCTTTCTATATTTACAAAATACGCAGAGTAATATTTACCTTGCCGAAGCATGCTTTATTCATTGCCTGCAAAGTACTTTAGAGATCCTCGGTTGAAATTTCAATGAGTGCTGCTATTTAATATGTTGAAGTGTGATTTGTTGGTTTGCTTTACAAGGCACAGATGCTCCCCAGGAAACAATGGTAATTTCTTTACCTCAAGGAGCTGGTGCCACGCATACAGCAGACACATCACAACAGTGAGCTCTGCTGTATGACCTGCAGTGAGTGGGTGTGTGAAAGAGAGTGAGATAGCATTTCCTTCATAGACATACACACCCTCTGACCCAGACTAGAGAAGAATCTGCTTTGCAGAAGGTTTGCTTCAAGGGATTTTCCACATGTATTTTATTATGTTAAAGCTGATAGTGGTGACAAGTTGCACATTATGTAACTGTTTCTTCAAAAATGTGCTGTTTATATTCTCTTTAGGAAAAGTGATGTAATACTGGGTTTCTCAGATAAACAAAGTCATTCGGTTATAGAATATGTTACATGGACCTTGCGCTCATCTGCCCCATACCTATTCATTTTAGGCCTCTGGCTTTATATGATGATTACTTGCATGTTTAGGGACAAATGCATTCATATTCGCTAAGTTAGTAGCCAGTGGTTTCCACCAGGGAAATAAGTTTAGTATGCTGTTAGTAATTTGGTTTCAAAAATATCGGCAAGATCCTCCACATAAGAGTCACTGAAACATGTGGTCCTAATCATTCCCTTAAAAAGGAGACATGGTCTATTTTCCATTAGGAATGGTGCTTACAGCAAATGAGTAAATACAGAATGAAATTTACACACGTATTATAACTTTAGTGTGTGTGTATGCATTCAAACATGCATGTACATGTGTATGCTTAGGCATACTCCTGGTGAGTGTAATGCGATGACTGCTGTAACACAGCCAGCCTTAGACAACAAGTTGGTTGGTAGAAGAATTGGAAAATGCAGCGGTTTTCAAATTGCCTTTTTTCTTTCCCCCCGCCCCCCCCAGCCGGCAAAGTTCAAACCTTACATTGTGTTATGCGTTTGGCATAGAGGAGCTATGGTAAAACTTCTTGTAGAGGTGTTGGCGTCGTAATGTAACTGGTAGACAGAACAGGGTTCGTAATGGCAGAATTGCAGCCCCCACCCTTCACAATGCGCTGTGCCGGCACACAGAGTCCGAGACAACTGGTTGTGTAGAGTATGGCATTGGAGAATGGAAGTAGAGAGAACTTCCCTACTTACAGTGGGATAAAACAGCTCCTACAATCAGGAGGGCACCGAGGGGCTTTCTGTTGGTGCCTTACCCTCTTCCCTCTTAGAAGAATTGGCATAAGAGGGTATATTGGCTGGCAGAAATTCATCCCGGTTTCTCCTTTGCCCTCTGGCAGCCTTCCTGCTGCTGTGCCTGGAGCCTTCTGGTGGCAGAGCAGTGAAACAGAGCCCTGTCCCGCATTCCTCACTGCTCCCTTCCCGTTGGGCATTGGAGTGGGGGCCTGGGTATCGTTTCCACTTCCTCTGGTTTTAACTAACTTTGTCATACTTGACGCTCTAGCACTCGCAAGATAAAAACCAGGGGAGGAGGCAGTGCTTGGTTCTGCCTTCAGCACGTTTTATGTAGGCCAGGCGTGAAGCAGAATGTAAACTACAGCCTTTCTAGAGAAGCATTCTTGCTTCAACTTTTTCAGCTGAGTTTGCTTCAGAGGTAGCCTGTTCAAAGCTATTTGAAGATATTCCTGCTCGTCTGATGCTGCCATCAGCAGAATCTAAGACATGCATAGAGGCTGGGATAACAAAATGCCTGTGAAAGGACACAGTGAAGGAGTTTGTTGTCTTCTAGACTTGGTAATGTCTGTATTGTTACATCTTTAATCATTCTTGGGCATTTCTTTGTCTTCTAATCTGTATAGACCACTACATATGACCTCACTAATTGCTAAGCAGGAACTTCCTGAGTAGTATATTTGCAAGACAAGAATTCACAGTGATGAATGCTAAAATGTCATTCACAGATTTTTGGAAGCTGTTGAAGAAAGGAGGCTTCCTCTCTTTCACAAGCACTGAAGCTGCTTCACATTTGACTATAAGTCCATGAGCTGGGTTTACTTATAGTTTAGTTTATTATTCCTATACCCTGTTTTTTCTGTCACTGGGGAAAAAGAAAAAGATAGGAGCCACACCTGTGTTTTTCATTTAACATGTTTTTGGTTGTGGGGTTTTTTTGGGGTGTGTGTGTGTGTGTGTTTTTTTTGTAGAAATGTGTATTAATTAAATTTAAATTATTGTTTCCAAGAAGAGGTCAGTTTTCTAGGTACCAGTGTGAATTTTTGTCTTCTCCTCTCTCTTGTGAGCTTTCTACTTCAGATTTAATGGCATGCTGAATCTGGCATCTTTGGAATGGGCAGGTCCAAGGCTGCAATATCAAAATTTTTTAGGGGCCACTACTTATGTTGTGACTTCCTTCCCCAACTGAAGTTTTGTGGCACAGATTCCAATTGTTTTGCTGTGGCCTTTCCTTTCCCTCACAAGTACTATCCTTCTCCTGAAGGGTAACTCAAACATTTTTTCAAGTTGAACTTGTTCCTTGCGAAACTTCATTGCTGCAGTGTAGTGTAATTTAGATGTGAAAGGTGTTGCTCTGATGACACATCCTTACATAGGTAGCATATATAATACAGTCCCACAGCTGGGGGCTCTATATATACCCACTCTTTACTATTTGTGATTCAGCTTGAGGAAGCAATTGTAACGCACGTCAGTTCCTATCTTTAACTAAGAGATCATAGAGCCACCATACGCTCTGGTCAGGTGCCGTCATTGCCTGACCTAGTTTAAAGATTGGATACGTTTAGCTGTCCTGCAGCTGCACTGCAAGCTTCGCTGTGGACATGCGTTCCCTGTGTCACATTTCAGAGTCTGAAGTCATCGTTACCTTAAGGTTCTCCAGTTTCTGCTGCATTTATGTAAAATCCTGCATCTGGCACTTTTGGCACTGGTTAGAGTTCTGCAGGTTTTCCTGCAAATTGTCAAGATAAATCTCTCCCTTTTCCTCTGACGCTTGCTGTATTGTCATCACTGATCCCTGGTCTTGTGTGTTATTCATGGTCTTGTTTTCAGATGAGGGAGGACATTAATTCACAAAAATAAATGTGTTTGTATAAGCTTCACTCAAGTCAACATTTCCCATTCAAGAAAACTGCTTGGGCATGTCCATAACTTTGACAGGGCTTTCAGCATGTACTTAAATGCTTAACTGGACAGGGATAGACTAAATGTTTCCTGAATCAGAGCCATAATTTTTGATATTTTGGTTACATGACCTATTGCAGAATCTGCTTTGACAGATGGATCTAGGTAATGTGAAGGCTATAGAAAGGCATCTTTGTGGGGAAGCTGGGTATTTTGGTATTTCTTCTTATATTTCTTCCCCCCCCACCCCTTGTGTTCATCCTGGGAATAGTATTTACCACTGCTTACTTTTTTAATGTATGTATAGGTAGATATGTATAATTTGTGTATATGTGTAAAGTTTGTATTTATCTCTGTATATATAGAAGTAAAATTAGGTTCCTCTACTTGCCCATTATTATTGGAACTTTAGCTGTGCTGTAGCAGAAAATTTATTTTCCCTTTACTGTTTGGTGTGAGAATGTACAGTGTGCTAATGAACACTGAATGTGGTTGTTTTTTTTTAAAAAAAAAACCAAATTGCTATTATCTCATCTTTCCAGAAAGAGTTAAGATTTCATGCAATCCATACATGGAAGCAATACATGTTCTCCTTCACGGCTGTACGTTGCCAATAGTGTCTTGTTTGAGAGTATCTGTCCTAGGTTGCAGTTATCTGTCTCTGGGCAAACTGGAGAAGATGATTAACAAGAAGTTAAAGGTATATAGGAGGAGATGTGAACTGCTATCAGTCCTAGATGCATGATAGAAATTCCTCTTTGTATAGATTTGTCCCTGAAGCTCAGGAGTTTGAAGCTGTAGGTACTCTGTGGAAGAACCAAATGCTGTGTAGACTTCATCTACATATCCACAATGAGGTAAATTAGTTCAAAGGCATCTGAAAGAGGCTGAGCACCTCACTTTCAGAGATGAGTTTGATGAGGAAAGGTGATAGTTTTATTAGCGGAATTAATAAAGTTAGTTTGAGAAGACTTTCAGGAAAATGCATCCTCAGTCCCTGCTGAAATCAATAAAGCTGGCGATGTTCTGATTCTCAAAATCAGACCATAGTGTTGCGGATTAAAACATACAGACACATGCAGACAAAAGATGCTTTAGGGCAACTGCTTCCCAATCTAAGGCCTGTGGGCAACATGTTGCCCTTAAGATACTTGCTATTGGTAAGACAAAATGAAAAATGGTGGAAAAGCTTATAGTAAAGTATGTTACTCTTGTAGTAGGACACTTTTAATCCACAGTTCCAAAAAGATGCAGTTGTTTCCATATTTCATTTTTCTGCTTTTGCTATGCTAACAATAACCAATATTTCAGTTTGCCTAGCTGATATTCAGATTACACTTATTAGAGCATCAAAATAGGAGGGAAATCTTTTAATGTTGATCGGTGCCATTGGGTAACATTTACTACATGGGAAGTGCAGTAGTCTCAGTTGTTGGCAAGAGCAGAACTGGTGGGTTGTACCCAGTGATTGGCTTTCCCCTCTGAGGGCTCTGACACAGATTGTTTTCTGTTCTACCCTGAGTCCATGTGGCCAGGTTTTCTTTTTTGAGTGCATGGAAAAGGTGAGATAATGTGTCTTACTCACAGACACCAAAATTGAGTCTGTTTGCATCACATTTACTGTGGCCAAGAGCACATAGACTAACTGAGGAGCATCTGATGTGCAGTAACTCATCATCAGTTGAAAATACTTTGGTATGTCAGTGTATAGTCTTCCCCCCCCCCTTTTTTTTCTTTTTCTGTTTTTTTCTTTTTCTTTTTTTTCTTCCAAGCACTGGCTATGCAATTTGTATAACCTCCCAACACAGAGAATTTAGGAAGGCAATCATTTTTCAAAGAGCAGTCATGAGATCTATCTCTGATGTTGTGTCTAGAATGGTATAAACAAA
Organism: Ibycter americanus; assembly: GCA_035590275.1. Classification (NCBI taxonomy): domain Eukaryota; kingdom Metazoa; phylum Chordata; class Aves; order Falconiformes; family Falconidae; genus Ibycter; species Ibycter americanus. Next base: position 90,585,220 of record JAVJGI010000050.1, on the reverse strand, counting down.
GGAATGTCACAAAAAGGAAGGAAAATTACTTTGTACTGCAATTGTGTCAATCTTAAATTTAAGAACATCTTTTTTCTCGGTCAGAGTTGTGAACTCAGAAACCAAATTTCCAAAATTTCTAAAATGAAGTCATTATCTAGAAGCCATAGAGTATTGCTAAGTAACCAAAAATATGGGCGATTAGTGTCGAAAATTTCAAAGACAAGTTGAAACTATGTCATGTACTACTTTTTTCTCTGTTATCAAATGTTTGTTCATGATGTCCCACTCTGCTGTTTTGACACCTATGTTTGATATACTGATATCCTTTAAAATGAAATAATCATCTCTATAATATCATGTATCTGTTCCCTGGCACTTTTTACCTGTATGTCTCAAAGCTCTTTGCTGAAGAGGTAAATATCAGTATCCCCATGTAACTTATCAGGAAATGGAAGCACTGGGGCACTGGGCTGGCTTTGCATCAGGATTGTGGTTGTCAGGGTAAGAAATGGGATCTCCTGTGTTATAGGAGAATATTGCTTAATTTTTTTGCACTTTTAGGATTCCTAGAAGGTACTGGATATTTCAAACGTTTGTTTGGTGGGATTTTTTCTTGTTGTTTTGGTGTGGGTTGGGTTTTTTTTTTTCCCATTTGTTTTTTGTCAGCGCCCTGCTCAGTTTTTAAACCAGCAAGGTCAAACTGCTGTGAGCTGAAATTTTGGCAAGTATCACCGATTTTGATTGGTCATGTAGTAAAGCGTGGTGGTTTAGATTTGGGTTGTACCATTTATTTTCAATTTTTCATGCATCTGAAGCTTGGCGGAAAACAAGAGTATGAAAAAACTGGCAGAAAGAGTGATTGGGGAATAAAAACACCCAAGCCTCACTCAACTTTATAGTGTACCTTTCTGTTGGATAAAGAAAGTGCAAGCAGTATGCAAGTGAGTCAAAACTATTGAGAATTCTGTGTTCTCGATTCATGTAATGAAGGAAATGAAGAGATAGAGTGTGTTATGAAAACTCTGTCAGGCAGTGACTGATTTTTAACTTTTTCTACATTTTATTTTATTCTTTTACTGTATTTGAATCGAGACTTTCAAATGTACTTTCCTATGAAAACCAGTTTCTCGAAGAGTTGACTTGACTGTCTAATGCAGGGCTGAAACAAGAAACCTGTGCTTGGCTTTTGGCTAATACATCACATAGTGCTGAGATGACACTCCTGTCCAGCTGGAAATATTCAGTTCATTGTTCATCTGTCGTGATCGGATGTGTCATGGGGGTTGCCCTGTTTGTTCTATTTTTGTTTCTTTCCTTTTGCCTGCACGGTTAAATAGTTTTACATGCATAAATGATAACTGGGGCTATATCATATATACGTATGTCTCGCTGTGCACTGTTTTTATCAGTATCACTCTTTTAGAGAGAGGAGAGGAGAATGTACCTCATTCTGAATCATAGTCCAGCTTCCACTGGGTTTGCATCCTGCTCCCTTTCCTTCTCCGGGCTATCACATTTTTTTCCTTTCTTCAGGGGTTTGATTGCCGTATTTCTTTTCCAGCTTAACAATACAGACAGGTTCTTACTGCATGCTATTTAGGGGACAGTGGTATCTGACAGGTTAAGCATAAATCTGTCTGGCAATATTGTGGGTTCTGATTTGGTTCCAAGGGTGATACAGTGTTTAGCATTAGGAAAAACACTTAATAGTGTACCTTGAAAGGTAAAAAGGTGGGTTAGTTAACATAAGAAAGAACATATTAAAGTTAATTTATGATGAGATGCTAGATGAAGATGGGGTAGTTTATATTTTTTTAATATTTTGGGATGAGAGGAAATGCAAGATAAATGATAGGCATGATTCTAGGGTTAGCTCATATTGTTAACACGGTACTCTTGGTAACAGCTTCTTAGCCTTCACTGTAATTTTTCCACATGTTAACTAGCATTCCTGATCAATCAGAACATAACATTACTATTCTTTATGAAGATATGAAGAACTTATGTGAAATAAAGTTTTTCCACTGTAAAATACGTACAGTACTTTATAACTCAGTTACGTTTTTAGAATTTATACTTACGTATTTATTCATGTGTGTATATATAATAATAATTATAATATTATGTATAAAATTTGTGGAGGACAAGAAAAAAGATATGATTTCTTCCTCTAAATTCAGTGGAGAGGGGATTGGTTGGTGGATTTTTATTTTTATTTCTTTTTAGGGAATAACTATGTCTGATTCTCTTTATTACTCTCTTCATTTACGTGAAGCACACACATTTTTAAGCAGCATGAAAATTATTACTTTTAATCTATGCAAAAGCAGCATAGATCAGAGAGCAGGTAACGAACGTACGTAATCTGCTTCCCAAATTTATTTCCTCTGCTAAGTTTTGATAAGAAAAAAGAAAATTTACAACCGAAGTAAGTGAGTGATTTCCCCTACAATGAAAATATTGATAAATCCTGACTTCTGGAGGTTACTTTATGAGATATTGCTGTTAACACTTTGAGTAATGTCCTGCATGCGTTCACTAGTTGGATAATACCAAAGGAAGCAAGCAGTGCACAGTTGCATACTGAGTAAGAAAATAGAAGGGAAGAAAGCTGTGCAAATTATAAATGTGTAGCCTGTGCCAAATTTATGTGAGAGATGAGGTTAAATTCATTATTAATTGCTAGCACAGATTTATAACTTAGTTGCTGAACATTGTATAGAATTTGTATGTTAGCAAAAGTGTAAATGATTAAATACTTCTAGCAGTCTGTAGATGTAGGACATAAGAAAACTTCAGTGGTAATATTTCTGACCTTTTGCTTTGCTAAATCTAATGTGTTTTAAACCTTTAGGCAGCGAGTTGATGCGTTTTCCTCGTGCTTTTGAAAGAAGAGATTAATATACTGCTCTGCTGCACTTAATTAGTAGCAAACCAGCTTTTGTTATGCTTTGTAATATTAAGTATCAATCCAACTGAAAGAGGAGAGATATTGTGGGTAAACATGAATAAATAAGGAAGTGATTAGATTATATGAAAATTGTTTAGATTCTGATGGAAGTTTCTGTAATCTGCTAATGGCAGTAAGTACAGTTTAATTACTAATGCCAAAAAAAGGGGGCTGAACATGGAAGGGAGGGAATTTTTCTACTTGTTACCACTTACGATTTTCTAAAAGCTATCCATATGGGTCCACTTGGTCTGGACTTATAGGCAAGTTGGTCTCTAGCCAGATGCTCCATCTCCTTGAGCTCACACCTCTCTATAGAACTCTAATGTTCCCCTGAAGAGTACTTCTTTTTTTTTTTTTTTAACTCTCTAATTTAGATTTGGCAGTTGAAGCATGATGGCGATTGAATGTTTTGAGAACAAGCAATAAATAAAGCTTTAAGACTTCCATTGTTTTGTCTCTCAGTTGCTGTGCTATGCAGTTGCATAAGCATCCGTAGGCTAATGTAGTGGAAATCAGATTGGATTACATCTGCTAAGGTCACATTTTGGTTAAGACTTCTTTCCTTTTTTTCCCCCCCTTTTTTTTTCTTTTTCTTTTCTCCAAAGCTCCAGCTATCCTCATTTGTATCATAAATAGAGAAATATAAAGGAGGAGTGCTTTATTTTATGAGACAATGTCCAACAAGGAATTGGTTGAATGAAGAAGGTAGAGTTTGGTTAATCTGAACAACATACTTGTAATGAAACATGATTTCTGCCCTCCCCTTGAATACCACGTAATCCTCCTCTCTTCTTGCACCGTGGTAACCTGTTGTTGTGCCTCTGCCTGCTCAATGTTTGATCTGCATGTCATATGGCTCTTTCAAACTGTGCAAGACCCAGGAACCCCCAGAGATATGTGCCTCTTCATCAAAGCGATCTAACAATGTAAAAAACGACTATATTGTGGAAAACATGGGGTATCTCTAAGGTGGCAGTGTGTTCTCCACCCTCCTGCAGAGCTTTGAAAGCAGCAGAGAAGAGTGTGGGGCTTTTTGACTGCACGTAGTGAAGGTAGTTGAGTCACAATCTCACTTCCAATGTCTCGGTCCTGATACTGGGATCGTAACAATCATGGGAGTTGCTTGCATAGTGCTGAGCCAAGGCTGAGAGAAAGCAAGTGTAGGTGACCGTAAAGGATGTGGATGTTAATTGTGTGCATGGAAGACTGGAGGTTTTCTGGCTGGTTGTTTCTTCCACCCTTGTGAGCAGTGTAGGTTGGCTATGTGGATATCCAAAAGTTGAAAGATGCTGCGATAAGCCTGAAAAGAGCAATATGCACAAAAGAGTGTTTAACTAAATTCAGATCACAAAACTGGGCGCATGCAAAATAATCCGTACTCTGCCAAGTAATCTCTAAACTGTTTGTCTGTAGATTTGCATGAAGAAGCCCAGAAAAATACCTCTTCAAAAATACCTGGTAAAGCTTCATTTTATCTGATTTGTACTCAAGATGAAAACTGGGAATCATCAGGTTCCTTCTTCCTTAATATTCTGTAGAATACTCTAGTGTACTTATTCAAGCCCAAAGGGTAAACATTAAGTATTATTGCTTTATTATTATTAAAAGTTTGGATCATTTTCGAAAATATTTGGACTCTAAAAAGTTTGCAAAACCATTCTGGAAATTTCATAAATACTTTCTTGTAAAGTTTCTGACCTTTTCTTCTGCTGATTGCACTGTAACTACCATTCTTATAGTATTCTGGGAATTCTCTTTCTTGTTTTATTTAGAAGCAGGAAATGCACATTAATTTTGAAGGGGAGGGGGAATGATTACATTTTCTGAAATACCAGGAACAGGTCAAATCAAGGTTTGACTGAGAATTTTTGCTTGCCTTTTTCTTCCTTTCTTTTCAGGAGTCTAGTTCAGTTGAAACACAGCTTGGAGTTGGAGCAAATTATGGCAGCAGGGGAATGCAAACTGTCCTACAGTAGGAGGAGGACAGGTTGAATACACGCTATTGCATTCCCCCATGCGTTGTGCAATTAATACAGCCTTCACACCTTCCACCCTTTCTATCTCTCAACAGATCCTGCCTACGGAATGAACTGGGTGTTCTCAAATGCATTGCTTTGTTCCTTCTTCAGCCAGTATTGCCTGTGCTTTCATGGCTGTGTTTTTCTAGAAAATGTTTGTAATTTTATTGTGCCATCTCTTCTGCTTTTAGCCACTGTGGACCCCAGAGTCTTCTGAGCCTCTTGAGGTTAATTATATTATACAGCTACAAATCCAGTTAGAGACTAAAACTGCTTTGAGTGAAAAAAGTTGAAATTTGTTTTTTTCCTGACAAGAAAGCCGTTGGCAAAAGAAGTGACAGTAAAGCTTCATGTTTCATTCTAACATGCCGTGTGGATGCTTTTATTCTCAAAGGCAGCCATTTTGTGGTTTCCCTTTCAAAGAGACTAAGTGAAACAATATAAAGATGCACCGTTTGAAGTAAGCATGTCTGCAGAGGGAGCTACTATTCTTTGTCTTTTTTTTTTTTTTTTTTTCTTTTTTGCCAGTTACTGACCTTTTTTCTCAGACTCTAAATCTTCATTAGCATATCATGCTCCATCTTTGCTTGGGACAGGTTTTCATTTCTTATTCCTTTGTGATGATGTAGATCTGACCACAGAAGGTTTTGCCACCCATGGGCTTGACTTGTGTTTTGGTAGTGCTGTTTGACCAGTAGTGGCCAAGTGGATCAGGTGAAGGCTCCAGCTATGTCAGTGAAGGACATCTGGTCACCTACATGTCACAAGACTGTTTATTCTTAAGTGCTGAAATACAGTTGAGGTGCAGGGTAAGAAAAAACAGGACAGATAACTGTGAAACATCTGATATGCTGTCAGGATGAATTCACGTTTCCTTTATTTCAAGACCGAAGGCAAATCGGGGAGACCAGAGGTATCCCCAGTAGTTTTATTGGTTTTGTGCTTGATTCTTTAAGGAAAGAGAACCTAATCCTTCTAATAATTTCCTGTGATTTTATATTCCATAAGGTTCTCCTCTGTATGTGGAAGGACTCTGTGACAAATCAAGAAACCTATTAATTTTCGTTTTGAGGCTTTAAAATTATCTAGGAAAGATGGATTGATGGATATAGACTACCACTGTTGAACAGAAGATGAGGAAAAAAATGTTTAAAAGCAATCCCATGCCTCAGAAAAGCTCCAGCTTTACTGTCTGAACTCTGTGCACATAAATAATAAGCTTTTGTTAAAGCCCCAAGGCTGCTAGGTAAAAACTGCAAATCCTGATAAATTAGTTATAATATATAGTCCTCAAAACAGATGACTACAGACTTGGAACTGAAACATTTTAGCAGTCTATTAGCCTTTTTCTTGAATTTGGAGGAAAAGCACATCAGTCACCAAAAATTAGACTACGAATATTCTTAAAACTTGAGAGATTTGTTTTCACACTTCAGAAATGGCTTTTAAGAGTGCTGGTATCAGTCCTTGCTTTGTTGACCACTGGAGTATGGTATCCTGGCAGGATTTTATTTTTTTTTTTTCCTACCATATGCAGAATCTTCTACTTCCTTTTTTCTTAACCAAGAACCTTCCAGTACCCCATTAAGCAAAGTGACTAACATCTGCCACATGGTTTTTGTTCTTTATCTTATATTCTGTGGAGAAAGAATTAGTACCTTTGGAATAATGTAAGTTTTTATATTTTTGCTTTTGGATGAGTTTATCTCATTATAGGTGTATCTTGGGGTGGCGAGGTCAAATAATTCCCCCCCCCCCCGCCCCCCCCCGCCATGTATTGGAAAGTGG
>JAVJGI010000050.1:90556972-90578467 GCA_035590275.1 Ibycter americanus | reverse complement strand
TCTTCAGTGACTATTTAGCTTCCACCAACTCACACTCTTGCAAACTTCAGGTTGTAACTCTAATTCTCTGTGTCTTCTGTCCCCATTAGTTCCAGGCTGAATAGCGCTAAATGCTGCTTCATGCATGAAGCCTGTACGGGTATGGATCCTGGGACAATCTAGAGCAATGGAAACCCATGGCTTATGTGTTACAGACACAAGATGAGGAAAAGTGGCGTCAATATACCTCAACATCTAGTTTAGATACTATTTTATGCTCATAAGGAACAATCACGAGCTGTGGAGCTGACTCAACAGCCAGCTGTTTGGAGATGGTTCTGCTTCTCTAAATGCCAATGCAGTTTTTACAGCAAACTTTACATGGCCTGTCATCTCTTTTTCTGCCTAAGCTATGGCAGGAGGGGAAAGGGATTATAAAATGACTTTTCTGTCCTTACCCTTCTACCTGCAGGTTTACATGGCTGTATGATGTACAGCATCTGTCAGAGTTTGGCTTCATATTTTAAAAAGAACATTATTGATTTATCTGAAAAGATAGGAAAACGACTCCTTGGATGGATTTTGAATAAGTTGGTTTTTTTTTTCTCCACCCCACCCCACCCCCCCCACCCCCCGCCTTGAAACCACTGCTTTCTATGCCAGAATTTATCTCCAGGTAAAGTAATAGTTCTGTTCTTGAAATATAGAATCAGTAAAATACAATCTGAAAAAATAACTAAATGGGATCAAACATTGTGTTGTGAAATGCACTCAGAAAGCTAATTTTCATAAGCTGGGTGTATAGGCAGTGATTAGTGAAAATGTTAAAATTAGTTTTTAGTAGACAGTTTCAAATAGGGTGTTATGTGATGTCCCTGGGAAGTCAACACTGCTTGTTGTTCGGTGTTAATGTCAATGGATCTCCTTCCATAAAAGCATCTGCCTTTGCAGTCCTGACTTCAGGGTTGAAGGCTTTCTGTCAAAATCTTTTAATCCAACTGATCACGAGAGAAAAACTTAGCTATTCACATGCCTTTCAGTTTGGTCTTGTTCGATTCCAGTTCATATTTAGGGGAGATACAGAATCATTTAGGTTGGAAAAGGCCTTTAAGATCATCAAGTCCAACTGTTAACCCAGCACTGCCAAGCCCACCGCTAAACCATGTCCCTAAGCACTGCATCTATGTGTTTTTTAAACACCTCCAGGGATGATTACACCACCTCCCTGGGCAGCCTGTTCCAGTGCTTCACCACCCTTTCAGTGAAGAAATTTTTCCTAATATCCAGTCTCGGCCTCCCCTGGCACAGCTTGAGGCTGTTTCCTCTTGTCCTGTTGCTTGTTATGTGGGAGAAGAGACCGACTCCCACCTGCCTACAGCCTCCTCTCAGGTCGTTGTAGGGAGCGATAAGGTCTCCCCTCAGAGTTCTCCTCTCCATGCTAAACAGCCCCAGTGCCCTCAGCCACCCCTCATAAATGGGAGGGTGAAGCTAAGTAATAGTACAACTTTTCCTAAAAAATGGAAGATTTTCCAAATGTTTATGTATACGGAGCTTCACTTGACGTAAGTCATGCCAAGGCACTCATTGACTTTCTGTGAGGTAGAGGAACCGAGACCAACAGATCTCAGACTGTCATTTTGAAAGGGTAAAGTTGGATCTAATTCAGATAGAGAGTCTGCTTTTAAGTTTTGACTGAAACCAGTTTTGGCAGTGAAAACTGTATGGTTTTGATTAATTTTTAAATTTTCCAATGAAAAAAATTATCAATGTGAGAAGCTTCAGCCAGAAGTTTTAAGCTCCCCCTCCCTCTGTGCAAGTAATTTTTCCAAGCATTTGGAAATGTAAAAATTTTCCTCCAAAATCTAAGAATCTAACAAGTCATCGATTGGAGAATATATGTTCTAATGCTCTATTCTCTCAGATGTGAGAAGCAAAGCATCCCTTCAAATAGCCCTGATGGTCTGCGCATCACCCCTCCTACACAAGTCAACAGCAGATCAGTGAAAGGAGATGGGTTCCAGTTGATTTGTTTATACTTTTTTGTGCCTTAAACTATGTTTCTGTATCTGTTGGCCCCTGAGCGGTGAAGATTTTATGAAGTAAAGTTAGGGATAAACTAAAATGCATTCACCATTTTATTCAGTGCTATGCCGCATGGTATGCGGTGCTAACAGCCAGTGGCCTCAAGTAGCTGTATTTAATGGTGCAGTAATACAAATGTAGCTTTGCTGGCAGATGTGACACCACAGCTCATGCAGCGTACGACATGAAAAACTACAAAATGCCTTTTAACAGGTGAAGAGATGGCCCTTCATGGTCGTCTTAAGCAGCTGAATTTCAGAGGACTTCTGTTTTGTATTGTATACTATACATATATTGCATATATTGTAAAATGTTTATGTTGTGGTCCAGAAAAGCTGTCTTCTGAAATACCAAATATCACCCCTCACAGTCCATCTCATAAAATAATGATCTTCTGCTTTATTTTACATGATCCCTTCTCAGCCTTGACTTTGTTCTATTTCTGACAAATTACAACAGATAATCTAAAAGACTGCATGATAGGCAGTGGGTTACGAGCTGAGAAAGAAGTAGCATTCAAATCAGAGAGACTAAAGGGATTAAAGGGCAGAGTCAGGAGAATGGGGGATGAGGTAATCCCTGCAAACTTTGTTGGCTATTTCATAAATATTGTGTCAGTGCGATAAAAGTGACTTCTGTGGGTTTCAGAGTGGGTCTTAAAACAATATGTGCTTCTAGAGGAGAGGTGGCTACTGCAGAATTTTATCATGAGCCACTTGCAGCTCAAGAGTAAATGTGGAGAGGCCTATAAAGCTGAAAGTTTCTGCCTTACTTCTTTAAACTGCTTTACTATTGCCAGTTAGCCTGATTTATACTATTGGAAACTACAGCTGTTCTGTTCTATTACTTCCTTAACTGAAATTTGTATATTGAAATCATTGTTTCAGTTAAACAAAGACTGGTTTATGATAAAATGACTGCATGAAGGCAACTAATTACCATATTTTTAAATAATAAAAAAAATAATCCTTAAGTCTTCTTCCTGACCCTTGTATCCTGGAGGCAGGAACAAAAGAGTTTTAAAATCTTTTATTTAAATAGCATAGAGACTGAACTATGTTTACCTGCTTTTTTTAAAGTTAATTTTGCAGGCATTATGGCTATATCCGCAAACCGTCCATGTTTGCCTTTTCAGAATGTGATTATTGCTCATAAAAGCGGTTTTAATTGAATGCTTATGTCATGAATGGCTTGTAGCATGCTTAAAACTACATGCCTCTATTTATATGACTATAGTTTATTTTTTAGAGCTCCCTGTATAACAATACTGGGAAATTACTAAAGGTTTTTTGCTATTCAGCTGGGTGATTTTAAAAGATATTGCTGTTATATTGGACTATTGGCATTGTTGCTTAGGAATAAAAACCTAGGAAAATTATCCCTTCCCCCTTTCAAACAAAGCCACATCTAAAAAGGTCACAAAAGGAAACACACAATTCAAATAATCTCCTTGCTGTATCTGAGATTAACTTGGACACAGATGTTTCAATTTATAGTTTGATCTGGCGTAATATATACATTTAACAAAATCCTGTTTTGTATTGCTTCTATAAACACTAACGTCTGATAAAGGCATGTTGGCTTTTCTGCCATCTACTTGAATCGGAAACCTCTTGAGCCAGTGCTTAGAAAGCAGCAGTCTGACACGGAGACTTAAGTTAACCCTTTTGGCATTTGGCGGCAACTTTTCTTAGCCTTTTACTTGGCTTTTGAATGGCAAATCCGTTTGTGGTTTTCTCAATTTAAGCTGCTGTGGGTAATTATTAGACTTTGTTCTCGGTGTATTTAAAGATGAAATGATTCAGTGCTGCTCATTACGGCTCGTTTCCGGACCCCACTGTAGCCATTAAATTTCTGAGATACTATCTGAGAAATCACTGACATTCCTCATAAACCCCAGTGTTTTCCCCCCTGCTGTTTGCCAGGCGTTAGCCCACCTGTCTGTTGAGGGAAATGGCTTTGGTGTGATCAGAATCTTTATGGAAGGTCACGAGCAAGCAGTCTTCCTCCTTTTTTACCAAAAGCAATTTCCCCTTTATCCTCAAATAACACTACCTAAAGAATGAGTTGCTTGCTCTGAATCACAGATATCGCTCGGAGATCGGCTGAGTTTCATATCCTATAGGTGAAGTTATTTCGCCTCTGGTTGTGTGTGTCCCAGCAGATTTTGGTTACAAGTGATGTTAGGTTTACTTTAGAAAATAATTAGTGGCTACTTCACTGTTTCCTATTAATTATCCTAATGAAGCAGGGCATAATAACTGGAAAGATACCTGACAGCCAGGCAGCGAATTCTGAGAATGGAGGATCGTATCCAACTTCGTTGAGTTTACCTTCACTGTTTAGTTGGCACCTGCAATAAGCGCATAAATATTGCTGTATGAGGAGGTTTTTTATGTGTTTTGGTAAATACAAACCTACCCACGTCCTGCCTTTCTGTTATTTCTAAAGTTGGAGGATTTAATCTTGCAAGCTCCTTACTCTGTGCAGATCTGTTGATCTCAGTAGCTATTACACTGGGTAGTAAGTGCGGGATTGTTCCAGTATTCCCTCAGCTAGGATATGATCACGGCCTTTATGAAAGTTTAAGTCATACCTCTGAGGGAAATGAGTGAAACAACAAATTGGTAACTAAAGAAAGGATCATAGACTTAAAGATTAAAAATTTGAAGCTGTATGGTACAGGTTCATGGAGTGATATAAAACCAGGCGTGCTTAGATATGTTGCTGGGGCAGGCAGTAAGAGAAGGAAAAGTGTTTCCCATGCTGATATGCAGAATGTAGAAGTACTACTTTAGTAGTACTCCGTTACATTTCTATGAAGCTTGGTTGAAAGGCAAAACTTAAGGTAAAAGGCCCCACACCAACTTGCTCCTGTATTTGTAAGGCATGGGTTTACTGCGTGGTCTCCTTTAAAACCTCATTTAAGTGATGAGCCTTCTGAACCTGCCCGCCCGAGGCAGGCAGCAGCCCAGCCCCACTCAGTTCAGTGTTTTGAAGAAGGGTGGATGTTGGTAGCCTACAGTGTTGCTTGGAGGCCTTGCAGGGTGCAAAGTCCATCTGTCCCCCTTCCCCACCCGTGTGGTCTGGCAGAGTCCGGATCAGCCTTGGAGATGCACAACTGGTGTGGCCGGTCCAGGCCCTGCACTTGAAGAGCCACTGAATTAACAGCTGTGTTGACAGCCAGCAGCATGCCTGGCAAGCTGACCATGAGAGGAGGAAGGGCTTTGGAGGCAGGGGCTGGAGGGAGGTGGTCTAAGAAGTGCCAGGAGGGATTTTTTTTTTTTTTATTATTTTTATTTTTTAATAAATTTTACTGAGTTTGCTATGTATCCTTTGAAAAATGAGGGTGGCCTAATATTTGAAGTCACCTTATATTTGGGCCAGTACGGTAGTTCTGGCTAAAGCCATGAGAACGGCCAGAGTCTGCAAGGATAAACCACAATGAAGTGGAGAAGAAAGTATTCAAAATTTGTTTTGGCAGAAATTGGTTAATTAAGTCTGTTTAGCATTACACAAGAACTTAGCTTGGCCAGCTTACTATCTTTGTTAAATATGTGGCTTCCCAGGAGTAAATCTGGATGAAATGTCTTAGTATTGTTTAACTCATTTTTTCATAGCGAAAACACAAAAATTGTGCAATTGCATATATTGGACTAAAGAAATATATATGTTTGCATTTTCCCATGAAACTCTTTTCCAGAAAGAAAAAAAATCTACGGATAGAGTTGTTGATTTTAGGTCCTATATTGAGGGAAGTGGCAGTATTTTCTTTACGTTATGCCCCATCACCCCAAAACTGGAACACAGATTCAAACAGCAAAAGCTGAAAGAAATATATTGATGGTAATGTTTTAAGAACATTGATTTATCAAGAACAAGAAGTCAAGACCCTCTTCAGTGCCTCAAACAGATCACTTGGGACAAATACCCCACACATTTTTGCTAGCTTTAGCAGTGCTTGCTAGACCTGGGTTAGCTAATATATCTTCAGGTATTAGTCAGATGTTTGAAATAATTTTATTGAGGTTAATGGCAATATTTTCTGACTGTAGAATGATCTTTCCTGGAGGAGGAGTATGGTTCTGGGAAATCAAATGGGCTAAAAGCAATTTTCTGTCTTCAAATACAATTCTAGAGGTAACTTAAAAAAATCATGTAGTCAATGCTGAGGTTTTTTTGTTGTTGTTGTTTTTTTTTTTTTTTTTTTAATTCTGTCTGTTAAAAATAAAGGCACATTCAGTATGAATAAACAAATGAGAAAAAGCAGTTTTAAAGTAGTCTGTGGGCTTTTCAAGGTAGAGAATGTAATGAAGAGGTTATCAGAAAGTAAGTCAGCTTAAAAAACTTAGGGCACAGTTCATCTGACCTGTCTTGTTCTTATAGCTATGCTGGGTGGCCAAAGAGCTGTTCTTTATGTCAGCTATGGATTTATGTGGTATAAGGGAAAGTCCTGGATAGTAAAATTTTCAGTTTCGCCGTCTGTGGCAGTCACGTGTTTTTTTTCCTCTGCAGTCTTCATCTATTGGACTACTAGGCTGAGCACAGCATGTGAACACACACATTACGTTACTCTGAGTTGCATTATGGGCCAAAAAACCTTAAACTTTGAGTATGATTCTTACCAGCAGAAGATGAGGAAGAAAGCAGTGCTACTGATTAGTACTGTAAAGCTTTTATCATTACCTTTAACAGTGAGCAGAAGTTCAAGTAGCTGTGTAGATTTATATGCATTGTACATGGGGATCGCTTATCAATCTATTTCTATCTTACTATAAAGCTGACCAAAGTCTTGGCCTAAGTTATGCTTGATCTCACCTTGAGAGACTTTACCTATTGTAAGTTTTTTGCTGCTTTTTTATTTTCTTCTTTTTTTTCAATTCCACTTGATGCTCAAGGTATTACAAAGAACTTTTACTCAAAGTGAATGCATTGATACAAGCATAGAATTCCATATGCAAATGAACAAAATGTTCTGGTAATACCCTTGATTGCAAATGTAAAGGTACTGAATGGCTGACGTAGTCTACTTCCCAGCTGGTTTTAACAGTCTGGGGTTTTTTTTTTTCTTTATTTTCCAAAATGTACTGGTATTTAAGAGCTGATTTAGCAAGTTTTTACTTTTGTAATTAATGAAACGCTACCATCTTCTAGTATACGTCTATGGAGCTTTTTGAATTCTTATTGTGTTGCCATGCTTAGGACAACAGCTTGAGTTAAAGCCAAAGATAGCTTTGAATCATTTGGTATCAAGGTACTAATGAGCTCTGCAGACATTTCAAATACAATTTTTCCCTCTTCAGCCAGGTGTGGCTTAATCCACTCTATTTTTCCCATAAGCAATATGATGTCCAATATATAACTTTCTCTTCGTATTGCAAAGAATGTTTGCAAAAGGTTAAAGTCGTGCTTTTTGCAACTCAGAAGAGACTTTGCTGATTTCTCTTTTCCTGATGTTGGATTACTATCCATTTCCACACTGAAATTTGATGGCCTGACAATAAATATTTTTTCCTGAAAATCTCCGATTGTGAACTATACTAGTTTGTATATTCTGATCTACGTGTGTGTGTTTCCTACCCTTAAAAACTGTTTATGTAAGTAAAAGAGCTATTTCTACAGCATTTGTACTCGAGGATCATTTTTCTAAATTCTAACTGCGACAAGGTGAACAAGTTACATTCAGACTCCAAGGAAAGAAATTAAGGATTTAATACTGTAGTAAAAGCATAGAAGTCATTACAAATGAATATATCAGGAATTCATTCCTCTTGATTGATGTACTAAGTGGAAGCATGTAGGACATTAAAAGGATCTTGTATAAATCTTGATAGTATGTGCTGCTGCTTCTTAAAGAATGTGTACATGTTCTGCTATTGATTTGTTTGCAGACATATAGCTAAACTGTAAGTTTTCTGGCTGTTAAAATCCTTGCGCTTATATCACAGGAGTTCTGTGCTTTGCTCCAGCTCTAGAGGAAGGGTGCCAGCTTTTCCCTCAGTATTTCTGACTCATTCCACAAAACGTAGTTTTGTCAGCACCCGGTTGTCAGAAAGTGTCAGCTCTGCTATTTAAAGCAGTTAGTACATTTTTTCAGGACAACTGGTACACATTCAGTATTCTTTTAAAAATATTAGTTCAGTATGCCCTTTGTAGCCCATTCATTTTCTTTAGAAAACATTCTAGTTACAGGTTGGCTTCTCTAAGGTTTCACCCAAACTCATGCTATGGCTTTGTTTGCTGTAGTGTGGCAATGCTATGACATTCATCATGGCAATCACTCCAAAGGTGATGAAACGTGGGATTCAAATTTTCTCTTGGGGAAGCCTGTAGGTTTTTCTTCAGACCAAAGACATGAACCTCCACTTGTCATCTTGGTATGAACATGTAATTCCTCAAAGCACCTGCATCTGCTTAAAATACCCCTTTGAAGCAAACAAGGCAAGAAATCCTTTGATATGCACTAAACTGGATGGGTGTCCCTTGGGTATTTCCCCAGCCACATGTCCTTTAGTATTGTTGTGTGAAGGGTTAAATGTATCAGAGAAGTTTCTTTCATTCCTTTCCTACCAGCCAAGGTGTCCATCCAAAATGACAAATGCTTTGTTAAAAGGATTGTATGTACAAGTCAGTATCTTCATAGTACCGAAAATCTTAAATACCTCCATATATCAAGAAATATTGTTCTTTTTTTAATCAACCACCTTTCTTGAATGAAAGGAATTCCCACCCTAGAAAAAATAACCTCACATCATGGTTATTTGGTGTTACTGCCATTGTTCATATTTTTTTCCATAGATACAATGTTCATGTCTTGGAATTCAAGGTGAGATGTTTTTTCTGCAGTTCTGGTTCCTATTGTCAGTGATAATTCCACTGATATCAGAATAACATACCCTTTAGTTGGGTGGGGAAGCATTTGTGTTTCACTAGAAATGTTTGGTTAACAGAAGCACAAGAAACTAAACCACAAAATCTAAAAAGGGAAGTTTAAATGTATTTTTTATAGGAGCGGATCTGTAATAAAAACAATAAAATCCAGTGTTTAAGCTTTATAGAAATAATTTAATGACCAGCTGCAGCAATAAACACCTTTCCGTTTTGATTGGGTCTTAACTCCTCCATCCAGTGATTAATTGCTCCATGAAAGACAAACACATTACATTATACCTTAAGTATAACATCCTGTTTTAAAGATTCCACTAGTGCAGTTTAAATTTTTTTGATCCTGTTCAGACTTTGAAAGGATATTTCAAGGATCCTCCACTTATCATTACTTCTTGCATATATTCATGACCAAGGCAATAACTGACCAGTATTTCCTTTCTTAAATTTAGCTTTGGCCTTGCTTGCATTCGTATTCCACTTAGATAGAGAGTAATATAATATTGTGGTGTCACAACTTGTTTTCATTGGAAACTCCATGGAAAGTACAGGATGCAGATTGTATTTTATTTAAATTGTGGGGAAAAATTAGAACTTTATTAAAAAGTTCTGTAACTGGTTCCTATGCTGGACGGAGCATGCATCGATGTATTATTATTAAAACCATACTTATTGCAGATAACAGAACAGCCACTGAGACAGTGATTTAAAAATATTTTGGATATAAACTAGATTTTATCTGATGATCTAAGAGGGAAATAATGATAGTAAAAATGTCTAATTCATCCACTACTCTTCTCACGTGAAGTTTCTTTCTCGAGGAAGCTTGAAAAAGGGACTGTATATGACAGTAGCATCAAGAAACCTGTGCTACAGCAAAGGTTGTATCTGTATCAAAAGTAGGAATTTAATTTATTTTTTTAGTTCCATTTTATTCTACTTTCTGTTTTAACCTCCATTTGAGACCATTACCTTGAGTTTCGTTACAGAGTCGCAGAAAGGTTGAGGTTGGAAGGGTCTTCCCGAGGTCATCTTGTCCAATGCCTGTTCTCAAGCAGGGTCACTTAGAACCAGTTTCCCAGGATAATGCCCAGCTGACTTTTGAGTATCTCCATCTGAGGTGGGAGAGCCCGCAACCTGTTCCAATGCTCAGTCAACCTCACAGTAAAAAAAGCGTTTCCTGATGTTCAGATGGCACTTCCAGTTTGTGCCTGTTGCCTCTTGTCCTGTCACTGAGCAGCACTGAAAAGAGCCTAGCTCCCTCTTTTTTTATGCTCTCCCTTCAGGTATTTACATTAAAATTATCATATATCAACAAAATTCCCTCTGAGACTTATTTTCTCCAGGCTTAAAGAGTTGCAGCGTGCTCTGCCTCTTCTCATAGAGATACTCCAGTCTCTTAATCATCGTCGTGGTCCTTTGCTGCACTGTCTTCCATAGCTCCATATCAAGCTTGTACTGGGGATTTGATTTGATTTCATTTTGGCTTAAAACATTTGTTCTGCGATGACGCATTTTCTGAAAAATCAGCACCATCTAGCACTTCTTCCTTTAATGGTTTCTCTGACTCCATCTAGGGAAACAATAGATTCTTGATTAGAACAGGACAAAGGCAAATTCAGAACTGTTTCTTCCTTTCAGTAATCTGTGGCTCTGAATACTGTTGACAGGATGTCAATGGTTAATGCATGTTCCTTTGCTAAGCTGGTAGTCTTTGCTTGCTTGCTGTGTTTTCCCATAGCCACTTGGGAGCCCAGAGCGAGTAGAACTTGACAGAAATGTTTATGAACTCAGAAAAATGAGGCACTAATATCAAGATCCAGAGCAGCTGGGTGACAGCATCCTACTGGAAGGGAAAGGTGGCAACTGTAAGATCTCCAAAGAAATCTAGAGCTTAAGGGTAGTATTTAGTCACCACCCAGTACCAAGAAGCTGGATGCAGTCACCTTGGCCACTGGGAGAAGTAGGTCAGGCTGAGATAAATCTCTCTACTCATTTCATGATCTGAAAGGAAAGACTTAGTGGACCTAATTTAAGTTGCAGCTAGGTGAAAGCAACCATGTTAAGGCTTGTATAGTAAAGGTAATGTAAAATGAAAATTGGGTTCTTTATGCCTGGAGGTACAAGATTTTTGGAGCCAAAGATCTAATGTTAGGCTGAATAATTTTTGTCATTGGACTTGAAGCATTTGTGTAAATTTACAATTTTTAGCACTCACTAACATAGGTAGTATGATTTATCTGCTTTATCCATAAAAGTCACTTAGGCAATACAAACATGAATTGAGGTGTTTAATGGAGAAGGACACTTTTAGGTATTCAGATAGGAAAACCTCAAACATTTAAATTATGTTAAAGACAATGGACCAAACTCTTGTGATTCGCTTGTATTTGGTGACAAATCTGGCTCCATTTGAGTCAAGCAGTACAGTGAATTACTCAGTTTCAGTACTTCTCAAGGGAGTAGCTGTCAGATATTTAGCTACTTCTTAGAAGTACAAACTCCTTGTTGTTAACAGCTGTTTATAGGTTCCCATCACAAGTGCAACAGTATTTAGGATTTCTGAAATCGGGGGAGCAACATGAAACGTTCAGTTAAAGCAGTGGAAAAATATAGTTTAAATATGCATACAAGAATATAAGAAAACAATCAGTAATGCAATACCACTGAAGAAAATTATTTGAAGTCATAAACAAAAATAATTTGAAGTCATAATATCAGGTAAAAGATATCTATTCTTTCCAACTTACCTTTTTTTAGTAGAAGTTATTTTAGCTATTCTTTAGATATCATTTTTGCATGCAATTTGGGAGATGAAATTGAAAAATATGGTACCTTTTTATGGTGATGAGGACAGATTTTATTTCAAACTTTTGCTTTCCATTACTATATGATAGTCTGTAGGTATCTTTATGCTTCCCTGTTTTCCATAGTGATCAATGCAATAAACCCAGTCTAAAACTGTATGTACAGTCTCATCATATTATAAACTTTATCTGAATCCATGGAGTTAGAGCTCAGCAAGATATGTGTGGGACAGCACGTATAGCAAGAGGCACTCCGTGTATTGTTTCATGCTCTTGTTGCCATATTTATCACTTGGTGTTCTAGGTATGAAACAGTGTCTCTGTGCAGATAACATACTATTCACTGAGTTTTGATATGTAGTTGTATTACTACTGGCAGAAATGATCCTGCAGGATACATTATCCTCTGTCAATTTGAAGGTTTGAAATAGGTTTTCCATGCTCTGGTTTCATCACTGTTAAGGTTTATATGTTAGATCCTAGACCTTTGGAAGCATAATTTGTTTTGCAGATTTCTTTGAAAGTGTTCTCTGTTTCAGTCCATTTGCTTTTTGTATCTTTCCCATTTCAGCATAGTCATAATGTTAAAAATCAGCTAGTTTAAAATAAATTGAAAAACCCAACGGAGTACTGTTTTAGAATTTCAATCATTATAGAGAAGTTTTTAGATTTAGGACATGTGCATGTTTACATGCATCATTAGTATCTTGATCCTTGTTATTCTTTTCTTGGGTGCTAGTCATGTTTTTACCTGATATTTTTTGGACAGGATATAAAGAGTGATAGACTGCTGATAAAATGTTTTTCAAGTTGAAGTATTTCAGTAGTTCTAATTACTATAGACATGTCTGAACTTAGATCCATTGATCATTTCTCTATGAGGTCATGGTGGGATCATCCACTTAATAGTATGCAATGATAGCAGTGCAGAAATAGTTGTAGCTTTTGAACTGCTGTGGGAAAAAAACATTGAAAATAAATACTCATCAAGAATTATTTTAAGTAGTGTATGGCAAAGGTGAAAATATAAATTGACAACAGTCAATTCAGAGAGCTTTCAGAGTAACTTCTATTTGTCCATTTTAGTAGCAGCCACAGTATATGATGTAAACATGACGGGCCTGAATGTAAGCCAGCCAGTTGCCTGCCCCCAGAGCAGCTGGTGAGGACTGGTCCAGTCCTCGAGACATTCCCAGGAATCCTCAGGAGGCTAGGAGGAAATAATAATACTACTACTAATAAAAAAAAAAAACAAAACCATTATGCAGTCCCCAGCTTCTGGGGAAGTGGGAGCAGAAAAAAACCCACATATCTGAAGATGATTTCTGACTTTATCTGGGACTGTGGGTGTCCTTTTCCCTGCACTATTTATTTACATTCAGTAAAACTCAGATGTAGCCTAGGACGTGGGCCAGTTACTGCTGTATTGGAGAATACTATTAGTCCATCGATGCTTCAGAGGAAGACAACCCCCTCTCTTCCTTCGTTCCCTTCACGATGCACCTGGCCCGTTGTGCAATGCTAACCAATGAACAGCTGCTCACAATGAGGAAATTGTGCTCATAAGAAGTAGCTCAGGATCTGACGGTTATTCTCTGGGGAGAAATCGAAGCACTAGGGACTTGTTTCTTGCCAGTATGCTTTTTTTCTTTCACTTGAAAAAGTTGTCTCTGTGTTGAATTAAACACTTTTATCTTCTCTGTTTATGACTTTGTGGAGCTGGTTTCTTTAGAGGGACTCCATTTCCCCATCATTTCCTCCTCCCCTCCCCCTTTTCCCTCTCCTGCTCCCGCTGCCTCCCCCCCAATCCGTCTGGGAGAATTAAGGATTTTACAGCTGAGAAATAACTAGGCATGGGAATAGCTATTTATAGTATTAGTAACTTTTCCTAGCAGTAATGTTTGTCTGCATTAATGTTACCAATGTATATGTAGGTGAGTATGCAGATGTCAATTGGCATATGGGTTCCATTTTACAGAGTGTGTGCAATGTAGCAAGTATCTAGAATATCCTCTCAAGACATTCCCGCTTACTGAGTGTCCTTCCTAAAAACATCTTGTAATACTTTAAAACAAAAAAAAGAAAAAAATCCCAAACAACAAACAAACCACCAAAAAAACCCAACACAAAACCAAACAGGATATGAAAATGCAGTGCCAAAGAGGCAAGTCTTAAGGCACGATTGAAACTTAGCTAATAACATAAAAAACTCCATCTACGAAGGGAAGTTAGTTCTTTGGGCTTGAGAAAATAAGCAGAAACATCTAAACTCTGATGTTGTTCTAATTTGAGAAAGTCTGCCATCCTTCACAGCCCGAATTAGGCATATGCCACTGGGAGAGCAGTCAAAGAAATCCATATAAATAATGAAAGTAGTGAATCTTTTTCTTTCCTAACTATGAAATTCTTGCATTAATTCACATACTCACTGTGGTAAAATCCTTTAAGTATAAACAAATTCAATTCAGAGTGGCTAGACAGGAGTTTCAAAAGTAACTAGCAGCACTTATACTGCTCCATGTAAAAGTTGCTTTTTTTTTTTTTTTTTTAAAAAATTCAGCTGATTCAGATGCTATCTAGGGACATATAGCAATCACTATTAATTTATAAACTCATTATTTTATTGCATATTTCTCTATACCTTCCTGTTTCATCATGAAAATGATCCAACTGGAATACTCTGTCATAGTTCTATTTCTCACGTTAAAATAATTCTTACCAACTCACTGCTGTTCTGTACTGGCATAAGAAAGATAAAACTGCTTCTGGCTTGAAAGTATGTCTGTTATAATACAAACAAATGTGTGTGCTGTTCCATATGAAAGTATACAAAATAAGAACATCTTCAAAAATCTGCTATAGTTGAAAGTTTTTGTGAGTCGATAGAAAACAAGTGGTTGGTAGCAGGCATCAACCTGTTTAGCAGTGGTCCTGGTATTTAGTAGACAATCTACTAGGATCGCTTCAGATACAACTCATTTTCTCTGTTCTTCACCTCGAAATAGCCTACAGACCTCATCTGACAGACAGATGCAAAAAAGTAAAATTATCTCTCTTCCTACCTCATTCTACAGTGTGGAAGAAAGGCGAGTACTTGGACTGATGCTCTGAAGCTAGTCACCGGGGTGCCATTAAATGGAAATCAACCGAGTGGGAAGCATTTGCCTGAAGGCCTTGATATTGTGTTTAAAGGCTGGATTTCAGCAAATTTGTTTGCTCCCATGACTTGTGAACCTGCTTGTAGCCAGTCCTGAAATACCTGTGAACACTTTATTCAGAAACTTGCACTGAATCTGACATTTTTAGTCATAATTATAGCCACCAGATCACAATATCTGAAAGCGTTCCTTACAAAAAGCAGACTTTCTTGGAACACCTCTAGCTGCCTTCAGAACTGGAATTTGTGATCAAATCAGCAGAATCCATGAGTGTCTTGCTGTGACCAGGGAAGCAGGAACTAAAACCTAAAAACAGGCATCCCAGGCCTATTCCTGTTGACATGATTTGGGCCAGTCACAGAGAATGCGTTTGGAGCCTTGAGGAAGTTCTAGCCTACCACACAGCTGATGAAAAGTAATGAATACCATCTGGCCTTGATAATAACTGAAATCATCTATGCCAGCTTCAGAGAAGGCAGCATTCCATCATTTCTAAGCATGCAATAGTCTAGCCAGTTTTGGAGAAATGTACATTACATGCCAATGCCCTCATAAATTATGCACGTGCTTCTTCCTATCTCATCTCATGTTCTGTATCTTTGTTGTAGCAAGATTACAGAGCAGTTGATGGTAACTCATTCTCTGTAGTACCTAGATTCTCTTAGAACGTGTATCATGAGGTGACAGAAGTGGTGTAAGCTCCAGACGAAATACAAATGTTCAAGTTCTTGTTGCTAGATTTCACTTCGGCCTTTGACAGGTTTAAATACATAGTGCATGGGCAGCCCATGCAAGGCAGAAGTGCAACGTAAACGCATTCCTTTGGGAGGTTTAATGCAGCATTTCAAAGGCTATGCTTTTTACCTCACCTGGATATCTTTTTTCCTCTTTGTTATCTAGGACTTCCCAGGACACCTAAACTCCACAGAAATGATGCTATACAATTCAAGCTTGCAGTGGGAGTTTGATGCAATATATTTGCATTAAAATATTATTTATTAATTATAAGATATATTGAACTGTAATGATTTAAAGATATCTTGGTAACTGTAGACTAGATTATTTCATTAGTTATAAAAGTGCAATTCTAGTCTAACTCCGCTGAGGTAGGTAGAAATGCTCTGGAATTCTTGAGTCAGAATCCAGTCTGCAAATGCCACTAGCCACTGAGGCAAATGCAGATGTCATTTTTATACTGATAATGCTAGTACATTAGATAACTTTATCTGCTTCCTGATATTTATATATATATTTACAAGAATTTTATTTTGCTCACCAAAAACTGGGAGATGCTTTTTTTTCTATCACAGCAGAGGAAAAAAATATTTTAATGAAAAAAGAGGGAAAGTTTTTGTGATAGACTTCAGTGAGAGAGATGTTTTTCCAAATCAAACCAGTGTTTAAACCATTTTTTAGGCACTGTTGTAGGCATTCATGCTGAAGGATTAATCTCAGGATTGTAATTATTTGATAAACATATGTTAATTTCCAAAGTTTCCTGCATGGAGAATGGAAATAATTTAGTCTTATCAAACAGCAGCCAGCCTTCCCTTTGCGTAAGTCATGATTTTTGTGTTGATGTGGTGTTTTTCAAACATATGAGCCATCTTTTTGTCTTCAGCATTCCTACTTGGAAATTTTTCTACTTCACGGTTCATTCCTATTGCTGTTCAGTTGCTGTACTACTCTTTCTGATCTTAATTTCCTCAAGGGCTCTTGTTAAATATATATTAGGGTTGAGCATATTTTATTATGCCCTATAAAGGCACCTTTACATATGCAAGCTCACAAGTCATTGTTGCTCATGCAGTTAGACCCACTGAAGTTGAGGAGACCACTTATATCAATAGAGGCATGCAAAATCAACTCTTGAACATCCCAAGTTATGAAATTTAATCTTGTTAGCACAAATCTGTTTTGGGACTTTGTGAGAGAACCTCCATGCATCTGTTTAATCCCTGGAGCTTTTACATCATTTCTCTGAATTAAGTTAATATGATCCACACTCCCCCCCCTGCCCCTTTTGAATCATGGGAGAGTTTAGGATTTTACTTATGACACATTTAAAAGATCAATCCGCAGCCAGTCTCCTGAAAGAAGTACATTGTACAACATATTTCAGAGCATTTGGGAAAATAAACAAATCTATTTGGGTATCATTTATTAGAACAACCTTGTAACCTGGTCTCTTCAAGAAATTGATGATTTTCAAAAAGTGACAAGAACAGAGCTTTGAAAGAGCTCTAGTCTTGCAATTCCAATTGTTTGTTCCTCCAGTTGAGGACCTGGGTTCACTAGTCTCTGGTTATAGTACAGTATCGAAGTAGACTTTTTAATATAAACTATGGTTTTGAAAGGTTTCGACCTTTGTGGAAGATGGCAGACCTCAAAGTAGGCTGTTTATTTGGGATGTTGGCACTTCAGTAATTGCGGAGTGTGTTAGAGAGCTGCACACTTGGACATCTGTCAGCATCCCTGAAAAGTTCAGATTAAGAAAAAATTAGGGTAAAAGTTTTTGGTTTTATGTCTTCATTTAAGGCAATTTGAAATAAGCGTAATTAAAGGCATGATCTTTGGTTTGCTTGAAGCAATGCAACTTCAGGGATCAATGTCAGGGGCTAACTTCTAGTCCTGTTGATGTTAGAGGTAAAATTTGTATTGACTTTTTTCTCAGTGGACATTATTTTTAGTCACTTGAAGTTTGCATCATTTTAAAATACAGTTAAGTAAAGCACCTGCCTAAAATAAATATTACCCCACAGTACTGGGAACAAAGTACAACTTTTTGTTACTGAATCAGAACTGATGGTGGAAAATAACTTGTCTGTCTTGTTCCATAGTCCAAAATATCAACATAAACAGATCTTACACTGGTGTTTATACATGCACGCTATATTCTTATCTAGTAATACTGTTTGTAGAGCAGAAGATAAGATGTACCCATTATACAAAGCAAATGTATCCATATGGCTATTCAACTACGAGCAGGGCAAAAACAATCATCAAGAAATTGCACCACCACCAAAAAAATACCCTTCTGAAATGCTTTGAGAGTCTGTAGATCAATGGTCAAGTCACAATGAATTTTTTTTTTTTTTAATCCTTTAAAGTAGAAAACCAAAACCAACACACACTTCTAGTGAAAGACCTTAAAAACCTCTCTTAATTTGTCTTTGTGAAGGAAAAATTGCTGGTGTTGGTAGAAGGGTAGAATACCTGAGGTTTCTACTGAATGTTATCACTGATACAATCATACACTCACGATCTTTCTTTTGTCACCTCAGAGGATCAGGATTCACCTTATTACAACTTTCTCTTGAAGTCTGTTTCAGCCCAGCATTTACTCTGTATTTTAATTCAGGTGTGGGTTACCGAGTGAGCCATCACTGAGCAGGTTTGAAATACCAATCTGGCAATAGTTTACCTCACTTCTCATTATTCTCCTGACATTTTGTTATGATGTGTTTTTAAGAACATCCAGCTTTTATTTGCAGGTAAACCATTTCCTTGAGCAAAATAGAACATGCAGACCTGATTTATTTCTCATTTCAGCTTCAAATCTATTGATTTCTACTTAGAAGAGTTAATGTATTTTATTTTTTTCCCATCCCCTGTATTACAGGCCAGACTGTGACTGTCACTCACAGCAGTACACAAGAAATGAAGGAAGGGCTGGGAGAGACAAGTTTGTTCTTTTTTAGCACCCTGTATGGGATCCATCTGTAAGTTTAGACCTTGCAGCTCATACGTACTCCTTCAGAGGGAAGTGTTCACCATACTCCCCTATTCCTTTTTATGCAAGAAATACTAGTCACTTAGTCTACAGACTCCATTTAACCTAATACAAAAGGGATTGAGTACTGTCATTGCTTGTTGTAGCAGAGGACTGGATTTAATGGTGTTGAAAGTCCCTTCCCTCTGTTCCGCTGGAAGTCCTTTTCCTCTGTTCTCTTCAACAGCCATTTATTTTTTTCTGCGATAGTGACATATGTGCTGAGAAAACTCTTCTGCTTTATATAACCAACATGCTCACCTACTGCAATATTCACTGCTTTTACATGATGTAGCGAGCACTCTGGCTGTTTTATCTTCCTCCAGCCTCCGTCGAATGTGCTGTTTTTAGGCTTCTTAGGTTTCACAGTGGGAGAGAGTTCTTGAGGGCCCTTTCCCAGATGCAGATTTTTTTGACTGTAAAAGTCTCATGCTTACTGGTGGCTGTTAGTATTTTTCAGGGAAATGAAAAAGTGTTCTCAATTAATTCCTCATGAGCAAAGTTTGTACCACCAGCATATCCATCTACTGAACTTACCAGGAGCACTAACTCACCTTTAGAAATGATCTTTGCAGGGCAAAATGGAATCACTTTTAAAGGAGATCATAGGGAAGCTTGCATTGCCTAGCTTTGTTGATAGAAGGTTCTGATTTTGTTTGTTTATTTATTTATTTTTTTTAGCTAGTGGATACTGATTAAAAAAAACCCCACACCTATAATTGCATAATGTCTGCATCTGCAAATTTTGTGGTTTGTTTAATATATGTATACATGGTCATAGAAGCATATCGTAGAATGGTTTGGGTTGTAAGGGACCTTAAAGATCTTCTAGTTCCAACCCCTCTGCCACGGGCAGGGACACCTTCCACTAGACCAGGTTGCTCAAAGCCCCATCCAGCTTGGCCTTGGACGCTTGCAGGGATGGGGCATCCACAGCTTCTCTGGGCAACCTGTGCCAGTGCCTCACCACTCTCACAGGAAAGAATTTCTTCCTAATAACTAATCTAAATCTACTCTCCTTCAGTTTAAAGCCATTATCCCTTGTCCTGTCACAACAGGACCTACTAAAAAGTCCCTTCCCAGCTTTCTTGTAGCCCCCTTTAGGTACTGGCAGGCTGCTATAAGGTCTCCCTGGAGCCTTCTCTTCTCCAGCCTGAACAACCCCAACTCTTTCAGCCTGTCTGCATAGGGGAGGTGCTCCAGCCCTCTGGTCATCTTTGCGGCCCTCCTCTGGACTTGCTCCAACAGGTCCATGTCCTTTTTACGTTGGGGGCCCCAGAGCTGAATGCAGCACTCCCTGTGGGGTCCCATGAGAGTGGAGTAGAGGGAGAGAATAACCTCCCTCGACCTGCTGGTCACGCTGCATTTGATGCAGCCCAGGATACGGTTGGCGTTCTGGGCTGTGAGCGCACATTGCCAGGTCGTGTTGAGCTTCTTGTCAGCCAGCACCCCCAGGTCTTTGTCCCCAGGGCTGCTCTCAGTCCACTCCCCACCCAGCCTGTATTTGTGCTTGGGATTGCCCCAACCCACATGCAGGACTTTGCACTTGGCTTTGTTGAGCATCATGAGTTTTGCAGGGGTCCACCTCTCAAGCCTGTATAGGTGCCTCTGGATGGCGTCCTTTCCCTCCAGAGTGTTGACTTCACCACACAGCTTGGTGTTGGCAAACTTGCTGAGGATGCACACAATCCCACTGTCCATGTTGCCAACAAAGACACTAAACAGCACCAGTCCTGATACTGATCCCTGAGGAATGCCACTAATCACTGGTATCTACTCCGACACCAAGCTGTTGACTGCAACTCTTTGAGTGCCAATTTCCTAACCACAGAGTAGTCCATCTGCCAGATCCATGTCTCTCCAATTTAGAGACAAGGACATCATGCAGGACAGTGTCAAATGCTTTGCACAAGTCTAGGTAGATTATGTACGTTGCTCTTCCCTTACCTACCAGTGCTGTAACCCCATCGTAGAAGGCCCTGAATTTGTTAGGCATGACTTGCCGTTAATGAAGCCATGCTGGCTGTCACCAATTGCCTCCTTATTTTCCATGTGCCTTAGCACAGTTTCCAGGAGGATCTGCTCCATGATCTTGGCAGGTACGGAGGTGAGACTGGCCTGTAGTTGCCCGGGTCTTCCTTTTTTCCCCTTTTTAAAAATGGGGATTATACTTCCCCTTTTCCAGTCAGTGGGAACTTCACTGGACTGCCACAACTTCTCAAATATGAGGGATAGTGACTTAGTCACTGCATCTGTGGATGCAGAAGCCATCATCAGGACCTGTGGATACATCTCGTCAGTTCCTGTGGACTTGTGCACCCTCAGGTTCCTCAGATGTTCTTGAACCTGAACTCCCACAGCAGCTGATTCTTCATTCTCTTAGTCCCTGCCTTTGCCTTCTGCGACTTGGGCAGTGTGGCTGGAGCACTTGCCCATGAACACTGAGGCAAAAAAGTCATTTAGTACCTCAGCCTTCTCCATATCCTGGGTAGCCACATCTCCCATTTGCTTCTAGAGAGGACCCACATTTTCCCTAGTCTTCATTTTATCACCAACATACCTATAGAAGCTTTTCTTGCTGTCCTTGATTTAATCCTTAAATCTTAATCCTGGACAGATTTAATTCTATCAGGGCTTTAACTTTCCTAACTTGATCCCTCGCTGCCTGGACAATTACGCTGTATTCTTCCCAGGCTGCCTGTCCTTGCTTCCACCCTCTGCAGGATTCCTTTTTGTGTTTAAGTTTTTGTCCAGGAGCCCCTTGTTCTTCCATGCAGGCCTGCAGACCCCCACTGTAATGTCATTTTCCCTG
>JAVJGI010000050.1:90460881-90556872 GCA_035590275.1 Ibycter americanus | reverse complement strand
TGTTTAAGTTTTTGTCCAGGAGCCCCTTGTTCTTCCATGCAGGCCTGCAGACCCCCACTGTAATGTCATTTTCCCTGTCCACCCTTTGATCCTGACCCATAAGCTCTCAGTTGGCTTCTCACCCACCCACCCAGGTGTAGCTCTGTGTGCTCCAGCTGGTCATTGACATAGAGGGCAACACCTCCCTCCTTGTCTCCCCTGCTTGTCCTGCCTAGAGGAACTGCATCCTTCCATTCCAACACCGTAGCTGTAGGAACCATCCCACCATGTCTCCGTGGTGCCAGTAAGATGATAGCCCTGCAGGTGTGCTCACGTCTTTAACTCCTCTTGTTTATTCCCCGAGCTTCGTGCGTTTGCATAGAGGCATTTATGAAGCTGACTGACTGGCTGGAGTGGCTGCAATTCCTTTGTGCTGCTCTTCAGGTGGTCTCATGCTGACTTGTGATCCCTCTCCAGACTCTGGGCATCTCTTGCTGGCACTGGCATCAAACTGGTAGGAGTGGGATGGATAGAGGTTCCCCTCCCACAGCAACTTTAGTTTAAAGCCCTCTTCATCAGCTTGGCAAGCCTATGACTGAAGATGCTCTTCCCCTTCTCTGACAGAAGGACCGCATCAGCCCCAAGCAGAGCAGGTTTCTCAAAGTCTCATGATCTGGATAGCTGAACCCCTGGCTGTGGCACCAGTCCTGTAACCATTTGTTGATTCACCAGATTTGTCTGGCCCTTTGAAACCTTTGACTGGGAGGATTGATGAAAAAATGACCTGTGCTCCAGAGTCCCATATGGCTGCTCCCAGGGCTCTGTAATCCTTCCTGACACTCCTCAGACTGCTCCTGGCTGTGTCGCTGGTGCCCATGTGAAACAGCAGCAGTGGATAATAGTTAGTGGGCTGTACGAGGCTTGGTAGCCTCTTGGAGATATCCCTGATATAAGCCCCAGGTAAGCAGCACATGTCTCTGGAGAGTGCGTCAGGGCAGGACGTGGGTGCCTCCGTACCTCTCAGGAGACAGTCACCTATCGCTGTCACCCGTCGCCTTTTCTTAGGTGCGCTGTTAGTTACACGGGGAGCAGACCAGGCTGCCTTGCTCAGCTCCACTGTCTCTCCCAATGTGACAGGTCTTTCCTTTTCAGTCTGTAGAGTGGCAAAGTGGTTCTGCAAGGGCACCTCAGGCTTTGGGGGAAGTCTCTTCCTCCTGCAGGTCCTTGCCGTTGCAAGCTTCTATTGCTGTGCATTATTGGCCCCCGTCCCTTCTGTGTGCGCCATCGGAGGGGTTTTTGGCTGTTTGCCCGTGGACTGTGGGTCCACTGCAGACTGCGCTTGGAACCAGCTATCTAACTCCTCCTCAGCCTCCCTGGTGTTACACAGCCTTCTCACCACCTTCTGCAGCTCAGCCACCCACTGCAAGAGCTCCTCCACCTGGGCACACCTTCTGCAGGCAGGTCCGCTGCCTGTCCCTGCCCCAGGAGAAGGGTCTGGGCACATCCTGCAGCTGGAGGTCTGCACTGCAGCTTCTCAGCAACTCCATCTGGGTGGGGGCATTGGCCACCGCTGGGGTAGGTGCCGGAGCTGCAGCCTTTGCTCTCAAACGGGTGCCCACCACTCCGCCGTGAGGGTCAGGTAGGATGAGCACCATCCACTTCCTCAGATGGTCACAGAACAGTGCCTGGTTGCTGGGTTATGTATAATTCAAGTCTCTTTGCTCCACCAGTGGAATGTCCCTCTGCTGAAGAGACACCCTCCCATGCAAACTAACTGCTGCTCAAGGACAGACTGGGGTTTTGTCCCAGGTACAGTAAGGAAAATAAAATTGCTGAGAGTTGAAATGCAGTGGGATGACAGAACTGGATCCAAGTGAGCCATTATTCTGTGCTGAGAGAGACTTTGTTTACTTCAAGGCTAATGGGGCAGCATGTTAGCTCTTCAAATATGGATTTTTTTGGAGCTTCTGAAATTGGCACTTGCGTTAGCAAAGCAATGCATGTTAGATGAGTTTGAAAACAAGGAATAAATAAATCTGGGATAACTAGATATGACAAAATTTCAGGGTATTTTTTCAGAATCTGACCAGAGGCAGGCAGGCAGGGAACCTGGTGGGACACACCATCCCTTCCTTTCTTTCTTTGTCTTCCTGATTGTTACATCTCGTTAAGGATTATTTTTATACCAAGAGGTTTAGCTGTGCAGTCGGATGATTTCAAAATTATTCTGCCAGTGTATGCTTAGTCGTCGTTTGTGCATGTATTCAATCTCAGCTTGTGAGGCTGTAAAATACCTGTTGCAAGGAAGCAGATGAGGCACACTTCTGCGTCGCCTGGTGGCACCTCGTGCACAGGTGGCTGCCTAAGTGACCTCCCCATCCCCTCTCCTTCCCCCTCCTGGCTTTGCCTGGTCAGCCTGGCCAAATACCTGCGGGCCCCAGCATGCTGCCCCCCACCCCACCCCCTGACCCACCTGCTCCCCTTGGAGCTGCTCTGACTTTGGCATCGTGATTTTGAAGCCTGCTCTGGATAGCTGACTAATGAGAATTAAATTCCCACACCGCACCGCACCTCCCCGCCCCCCAGCTTTCCCTTTGTACCATGATTATCAGGCTAAAAGCAACATATAATTTAAATTCTTCTTTGAGTCAGTCTTTAAAATCACATTTCTCACCCTGCCTGCTGCAATGCTCCTTCAAAACAGAGAGCATACAGAATTATACCTAATAGGGTAAAGCTAGGTTGCCTTTCATTTCTTGCTACTAAGAAGTAAAAGCGCAAACAGTGATGTTCTGTTCAATAGCTAGGAACACTTTTGACATCTCTATTTCAAGCAAGACTGCAGAAAAAGTAAAGCATCGTGCAAATCATTCAACACTGTGAATTTGTAACAAAATTTGGAATAATGTTTTACTCCTTACAGGCTGCCTTTTTATAGCTTTTTGTAGGGTTCAATATTGTGATATTTCAAAGACATTAAATACACAGGCAAGCTTTTGTATTGGTACAAGAGTACAATAAAAATGATCATGCATTGGCAAACAGGTGCATATTAGATTACACAGAAGTAAGAATTTGCTGTTGAAAGAAGTTCAGAATTTTTAATATTAATGTTTACCAGTAGGTGTTCTATTATTGAGGATTCAAATTACAGCAGTCTTTCTCTTTGCATTGTCATGAAAGTCTGAGCTGAAAATTATACAGAATTTAGAATAAAACTTGTTTTGGTCTGCTTCAGCCCCCTAATTATCAACTGATTTGTGACCACATACTTTTTTCTGTGTGTTCACCCCAAAGCTGCATACACAGAATAATTTTAGAACTCTGTGTGCTCATCTTTCAGGGTATGCATGTATTTCATTTATTGAATAACGTGCTGCGATACTGGAAGATTATGGAAGAACGTGCTGTGTCTGGAATCACATATCTGTGGCAGCTTGAGGCTTGGCCCTTTAAATTGTCTGTAACAGGCAAAACACTGAAAACCCACTGTCATACAAGTATGCCAATATAAAAAGTATTGAACATTTATTTCCTGGCTGGTTTTGTAAGGGCTGAGCATGTACATGTAGCTACAGCCCTTTTTCCTGGGGCCAGTTACTGGATAAAGTCTTTAGTGTCTCCAAGAGTTGGCTGATGTTTTTTAAGACAAGCTTTAAATATCACTACTTAGTGCTGTGAAAGACTTACTAATACACTCATCACTACATTAGTCTTTGGGAAACTATTCATATGGGGGTTATTTGAGCAGTGTCAAATTTTCATGAATAATACATGTATTCATTTTGAATGGAAGGTGCTCTCTGGCACACTCCCAAAGCACGAAACATGTCAAAACTACCTTCATTTATTTGCTGAGTCCCCAGAATCAGTGTTTAGAAGCATGGCTTCGTTACTCCCTTGTACGTTGTATGCTCTTGCAGTCCTTGACTGGGCAAAAATATCAATTAAGTAAGCAAGTTACACAAACTTCAGGATATCATCAAAGCATGGGGAGAACCAAGCGAGTGTTCAAACAAGAGCTGTACTCTGGGCAAAATTCAAATACTACATCAGCTGTATTCCTCTTGAGGCCAATAAATGTCATTTAAAAGTGAATTGGTATTTGACGCTTTTGGGAATTGTCTTCTCTCTGAGTGTATTCCAGTGCAGTGTGACTATTTAGGGCTGTTCTCATGTATGAAAATGTTTGGCATTTGAAAAATAGCTTTTATATTTGTATTGGGTATTTATTCGTGGTTCTTCTTCACGTTACTTTAAGATTAATCTCTGATATTAAATTGGGAAGCCATCTTAGGTGAATTTTGCAAACGGAGTTGCAAAACGGCTGCAAATGCTGCTTTTTCCCATTCTTGCCCAGGGCACAGATTATTCCTGTCACCGTATTTTTTGACAGAAAAGGAACAGTAAGTCAGCCACTTGCTCATATAAGAAAAGAACGCTTGCAGTGTTTCTCTTGTTGCTGAAAGAAATAAATCCTCCCTTGTTTCATGAAATCTGACTGCTTTTGCAACTTTTAGATTTACAAAGTAAAATGCCTCTGGAGTTTTTCGGAGCAAAACAGTGATTTTGGTGGGATTTTGAAAGGATGCAGTAATTTGTTCAACTTTCACAAGAAAAAGTCCATGTGCGTTTCTCCTGGAAGTCAGAACAACTTCTTCCCAAATACTGCAGTAGCTTTGCCAGTACTGCTGAAAAGGCAGCACCTGGGAATGAGGCTCATCTGTGTAGGAAGTCAAAAGCTCTGTTCCAGGTATTTATTTCAGAAAGACTTTTTCTCCTTGACCATTGTTTTTGGTTCCATACTTGAATGTCTTTTTTTCCCAGCAACGTTACTTGCCTGTGGTTTCTCTGCTGTTTCTTTTCCACTTCATTTCAGGCTCTTAATCTGCAAATTGATGATCCATGATTGAATGTCTGCATGGTTGTGAATCTTCTAATGCCTTAGTTTTTTTATTTAAAAAAACCCCAAAACAACAACAACAAAAAAAGTAAAGTAAGTAGTGTCTGTCATCTTAGAAGCTACAGCTTCATTTTATCTTTTCCAAAAGCACTTGGATTGGTAAGAATACAGCCAGGCAGTGCAGTAGATGCAAGTTGAAAAACTTAAGAGTGAATGCAGTTCAGCAAATGATACACAAGGTCAGTGCCACCTACTGCCTGGTCTTCTGCATTCTGTGTATCAGTGCATGTGCCAGTGTTCTGGTCTTTCCTCATCATTTTCCTGGTCATGGTCCCATCTCCTAAGACAGCAGGGTCCTGCTCCTTGCCCTTTTTTTTTTTCTTTTTTCTCCGTACATTGCCTACACAATCATTGCTTTTATTTTACATTCAACAACAGTGTACATGAACGATGAGCCTTTTCGTGTTTAAAGCAATGGTGGCCATTCTTGCTCTGAAGTGACACCTCAGCACTCTCAATGTCTGCTCTTTTCAGTCTGCTTGAAGTGTTTTTTGTGTCTAGCATGAAGTCAGAAACAATTTTGATACTCGACCCCATAGATTACTGACAGCCCAGTTCTGCTTTACTTTCTGATGTTGCGTAACACTATACCGCTCAAAAAAATTCTATTTAAAATAACGTGACTACTTAGCACGGATCCTGCAGCTCATAGGCATGCTAAGAAGTATTCTGTTTCACAAGTGGTCCCTTTGAAGTCAGTCGACTTACACATGCTTACATCATGTCTGAACTTGGTCCGCTGTGTTTACAACATGCATATTTGATATTGCACAGTGGGTGTACATAACTTTTAAAATAATAAAATCTTTATTACTTTGAGGAGTGTGCACATTAAAGAACAGATTTTCATTTACATCAAGGCTCATTACACTCCTCTGGCTATGCAAAAGGCCTTAAAACTAGCATAAATTCCACTAAAGACCAGCTGAAAATCCCTTTTCACAGCCAACGTTGCGTAAAATGGTGCTGTGTGTAAACTGAAATAGAGACCTTCCAAAAGGGTTTTTTTAATTTCAAGGGAATATTTTCTTTTTTTTTTTTTTATTTTCCTGGTGTAAGTATACAATGGAATTACTCACTGTAACTTTCTGTTTATTTTGAATGTACGGTATACCATCTTACAGTAAATCTTTTATGATGAGCAGTTGACCTTTTTTATCCCTATGAGTTTCAAATCAAATGTTAACACTTTTTCTAATTACCTGTGTAGCAGTGCTCATATAAACAGCAAAAAGATTGCTTATTCCTTGAATTACTCTGAAGAAGTAAGAGCAAAAAGAATTATTCCAAACTTGTGATGTCAGTTAGAATCTGTTTTGTTTGGGTTCCCAGTTTGGGAAAGGAAGGTAATGCATAAAAACGTATTTTTGAAGAATGTAGGGGTGGACCTTTATGTCTAAACCTTCTCAAATCTATACTTTCTTGGTTTTGAAACTCCAGTTCTGGCCCATCTGCATAAAATAGCCACTGAAGGGGCTACAAAAATAAACTACTGGAGCTTCAGCTTCTGCAGCTAAAATAATAAACTCCTAGTAGTATATATGTATTAGTTATTACCTGATAAAGAAGTATCACCTTTTGAAGATGACCCTGTATTTGAAATGCTGGACAAGAACTTGTGTCATCTGGATCCATTTCTTGACTGCAGCAAATTCCTTGCTTGACTCTTACAATTCGCTTAGTCTCTATATATCAGTCTGTCTGTCTGTCTACCTGTCTGTTTATCCATCTGCCACGCAGAGGTCTGAGGGTAACGCCACTTACGCTTCACATGCAAAGGTCTGCCTAATATCTGTAAGGAGCTGCTAGAGTCGGGGCAGATACTTTTTGCTATTGCCAGTGCTCTTCCCCGATTTTTCTTGTTATTCCTCCCGCAGGAGGAGAAGAAAATGGTTGTTGCAAGTCTTAGGGGAGAAGCCATCTATATGAAATCAGTGTATATCTGTACAGCGATGTTCAAAGACGTTTTAGTGGGGGGATTTCCTGTCTTTGTGTAGAATCTTTTTTGTCTTTTGGTCATAATGGTATATTTATCCATACCTAGCTAGTTTACAGCTTTCCTATATGGTTCCTGAATGCATCCTTCTCATCTTCTTCCTTTTTCTTTTTAACCGGGAAAATAAGCAGTGTATTGGAAATTTTTCTTTATGTGCTGTAGGCTACACTTAAACATTGAGGTCTCAGTAATTTGTGTTTTTAATGGATAGGGGTTTTTCCTTTTGGGTCATTTTCACAGAGCAACTTAGGTTGTCCAAACATATTCTGAAATACATTGGGGATTATGGTTTCAACACATGTGTGCCTAGGGCCAAAGTATGAGTAACATGAAATTTTGTTCCATTCCATGAACAAACCACTATTTTGTGGTGTAATACAAAACATATCTAAGCAGTTTAGATCACTATCAGGCATTACAACGTTAGGCTTTCTATTTATGTGAGTACCCAAAGCTCATTAGAAGCTCATTTTGTAGCTCCAGGGAAGTAAGAATAAAAAGCAGTGAAAAATAGTACATTGTATTCTGTTCTAATTATACTCTATTTACTGTACTTACTAGCATATATCAAGTGTATAATTTTATAGTTGCAGAGCCCAACTTCCAAAACTTGTGAAGTCCAGGATTGTTCATAAAAGTATTGTGCATGCAGTTTAACTGTGCAACTTTGACTGCATGAACAAACTGGCTGTTTGTGCGTGTGGGCAGACTGCTGGCCCCTGGTCCCTTCATGCCATAGGAGCATCCCTGAAGAACCGTCTTCCAATTCCTCTTCTCCACCTGCTCATAGGCCTGCAAGAAAGTCGGTGGTTGCCGGTCCCAGAGGGAACATCAGAAGGAGGCAGATAGCTCTGAAATATCAGACAGAGTTTGCAAACGTAAGCGATCAGATTCTGGCTGTGGATTGTGACTGTTCAGCTCTGTGCTCTGACTGGTTGGCTGAGTCTTTCTCAGCAGTGAAAAATCTCAGCAGTGCTCACTTTGGTCGTGCAGGTGGAGGTTTCACGTCTTCATCGGACTAAGTTTGTGCATGTGGGAGGAATCCTCATGGGTTGACATAACCTGTTAATGTATGAGAATGGCATAGATAGTAGAGGAAGGAGTGGAAGCAGGACGTGTCCTTTGTAAGGGACGGTATTTTTAATTGCTGCTTCTTGTCCTGTCGAGGTTTCCTTTTAAATTACAACTTTGTGGCCCCTTTGGCATAATGGTCTCAGCTTTTAATGAAAGGATGAATGCAGAACACAGCTGTAGACAAGTAGTAAAGCTTCTGCTCCTAAGGGCAGAGAGAGGGAAAATAACACCATTAGGTAATAGAAAACACAAGGTTTTGGAAAACCTAGATAAAAACCAATGATAACCTTCACCTTTCCATGCTCTTACCCCTCACTGGAAATGACTTTCTGTAGTAAAAGGATAAGTTGCATAAAGCCAACAAAAACTGAGTGTTTACATTTTTTTGGTAATGTAAAATTAATGAGCCATTCCCCCAATAGTATGAATAGTAAAAAACTTAACGCAGGTGTGCAGTAGTAGATTATAAGCACACTTCACAGGTGGTTTAATACACAAGGCTGAAACACACCCAGGACGTATGCTGAATCCTAGCGGGGCACGCTCAATCATGGCTTATACTATAAGATAGTATTTAACAGTGTTCGAGATTATATAGCACTTAGTTTAAAATAAGATGTGTAAGCTTGTTGTTCTAGCAGAACATGTGTTTTAAAAGAAAAGCTGTGCGTGAAAACATTCCTTAAAATCCAAATAGCACAGTCCCTTCTTCATGCTCTCAGTGTAACATATTACAGCAATAAAAGGAAAGCACCATGCAGTAGACTGAAAACAATATGCCTGCTCCACAGAATAAATGTCTGTTTATTAGTCTGTCTTCTTGCGTATTTCAGTGCCCGTAAACCCATGGATAGCGAGAAGACACCACTAAATTAAACCACAGATATTTATCCCCAAATTAAGGTCACTTTCACTTCTATGCTGTCTTCTTACTTATTTTAATTAGTGAGTACAAGCTCTGTTTTTCTTCATCTTTAGCCTTCTTTCAGGTTTGCTGTTATGCACCTTGTTATAAATTCCTTGGCTTCCAAGCAGAGTTTTATGAGCGTGGAGCATTGTATTTAAAAATAAAGATTCTGAACACCCATATGTTTTGAGGTACAATTTCTTTCCTCAGAGGGTATATAACACATAAAACAAAAAAGCCTATTTTATAATGGAAATCTGAAAACAATCAGTGAGCCTCTTGTTCAAAGTAACACCAGGTTTTCTTTAATTTTCAACAAATTCAATTTTCTTTAAAGTGCCGTTTATATGCCCATGTTGAATTATAATAGTTAGTAGTAATTTATTGGGTATATTATTCCAGAAATTTTTCTATCTTCTACCTTTGACCCTAGGAATGCGATAGAGGGGGATGAAGAATGTATGATCCAGTATGACACAATGTACAGTGCAAGAAAAGAAACCTTACAGTAGAAAGTTTATCTAGAAAAGGCACATTGATTGCATTATTTTAACTTTAAAATAAATAATCACTTCCATATTGTTTATGCACTATGAGACTACTATCTATTATTGATTTTATTTTTTTCCTTTTTTTTTCTACTAAGCCTTTTTTTACAGCCACTGTATTTTCTTGCATGGTTCTAGGAGGGGGTCATTGTAACACACAACCTGAGCATTTTGTCCCAGTTCAAAGCTAGCGGTAACAAATGGAAAGTCTCCGCTGTCAGCTTAGGATGAAGGTGATAATATTGTCTCTCTGCTAGTTCCTCTGTATAAGCTAAAGGCTTTGTGACAGGGTTTGGATTTTTCTTAATGTTTTTTAAATCTTGAACTTTTGAATCTTTTTGAACCTTTTCAAGTCAGAGCCTTGCTGTTGTTTTCTTGTAAACTTTCTGTTTTAAGTCAAGTATTGCAAGACACTGTTTGTTTTCACAAAACCAGAATCCACCAATAGCAATTTCCAAGACTAATAGTGTAGAAATACTGTATTGAGCTGGGGTTTTTTTGTTTTTTTTTTGTTTTGTTTTGGGGTTTTTTTTTTGTTTTGTTTTTTAGTATTTGCCTCCTGTAGCATGAGGTCTGACGTAGAACTGCAGGGAAACCAATACTTACAAACCTATCTGCATGCTTTATGTCTGGCATCAGGACTTTGCCCCATGTCTTCATAGTGAAGTCTCAAGAGGCAACGATTTAAATGAAGAAATAATGCATCTTCCTTCCTCAGCCTTCCTCATGTGACTGGGAGTGAGGCTGTGTGATTCAACGAAGTTGAAATCTCATCCCTGTAGTTAATCTTGGCCCTTATGAGGGTGAGACTGACCAGGCAGACGGATTCTTGCTCTTGTTTGAGGGATTTCTTTGCTCCTGAAGATGGATCACACTGATATTTGATGAACATTTTACCAGACACGAAACAGGGTTATTTGAGATCTGAGAAATATTTGAAACACATAGAAAATAACAAATTGGAAGATTTATACTAAAATACTCCTTAGCCTGATTCAAGGGAAAATACATAGTATTGCTGCCTGTCAGTCCCTCTTACCCGGCACTGTTGTAGAAAAGACCATGAGCCCTGGGAGAAGAGCTTCTATTTTCTGTGGCCTCACAAAAATTTGATAATTCAGTTTCTCTTTCGTCTCTCCTCAGCTGGGAAACCCTTTGCCTAACCTTTATCTTTGTGCATGACAGACTTGCCGTTTTCAGTTGCCAGAAACAGTAGTGCCAGGGCAGCTGATTTAGCAGTTTCATTCCCTCTGGGCCACCCAAAAGAGCAGTTTCTGCTACCCCGTACTGTGTGAATTGGCTGTCAGCCTATAGTCAGGTGAACTCTGCTTCTAGATGTGCTCCTCCTATGCCACTGCCATCTTTCCAGTAACACATCATCACTCCTGCGCTGTTTTGATGATACAGCATGTTTACAGATCGCTGGAGCGGCAGAGCCCTTTGGCAATGTGTTATTGCAGTACATCATGGGAGGCAGCTATTCTGAGTGCGTTTTACTGCAGGGGTGCTTTCATCTTAAGCAGTACAGCAGATCTCAGGACTGCCTTAGAAAACCGTTGAGACAGATAAAATGCTATCTTCAGAATGACCCATAAATGACAGAAGCGTGTACGTGCAATGTCCGAGTCGCAGAGGACCAAGCGGCGACTGTCTTTAATGGGATCTCTTGTACAGCTCACTCATCCCCTCCAGGATCCCTGGGCAACAAGTATTTGCGTTCTTTCTCATTTTACAGTGTAACTGCAAGATCACTGTTTATTGAGAAGTATTCTTGTTTTGTTTTAATCATTAGGTGGCTTTTAAGATGTGGGCGGAAGCAGGCGCGGCAGCAAAGGGTGTTTGAGCTCTGAAGACGGGGAGCATGGTAGCAAAGAACAGCGCTTTGGCTCTGTAAGAGGATACAGACCGGACGGCAGGCCCTTGGCGCCGCGGGAGAGCACTTTATGTAACGCGAGAGATAATCAGCATGTGGCTGGCATCACGGCTCAGTAACGCATACAATGAGATGGGGAACAATTGCATTCCCTTCTCTCTCTCTCGCAGAGGTTACGGTGGGGAAATCCCTTCTTCTCACTCTGAATAGGCATGTGATATTAGATATATTTACTGGGGGAAGACAGGGATCCAATTCCATTGTGCTAAGCTTTTTATTTGTCTTAATTTATTTTTCAAAAACATGCCCTTTGCTCGCTTGCTACTGTTGGGGGGACAGACTAAACAATTCAAAGCTTTCCTAAGAAAAAGAGTAACTTTTTAATCGCTGCAGTGAGCAGTACTTTTTGGCAACACTATAATGCTACCAAGAGGCAATTTTAATAAAACAGTCCAGTGCTTCAGAAGCTGCTGAAGTACTAGCAATTTTAAGGAAATAAGGGGATATATTTCTTTCTCCGCTTCTCTTTTTTAATCTTTAAAAGAAAACCACAGTGCCCCTTTTGTGCCTCTTAAGTGGGCACAACTGTTGATTTAAAAGAAAGACGAGCTGGTCTTTATGGTTAAGCTTTTCAGTCCAACACCCTCTTTTAAAAAGCAAACCACTTTAAGGTTTTGTTTAAGGTTGCTCTTTCAAATCCCGAGGGACTGGAAAAGGTTGGCTGTGGAAGGGCAATTTCCCCACACCAAAGTTTCTTTGGTAGGACTCCAGGAAGGCTTTGGGGCATCCTGATTTCTGTCCACTCCTTGGCTTATAGTATTTCCTCCTTGTCTAGTGAATAGATGAACTATTTTCGCTTGCTTATGAAGATACAGCCTGATGTATGTTTTGCAATAGTTTTTATGCCGGTGTAAATTCAGGTATGCCAGCGCCAAGGAAAACAGAGCAAGTTACACCATGATATCCATCATTCCTTACCACACCAATCATCTGTCTTATTGGGTAACAAGTTCAGATGGAGTCTTGTCATTCAGTGTATCAGAACCTTTCAGATTAATTTGTACTATGTGTAATATTGTAAATTGCAGGGGTAAGGTAGAAACAGAGAATAATTTGTAATTATCTCTGACCATTTGGTGGCTGCCATTGGATTACCATTTGGAGCGTGTGATTAATAGGCCTCATTTCCAGAATCTGGAACCTGTGCATATGCAGTTTTACACAGGCAGGTACCTAAACGTGCATTTCCAATTTACCAACTGATTATAAAGTTGAAAGATTCCTGCAATTACAGCATTAAGAATATTAGTTAAAATATGTAAGTATATAGTGCAGTACCCCAGTAATTGCAAGTACCTAATGTTGATCCTAGTGAAAGCAATGTATGAATGCCTGCTTGAAGAACAGTTTGCACTGTTCACTGTAAAAATGCACGTAAAAAAGTATTGCAGTCAAAAATCAAATCAATAAAGATTACTCATGTAAGTATATATTATATAGGTGAAATATAATTCTAATGCACACATACAGCTAAAACAAGTCTTGAGATACAGGATGAATTGAAAAATGGCTAGCTGTAACACATGCAGTAGACTTTCCGGAGAAGTTTTCCAAATGCTGTGGTTAGCAATTGAGATCTATAGCTCATTTTGGGTAGAATGCAACTTCTCTTCAAATCAAAGCGAAGATATCCATTCACTTGAATGAAATGTCAGTTATACCCTAGGAATGAAATCCTTTCTTTTCCCCCTTCCTTCAGTCCTGTCTTGGCCTTTTATACCTTTTTTGGAGGCCCCGAGTGTCCTCCAAAGTGAGTATGTATACATGTATGTAATTTGTCATACATGATAGACGTGTTTATTTCAAACCTCTTTATCAAAAAGTAGCCTCTGTTTGAGTAGGCCTTTTGCATTTTAAAGGCTAGTGAAAAAATAAATTATTCTCCATGGCGTGTATGCAGTTGACAGTTCTAAAAAAATTAACAGTTAAATTTTTCCCTGTTCATAATGAGGTCTGGTTTAGTCCTCCTCAAAAACTGGCCTACAACTGATGTCATTGCCTAGTGGATGATGTCATTTATAGTGGATGAGCTATCCTGGTTTTAAATTCAGCTATGGTTCTTTTGTGAAGTGTGCACTAGAGACAGAAAGACCAGGTAAAATATATATTATAACTTTATTACATTTCAGTTATTTACAGCAATAGCCTGTCTGTCTCTTTACTGAGAAGGGAAATTCCAAGTCCGGTATTAGGCTTCTGTCAAAGGGCTGATTAGGAAGTGGTCTTTGGTGGTGGAGAAAAGTGGTCTGGGATGCCCTGGCTTTGCTAAGAGAGTTACAGAGTATAGGACTGTCACAGCAACACGGTGAAAGTGTTTGGGCTGAGGGTTTGTTCTGAATTTTTTGCAAGGTACAGAGGACTTGCTCCTCTTCCAGTCCAGAACCTTTTAGATTAATACATGTTCAGTATGGAATAGCAGTAGATAAGAATAGCTAGTTGATTCCCAGTTTTGGATAATGTAGCTCTGCCATCCCATCTACTTCACTTCCATCTTGTTCTTCCTCTCCTTGTTTGTTTTTCCCTTTTTAAAAATAGATATTTAGAACACATTTTCTTGACTGCATAGAGGTCTTGGTGGGAGTCAGCAAGTATTAGAAGAGTTACCATACTT
The DNA here is from genome assembly GCA_035590275.1 of Ibycter americanus. Taxonomy (NCBI): domain Eukaryota; kingdom Metazoa; phylum Chordata; class Aves; order Falconiformes; family Falconidae; genus Ibycter; species Ibycter americanus. Next base: position 90,542,861 of record JAVJGI010000050.1, on the reverse strand, counting down.
CATTTTCAACCTCTGTCCTGGTTTAAATTAGTTTTCTTTTTCTAACTTCGAAAAAAATATTTTCAATTGAATTTCAAAATTTCTCTCTATTCTAGCGGTGTAATGACTGTAGATTGAAATCACAATGAAGACAGGCAAAAAGCACCATATATGGAAAGAATTTTCCAGTTTATGAAGTAGGTGTGTCCGTGCACATTTTGCTTGGCCTTAAGTGTGAGATTTGTTTTACCTTGAATAGTTAAAACAAAGTTGCTTTGCGAATGTAGGAAAGAGAGCACTCTGCAGGCCTAGGGTTATTCAAGGCAACTATCCAGGGTTATTTCTGAGTAAAATGCTACAGTTTTCTACCTAGAGCTAATATATCGGCTAAGCCATGGGCTGTTATTGCTCTTGAAGTGAGGAGTAAGAGTGACCCTTTGTATCTTTCCCTCCCTTCCCTCCCTTCCTTCAACAAACCTTGAGGTTTCAGGCAAAGAGTTGGGTTCCTTTTAACCCAATGAAAAATACCCACTAGATGTGTAGCTCCAAGGACCCCAGTGCTGAATCAGAAATGAAAACATTCCAGGGTGAAGGAGAGACAGTGAAACTTCAAAGAACAGTGATCAGGATAGATTTTTCTTAAAAAAGCATAGTGAATGTTGTCTTCAAATGGGTTGTGTTGTTGATAGGTACTTGAAAATTTTCCCAAGTGTTTAGTCGTGTAGGGAATTGTACCTTCATATATACTACAAGCAAAACATTTTTACGTGAAAAGGTATCTGTTCATTTAGCTAGGTGGTGGCTTGTCCTAAGTTTTATTTCCAACTGTATCAGTAGTATGGATCTTACTTGAAAATTAAAGAAATTACATTAAAGTAATTTTATGAAATTTTATTACATGTATTTTTTTTATGACATACATTTACAAGTAAAAGTAGTAATATTTTATTCTCTTGAGAACCTGTTAGAAAACAGGATCTAGTGGCAAGCTGTGTTCTGCTCTTCTGTTGCTTTTTAACTTCTCAACTCATGTACCTTCTGTCCTCAGCTGCACTTGTGCAGCCCTACTCTTTATGGTGTACATAAATGAGAGCACTGGTTTTGTATTTGTCAGTTAATTAAAAATTCTGATTGGATGCGTCAGACAACACCTTTTACAGCCTATTGTCAGAGTTGTTCTACAGTCGATTTTAAAAGGAGCTGACCAAAAAATTAAGGAATGTGCTTCCAAGTGAAGTAGGTAAACCTAGGTATCAGTGTCCTGGATGGACCCTGTGACAAAAATTTATGCGTAACAGAGTTGTCTCTGAAGAACTAATAGTGAAGTACAGTAAAAGCTAGTTTCTTACAAACCCATTTGCTGTCAGTTAAAAGGCATGATCAGCATTAACCAAGAAAGCAGATCTTTTGAATTAGAATTGGCAGCTCTTAGACTAATGAAGAGCCACATTTCTCGGCTTGCGGTGGATGGGAATTTCTAGTTATTTCTTCTTCATTTTCAAATGAAGGAGAAAATGTTAGTGCCAGCAGGATGAAAAGGTGTGTTGGTGTTAACGTTGCATCTCAGGTTGTGGAGTCTGCTTTTTTTAATCTAAGAAGAACTATGAGATTTAAGAGGTTTTGAACCTTTTTGAGTCCTTCAGCATTGCGTAGTGATTGAATGTTTGTAAGGGGCTTTCTGGTTTTAATTATGTGCAATTTTTGTCTCTATTTTTGTCTTTTTAATCTGCATGTTATTTTGTAGGAAACTCCTAAAATGCCGTTGGCAGATAAACATGGTGTAAATAATGTTTTTTGGTTTTCTTAGATCAAAAAATATCTTATTATCAAAAAATACACAGTATTTTTTGGTTTTCTTCTATCTTATGATAATGATTAAGGTTTTAGGTTTGTAGAAACGTGTTTACCCAACAACTTTGGACAGAAAGCCTCAGCGGAGCGAACATACTCTGCTCTATTTGGTTTATGCCTCTGTTGGTTGCGAATATTGCAACTGACCAAAGGCTATTAAAACACTTTTAATCTAAGTTGAGTTCATCATTTATGCAAACACTTGACCAACCTGATGAATATTTATAATAAGCACTTCAAAACTTGAAGTATGTTTTTTTAAATTGTTTTTATTTTCCTGTCAAATATAATTATGATTTAGGCAGAGTGAGTAACTCCAAAGACATGTTTACAATATAAAAGATGTCCTGGGGCTTCTTTCCTTTATTGTATGAACACCAAAACACAGCACAAATCTTTATGCTGTCCATGCTTACATGATTTACTGTTTTTTCCTCCTTTACTGTAGCTGTAGCACTGAAAAAATTGCCATTTTTTTCCTTAAGATAGAATAAACTGTTATTTCAGCTTCATTAGAATACTTTTTTATTTTTAGTGACTCCAAGAAATACGAAATATGAGCACAGGCGTTAAGGGGATCTTACGGCTGTGTAGCAAAACATTTGGGACGTGGAAGGCACTCTTCCTTCTTAAGTGGTGTTCAGGCACATCTTTATGTTTGATCAAATTTTACTTGTCCTTCCACAGCCAGTGTAACTTCTGTAGAAGCTACCAGATACAACTAAAATTATTTAAGAAAAAAAAAAAAAAAGCAGTAATATAGAGTCCACATAGTAGTGGATAAGATTTATTCATCTGTGTTGTTTCCCCCGCCCCCCCCATATGGTTTCCCTAAAAGACACTGAGTTACATCAGTAAGTGCCTCAGACCTCCATTGTATGAAAGAAGACATTTCTGACTGAGTTGGCACTTGTAATGTTTAGATATTTCTTGGAAAAAACCCAACCCATAGCAGTCATAGAAAAAGGAAATTGTGCTTTATCCATACAAATATATCCTGAAGACTGCATTGTGGGTCTACATTACTGGTACTTATACTGCTGTGTTAATTATAATACTTTTTCCTGAATGATTATTACTCCTCTTTTCCCCTTCTACATTTAAAATGCAAGGTCAGAGACCAGGTTACGCAAATCGGTTTTGGGTTTTTTTAAATCTTTGATAGCAGCATTATCAAGCTTTTGAAATTTGGATGCCGGTCAGGTGGAAGTAGGCAGATATGAAAACTCTGCAAGCAATTGCAGTGATTTCTGCAGCAGGAATCCCACACCTGCAGAATTCCAAGAGCCCTGGCTATTTGTTGCCCTTTGAACCTTTGCTTTTGCTTTTCCTTTAACTGTTGTCGTTCAATTGAATGTACAGTCGCAGTCTGTGGAAACGGACAGATGCTGCATGTATGACAGTGTGCTGCCAGAAATGGAAATAACACAAGAAAGGGCAGCCTTGGATGTTGCATCCAGCTGCCTGCTGTGATTTTTCCACTGAAGCACTAGGGGGATTAACCAAATGCACTGCCAGTTTTACATGATCTGTGACAGGCTCTAAAATGGAGGGTTTTGCATTCTTCTGTCTAGTGTCCTTTCCCTACTCTCTTCCTTCCCCCTTTTTGGCATCCACTTCTACTGCTGACAATGATAATGCTCGGCTAACTTCAAGTTTGTTGTTACTCTCTTTCAGGTGAGGTGAAAGCTAGGAGGGAAAGGATCTCTTAAATGAAAAACGTTGATTTTGTTTGGCCCTGTAATACTTGTGTTTGTGGGAGACTCTACAAAATGACTTTGCTAGCAGGGGTGTTTATTCTAACAGTGAACATTAAGACAGTAAACTGATAAAATCAGAGGGATCAAGCCTCTAGCGCTGCTATGGGTATGAGTGGATGAGTGACGTACCTGTGCAGTATACTGCTGAAGTAATTTCCCTGTTCTGTGTGCCAGTGCAACGGGGAGGTGGGGTCTGTGCCTACTTTCTCTTTCTTTGGGTTTCTGGGGTTGGGAATCCTCTAGTATGTGGGCCTCACATTTCTGAGAACAAATTATTGTAAGCAGCATTGACACAACTGTGTGGCAAGGGGGAAGCCTTTTGCTCACCTTTTTGCAGTTGTCCAGTGACAGCTTAGAAACATAGCTGTAAGAGGGTGTCACTGGATAACGGAGCCTGAAGAAGTAAATGTCTTTTTGTGCGTGACTTGGTGAGAATTATGCTCTTCACGTCGGGGAACCGACATAATATCATGCAATATCTGTGTCTGCTATAAAGTCACTAGCCCATCTCAAATACCAATATTAGGTTTGCTGATTGTCCTTAAAGACAATTCTGGAATTCCCAGGGTGCCCGCAGAAATTATTCAGCGGGTGATGAAGAACCCCAAACAATCTGTATATTGTTACCAGACAGTGAACAGAAAAGGAGTCTGTTTTTAAATTGTTCAGGGTTTTTTTGATTCATTTACCATGTTCTGGGAGAAGCGGTGGTGGTGAAGAGGAATAGGTAGGGAAAAAGTGACCAAATCTGAAGTTAAAAGTTTAAAAAATTAAAAATAGTCTGAAAATTCATATACAAGCTAAGTATGCACCACGGAATTGTGCTGGTTTTCCATGCAGAGGTCTTCCTCACACAATTGCTCTTTTGAGAGCCTCCTTGGGACTGATCAGGTACTGAAGCGCAATACAAGAGAGTGAGCATCTGTCTAATACTTATATTAGTAGGTCATTGAAGTGAATGGGTCTCTGTATTAGCAAAGTTAATTGTATCCATCACTGCTTGTAGGATGGAATCCTGTATGTGCTTGCCAAGTGTGAATGCATTTGTCTGAGAAACAGAGGTTAGAAGCACGCAAGTTACAGTGAGCGAGGACTGGCTATTTGAAGCTTAAATTATTGTACTCAAATGTGTAATCTGCTTTTCACTTGAACAGCCCAAGGTTTTCTGCCTGACTCTGATCAGTATCCTTCAGAGAACACAAAGAACAAGTGTCCTTTTGAAAATCTTACCAAATTTTTGCTAGAATATAAGAATATAACCAAATCTAAAAGGCTCATTTAGGTTAATATTCTATTTTCATGAACGATCAGTGGGAGATCATTTAGGCAGCAAGTGGCAGGTATATAGAAAATAATCCTTCCCCTGTTACATCACAGCGTCTCCTGGTAATAAAACCTCCTGGAGGCATGGTTATGCTTCGAGAGTTTTTATGTGGGGGGATTGGAAGGGCAACAGTACGAGTTAAAGAGTGTTCCCTGCAGGTTTACAATAAAATCTTTTACTGGTGATTGTCACCGCAGAAATAGCAGCAGTCTTGGAGCCTTGGGGAAGGCATGCTTGGTTCTAGCTTTGGGAAATCACGCCATTTTATGAAAGCCACAGAGATTTGGAAGTAGTGACCCAGTGACCATTGCTGGTAATCTCCTATTAGCCCTCTGCGTAATGGATGCATTTGTTTCACAGTCTAATGGACGAAGGGAAGGTTTTCGGATAGTTTTGAAGGCCAAATACTCTTCCTTTTGGCTGACAGTCATTCCTCCAGATCATACCTGAAGTTTACGGGCAAGAGAGAGTAGTAAGTTAAGCTGTTGATGCTGATATTCTGGGGTGAATAGAAGTTTTCAGGTTTCAGGGCTGTCAGGCTTAGTACTGTAATGAGAACCACCTTGAAACAAAGGGGATTGAGAATAAAATCTGTCAGTCATGTCCTTCATTTTGCCAGCCTAACAATATTTGGGTTTTGTATTTTTCATTTTTTTTTTTTTTTGAACGGTTTAATTCCTGTGGACATAGGAGGGAAGGACAGATTGTTACAGCTGTGGAATGTCTGGAAAACAGTTCACTTCAAATCAGGACAGTTTTGCAATTCTGTCAATGGAAAATACTGCCACTGAATGAAAAATAAGGAACATTTGGGGAGCCTCAAACTAAAACTCAGAAATATGTCACTGTCCTGAAAAAGAAGTGTACATGTATACCCTTAGGAATCGAGAACTGTTTGGCTTGGGCTTTTCCGGATATTAAGAGGCTGGCTGCAAATGTAGGAGGAGAGGAAGAAGTACGAGAAAGGCACAAGGGGAGATAAGAAAGGAATCTTCAGTTGCAGACCAGTTTGAGAAGAGCCTTGAGGAAGTGTCTTTCAGTCAGATGATAGGATGAAAAATTTCTGGGTCTGTGAATAAAGAAAGGACTCATTTGATCTGATCTGTCCAGTGTTCAGGGAAATAGGATGTATGGGTTCTGAAATAACAAAAATGTATCTGTAAGTGACTATTCATTTCCCTGCTTAACTAAAGCAAAAATCTGAGTTTAGGGATAGCTTTTTGGGTCAATAATTAAATATATAAGAAAAATGAAAGATATCTGCTAGTGGTAAAAAATTTGTTATCAAGAAAGATCTGTATCACTTCTTGCGCTTAGTCATTTTTTCCCCTTAATATATTTGCAGCAGGAACAAGACAGAAATCTATGCTTTGTGTACAGACAATAAACAACTCAAGTGTCAGAGTGGATCAGAAAATTGGGAATTCTTTATATTTCAGCTTCTTTTGAACTACAAGCTGTCAACTGTTGCTAAAACAAGCACAGCAGATATCTAAGAAGTCTCATGTGTTGCAGTAAGGTCTATGTATTACATACTGTGGAGGTGGAAAGATGCAAGGGTTGATGCGATGTCTAGCCTGTGTTTCCTCTGAGAGGTGCATCCCTGCCACAGTAGAGCAGTGAGGACTTTCTTTGCTTTTAGTTTCAAACTTCTTAAAGCCATGGAGAATCCTACGTGCGTATGTCAGGCTAGCTGTTAGGGTGCATGAAGCACTGTTGATCCTTAGAATGGTGGTGGCAGCAATACTCGGAGTTCTGCACAGCCATTTAGGAAAGATGGAGCAAAAGAGTAAAGTGCAGGATGTATAAGAATCAAAGGTATGTCAGATTTTATGGTGTGTACCTGTGCTTTAAACAAGCAAACAACAGAACAGCTATTATTTGGAATAACCATGTAACAGCCTTCTCAGCAGCTTCTGTTATTTCTACGTGATCATGATTACAAGGCCTCTGTGAGATAAATGTTGACTTGTTCTGCTTAAAGTAAGTAATTTTGACTTTTTCCTTTTTTCCCAACTTTGTATCCATTCTGTCCTTTTACTTAGTTAAAACTGTCATCAGTAAGAATTAAGTAAAGGTCTTTGCCATGATACATTCGCTGTGTGTGTCTGTGCGGTTCTATCATATTACGGGTTGGGAATCTGTGAGGCCAGTCCTGTCAATACTGAAAAATATGTCTAGCTTGCTTGAGCATTTCTTTGCAAACCAGATGAGAGGAAACCATTGCTTTTGAATATGAATTTTTTGAGTCCTGTACTTAGTGATACATGTTATATTGTTGGTCAGTGAACACAGTACCTTTTCGTGGCCAGAAGGAAAGGGAAGTTGTCACGGCTTTCCGCGTGCAGCCATGTATCATAACTTGTGGAGTGTTGATTATGGTGCTTAGTAGGTACTTAACATATAAGGAGTTAGTTTCATTTAATCGGTGGTGTCGACAAAAGGAATTTCTGAACTGGAGAAGTACATCTGAACCAAGGTTTTTCTTTATTACATCTCCTGCCTGGTTTGATTCTACTGTATCCTTCAATCCCCTTTTCTCTTTCTCTTGCTCCATAAAAATGTCCAGATATCTTTTAAGTTCATCTATGTCATTTACTTTGATGATTTCTCTTGGCAGATCCCTCCATGTGCTCGGTACTCTTTGACTGATGTATTGTATTGGAGTTTAAACTAAATTTCCTTTTTATTCTTGTAGTGCTTTATTTATTTATTTACATTCCCACCTGTCCCAGACAGGTTATTCCTTTTTACCGTAACAAGCTTTTAAGGAATTTTAAGTAAGATTGGCACTGTGTTAACTTGTGCCATGTCCCCTGATATTTACTTTTGGTTTCCATATGTCAATTCCCTCGATTTGGAATTTTGCTTTATTTTGTATCACTTCTGAAGAACAAATTCTGACCATCCCTAGTAGGAGTGCAATGGATTCATCCCTTGTCAGCCTTGTCCTGTTGCTGACAGAGGTCAGAATCTGGCCAAAATCCCATATGAGCAGAAGTAGGAAGAAATTGTGATAGAATCACCTTCAGCATTCAGATCATGTGCCTGTTGCCATTGTTCTTTCTTCCTTTTCTCCTCTGTGAATACATACAGATTCATTTAGTTTGCATACTTTCCTTTAATAGGATCTGCTTTATTTCACACATACTTGCAAGTAAATCCTTAATGTAGATTTTGGTGTTCTTTCCAAATACCGGTCTTGTTGCTTGTCTTAAAATCCTCCCCAGCTGTAGCTTTTCCTCTTGCTCCTGATGGGTTATGTACACCTGGCTGATGTGGAAGCCCTCACTCAGTTCCATCCCACTTTATCCATGATTTTTCTTATTTTTCTATTTTTCTCCTTCTTTAATTGCTGTGGTGTTACCTCCAGAGGATAACTATGTGATAGTTGCCCAGTCTCATAATCCAGCTCTAAAGTGGGGTCCTCAATAACGTGTGTCACTAGGGTCTTTAAAAGTGATGTGCTACTGGTGAGCTACTAGTGAAGTCTTTGGCAGAATCTTTTATGAAGGTACCACTTAATATTTTGCACATCCTTGCCCTTAGATATAGTACTTTAGGTAGCAAAACAGCTCCTTCCCTGGCAGTATTTGACAAGCAGTAGATGCCACAGCCATATTCTGAGTTGGTGAAGGTGGGTGCAACCATGGGGGCCCAGCATTTTACAAAAGGCTTAGAAAAGTGTATGTAAAAGATTCCTTTTCTCCATGTTTCAAATTATTACATTATATTTTGAGAGTGCATCCCAGAATCTGGTTTGCCTCACTTTCATTCTACCCATAGCTGACTGAAATGCTGTGAGAATATTTACAAAATGGACTGACTAAAAGAGCTGAAGTACATATTCCATTTTCAAATTAAAGTAATAATATTAAGAAATTTCAGATGGTAAACTGTAGTGTCTGAGGAGCATATATAGCTGACATAAACGTGTGTGTATATATATGTAGTCCTACTTTCTTTCGCTTGTACATTTGTCAAGCCTAACACGTAACTGAGCTCTAACTAGTCACTTAGAATTGTTAATATGTATGTAAACATAACTTCCTATTGTGGTTAGCCTCCTTTTCTTCTGTAGTCCTCATTTGTTGAATTTGCTACTTTTTCTGTGTTTTTCCCTTCTGCTAACACTCTGCATTCCATTCCTACATCTGTGTGTTTTGGGTTTTGGTTTGGTCTTTTTTTGTTTGGTTGGTTTGGGTTTTTTGGGGGTTTTTTTTGGTTTGTTTTTTTGGGGGGGTTGGTGTTTTGGGATTTTGTTGTTGTTAAAAAAAATGTATGTCCTTGCAATTTATTTGATGCTGCAACACTAATATTCCTGTTAAGTGTCTTTTAAAGAAAGCAAGAACTAGAGTGGATTTTTTAATTTCATTCCCATCTCTGGGCTACACAGAAGACATGTATATTTTGACTTATCACAGTCAAAACCATATAGTTTTGTGGTGACAGACCTGTGATGACTGGTTTGTGATCTAGATCAAATCTAGAAAGGTAGGATGCATGCTCTTAGACAATTGTTGTGCACTTGTGCAGCAGAGTCCACCAGTGGCAGTGCAAACAGTTATTTCTTTTTCCTGTTATGAACACTGGATGCCAGAGCGAGGACAGTAAGCGTTCTTCATTCTGGTCACATCTTATGTTTTTCCTTTATATTGCTGCACAAGTAAGTCTGACTTGGGTCAGAGCTTGGATATAAGTTACACTAAGATACCACTAGAAACTAATACTAGAATTATATAAGCAGTTTAATTCAGTTTTGTATTAATGCTTCTGCATACAGTAAGAATCATTACTGAAGAAACCTTTCATTTTTTTTAAAAGGTAGAAAGGCCTAAATCTTTCTGAACAGTTGTAGTTATTAAGGAGTTTCTAATGCTTTTCATAAATACCTAGACCTTCTGTGTTAACAGGGTGTTAAGTAGTTGATAGATTCTAACTTTTCTTTGCCACTGTAATTGGGTATTTCTAGGATATGGGCTCTCTCAGTAAAAAGTCCGGAAAAGTCATGTACAGTATTCCCTTTTGTCTGCCTTTAGGCTTTGACTCTACTAGAGTAGGGATTTTTTTTTTTTTTTTTTTTTTCTTGTACATAGCCAAGTATGATGATGCTGTAGGCATAATACAGACATTGGAGCATTGCACAAATATATCTGCTGCAAACTGTATTAGAACATTCAGCTGCACATCTTCAGTTTCTGATGCTGTACGAAGGTAATTGTGCAAGGTAATTTCCTTTTGCACCCCTTTTCTTACTGCCTGTTAGTAAACAAAGCAACTGTGTTTTCTTCCTGTTCTCTTTGAATTATGTAGTGAAAACATATGACTTGTAATCTGAACTTCTACAGTTGTCTGAACATCTCCTGTTATAACAAGTTAATAAGGTAGAAAATTATGTAGCTAAATTAGTTATTCTGAAAAAGTTTTTTCAGGAAATACTCAAAAAACACTTATTTTGGATTTTGTTATTGAATTATGATCTTGGATATTTTACTATTCTACTTCAAGGAAATGTGGTACGTGTATAATCATTTATTTCACTCTATTTTATAGAAATATTTAAATGAGTTTAAATTCCACATCAGTTCATTTCTTAATTTGGAAAATCACCGAAGTAAAGAAAGTTATCAAATGTTAAATTCTTCTTCAGAAAATATTTAGAAGAACCGAATTCTCTCTTAGGAGACTATTGAGTTGATTTTGATACAGGAATCGGGAATCAAATAGTTCTTTGTCTCCCTTTGTTCTATGTTTTGCATGTCTCTAAATCCTTAGTCTATTCAACCTCCTAAAAATCTGAGAAAAAGCTGGATTCCTTGGTTTTAGGTGGAGAAATAAGTCACAGAGGAGGTTAAATCCAGATCCACAGTGCTGGTTGGGTACATCATTACTTTTGAAGAAAATGGAAAGCAGTTCCTGAACAGTTAGTAAGTTTGGGTGGAAGTGACCTATCCGGAGCAGTCAGTGACACACCACAGCCGTACATTCACAACTCTCAGCTTCCAGGCTTCAGCCAGTGTACTCTTGAGCCCACGTACCATCTGCTAGCTGGTAGAACTTTGTGTTGTTTAGCCTGAATTTCCTGCAGCGTTGGGACCCAGTCCGCTGACCAGCTGAGGCTGTTGGTCAGAAGAGAAGTGGTTGCCACTTAGTAGTCCTTGTGCTGAAGTCCCCATAGCAGTCCAAAGGAAGGACAAGCAAGGTAGTTAGTAATCCCTCTTAACTGAATATTATGAGACAAAAAAAAAAAAAAAAAAAAAGGGAGGAGGAAAGAAGTTATTAAAGAATGGCACTTTTTAATAGAAATACATTATATTGAATGCTAAACCCGCTATGCTTTCAGCAAAAAATGTTACTGTAGTCTTATCATCTGCTGTATCTTTGAGTTAGTGTTCAAACTCTAAATCCATTCATGTAAGCACTGAATTCTGTTGGTACTGCTTTTGTACATACTGTTTTCTAGGAGGAATCTTCTTGCTGGCATCGGAAGTTTTTTGGATTATGACCTCTGTTAGAAGTTATTTTAATGTACATTGTGGTAGTTTTTACAGGTCAGTAACAAAAATCACTTCAATATATAGGAATAGGGAATGAATGTGCCCAAAGATGCCACAGAGAAAGGCTCTTATATGAACTCTTACTATTTTGCTGAATGTTATTTAGCACTTTGGAAATCAATTTCGTACTGTACATTTTTATTGGAATGGAAAGACAAAACCAAATGTCTTTATTGCTCAGTGTCAGTTCTAGTGACATGAGTCACAATAATTCTATCTGGATGTTTCTTATCCTGCAGGCATCTGAAAAGTCCATAATTTTCCTAAACTTTCACAACATTTACATTTCCCATTATGGTAGTTTTCACAGAATTCAAAGAAACTGATTTAACACTTGTTTTCTTGTTTGCTTGTGCGTTTATTCTTGGCCAGTCTGAGGCCATATTCAGTTGTACTAATTCTGTAAAGAAATACCGAATAAAGGCTTAAATTTTCTGTGCTATAGGTACAGTAAGTGCCTTACTTTCTGGTATTACCAAAAAAACATTTATATTCAGCTACGAAAGATTATTAGCAACTTTTATTATGCTTGTTTTTATCACATATTTAAGACAACCTTTTATACGTAATTGTTAGCTGTTAGAATGTGTTGAGGTTTGTGTTGTGCTGGCTGCCTTTCCAAGCAGAAAAGATGACATCGGTGCCGATACATTTACACAACTTAAATATTATGTGTGTTTACACAGCCAATGCCCGTGTAGTCAGTGTTAGCTTCCTGTCATGCGAAAGAGGAAGCAAACCATTTTAAAATCATCTCTTTTTGCACCTGAAGTAAAGAGAGCAACTAGAATCCTTCTCCTTTCAGCATGAAATAGTTTTGTGTGCTGGTAAACTGTTACGTTTATCTTGAATCATTAGGAGGATCATTTCTGCATGCTGGATGCTTCACCTATAAATGTTATTATTTCTTGCTTCCTAGGTGCATCCTATAGATACTGGCACAACACTTGATAATTTTCAAAAAGCCAAAACCTGCTGGTAACAGGAATAGGTAGAGAAATTAGTCACTTTTTTAGGATTCACACTTTGTTCTTACAATTCCAGTAATACTTTCAGGAAAGGCCTCTTTTCAGTTTTCAATAAAATTCTGAAAGAATTGAAAAACAGGTGATACATAGATATTTGATATGAGACCTGTTTACCTTTTAGCTACATGAACTTTTTAGTAGTTATGAATATATGAATAGCTATATTCACTTTTTTGCCTTCCATCCTTCTTTTACTCCTCATATCCTCTTCCACATCTAGACTTGCCGTCTTGAGTAGCAATAGCATGACCGAGGGTGTATCTACACTGCTGCTGTGATGCAGTGCAGCGATAGCTAAACTTGCTTTAGATATCAGGAAAAAGAGCAGCATGTCTTCAATAGCATGATAACCAGTATAGCTAATTTCTATATTATACAATGTCAGCACATTGTTAAAGTCATTATAGTTTGTGGGAATCTTTCACCTGCTTTCAGTAGTCTTAAGTCAGATCTTATTTTCTTTTTACCCTAATCCTAACCCTTTCCCAAACCCTGATTTTTCTGTAATCTTCTCAGATTGTTTAAGACGTAGAACACAGCAACTGAATCAAAATTTCTGAGTAGTGGCCATCTAAACCACTGTTTTGTTGCCCATTGCAGATTCTGTGGCAAGAGATTATTATGTCCCTGTAGTACTGTATAAAACCAATCGGTTTAACAGTACTCAGAAATAACAAGCATTTTTGCAGATGAGCAAGGCAATAAGCTATGCTGAACTGTAGAGGTGAATGAAAACATGTATATGTGGCCTCTATGTTCTGTGTAAACTGTATTTCGTTTTGAAAGAGAATGGAAACAGCAACATTGCAACAGTTTTAGACTATGTACAGCTTCCATCAGTTCAATGAACTTCCACTGTTGCCAATGGGAGATCGAATCATTTAGGTGGGAAAAGACCTCTAAAATCATCAAGATGACCTTTAAGATCATCAAGATGCATATATAGTTCAAGAAAAATACCGTATCTGGTTCTCAGTGACCAAAAGTGATTGCAATTAGCACATTTTTCACGTGCATCTCATTGTGTGATTTGTTTCATGGTACACCACCTGCCATATTTTGGTTTAAAAATCTATTTGGTTTAAGACAGACAAATAGTTTATGACCAGAGGTTCGTGCCTGTAAAACTGTCTGGTAAGAAATGGCTTCCTCACTTAGTCTGCAAAGCGGGGCCTCGGTACTGCAAACTCTAGAGAGCACTGTGCAGAGTGGCATCAGAATTTTCTCACTGTAAAAGTCTCTCATTAAATTTCCATAGGTAGAACACATCTTAGTTGAGATGCTGTTTTCCAGTTGAAAAGCTTAGGTTTGAGTGGCATCTTGGCTTCCTCAAGAGAAATGTCATTTAGGTTCTAGGCAGGTGCAAAGGCCTTTGATGCACCGTTCCAGTCAGAAATTTCCAAAACTTAAGGTGATATTTATCTTCTCAAGAATAACCAGAGTATACCTAGGAGGTATGCATCTCCTGCCCTATGGCCAGAGCCATGCTGGTATTCATTCGTTTCTCAAACTTTTCCACTCTGAAGAGCAGCAGTCCTCACTGACACGAGAGCCCTGAGATTCCTCTTCGTTACCCTTAGACCCCAAACCACTTCCCTCCACTGCCGGCACAGAGGGGTACAGAGTCACTGGCATTGCCTTGCCCCTTTGGCCGTTAGGTTTGCTGAATTTTATTTCTGCATATCTGCGACCTGTGCTTGATTTGCTTTATGAAGTGCTGTGAGATGCCATTTTGAGCTTTCAGGTGTGAAACACGCAGTATTCTGTAGCTGGAAGCATTTCCCTTCAATATGCTTTCTACTGTTTTTAGGTACTGTGTTTTTAAACTTGAACTCTTAGGCCTTCTTTCAGCACCATATGAAAATGTTTGCCTAAATGCAAGTGTCAGAAGTACTTGCACTGAAATTTCAGACAGTACCGGTTGCTGTCATGTACCATGAGAAGTAAAATGCGGAGCCCTTGCAGTGTCTCCCGGCAGAGGCCAGTTTGGGTAACAAACACCCAAAGCTCATTCAGGTCCGATGGTTAACACAAAACGATGACTTGTGAGGTGCAGCACAGCACTGGATTTGTTGGGCTTGGGCCAATTCCTGAAAACTCCCAAGGGAGGCTCTGCAATGCATTTACCTTCAACAGCAGCAAATAGTCTTATTAGGCTGAACATAACAGGTCTGTGGTAGAGTCACGTCTGCGCGGCTCTGCATCCAGTCTGACCTGAAATCCAGGGCAAGGGGGAATGGGTGCAGGGCAGGTCCCTATGCGGCAGAGGTAGAACTCACAGGCTGAGGTGAACCTGACCTGAAGCACCGGAGAGTTGTCGTACTGAGTTCCCTTGTGCTCTGGTTCTGGGGAAATACTGCAAAAATTTGGACAAATGCGTACATTTGGACTATGTATGAGTGAGATTGAAGTTGGCAGGTTTGGGTTGGAACACAAACGATCGTACTCCTCCAGGAGCCAACTCTGAATGCAGTTTAGTAACGTTTGTCTGGAGCCCCATACCTAACAGACCCTTTCAGAGTCCAGGTTTCTTGCATCCAGGCTTGGATAAAGTAACCATCCTAATGTGAAAGATGAGCGACCAGAAATGTTGGTAAACATGTGCATTCACAAGCAATAACATTCAATAAATGCACAGACTAGTCAAGGGGTATATTTTTTTTAATTGAGAATGCCATCTCCACTCAAATGCTACTGCTACAATAATGGAACTTAATAACATACTTCTGATATATATGAATTTTAGGATTTTTTGCTAGCAACTTCCTTCATTTCACATATGTTATGAGGTCATAGAAAGAAAGACTCAGTTGAAATTAATATACACAATGGGATAGAGGTAAGGTTGCTGTGGGAATGTCAACTCTGAATTTCCTGCTTTTGCTATGATCAGACTGTGGAATTAAATGTTTCATTAATGATAGGTTTTTAACATTTCTTAATTAAGAATAATTTGTTAAACTTAACCCTTTAAGCACAGGTGCCCCTGTAACAATAAACTTTTGCATATGCGCAGTCTAAAGGGTTTTCTTTCTAACTACTCATGATAACGTCGTACTGAGCTCTTAGAGAACCTGGACCTTTTACTTTTGCTGGAGAAAATAAATGGTCAGCAGTAACAGAATTAATGAATGGTTATGATTCATGTATATTTACAATTACAGGGTAAAAATGTTTATGAGTTGTTGTGGAAAACTCTCTTTTCTGTGTAGTAGAGGTACAGTTATCAGATTTCCTTGCTTGAAATAAAGTAGGAAAAATGTCCAGCAACAACCATATCAATTTCTGTGGATGTTGTCATTTTTCTGTTTGTAGAGTGCCTAGCTGTACAGCAGGGTTCTGCTGTGACTGATAATGTAGATAATATAGATATTTATAGGCCCGCAGACAACATTTCAGTTTAGCATTGACATAGTTTCTGTTAAATTCTGTGGGTCTTTCTCATAGTCCTAATGAAATGTGTTTATTGGTGGAGTTTAGGACAAGGGATGTGTATCACATTCCAGCAGAGTGAAGAGGGAGCAACAGTTTTCACGTAGAAAATAGACTTCACTGCAAATTTCGAGTTAAAAAGAAGCAAAATCAAAACCACTGCAAACCCAAACAAAAGCCAGTATGTTTATTTAACACAGACTGCATTATTTGTCCTGCGTTCTGTTGTGCTCGTATCTCCAGGTATTGGGTGTAGAATTTGGGCTGCTCCAAATAGCAGGAATGAAATCTGGCATCAGGAAAAATTAGTCAGGAGAGACTGACCTTGGTGGGACTAGGGTTTCACTCAGAACAGTTATTCTGAAATTCAGGTTGTGTGATTTCACGTCATTTGGTATTACAGATGAGCACACAGGTTTTGGCCCACAGTCAGTGAAATAAAAAGGCTAAATATTGTTTCAGTGGGTGTTCTTCTTAGATTTCTTGATTGCATTTAGACCTTCCTTTCCAATATATAGGTTGAACTTGACTTGAGGAAGCAGGTTAGCGTTATCTGGTATAACCCCTTTTTGTAAAAAAGTGTATGCAGTCCTGATAGGAAGATAATCTTGTGGTTCAAATCAGTTTTACAGTGGCTTTTTTTGAGAGCGATCGATCTGCTCTCATTCGGTTGTACTTATGGCTGAGAGGGAGACAAGTTCCGGCATAGACCGAGGTTCTGTCAGAGTATGCAGTTAATGAAATTTTCCTTGAAACTGTTTGCACATTCACATCTTTCCATTACGTAGGAAATGTGTAGTGACCCTGTGGAGATCTGCTAGAGATCACATAATAGCTGAATATTTAACTTCCCAGCTAACCAGGGAATGCATTTGAATTTTTTGATGGCAGTTAATAGCATTCATTTCAGCCTTTAAGTTTGGGAGATGGTGCATTCTTCTTACCTTGAGATAAGAGCTGAGCTGGTCTCGTTTACATAGAGGTATGCTGGAAGGAATTTCTGGTTTTAATTCAGGAATAAATGCTAGCTCTGGTTTTGTAAACACCTGTTGAAAACATTGAGTGTTTCATACTTCAGCTTTTTTTTTTTTTTTTAATTTATTTCCATCTCAGAGTCTTTTGGGTGTGCACGTATGTGCCTTCCAGATCCTTCTCTTTGCAGGAGATTCTACACAGTGGATTGCTAGAGGCTGAGGGCCAGTTTCTCTGAAATTCATGCTACGTGCATTTTGTGTGACATGGAGCCTTGTTGGCAACTGGCAAAACCAGGTGTGCTCAGAAACATGTTTTCAAAGACAGTTTGCTTTCTCTGCTCAGTGGAAAGGGGATAAAAAAAGTTCTGCATTGCACATGTCTGTGGTCACGACCTCTGCCTGTGGAGGAGGTGAGAAGCAGAACCCCAGGTTAAGCAGCATCTGCCGTTTCAGCTCATCTCCAAACAGCAGGACAAAAATCTAAGGGAAAAGAAGTGTTTTCTTTATCTGGATGCCTCTTTAACTCTGTTGTAACGTTTCTGAAAATATTGGTCGTTTGTGGGTTGGTTACTCAAGGTGAATGTACCGGGTACATACAAAACACTTGCCACTGGGCTATTAGAGCAGACTGAGACCTGAGGCAGAACCTGCACCAGCCAAGAAGGATGGCAGCAGAGTAGTGGGAAATATTTTGTATCCCTGTTACGGTGAGAAGTGTCCTACTTCTTGCTGCTTCTCTGTATTTAAATTCTGGTTATGGTCTGTCATAGCCATGTCATCCATGTGAACTTAATTAAGAGCAGCTTGGTAGTTCCTAAGTGTGCATGGACTCTTAAATACAAGGGACTGAATATTTTGCTGATAAACTTGCCCTAAAGAAGCATAACCGTTATAGCAACAGCCTGCCTGTTACTAAATAACAAGAACAAAACCGTGCTAATGAAGCGCTTAGCAAATCATAAAAAGAACATCTTCATCATACCTGAAATGATGGTAGCACGTTCAGCTGTGGAAGCCCAGCAGGGTCAGCGGGGTGGATGTGTTGTTTATACGTATTATGAGGAAGATGTTTCATTTGTCATGATTATTTTCTGCTAACTATTTAAAACAATTGCCTTATATTTGGGAAGACAACTAACGCATGCATATTTGTGTGACAAGTTTGCTACGATGCAAATTTCCAGCACTCTGGACTACTTCCAAGAGCATTTGGGAGCAGGAAACTGTACTTTTAGGACTAGACCAAGACCTCCTTCATTAACTTTGTCTTTTGCGTGCAGGGCATTATATCATGTTCAGAAGATCGGTCTGTCTGTCTATCTATCTATCTACCTGTCTAAATAAAACGTCTGTATACACACACGTGGCCCTAGCTAGCAAAATGTGTTGTTTTCGGGGACAAAACCTTCAGGTTTTGATTGGCTGCTGTATCAGTAGACTGGAATACTTACTTACAGCTGTCCTCGGAGGCCTTCTATAAAACTGCAGGTGTTCAGCTTTAGCAAATAGTTCTTATTATATGGATAGACTTTTGGCAGCTAGTAATGATGTTTCCTGAAATTGAAAAATGATTTTCTACCTTACACACTGGTTTTACATTACTGGAATGTTGGAGGGGAAAACAAATACCTCTCATCAAGTAGTACTGAGACTGTTTTTGTTAGTTGTATATATTTTCTGATTTGTATATTTTATACTGGAGTGCAAGTTTTTTTCCTTAACAGTTGTGGTCAGGTTTGAAAACTCTTCCAGCAAAACTCAAATTACAAGGAATTAAGGAAGTGTCTGGCAACAGAGGGTTGTATTCTCCTTTATACAGAAGTAGCCACTGGCTTGCAGTCAGTGTACCACCAAACCCAGAGGTAAGGGGGCGTTGTGAAGCCTTTTAAAATATTGGACGATATCGTAGAATACTGTTAAGAACTTTTTTTCCTCTTTATGACTGAGTCAGGCACGTACGATGATTTTACGAGTATATATTTAACCCATTCTGTACCACTGTTATATAGTGCTAGAAGAAAATGGTGGATCATTTTGTTACAGTCCCTCTTTTGGATAATGAGATTGATGGCATACTGTGTGCCACTTCTGTAGTTTAGCTGCAGGGAGTTTAACAACTTATTTGAATCGTATATAATTATCCACATGCTTGACTGGATAATTTAGTGCTCAGGCTTTCTTCAATATGCCTGCTTAACCTATACAGTGCTAAATCAGTACCTGAAGCCTGGTGGCTCAAGATTCTTCTCTCATAATTTCTATTTATTTCCAAAACAATACCTTGTTGAAGCAGGGTTATATGAGTGTTTTAAGTGTTCTATGACATGCAACGTGAGTTGAGTCCCTGTTAGACACTGTAGACACAGCTCAGATATATCAAATCAGAATGCTTCCTCAGGGATAGCATTGATCCCTTAAAAAGCAGTGCTGGGAAGTTGACAGAGTCCTCTCAGGGATTTAGAGGACCTTGGACCCTACCATCAGGTTCGTATGGAGACCTCTGGATGTGCTGTAAATTTATAATAGTGTGGTCCTGAAAATGTATCACAGTTGGGCAGCAGCTCCTACATTTTTTGTGGTGGAACAAAAATACTGAATATAGAGTAAATGGGAATTTCTGACTTGAGTAAAGAGGAGCTTTGCAAGCCAACTCAGTGGGCCCAGGAGACTATCCAAGTTCTGGAAGGGAATATGGGGACTGAAGGTGCTTTTAATTTTTTTTAATTATTATTACTTGTTTGCTAGATCTTTGAATACATAGTGGTTTTGGTTGTCAAATGCAGTCCAGGAAAGTAACTCTATGCTTTGCCTGCTGTGAAAAAAACGTGCATATTTGAAACATTTACAGAAACAAGGAAACACCATACGCATGTATTAAGCTTAAGCCTCAAACTATAGTATCATTTTATCTGATGCTAATCCGCAGTGCTGCAGACATGAGTTATTGCTGATGGCAGAAGTATGTGGCCATGTTCATTGTAAAGGTTCCTCTTTATCTCCTTATCTGTATTCCCCCCTCACATTTCTCACACTCATTTGTGCATGGTTCTCCAGGTTTTTCTCATCATATGAAGTATCATTTTCAAAGGCTTTTGCTTTTCACATCCATGTCAGTATTGCAGATTAGAATGTGACGGGGAATACCTGGTTGCATGCTTCCTTTAAACCTGAGCCAGTAGCACTGCAAAATGTTAGGGAGAGCACCCTTTCATCTCACACCATCCACCGCTTTAAAGTGAAAGGTTTGTTGATGTAATCCTATTTCCAATCTATAGAGGTCACCTGTAATGCACTGCTCAGAAGATAAATGCCTAGTACTGTTTGATGTTAGAGGTTTCTATTTTTTTCAAGGCAAGTTTAATGGTATTTTGGTTTGCCAGGATACTGTGTTGAAAATTTTGAAGACTTCAGCTGTTTTTAAACCATTGTTAACCTTTCATTTGATTGTTAACAATCGTTTCCAAATTGATATTTTTATTATTTCAATATGTTTCAGGTCTTTTTTTTTTTTCTTTTTTTTTGGCAAGAACTGGTAAATTTGAGGTAATCTGTGATGTGAGATGCAATAACTAGCTTATAGATGACAGCACACTAAACCAAGTATATACCTCTTTGGTAATTAGTGACAAAGATAATATTGATTTCACTGGGAGAAGGATTGTATCCTGCCAGTATATCGCAGAGGGGTGAAATGAAAACCTTAGTTCATAATGTAGTTCTTAAGCAGTTGTGAAGCTCACATCCAGGATCTTTTTTGATCTCTTTAAATACACCATTGTTTTTATGATGAAAAATAAAACTCTTTGGATGCCTGTATGAAAAGAATCACAACATCAAAAAAATAAGTAGCCAGAATTGCATGTTAAGCATTGTACATGTTCTAGGTCCATGTATGTGTGGAATGGAGACTATAAGATGTAGTAATTTTTTTTCATGTGCAATTGTGTGTGGCTAGTTCTGGGCATCTGAGTCTACCTAGATCATAAAAGTTACTACATTGATTGTGGATTTATGGGTGAAAACCTACACCAACTAAAGTTAGTGACAAAACTCCAACCAATAAGTAGGATTCAACTTCTTGTTTTCCAATTTCCATTAACATTGTCAGTGCAATAATCTTATGGTGTTTTCTCAAGTTTATTAATGCTGAAAAGTATTTCCTGGCTAAAATGCATTGGCAATTCCTCCTGGAGAAACGTGGTTTATGGGTTTTGTTGCTATAGGTCATACTATTTTTCCGCAGTAAAAAGGTAGAATTTTATTTTGTAGTTTAACTGCATCTACTTTTGCTAGCAAGAATAAGTCAGTCAGAGATGGGCTTTTTTTCTCCGTGATCCTGACTGATACGGGTAGGTACAGGTTGGCAAAGCCTTGCTGTAGCCCAGGTGGATGAGTCTAAGCCTTTCGGGGACATCTGTGGATTTGGCAAATTATAACAGGATTGTCTTATCTATATCCTTATCTGGTTTGGAAGCAGATTAAACCACTCCGCCTGTAAATTGCTCAGCAGACAACTCGCGCAGTGCTAGAGCCGCGCATCAATGTGAAACGCTTTGGTGCGCTTCTCAGAAGCAGGCTCCGGATTCCAACCCTGTGGAGCATTGCTGCAGCGAGGGAAACTGCTTACCTAGCGCGGAGCAGTAGCGCTGTGCGTGTAATCACTCCGTTTCCTGACCCAAAGCAGTCATGTGGGGAGTTCAAATTAGGTTAACAAGAGCAGGCTGACATACAAAAGGCTTCATTTTGCTGGGTCTTACGCTGACTCCTGTCCTTTTTTTGTTAATGCCCTTTTGTTACTTTTTGTTTCTTTGTTTCATCTGCCTGAGAGTTCAGCTGGCAGCAGGGAAAGTTCCCTGAGCTGACTTGGCTTGGTATGTGGTTTTTAAAGTTCCTTGCTGCTTCAGGAGGAGCCCGCTTCCCAGGGCTCCGTCACTTTCCCTCTTTTGCTTTCTGTATTCAGTCCTTGCTTTACCGTTCCCCACATATGGTACACACAGTTGCAATGACTTGCATCTGTCCAGAAGTGTGACTTTCTTAGAGCTGATTCTCCTGTTCCTTTGTGCATGAGCCAAAAAAGGACTGTGTGTTGCACAAGGCTGCCAGCACCCTTCTCCCAAGAGAACATGTGTGGTCCCTCCACGTTCATCTGAATTCCCACTAACCCCAAAGATCAAAAATGTTTAGACTTCTTCCTGTCTCTGGTGACCACCATTATCAAAATGACTTTGTCCGCCCAGAAAGTTAAAACCCGTTGCTATTACACTTCCAGTTCTATCGATGATAAACTGTGGAAAACATCAGTGTCGTATATTGTATTTAACATAAGGAGCTGTTTGACACTCTGTATCCTTGAAATGTTTATAGTGAGTAAGCAAAACTTCGAATTCACTTTAATAAAACCTCCCTTTAACCTTAGAAAGGGATCCGGTGCACTGAAGTTTTATCTTTCTCAATGATGTTCACCCTTCTCATGCTAAGGGCCAAACACTACATAATAAATGGCAGGGAGGCTCTCTCCATTTTATGATGCCCTTTCCTTTTACTGTGTGTTCAGCACATCTAACAAGAGGAAAATAAAGATTCTTCCTTGAATTCCCGTAACATGGAGGCCACTTGGCATTGCTGACCTCTTTGTCTCACTCCCCATGGTCCCTGTCTCAAAGGAGAGTTCTGGTGGCAGGAGGAAGAAAATAGTGTGTTGCAAACTGACTGACCTTAGAAGGTGGTTTTATTACCTGCTTAATCCCCTTCCTTGCTGGTTATTCAGGTTGACTCTTTGAGGAAGAAGAACTCTTTGATAAATTTTCACTTCTTACCTGTGAGCATCTTGAAGCTTGTTGAAGACACAAAGCAGAATAGGAGACAACGAAACTATGACTTGGAAACTGTGAGGAGAGCTGCTTAGAAGCTCTGGAGGAAAGTACTGGTTTGTTATGAGGGGAGCCAAGGTGATTTTAAGAGAATGTGACAAAGCAGAATTTTGTTAGTCCTACTTTCACCTTACTGATGTATGTCGTTATCGCTCCCTGATCTTTTGCTAAAAGGGTAGGTGGGCCACTGGATGGCCAAAATTGCCATGACAAGCATCCTTGGATGCAACTGAACTGATGCTGACGGTAGTTGCCTGAGTGCTCCTTCCAGCCTGCATTCTGCCCTGTTCCACCTAACCACGGGATCAATAGCTTTAATTTAAATCTTGCTCAGATGCTCATAATTTATAGCAGTTTTCTATAATAATAGCTAAAGACTAATAAAGCATGCCAGAGAACATTAGGGATTAATGGACCTCTTCCTCTCACTTTATCCCAAGCCATCAGGAGAGTCAGCAAAGGAATACTCTAGCGTGCTTTCCTGTGGGGGTGTTACATGAAGTAGGATTGATCCTCTTGTATTGAAGAAGTTCCAGATGAAAGTCCCTAGCTGAAAATTACTGTGAGAGTATGCTGGAAAAGTATCTCCACATATTTGTCCGCTCTACAACTGGACATTCTTCTGTTGACCACTGAACTGTGTGGACTTTTGATCTGACTTGCTCCATCCATTCCTATCTCTTAATCGTGCACTACGTGTGCAAGAAGGAAATGGGCCAGTGAATAAAAGTCACGGTTTTGTCTTAGGTGAAAATTTGCTCTTCAGTTTAAACAAATGAACTTGCATAGTATATTGTAGGTTTCCCGTCTCATTTTTGTAGCTAGATAGAAGATTTCACTAAGAAGTCTCCTATGTAACACATGTATGATTTCATTTGCTCCTTACAGGGCTCATCTCAGGCCATAATTCTTGATTTCTCCTAATTAGTTGCTGTGGAAATGATTATGTCACAAACACAAACAATGGGAATATAAGGAGCAGATGAATTCTTAAGAAGCAAAGATTTGTTTTCCTGTAAATGACCAAAAAACCCAAAGGAGAGGCATTACAATACTTTATGCATTGTCTTTCGTTTCAGGATTTTACAGTACTTCTCAAGTATTAATGCATTAAAGATTTTTGAAAAGCTGCTGCAAAAATGGTGTTGAAACCTTCCATGTTAGTTGTCCTCAGTAACTCATGATCAAATCATTGTTGCTTGCAACTAAAAATAAGCTTTTCCTTGCAAACTGAGCCTTTGCTCTGAGAGCTGACCGGATTCTTCCCAATGTACTCATCATCACCAGTTGTAGAGATTTTGCTGACCAAGTTATTTACACCTGTGCGGTCCAATTTGCTTCAAGGCTCATTTTATCCCTCTGCCTTCAGATTCTTTCCCTTGGAGATTTGAAGGCAGTTCCAACACTTTCAATAGCGTTGCCTCACTGTTGCTGCACTATGTGAAAGAACAGTAAATGATTGTATCGAAGGAGTACAGGGTGGAATGGAATCTGCAGCTGCGTCAATCTCAGCTATGTTCTGCATGACTATCGGGAGAAAAATCAATAAAAATATATTTTTTTGCCACTGAAGTCAGCACACGTGGCTAAGTATCCTCTGTGGAATGAAATCCATCACTCTACACAAGCCCACTGTATAGCAGTGTTCTCCTTAAGTGCTCAAAATGGGGCTTGCGTGGTGTATAGGCCATGTGAATTCACATGTGCATTTCACCGAGGGAGAGGCTCTTTGAGTCAGAAGATGCCTTTTTGCATAGTCACTTTTCAGAGTTGTACTATATTTTGGCATTCGCAACACCTCTGTCAGACAGCTGAATATTTACAACTGCTGCCTTTTACAGATGGGAAAACCAAGGCACAGAGAGATTAAATGACTTGTCTAAACAACGGTCGGTTAATGGCAGAGTGAACACAGAGCTCAGGATTTCTGACTGTCTCCTAGCCTCCACAGAACATTTCTAGAGCAATGCAGAAGTGATGTAATGTGCAGGCAGAATTGTCTCCAAACAAAAATATTTGTCAGGTTGCATAAAATATCCACAACAGCTCTTTAAAATGCGTAACGAGTTGATTTTAAATGAATGTGGCCTTTTCTTTAATGATTAGAAGGAAGGGGTGCTTAGGTGTTAAATATTTACTTCTACCATTGATAAAAAATTGTAGAAATTATCCTGCTCATAGCGATGGAATAGAAAATCTACAGAGCTCTTAGTTCCAGCTGGAAGGTTTTTTGAAACTGAAGCTGTAAGCACAAGTTGAGAAGTAGCATCTTCTTGTCAGCTGCCCACTTCTGTTGTGGTGTAGTATACAGTAGTACGTTTCCAGCACCACCTTATAATGTGCCCATGTCAACTTTATAGAACCCAAACATGCACAAGAAAGATACACTAAGAAGGGCAAAATGCTTTTGCATAGTTTTTATATTATTCACACAGCTGGAATGTTTACAGCATAGTACAAAGTGTAACAAGAGCAAATGCTGAACCACATCAAGCGGTTCCCTTGTCGTGCATGTCATTTAAATATCAAATCTATAAGGGCGTTTGCTATGTTCTTCACACACAGAAAGACCACAACTAAGTGACTTAAAAGTATCCCATGAGTTTTTAAAAATGCGGACAAACAACTCTCTTCTTTTGATAATTGCAAATACATTGTTCCACTCCGTTGGTTCTGCAACATCTGGTGTTTTATAAAGCATTTTAAAATGTCATCTCCCTTCCCTGTTTGCCCACACCCTTCCCACTGCACCTTAACCCCAGCATAACAAGAAACTTTAATTTTTAAGGAAATCTGTGGAAAATCTTGCAAAACAGAGTTAGGAATAGCGTCTGTATAGACTTGACCTTAAATTAACAAGAAAACCGAGTCAGTGGCATGGCGCAATGCTACTGTACAGAACAGTTTCCATGAGGAAGGTAACAAGATCCTGGGCTGATTAAGTGGAAAGGTGTTATTAAATGACTCTTGCAGAAGAGATTACTTTGAACTTTTTGCTTGGTAGTATTAACAGGATGTACCAGTTTTGGCATTAAGTTTTCTTGAAAAGGTCACAAGGCAGTTTCTCAAGAAGGAAAGACTGTAACACCCCTCGTAAGTCCTGGTTTGTGTCCAACGTCTGAATTGTAAATCGAGTGTAGTTGCCCCACAGTGAGCAAGTGAGCAAACTTCATAGTTTGTGCCTGAGGATGAATTTACAGGTTAAGGAATCAAAGTGGGCAAAGGGAAAGGCCATTACTGTGGAGCACTTGGCCTTAGTCAGGGTATTTTAACTTTTTTTTTACTTCTTGCCAGTCCATTGCAGCATACAGTGAATGGGAAACTTTGAGAAGTAGGAAGCGGGTCAAGATACAAATCTAATAATATAGAAAGGAGTAAGGATGCAAATCTAATGATATAGAAATAACCGTGGAAGCGTCACAAAAAAATCCCAAAGCAAGGAGTCTTTATAAATATGGTGAGATGTGTTGTGAACCTTGCCTGATTTTAGCTATCTAGTCAAGCATATAGTCTAAGCAGGTTTTATAGTTCCTCTGTTTTCAGTGAAGGGGAGCAGGGACACCTCTAGATGGCAGTTCATCCCACCTGTCTAGGTGAGACTAGGTGCTCGCTTGTCATCTGACAAAATTTAGATGGGATTAATCTCACCTTTACTAGACAGCACAGAGGAAGGTGCTTCACAATCCAATGAATTTAAAGTAAGACTTACTTCCTTAGCTCTGGAAGTCTTGGAGTAGAAGATTTCTTCCATATAGAAATCATAAAGGCTGAAGAAAAGTACTGTGAACTGTTTACTTAGTGAAGCTACCTTTTTCATAAACGCATTGTAAATGTGTGGCAAATCCTAAGATAAAACACATCTAGCTGCAGTCAGAAGGTTAAGTTAAACAATTTGTATTAGTTTCTTTTTACATAACCGGTGAAAATTGCCAAGATTTTATTCATAATGAAAAATGTCCTGTTAAAGTATGTTTTAAAAAGGAGAGTGACACACAATATACATATGTGTATATTTATATGATTTATATCATTAATCAATATGATTTCTGATCACAGGCCTGGTGATTAGGATATTCTGTATTCTTGTCCTCATGGTCCCACCAGCACAACACTTCTCCAGGGGCTACTGCAGACTTACTTAAATTACCAATTACTAATAATGCCCTAGCCAAAGATTTCTTGGAGACTGATTAAAAGCGCAGCCCCTTAGACATCTTATTCTGAGTTCTGTGCTGCCTTAACTAAAATGTTATTAGTATCCAAGGAGATGCACTGTGACCCCATATCCTTAAACTTTTTCATGTCTGTTTTGCCAGAGCTCTGTGACTGTCAGATAAGTAGGGATACCCTTACCTGCTTTTACTCTCACTAAAGCAAGTAACAAGCAATGTAAGTACAGTTACAGTGAAGCACCGTCTTTAGCATGGATTAGAAACCAGAGCACCTGTTTTAAGTTCCCAAGTAAGCTTGTACCTGTTATCTGCTTTCCTTTCTGTTATAGTTAACTCCTTGAGGTTCTCCAGCTTGTGCTTCAGTCAGACTTCCATTTTCCTAGCTAGATATACTCTACAAAGAGCACATCTTGTTTAAATTAACAAATCAGAGGATTATTTTTGCTTCCTGTAAATAAATTAAAGGGGTGAGTTTCAGAGTGAAAGATGCATTTTTGCAAATAAAGTCATAGTAAAGCTGTTCATGAGTCTGTTTAGGCTGAAAACTACAGTAAGGCAGAGCATTCCATAGGGGTAGTGAATGCAAGTGTTCTAGCTACCATTGAGCTTGACAGGTTTAAGAATGGGTTTATGGAGAAACTTACAGTCTTGACATACAAAGGCCTGGATGTGGACACCTAGGGTGGAAGGGAACATAGTGATTATTTCTTCCAAGAAGTCTTGCTCTTCTAAATTCTTGGGTCAATTCATCCGTTTTTGATAGTTTGTGGCGTGCGGTTATTATGAAAGGGAAGTAACAAAGATGTAAACTTTGCTAGCTGCAATCTTTCAGAGTCTGCCAATTTCTGCTCTGGAACCTTTATCCCTGCCTCTGTTGTCCCTTGTTTCACTGTGATGATTAACTATGACGACTGCGATGCCAGCCAGTACCCCCTCACCGTTGTGAGCTCAAATCCTGTTACTACATGAACACTATTCCTGGAGCCCTAGAAGTTTGAGAAATAAAGGGAAACGGTGATTCCCTTTGGACTGTCAGCCCCATGACCTTTTGTTCTCACATGGTTTAGTCCCTCTTCTGTACGTTACTGCCACTTGGGGCTTTTTTTGGCTTTTGTCCATTTTATTCCAGTTAGCATTTAGTTCACACGTCGTTATGAGAAGCGCTGGTTACGAAGATACGCAGCTCTTGTTATAACAGAAGTATTTTGTATGCACCTGCAATTTGACGTTTGTGTTGGGGGAATATTGCAGAGTGAATAAAAAAACCCTGAAATAATTTTATTTTTTTTCTGACTCCACCTGCTATGGAGTTGTTTTATTGTGTTTTTGGAGGAAGGGCGTTGAGGCATTTCCCGCCCCCCTTTTTTTTTTAAGAACAATCTGAAGGTGTGTTTATGGCGTTAGGGAAAACGTGTGTTGTGGGTTACAATGCTGTAAGCAGAGAAAAAAGGAAAATCTGTAAGACAGATGGCTATTAACATGGTGTAAATACCCTATTTTTAAATGCAAGGGGAAAAAGGTGTTCCATATATAGTCCTCAAGCTGGAAGCTTCGTGTTTGTAATAGTACCACGGCAATGTGCAAGGATTAATCACTTCCTGCATGCTATTTGTAAGAGCAACACCAACGAAGTGCGTTCTCAGGAAGCTTTATATTCTTACTGCGTTTGATCCACTTGCTTCAGATGCACCTATTCAGATACGCCGAAGTCATTAAGACCACCCTCGCCACCTTTGCCGGGTGCATGCAAATGAAAGGGCCTGCAACCATCTTGTACCTGACCCCCTGGGAATCCCCCTGGTGCCTGAAGCTGTTTGCCACTGTACCCAGTTGCCCCACCACCCCTTGATTGCATACCAGAGGCAAGAAGGGGGAGGGTGTCGGAGCGCGCTGCAGCTGTGCTCTGCTGCGTCTCAACCAGGTGCTCACAGAATTAGGGAGCTATAAATGGCTTCCTGATAGCGTTCCCCAGCTCGCCTTCTCCAAGTAAAACTCCGCACCGGAGAGTGTCTGGCCTGATAGCATTCACAAAAGCAGCAGATTTGGCCTTGAAACACTTCTTGCTGCTTGTTGCAGGAACTCAAATGGCTTAGAAGGAGAATGACCTAATATACTTCAGCAACGGCACTGAAATTAAAGAGTTCAGTCTCGTGTATCCACATTAAGTGGAAAGGCAAACAGTTTGAGTTCTGTTAACAATGCCTCTGTAATGGAAAATGTTGATACTTATGCTGATGGGAATTTTCTTTAATTGATCTTCTGTATTCAAGAAACTGTTATTGGAAACTGCTATTTCACACCTTTGTACCATGGTGATTGCTACTTATTAAGTGCTTTTATATCACGATGTCTGGGAGTAAAGGGTCCCCAAATACATTTTCATGTTAATCCATCTTGTCAAGTAAGTTTTTCATTATGTGGTGTGACTGGAAAATGATCGGTTGTGAGCTTTCCTTTATAGTTTAATTCAAGGCAAACTTAAAAAGTAGTTTCAACGTTTCTTTTTAGTAGTTTTAATATTTCATTCAGAGATTCTGGGGTTTTTTTGGGGGGTGGGTGGGAGGTTGTGTTTTGAAGGAGGCTTGCTTGTGGAGTAGTTATTGCCTATTTTTGTTGAAAACTGAGTGTCAAGACAGGAGTCAAGTTGCAATAAAATAGCTCATGGTACAAGGTAAACTGTATGTTTCCATGGAATATATCCTGTGATGAAAGCCTCTTTCTTAAGTAGTCACTCTCTCTAAATAATGCATTCTTTCCAGACACTGTTGCTATTTTGTTCTTTGACAGGTAATTACAAACTTGCTCCTCAAAAAGAAAGAAAAAAAAGAAAAAGAAAAAAGAAAGCCATACACCTACAGGAAGGCTTTTAAATGTAGGTCCTGCTTAATCTGGTTTAATCTTTGTTTATATAAATTAATGTGTGTTTTGAGAGCTCGTTTTTCAACTTTGAAGCACCCTTCTATTTATTTCTCTGAAACTTTTCGCAGCTCTTATACTACGAGAAAAAACAATGCTGGCAGTGAGTTTGTGTGTATAAGCTAAAGACTTTTTGAAATGCATGCATTTTTGGCAACTGCAGTTGCTGGTTTTAACTGGCAAGCTAGTACCACCCTCACAGAACAATGCCTTAAAAAAGAAAAGTATTGCAGGTAATGTTTGTGAATTCGTTCCTGAGTTTGAATGTAGTGATGCATCTCTAAATAGGCAGTAACAAAACAATGTAATATTTATGTAGCATCCCCATTGCGCAAAAGATGCCATGAAACAGATAAACTAAAGGGAAAAAGGAAGGGAAGATTTAGAGAGAGGATGTGACTCAGGTATTCAGGATCCTTCTGGATAGATAGAGCAGCCCCAGAAAAAGGCTGACATCCAGCTGCTGCAAACAGGTAGATGGAGAAGAGGCCTAGGATGAAGAAAAAGAGTTTGAGTGAAGGAAGAAATGTGGTCAGAAGTGTAGGGTGGAGTTGGTGCTTTTTGCGTTTCAAAAAAGAAGAGAGGCAGCAGGATCTGGAAAAGAACAAAATCCTAGCGAAGGCAAATGAGACTTGCTTCCCAGATAGAGGATTGTTTGGTGGACCTGATTTTTTTGTTTTATTTTATTTTTTTTCAGTGAAAACAAAGATAAAATCCTTTCCTGGTGATCTGAAATGGTTTCCTGCAGTCAGTTAGGTATAACCCTGTCCCCCTAAATCAAAATATTTGGCTGAGTTTTAAAAGACATTGTTTTTTTCCTTCTTTCCTCTTTAAAGATGGATTTCTAAATGGAAGCATAATTTAGAAGCAATCACTTCAGTATTTAAGTGGTGTGTTGTAGGTTTTGGGAGATTTTGTTCAGCCAAACTATTGCTGATTTCTACCTGAATTTCTAAAAAATTTTCAGGTGGGCTCAATGCTAGCACGTTACTCACTGAAAGCGCTACCCAGCTGTACAAATCATGAAATGTCGTGGGGACTTTTTCAGAAGGAAAAACTGTATGCAATGCATAATTGCTTTCAAATCCTGTAGATATCATCTAATCCAAGTGGCCTTGGATCCAGCCTGCAGTGCTCAGCCCCTAATTGCGTGCCAAATACCTGCGTCACTTGGGAGTTCAGGTTGTTTATTCACAGTCAAGAAAAAAGTGCCAGCTCACGCTGTGTCAAAGACCGTGAATTAAAATTTTTTGCTGTTTCCTGCTTTCGAAACTATTTTTAATTGTTCTAAGTGCTGGTCATATATCCTTTGTAAAAAGAGGCTCTTTAAAATGGAAGCATTCAAAGTAAGTAGTAACTTAGGGAAAATGTTGTCTTAGTTTATTTGGCTTGATCACAGTCACAAAAGACAAATAACCAATTTGTTTGCTTAAAGTTGAAAAAAAAAAAGGGGGGGTGGTGGTGTCTCCGAAAAGAAGCAATATATGCTTATTTTAGCTATAAACGGCATACCCATGACTGAGTGCTAGAAGCCTCCTTCTCTTTTTCTAATAATTGTCCCTTGGCACATTCATCTCTGTGTGTTGCTTAGAGGCCTGTCTGGTAATCTTTAGCTGGTTTTAAATCACAGGTTTCTCCATATGCAGGCCAAATGTTACAGAAGATACTGAAAGTTCATGCATGCATGCACACACACACTCTCAAAGGCTTTAAAACATCCACAGATATCTTTAAAGGGCATATGCTAACAGAAAAAGTTAATAGGCTGTGGTACAGGAAGGAGTTTCAGAGCAAAAACAAGTTGTCAGATATTTATAAAATGCTTCTAAGAGAACAAAATTTTGATCTGTATACTGGTTTCAGGTACCCAGCAACTAGGCTGTTTGTTTGGCTCAAGTTACAGGTCTTAATCTAATAATGATTAAAATATTGCAGGCCATTTTAGTTCTCCCTTGAATGCCCTTCCTAGTCACAGGGAGGCTGTTAGGTGCTTTGACTGTTCTATGCTGCTGTGGTACTTTCTAACCTAATATCGGGTTTTGCTTCAATTACTGCCCTTAGTGCACATTGCAGATTTCATAAATAAAGACAATTTTGTTGTTTGAGAAGCTGAGGTACGAAGTGGCTACAGAGGCTTTGAGGAGGTCATGGAATGACCTGGGGACCGGTGTTTATCACTAAGACCACCTTCGGGTAGCAAGTACAGGAGGATATTTATGATCGGGGCTGGACTAGGTGGAGTTGTCGGTGGCATAGCATCGTAGTTGAAATTTGATGGTTATGTTGGACCTAATTTCTGTAATCCAAGGAAGAAGAATCAGGTATGGGTGGACACCTGACAGTGCTACTGAATGCAGCTAGTTCTTGTCATTCCCAAGTTTCCCATTGAACACCTTTGCTGTGCCACTTTACTCCTATGGATTGCCACGTCATGAAATATAGTAAAATTGGGTAGCAGTTTTGTCATTTGTGCATACTTGTGTATACACTCTAACCAAATCCCAAGATCATCTTTAAGCTCAAAATTGAGGATTAGTAATATAGAACCTGTTCTGCCACTTCTGCCCTGGTGAAATAATTAATCAAAAATATAGGCTTTTACCTGAACATAAAGTTTGTACTTCTTTTGAAACAGCCCTCAGGTGAAAAAAAAAAAAGAACCCAAAACCCCAAAACCCCTCAACAACCAATTCTTGTAGACAATAATAAACTTTGTTTCACATGCTCACTCACTCGCTAATTAGCAGCATTAAAAATTTAAATTGTATTTACCTCAAGTGTTTAAACAAATCTGCATCGCTTCAGTAACTAGGACAAGAACTGTGTTACAGATAAGTTTCTTCTAAACTTAACCATGTCTTAGACTTAAAACAATTTCTGTCTAGCAAACCTGACTGTGAAGGAGGGCGATGTTAACATTTTGCAATATAGTTATCCAGCACTACTCAGGTAGTGAGGGAGGCAAAAAACACCCCCTCACCTTTCTAAACTACGTTTACAGTAGATTTTCCAACTGAAATAAAAGAGGATGCTTTTGCCAGTTCATGTGATGGTTCTTCAGCTGTTTGGTACATCTTGCTTTTCTGTTCTCTGTAACACTCATTCAGTGTGGAGATGGTGGGGAATACACAGCTGCTGTCCATGTCCGAAGACTGAAAGATATCAGATAAAAGATTCAGCATCACCCCCTGGTTCAAAGGGAATGCAAGAGCAAATTTTGGATACAGGGTGATATCACATCCTTGGAATAAGTTGTGATTTTGTTAAGACTGACCTAAAGATTTAGACCTCCTTTTAGTCATGCAGTTTTTTTAAAAAATGTTACCGATCAGAGCTATATCTGGATTTAGGCAGGGCATTAGTGTATATATAGTTGTACTGAAGGGAAGAAGCCCACCGTTGCTGAAATGGACACAGTCATCATAAAATTATGACTATAAAATTTCTAATGTCATCTTAAATTTACTCAAGATGACTTTTACCTCTCGACTTTTTTCAGCGCTCATCCACATGTTGGGAGTGGGTTTACTTTTTGTTATAACAGGCTATAGTGACCTAAGACTTCACTGGTCAGCAGCAGCAAGTGTGAGGGGGCAAAGGAGGAGAAGTTTATTGCAAGACCAGGTTTTAGTTTTGCTGGATAATTAACTATGACAAAGCAGCTATCTCTTACAGCATCCTTATGATTTTAATATAGCTCTTCAGCAGAGTCAAGGATTTGCATGTGCACAGAATAGATGCGTGGCCTCAGTATAGAGATATGAAGCATGCCTGAGTATTTTGTAGTTTAGATGCATAAAACTGCAAATGCTAAAGGATAACTGGGGGCAAACTGACCTATTTCAGGAACATATTTGCCAAGGGAAGATTTATCACCACCTTCGTGCTCAAGAAAAAGTGATGTATTATATACTCAGTGATATATTCATTGCACACTGTGGACCGCACAAAGAAGTTATATTTTAAACTGCTTTCACATATCCTTTCAGTGGAGAGAGGCAATGTGTTGGTAGATGTTCATGAGATATTCATTAATATACTTAGTCATCAGGAGTTATGTCATGATGATCTTTTATAGAATACATAAAACAGCATGTTTAGGAAAAGAAAATCTTGGTGGACTAAAACGTTATAACTAGCAGAGAGAGTAATGAGAGTAATGACAGGTCACCATAGGAAGTTCTTACTGTTGGAAGTGGACACAATGAACAGCATTGGCATTGACATAGATTGTCATAAGCCATATTGAGAACACTAGTTTTCCACGCTGTTGGCTATTCCTGGCTGCTAGCAAAGATTTTGGTCATATTCCAATGTTTTTTTAATAGTTAAAGGTCTCACAGTAGCAATAATTTTAAGTCTTCTGTGTATTAAACTGCAAAAAAACACATAAAAATAATCTATCTTTCAATTCCAATAAAGTGGAAAAAACCAGAAATGTAGTTCTTGCCTCCGCAGAGGCTGTTGGCATTTTCCAGTAGTTAGAAAAATGGCCAGTGTGAACAGACCAATTTGTATTTAAAATACAGATTTACAGTGTCTGATGCTATCTCATTCTGAGCAATCTTGTCAACACATAAGGAAACAGCATATTCTGCCTGAAGTAATATGTGGATTGTAAATCATACGTTACGTTAAAAAAAAAACAAAAACCCAGCCCTTTTCCTATAATTAACTTAGCAAATCTAATTTTTTAAGTCATTACATTAGCAAGTACTTTCTAGAATGTCAAAGCTATAAAGCCCTAGGAATCCTAGAGAGAGAAGGATTTTGGTAAGAGGCCAAATATTCTGAGCACCTTTTACATGTTGGCGTGTGTGTGTGTATATGTATGTATCTGTATTTATAAAAATATGAGAGAGAAAAGATTCTACATCTTAATCAGACTGTTGGATCTGAACACAAAATATTAGCCAATGCAGTGCAACAATAGAGCAGGGCGTAAGAGCTTAGCCTAACAGGAAGAACAAAAGTTTTCTTTGAATCTGGGGTTTTTTTGATCTATTTTTTTTCAGAGAACTATGTGACAGCTCTCTCCAATTCTTCACCCAGTGGAAAATTCTTTTCATTTACACAGAAATAAAAGGGAAAAGGCCTTAAAAAGATAGCCTGTCCTTAAAGTAGCTCAACACAGATATTGGCAGGCTTTGGGGTTTTGACATAAGCTTTCTCCTTTCTCCACTTGACAGGTAAATCAAGTAAAAAATGTTTACTGACTTGGCATAGAATTCATCAGATTAATTAAGAACCTTCATTGGCTCCCTACAATCTTTAAATTATAACTCTATTGTGAAAAAAAGTCCTTATTATAAGGTTGTCATGCAAACAGAATATTTTCTGCCTTTACTTGGCAACAGAAAGATGATTTTTAGTATTGAAGCAAACAGGTTCTTTAAAACAGATGCATCCGGTCCTCCACTGGCATTTTTTAGCTTTGCGAATGGCTCATTTCACCAGATGAAATATGATCTATGTTTTTCATATGATAGAAGTACTGATGACTTTAACTTTTTCATTAATTAATTAATTAACCCTAAATATAGGGGATTTGGGTAAGAATAGGGATTTGATAGGTGTTTTACACAGATAAGGAAGAAAAGGACCCCAAACTCCCAAGGTCAGAATTTTAGAGCAGTATTTGTGAACAGTCTGATTATTTATGACATGGTAGATGTGACAAAAATTCTTTGAAAAAAACTTCCATGAAAGGATCAGCATGAAGAACAGTAATGTTGAAATGTGATTTTTATATAGGATTTGTTTTATTCACATTTGGCAACCAGGAGGGGAAAAAATAAGCTATTTTTATTCCATGGTGCTGAGACCAAAATTCAAGTTTTCTTTAAAAGTCATTGTAAATGGAATATTTGGTGGAGGCCATGAACTACTTTAATACATATTCCATCATTCTGTGCTGCATTTTTTTCTTGTTTTTGTTCATTTCAGCGTACTGAATGATTGAAAATCCAGCTACAGCTAGCATAGGCTTCATTGTTGGAGCTGAAGCCTTAGATGTGCACTGAATGGCAAGTGGTGTACCCAGAAAACCTAATGCTGTCTAAAGGAAGAGAAGGGCTGGGGTAGTTGGATGAATACTTAATTCCTTATATCTGTTTTATGTCTCTAGTCAGCCTGGAAACACAGATTTCCTAGTGAAAGGGTTATATGGTTCCAAGAACTCTGCTCTCTTGCAAAAGAAAAGATTGGCTTCTATGTAATGTGTCAGCAACAAAGGAAAAGTAGGAAAGAAGGAAAAAGATATTGTGTAGGAATCTCAGCAGAAAAGCTAGCTTTAAAAAATAACATTCCTACTGGCACAACCTCTTGGCCGATGATAGAGATGAAATCCTCACATGACAGAACACTCCATTCCCCCGTGTCAGAAAAAGGACACTGTCTAGCAAAAACTTTTGGTTGCCCAAAACAGTAATTACCAACACTCTGGAATGAGAGAAGAAATTGTTTCTTTCTCTTCTATAACTTCTGTGACAAGGATTTAGTCTCCTTCGCTAAAATCTCATGACACGCCTGTGGAACTGTAAAAAAAAAAAACCCACAAACCCAAAATAAAAACTAACCCTCCCTCAAAGAAACAAGCCTTTAAAATTTTAGGATTAAATCTGCGGATTCTGTCAGTTCTCTTCCATCATTTACTGCATCCATAGCTTTCCATATTTAAACAACAGTCGCTGTAATCTACCACTTAACGGTAATAGTTGCTTATGTCAGCAATCAAAATTTTTCCAACAGGAGAAGGAAATTAATATTTTGCTTTGTGTTTTCAAGGATTAATGCATATGGTCACCAACTGCAGTTCCAGTGTTAAATTTTTTGTTTAAATTTTTCATTAATAACTTTATCCTTCTGCTCACTTGGGATACCCATGGAAAAAAGGAAACATTATATTTGATCCCTTACTGTTGAGGGAAGGAAAAGCAAAAGCACCATAGCTTGGCATGGAAACCCATCTGGTTAATTCAGCGGAATAACTCCCTTTTAACCACCTTTCTGATTATTGTATTATAACATATTCTGTTTCTTTTTCCAGTCTGGCCTCTTGTACATACACCAAGATACAACTGAGAAATGGAAAGATTCCACTTAGGAAGAATTTGACCCATTTGTACCAGTAACTTTGGTTTTACAGTTAAATACGGATTTTTCCAACAGAAATCTAAAAGTATACTTCATAATGCAACTCTCCTTATTTTGATAATGCGTCTCCTTATATTCATTATCTGTCTTCCCCAATCACATTTTTCATTAGTCTTTTCCTGATTTTACCAAAGTATTCTTATTCATGCAGCACTCTTTTTATGTGTAATACAAATCATTTTAATGGAACAAGCTATGAGCATCTGCCCTTGTTGTTGAGAGGAGAGCCCCACTCATTTGCCAAAAAAGTCTCTTGGATATAGGTTTTTAATGTCCAAATTTAAGCTTTTTTTTCATTTATTCAGTATCTGACAATTACAGTGTCAGAATTGTAATGTCTACAAGACATATGGCCATCCTTAACAGAAGGCATGGATCCAGCCAGGTGAATTTATAAATGAGGCAACTTTGCGAATCTCAAACTAGCTGTCATGTGTTTTTTCCTGTTACAGTTTCCCCAGCAGTCCCATTATGGATGTAAATGAGCATGCAAATTATGTAAATGTAAATTATTATTAGAATAATAATTTAACATCTTTTAGAGTAGTTCCAACCATAAACAGACACAACCTTTTATGTCTGCTCTATATTATAGCTCCCATTTTAATTGGAGCACTAAAGCCGGGCCCTTTGATTCTCAGTTTTGGCAATCAGTCTAGCCTTTCTACCTT
The DNA here is from genome assembly GCA_035590275.1 of Ibycter americanus. NCBI lineage: Eukaryota > Metazoa > Chordata > Aves > Falconiformes > Falconidae > Ibycter > Ibycter americanus. The sequence goes on along the minus strand of JAVJGI010000050.1, from coordinate 90,505,172 downwards.
GATTTATGTTTTGGGGGTTGAAAATTATGTTTTAAATAAAACAGAAGGGGAGTTCCAATCTGGATCTTTTAGCCATACAACTTCTTTATCAACCTTAAAAACAGGCTCTACAACAGCCTCCTCTCTGAGACAACACAGAGAAGCATACATTTCATTTTTTTTCATTATAAAGCTCAAGTTTCAATGAGAAAAAGCACACAATATAATTCTGACAAAAACACGCAAAATATTTTGTATGCGTTCCAGTACAGATTGAAGTAATGCAATGAAACCTTGAAATTTGCCTTGAAATGGAGCTGCCACCTTCACTGGTGTCACTTCTGATCCTTCTAATCTGTTTTTTCCACTGACTTCAGAATAATATGGGTAAAGGTCAAAGCTCAACAGATCCATGTCATCCTCTTGACTTATGTACCATACTAAAACACAAACAACATTTTAAGTATTCTTGGCCTTCGTCTTTGGTGCTGGCAGACTTGTTCTCCCTTCAAAATTGCGCGTATTAAAATAACGATGCCTTTAAATCCTACAAACTCTGGTTGTAGCTGGTATAAATAACTTGAGTTTTGAATGAAAACCTTCCGATTTTAGTTAAGTTCAGGCGTGTTACTGTTCTGAAGCATGTGTATGTACACTGCCTTTGGCAAGATGGTTCTGATGTAAGAAGTGCTGGAAAGGCACGAGATCAGAGTTCAGGCCAAGGCAGACTGGTGGCGCGGTCTGTGCAGGTTGTAAGAAATAAGACATTTTCGCTTTGCCCAGACCATTCATATCTAAAGTCCCCCTTCCTTACATGAAGGGTTAATGAAGGTCAGATTTTAGCAGGGGGAAAGAAGCCTTTCCATACGACACCAACAAGACTTTCTTTTGACACAAATATGTTTAATCACCCAACAGGCAACAAGTACAATCATTCAAATTAATGGTGTTCAGCCAAATGTAACATCACAAACGCTGAAAGGCTTGAGTTACACATTCTTCCAGAAAGGATAAAACCATTTTTCTGGCTAACTTGTATAACTGAAAATTGTGGGTGTCTGTGTTTATGTGCCAACAAGTGCAGTTGGGCGCCTCTTGTCTGATCAAGACTGTCACCTTCTGTGTCCTTCAGGAAAAGAGAACCGCCAAACACCACAAAAGGTGACATTTGAGCAGACAAGGTGCTGAGCTGTGTCCATTAATCTCTTATTAATCACGCTGACGTTTTAAAGGATGATTTTCTCGAGCAGGGAAAAACAAAATATCTCCCAATAGCTTACCAGATACTGTGAGGACTGGAAACAGGATGGGTAGTCAGAGGCCAATGATGGATTGAATTTTCTGTTTCCAAGAGACAAAATAAACAGATGTGTTTCATCCTGAGAATGTTCACCTGGGGAAGAGTTCTCAAGGGAGAGTCACTCACTAGGCCTTTTGGCTTCCTTGGATTGCGTTCAAGCCGCCGAGATCATTCCAAACTGTGGACAGGTATCTGAACCAAATTTCCCTGTGGTTTATTGGTGCATGGAATTGTTCTCATTACCAAGATGTTTTTGTATGTCTGGACAGATTGTTTGCTCTTGCACTTCACATCAGCCTCAAGTTTATTGACCAAAACTGTTTGTTATTTGAAGCAGCTGTGGTAACCAGCCATTATTCCTGCTTGATAGTGTTTTCTTATTAATTTTGTATTTACTTACCTTCACACCTGCACAGAATACATTCAGGTACACTTTCAGAAGTGGTCATGACAGGGTATCCCTGTGGGAGGAATGCAGTTCTGTCTTATCTGTCACCGCACTTGTGACACAGGTACATGTATTTGTTGGCAAAGAACAGGACTGTGCCCTCACTTTGCAGGGATCACATAAAACCTCTTTACATCTATACTTGAGATGTGGTCACGTTAGTTCGCTGTCTTTTTTTTCTTTTAGCTTACTATTGAAAATTGTTTCTCCTTCTCATCACAGCCACATCAAAAGCTTCCTCTTCTTTTTACTTGTTGTGGGTCACTATCAACACCCTAAAAAAATAAAATATTACTTAGTACCACTTACTACGCTGTTGCTCACAAGTTTTATGGCGCCTAAGACAGAAAGCTATGAAGTTAGACATAGACACTGACTGACAGAATCGTTGCAGGCATCCCTGTAAATGTTTTAAGTGGCTGTAATGGCTGTAAGACAGTCTTTTTTTTAGAGACAACTGCAGGATTCTTTGCGCTTTTTTTCTCCTCTTTTTTTTTTTTTTTTTCCTTTCTGGAAGTCTTGAGCATTTACCTTTACTCCTAGCAACTGTAGCAGAGATCCACAGATTGCTGATCAAGACAATATGTCCATTTAAAGCCCTTCCCTTCTCTTCCTTCCTTCACAATTCCAGAGAGCTACAAACAAACAATGTCACATGTAAGATTACCTTTCTACCTGCCCAGATCCCTCAGGAACCCACACAGCTTTGCTATGTTCATGATGTCAGTATCATTATATATATAATCTGTAAGATATATTCTCCAGTAATTCCCAAATTCCCATACAAGTTCATTCAACCCTGACAGCATTGCAGCTCCTCCTGTCAGGTATTGTTCTCAGGAGGTGTTTCCAGATGTTGTAAAATTTTAATATATATGCTTTATTTGTAGAAGTCACCTTTATTAAAAAAATATTAAATATTCTCTCTAGAAGAGCAAAAAAAGCTAAGTTTAAATCTGCTAAGTTCACCTGAAGTGTTTTGGAGTTCTCTCACAATAGGCACATGTACTTAATGTTAAAAAAAAATTAAAAAATCAACCACAACAACTCCTAATATAATGTTTATGATATTTGTTCATTTTTCTTTCCAGTATCTTCTGAAAATAAAACACATTGCAAACAAAGTCAGTGATCTGCTTAACATTTCAGTGTTCAGGCAATATAAGGTCTATGTAGACTCCATGATATTCAGGGGTTTTACCTCCACTTGCTTTGAACAGTGTTATTGCTGCATTTCCAAATATCGTATATCATATTAACACTCTAAACACTTTCCATCATTTTAGATTTCATCAGCAACTGTTCTAAATTGATCCGCTGAAGTTTATATTGTGTAGCTCAGATATTACGTATCTATTGTCCATATTCCCTAGTTTTTGTGTTTTATATTTGAAAAGGACAAACTATTTCTCATTCTGGTCCTTGTATCTTCATGGTCATCCAGACCCAAAGAAATAGTTTAGAAATGAGTTTAGAAATTGAGACATTTCCAGCAAATAACTGGTGAGGACGAGTCCATTGCAATCTAGACACAATGAAGAGTCTCAAAAATTCAAAGGTAAAATTAAAAGTCACCTGAAAAATACATGGTATTGTCTTCCAGATAATGTGTGATGTTTTTTTAAGTTAGGGATTAAATACAGGTTAAAGAAATGCATGGAAACTAGTGGATCAAAACTGAAATGAGATTTTACTATAGGCTAGTAAAATACTATCTGACTATATTATTGAGAAAAATCCTGTCACTATCTGTATTCTCTTTTATATAGATTGTTGTGCTGTGCTCTTCTTCATGGATGCCTTGCACTGACAGATTAGTACTTATGGTTTCTAAGCAGAATAATATAGCGATACAAATTCAGAATAGAATATGTATAACTGTGCTTTTATATGTATATACACGTATATATGTAATAAAAGTACATTCTTGTAAGGAAAGTGCCGAAGCGACCCAGGCCATCAAATGCCTTGAATATTAAAAATGAGATCTGAACTTGATGAGAAATTAAGGGGGAATGTAGTGTGACAGCTGTGATTCTGAGAAGATACGCCATGGTCTATATCAATGGGGATTTCTGAGTCTCTGAAATACCCACGTCCGGATATATTGTCTTGCTGTTAGTTGAGCTGAGGACTTAAAGGGCCTTGACGGCAGTAATGATGGAGTAGTCTTTTGCCTGATCCAGGCTGAGAGAACATTGCTGATGATGCTGGTCAAAACTGAGATCAGCGTAAAGTGTGCTCTTCCAGTACTCACTAACCACTGACATGCATAGAAACGATAAAGTGGCTACAGACTCCTGATTTTTAAATTTTTTTCCCCCTCTTTCTTCGTGTAATTGGCTGTGGCTCGTGCAGGAGCTGGCCTGTTGTGGCAGTGGTTATACGAGTGATGTGAGGAGGAACTGATCAAGTTGTGTACTGTCTCCACGTTGCTGGGACTTCATTGAGTAGGGTTTCAGCTTGTGTTCCATGTAGCTATTGAAAATAAACCGAGGGAGAACTGATGCATTTGAAACCCCGCAAATACCATCGTTACTAAAAGAATTTGTTAGGTTATGCAAAGGACTGCCAAGACAGTCCTTGAATGTGCTAGGTGCTGGATAAACAAAGAGGTCTCCATCATTGGTAGCCAAGGAGCTCGCAGTCGGAATAAAGCAGGGGTAGGGTGGGGTAGAGGTATCAGACAAAAGCTGTGCGAACAACGTGATATTTGGGATAAATGTCATTTCCACAGTTCTTGGCTTCTGCAATTGCCCACATGGTTTGAGGAGTCCAGCGGTGGAGGTACGGTTTCCTGTCACTACTTACAGGGCGTACCTCTCCAGGAAGGACTCAAATAATTTTAGAGCGCTCCTCTTACTGCAGAGGTCCAAGATGATGGGAACGGATGTCTGTCCTTTGCCCATTGATGGGTGGAGAATATTCATCAGTCTCCTAGGTGGTGTCGGTTGTGTGTCCTGGCTCGCCTCCAGACTATGCTGTGTCTAAAAGGTTAATTTCCATTAGATGAGATATGTCCTTGGCCTTTGACTAGCTTGTCTGTGGACTTGCTCGTGGGAAATTTGATACTGGGCGGTAGTTGGCCAGACCCAATGTATCCAGGGTGGGTTTCCTTTCTGTGGATAAACAGAGCATGTGTATCTCCAGGAATAAGAGTTTGGCATCTTCTGCCAGCACTCTATTACTTTATTATAGAGGTTCCATACTCTACATCAGCAATCTCTTTGTAAATTTTCCAGCCTATTGGTGACTAATGTACATCTTCAGCTGCAGTATTTCAGCTGACGTACCTAGTCTGTTTATATCAGTTTGTACTGTTCACTTTACTATCAAGAAGCATGGGTGAAAGAACTACGCAACCTATTTCTGCATTCTGCTTTGGTCCTGTGGTATCTGTGTGTGATGAATTCAAGATCCTGAATGCTGGTACTTCTACTGCAGTTATATCTTTTTCAGTGTCAGTGAAATCCCTTTTGTCTTCGCTCGTCCTCTTCCTATGGCAGAATCCTTAGTTACGTTTAACAAGGACATTTGACAGCATGTGCAGGTTCTGATTGTTTTTTGCAACTGTTAGAGATGAGAAATCCTGATCTCTGCTTCAGCCTGTATTCCTGACAACAGTACTTGTGGATTTGCCTTAGTGTTTAGGATGTTGTTTAGTTTAGTTTTGTGCTTGGTTCATATACATACTAATAGCAAGAAGTATGGAATTTTGGCTCTAAACCTGAATTTCACTTAACCATGATGAACAGTGAGTCCTTCCTTAATCTAACTTAATTGAACAAGTTTTCAGTAGTATCTTTCTCTAACCAATTGAACAGTTGACGACTGGGATTTTCATTTTAATCACAGAAAGCTGTGCTGAAAGGACCAGTACTGTACTGGTATAGTACTCTTGCTCTCACATCTTGTATGTATCAAAGCAAATTGAGCTGATAAAAGTTGGTTTCACATAGCTTCTTGTGTTAGTAGTACTTGACATCTGGTAGCCCCCATCATGGCAGCTGGTGATGATCTAGTACAAAGTTAACCTTTGCTACTGCTGCTGTGCTATACTAACCCGGTCTGCAAGGATTAAGAGATTTGGCAAGATGAAGAGCTGACAACTCAAGGCAGAGAATTTGCATCTATCATTATCTGTATTTTAATGACCACAGATGTCTTTAATTGATAGCACCATTAGTCATGATGACAAAATTATGATATTATTGTGTTATTGAATAACCCACTTAAGGACAGATACAAAAGTTACATTATTTTTTTCCCAGCGTTATAAAATATTATTGGGAAACAGTGTGAAAAAGGCTCATCATAGGTTAAAATTGTACCTTATATGCTATCATCATATTTGCAAACTGAAAGGAACAAGAATAAGATTGGGATCCCATTCAAGTAATGTTTTGTCATTACACTGAGTCAGGGATCCTGTGAATCATTTTTCCAAAAGGTTAGGTCTGAGGTCACTACCTGAGTTATTTTCTCACATGTGCTTTCTGATTGCCTTTGGTAGAAGTTTGCTTGAATAAGAAGTAAAAGCTGGGAACAGAGCTCGGTAAATGTTACCCGCCACAACACAACAGCAAATTTCTTAGTGCTCTCTGAGGAGATGACTTTGAATATTCTGAACTGCTTGTTCTAGCATGTGCTGGTAGGATGCTTTCTGTTCTGCTTTCTCATATACAAGCTTCAAGGAATGGATTACTATGTGAGTGCAAATTTCTGATTTACCAAAATACCACTTCATACATCCCCCATCCTTTAAAAAGAATCCTAGTTTTGGTGATTTATATTTTTGCTGGCTTCATTATTGTAACAGTCCCTGTTTGACATACACTTCACATGATTTTAATCTTCACAGTTGTGGGAGTTCCATTGTAAAAAAGATGCTATTAATGTCCTCCAACCATTGTTCAAACATTACCACCTTAATAAAAAACCAAACAAAACAACTTTTAAATGATCTCTTGGTGCAGGCAAAGCTGTTCTGCCTTTTGCTTTCATTTCAGCCTGTAGGCAAACAGTGGTTTTAAAATCCGTCACATAGTCTGATTGATCACTTTCCAGGAAAACAGGATTCAAGTAATTTTTAAAGTAGGTTCATAATGGATTAACCAGAGTTGCCACATAAAGAAGAAACATTTTATTCCATTCTAATGTCAGAGGAGCTGATACGCTCTGTTTAGCAGTAAAACCTCCTGAATAGCTCAAGCATTCACTAACTACACAAGCACAAAAACTAGACGTAAAACAGGAAGGAGAATTTCAGTCCAAGATGTAGTAATCTTATACTCTTCAAATTGCTCTATTAGTAAGTTGAAGTATGTTTAAAAAGTAGATGTCTCAGAAGAAGTACAACCCTCTAGAAATGCAGTGCACAGTAGTATTAAGTAAACATGAAGGTGAAAACCTGACTTTGTTGAAGTCAGTGGAGATTTTAACGTTGACTTCCAGGATCCAGAATTTTACACAGTTTTAAAAGTGTGGCTTTATGGGGCTACAGTTTTATATTCAAGCAGGATTGACTCAATAGTTGGTAAGATGATACACTGAGTTTCTGTTGAGGATTTTTGATTAACATCTAGAAAAATAAGTCTCGCCTGTTCGGAGAATAGTGTTAAAGATTGTCATTTTACATAATCTTGGTATACTTGGACAGTTTTCCCCTCCTAAAATGGCTGAACTTGGTTACTTCAGAACCATATGCTGTGTGTCACATGTATGTATATGTATTACTCTATTATTTCATTCTGCTCGGTTGTGTCATAAAGTAAAGTAATCAGCAGTCTCAATAAACCAAAAAGTGCTTTAAAAAAAGGAAAGGATGGATGTAGAATAATGATTCTTAGTGTCTCATTTGTAGGCTACTCTAGTTAAAAAGACTGAGAAAATGCTGAGGAATTGTTTTCTGGAAATCAGACCCCTTTAAGGCACCCCACTTTGAGTATGTCAGCTCTCTAAAGTCAGATTTGAAAATGTAAGTTGTATACATGTTCTCTAATAACTTTTAACAGAAACTAAATCAGTTTGCAAAGAATCACTCAAACATTGCAGTTAACTTACAGAAAATAGTATTTTCTGCTAATGTCCAGCAGTATTGCCAGCTGTTTGATCAATTTTTAAATTTAATTGTGCCATGGAGTTGTACATTGAAGGACTAGAGAAAATGGGACAGTTAATATTTTCCTGTAAGCCCCATGTACTTAGTCATTCTTCAAAGTAAGTAATTTTATAGTCCAAGATACGGTGCTTGAAAGAAGGGCTGTGTTTACATACAACACGATTTAGGAGCCAAATAAATGAGACAAATTTTTTTCAGTGGGACTTGCCCCCAAATGGGAATGAAACCCATCTCAAGGACAGCATACTTCCCAGGAACCCAGCATCTCTGCTGTGATAGCTTGCTGTACCATTTTCTTAGTGTGGCTGGCTTTTTCTTAGTGTTTCTGTTTTGCTGAAGTTCATTGATGCCCATTGGTAATTAATTGGAGACCATCGCTTTTTGCCAAATGTAGGGTAGGCACTTTCTGCTCGTTCACCCCAGCCTTGCATTACAGCCACATTTTAGCCTAACCTTAGCAGCTCCTGCCTGCTGTTCAGTTCAGTGGGAGAACCCCTCTGTTTGTTGTGTGAGTCTGCAATGGAAGTGGAAATTATTGTGCAAGCAACTAACTCAACAGGATATGCGGAGATACGTGCTTACATCAGCTGAGCTAGGAGGGATTCTATCACTACCTCAGTGATAACCTAATGTCGCTTAATTGTGCTATAGGTTGACTTCCAGAAAAAAATTATCGGTGTAGACCAGTTCTGATATTATTACATTCTTTTGCCAGGTTACTGTGCTCTGCAATCTAGATGCTGCATTTAGCCTATAAAGAAAATATAGTATAAATAATTGATACAGTGGGCAATGACAACAGTTAATTGAAGCTGTAAGTGCTTTTGCAGTATTATAGTGCAGTAATGTTCCTATTTTGCCATGCGTCGTTGCCCCTTACGTATCCCTTACACGATCTTCAGCACAAGATATGAAAACAGAGCAGGTGAATGACACCACATTTGTTCTAACCATTCTTGGACAGTCAGCATTATAATTCTTGAAATCTTTGTGTGATTTGGTAAGTCAACTAAAAAAGGAGTTATGACAATAGTTATAGCTGATAGTCTGAACACTTGTGTGCCTGTCATGAGTTTGGATTCCTTTGCCTTCACAGTTCAACTTCATTTTCTTCTTCGTGAGGGAAATGATCTCAGTTACGGATTTGCTCTTTCAAGTTTTTGCTTAGGGAGTTCATAATACAAAAGAGAATTCTTCTGTATGTTTTCAGTGTGCCATAAGAATGAAAACATCGTGGTATTCTGGAGATCTGCAGTGTGCACAAGTTAAAATCTATTTCTCAATTTTTTCTTGTACTAAATGAAACCCCTGATTTTTTTGACATGCCTTAAGAACTGTTTCTGAAAACGTATTTTGCAGGGACCCATAGTATCATCTCCCTGTTCAAAAGATAAAATCAAGAGCTTATTCACAGTATTTTCCATGATCTGTTTCCCATGCTTAGGTTTTCAAAGAGAGTTTCCTTTAAAAAATACTTTTCTGTCTTGCAGTTCAATTTCCTGTAGTACTGGTTATGGTGAGAATCACAAGCAAAGTATTCTCTAAAAGTTTGTGTATCGTGATGTGCAACCCAAGCTGGGAGGGGTAGAGGAAAAGGAGGGAGGGCGAAGGTTCCTTCCGTTCTTAAAAGTAATTGTCCTGATGTGATGGAAATTGCAGTCACCTGCCTAGCAGTGGAAAATGTTTAGCTATAAGGAAATCCACAGCAGCATCACTTCATTATGGTTGCTAGCAAGCTCATGCTGGACAGCAGCTTTGATGAGGCTGATAAAGGCAGGGTTATTGAAACAACAGAAGTCCTGGGTGGACCGCAGTTGTAAACTATAAATACCTTCTTGGTGAAGCTACTGCATAAAAACTTTATACTCTTGCAAATTGTACTTGGAGCAGATTTTTGGACTTAGGAGCATGGAACTATATATTTTTGCGAGTCTAGGGTAAGTTCAGAGATAATATCAGGTGGGTTATTTTACTGCTGTGTAAGTATAAAAATATTTATTTCTGATTTACCAAGAAAACTTGAAGAAGCCACTACTGGTCTTGCGGTTTAGATGGCTGAACATCTAAAGCAACTTGAAGTCTGCATTACTCAGCACATTTCAGACTGAACCATTAACTTCCCTCCATCTCAATTGCCTATCTTTAAAATTACTTGCCTTATAGTGCTGCAGTTCTACAGTTATCCTGTATATGTTGATAAGGGTCTCCTATGTTATTTTCCCTAAAATTATATACAATGTGCTGCGAATACTGTGTCTTCCTTGTTTCTTGAACATAAAGAAGAATTCTTCTTACCACATAAACTTTCAAAATACCAGGCAAGCAAAGATGATAGGTGTTTCTTTTTACCTGTACCAGTGCATCTCTCTCCTTTCTTCTCCTAATTATTCCTTAGAAACATCTGGTAACTTTCTACCTAACTGTCAAATTTCTATTTCTGTTTTATTAGCCAAACAGCTGCATGCCAGCTGAGTATGTACAGACATTCCTGAATCAGCAGTGTTATTGCCAGCCTGACTTGTAACAAACTTGCAGTGCGATAGCACAGCAAGATTCTCCTTACTCCCATGTTATTCATTTACAGAATAAAAAAGCTCATAAATCCTACTACTTAAGGTACTAGCTTATTAAAGTACTAGCTTATTAAATCCCTGGTACTTAAGTGCACTACAAGTAAAATACAGTATTAGATACACTAATAAATATATAGTGTTCGTGCTTATCTTCTTTATCCTCTTGACTTCACTTTGTGCAAAGCTATTCTGGCTGCTTTTCTGGATGATTAGTTAGCCCAGGATAAGCTTAACTCCAAAGATATTTTTTTTCAAAATCTCCAAGTGAGCTGAAAAACCCATACACAAATTGAAAACTTAGTTTAGACATATGTCAGGCTAGTGGGTTAAGTTTTAACCTCATTGAAATCATTGACACTTTCTGGTCAGCTTCTTCGATGCCCCAATGTGAACAAAAATCTACAAAGAGGGTGAGTCAAATAATACTTTTATCAAGTTAGGAGCCTTGTTTTAAATAGCAGATATAACACTGGAAAGAATGTTGTACTAAAATATCCATAAACCAATTACAAGATCTAATAATTAAAAAAAAAAAAAAAAAAAAAGGCCTTGCGTGCTTGAGAGCTTGTCTGTTTTTTCTAGTTACATCAGTTGAGCTAGTAAAAGATACTGCCTCTCTTTCCAAATCCTGCTGCATGTAATAATTACTGTTCCATGTTCTTCATTGTTATTCTAAGAGCATGTTATAATCTGAGGCAGTGTTTCTTGCCTTTGAATCTCACTAGGATAATAGAATTCGCTTTTGTTCCAGTGCCCTAGTTCATCAGATGGGGTCAATAGCATTTCCAATTGAGCTTCACCTGGCGGACTGTTCCACGCGTGTTCTCAGTGGAGGTTTTTATCATGCCACAGTCCTGTTATTTGACAGGAATCATCCAAGCTGTCCCTTCTTCACTACTCTCTGCTAGCTCTACCTTATGTACCCTCCACTTTCTGCAGCTCTCAGCTCCAGCTGCCTTTCCTCAAGACTCACAGCCCATTCCCACAGTCCTCTGACTATTTTCCTTTCTATTCACCTGTGCATTTCCCAGCTGGGTCATTTACATCAGTTCTGGCAGTCTCCTCTTGGCTGTGTTTGCTGATTCTGGTCTGAATTCTGGCTGTGGGACCCCCACCCCCCCTTGATGTCATCTGAAGTCACCCAGCTAGAGGCTCTCTAGTGCTTTATTTGTCTTTTGTTTTTCATAATTGCCTTGTTTGTCTTTTCTTTGTTTTACTTTCTCCGGCATTATTTGTCCCCTTGGGTTGTGTGAATAGGGAATTACACAGTAAAAGCAAAACTCATTGGGCAGAAGCAGCGTGAGATGGGAGATGGTCAAGTCATGGGTGAGGACAGTAGGTTTTGAAAAGGAGAATGTAGATTGCATACCAAGAGAAGAGCTGTTGAATTTTACCCCCTGTTATCCTGTGATCGAAACCATAGGGGATTGAAATGAGACTGGAAAACTTTAGCATCAACAGCTCTGTGAGAAACAGGCAGGCCTAAGTAAGTGAATGGCCTTGATGGCTGACCAGATTTCTAACGCTTCTCATTCTTGTGATTCCAAGAGAGAGTGATGAAGGGGAAGGTGATAAGCCAGAAGGACTGTTCTGCGCAGGGAATGAACGATAGAAAATGCAGCACACTCGGCTGCTCAGAATAACCAGAAACTCATATTGGAAAAAATCTCATACAGCAGAGGGTTAAATCTGAGCCTATAATTCTTAGAAAACATGTTAGAATTCATATGAAAAAGCTTTAAGGACTTCATTTTAATTGACCTTGGATACACAGCAGGTCATGGCCTTCTGGGGAATTAGAACCAGAGCGTTCATCAGGGAACAATACAAGTTTAGAAGGTCAAGAGCTGATTCCTAATCATAAGTGCAAATGTTCTCATGTGTGTTTAATATGAACTGGGAGATACTTTGCAACATGTTGGTCTGGAAGAAATTGGAGGAGGCCTTAATATATAATTTTTGTATTAAATATGATATTTTGAATACATTGTCTAGTACTTTTTAAAATCATGAGAAAAAGAATGATAAAGGGCCAGACAAAACCATAACTGCATGCTTTTTGGAATAATGAGATCAATAAACAGCTGAGGCAATGCCCTTCCCAATGTGCTGTTGAAAATTTAATTGTGAAGACATCGGTTCTAACTGTGTTGTTTTACCAAAACAGGAAGGGGGGGTGGGGGGTGTGTGTGCGGGTGCAAAGAGTTTCCCACGTTAAATTTAGGAACAGTCAAAATAAAACAAATGCTAAAATTATCCAATTTACTCCCGGCTTTGTGAGGAAGAATGGGCAAGTAATTGTCAATTATGGAGTGGGATTGGAATGCAGGTTGTAGAGGGATAATTAATTGAGAGATATTTCATTTTGATTAGCGTGGCTTGAAGAAGTGCCATCTGAAGTGGTTTCAGGACTGCAGGGCAGTCTGCTGCAGATGGGCAAGGGACTGGCACGCAGCACTAATGGGGTTATGAGGTAGATTAGAATCTATCACGTTACTGACAATAAAATAAAGGATTAAGGAAGAAAAAAGGATAGTCTTCTGATCAAGAGTTAGGTCTCTATACCGGGAGACTTGGGGTTGTTCCCAACTTGTGCCATACAGCTCCTGTGTGGCCTCTGGCATGGGGTTGAGGGCTGGTTTGCAATACACGCCGAGGGCATTCTCGCAGGGTATAAAGCAACTTCCCTCCCAGGATGATTATATTAGTGTTCTCTTCATCACTCTTCCAGGTTGGGCATCAGAGGAAAGAGGAAGAGAAGAGGATTAGTGGGTTTGTGACTGGTATTTCTCCTCTTTCAAGTTCAGTAGATGGACGTGAGCTGGGAAGAGGTCGGACTGGTCTTTGCTGGGTTTTGCCATCCTGCGTGTTGACCCACCACCCCAGTTAAAGAGATGCTGGGAGGCAGCTGTGATTCAGCTAGTGCTGCAGCTCTTTCCCAGGGTTTCTGTAAAGCTGCACACACAGCAGCTCATTCTGCCCCTTGATATCCCTGTGTTTCACTGTCTCTTCGTAACCTGACAGAAATATTTGGAAAAGGTAATACTTGCAGTATCTGAGGCTTGTTTAGCTAATGTAAAAATATTGAGGTCTTTGGGCAAGAAAGACAAAGTCCCATTATTAGTTTACTTAAAATAAATAATTATTAATTTAGCTGAGGGAGTGATTTTCATCTTGTTTTCATTTTGGTTAATTTATAAATTTGAAAACTGAGATTTTGAGGAGGAGATATACCCTCTTCCCCGTATGTTGCCTCAGTGGAGATTGTAGGACTTCTTAGAGCAGAGGTCCAAAATGGAAAATGTGGTTGCTGTGAAGAGGCATCGTTAGTGCAGTATGTGGAAACTGGCTGCCTACCTTCCTGCACGAACCGTTTTACCGCAAACGGATTCCTGTTCTGACACACAGCTTTCAGCAAAATCAGCCAACAACTGTTAGCCAGACGTGAGTGTCTTTGGCATTCAACAAATTACTTGCACATCAGACAGAGCTGATTACTACCGGAAAACAGTATAAATATCACATTTTATATTACACTTGTAAAATTGATTCTTTCCCTCTTTGCCGAGTTAGTTTGTCAGAAACTTTGTTAATTGTGTGATGGAGTTCAAGGAGATAATTCTGGCTGCGAAATTACAAAAAACCAAAAGAATACATGTGTCTTTCTAACATTCTTTGGCCGATTCCATTTTCACCGGCACCCATTTGCATTGTTGCAACCCCTCTGTCCAAACAGAGTTTTAAGTTTGGCTGCATTCTGACTTTGGTATTGATTAAATATGAATTAAATTTAGCATTCTACATTTCTCTATATTTTACCTTATTATAGCCTTTCCTTACTTTTCTAAAGATGCTTACAGATTTGTTAATCAAATGGCATTAAGTACCTGATCTTCATAAAGTATTTCAGTGTTTTCATATGAATAGTAGAGGGAGAGTCCTTTGAAAAGTTCAAATGAATAGTTGATTTGCCAGATGATGGTATTTTTCAACCTGCACTGTTTGGAAAATATTTAAATAGATTCATCTGAAAAAGAAAAATTAAGCACAATATTTCTTTGCAGCCATTTAGAGTGGGACAGTTTAGGACTTTTTTGATCTTTCATCTTATAGAAAGATTTTGAGACCAAGTTCATTTATACTTTATCAGAACGTGAATATCAGTACTTAGTTTCGCGTTGAAACAAACACTTCATTTGACTCCAGAATTCATTCTTTTTATCCTTTTGTCTTGAACTATGGTTTGAAAAAGGAAATATTTGCAGAAGGATAACATCGTTAAAAACACACCTTTACTTCTAGAAGACTTCAAAATCTCCACAATCCCTGGTTAGAAAAAACAGAATTTAACTCTACTGATTTTAAATTTTGTGTTCTGAAAATACAAGCTCGGTTCCAATTACACATGCGAATGGCATAACTACTTCCAATTCCCAGGAACACTGTGCACTGATAAAGCTACTTACATTCTTAGAAGTGTTTGAACAATTAAGTCCCTTAAGCTTTTGTGTCTACTTAGAATGGCAGCAGAAGTTTTGTAGCTGCACAGTGCCTGAAACAACATACTCTGGTATTTCTCTAAGCACAACTGTACAAAATATCATTTATCATTGTTATTTATAATAATGACGAGCTGAATTTAGTTCAAAACAACAACAACAAAAAGGTGGGTGGGTGGGTGGGGGGAATGAGTCTATAAATTTGAATGCAGGATGTTCTTGTGTTCTTTTCCTCCTACCATTCAGTGGTACTTACACAAGACTGAGCCTGCTGGAAATTCTTGAAGGTCAAAAAAGAGGAAAGAAAAGGAGAGGTAGCAACCTTGATGAGTCAAGTAGGTTTCAGAAAGGACCAATACAGATAAAATCATTCTGGGCCCAGAACGGAAATAAAGAAAACAGATTGAAAATTAAATAGAAATGACATCAGGTTATATATTTATCCTTCCTACTTTTCTTACCAGTTATTGTACTATCAGGAAAATCCACACTTTCTGAAGAGACTGAGTGTTATGTACAATAACATATGAATAATCAGGTAAAAGATAACTGCAGCTGACAAGATCAACATCCTGCCGTAGATTTGCTCAAGTCTGTAGTTGAAAGCATGAGACATCGGAAAGGTACAACATATTCCACCCCTTCAAGACTCCAGCCCTCCTTTAAAGCTGCTTCTCTGCCTTTGAAAGGAAAAGCTTCTGAATTTCTGAAGTAAGACACGTCTTAAACCATATGAACCACTTTCCGTGCTGACAGAATTTAGTTAAAGCTCATTATGTAAAAAGGTGCTATAAGGAAACTTTATAGAGTGAATGCTCTTTATAAACTGGAAGCTAAGGTTCAGCCAGTTTCCATTTAATCCTCCAATATTGCCTGCAGCAGTCAAGTAAATTTCATAACAGACTCCCTCCCCCCAAATGAAAACCATGTGCCGGCTTCATTTTTCACTCCTTTCCTAGTCCCCCCATTCAAACCTCTCCTCAATGCTTGAAAGAACCTTGCAAGAAAGAATTCATAGAACCAAAATAGGAGAATTAACTCTGGCTGTTATTAATTAGGCCACATTAGCACAAGTACTGCCCTTCCTAAACAAAGTGAATTACAAATTGACATGGCTGTACGGCAATGGGAAGTGTTAAAAAGCAGGTATGTACATTCTCTATCTATGGAGCTTCAAAAATTGCATTAGGATTTTCTTTCTCCATAGTGAAATTAGCTTAAGTAGAGAAGAAAATAGGCAGAGCAAAGCAGTGTGATTTGATAAGTGTTCATTGTAGTTAAACTGATCTAGGTCAAGAAAAGAAGTCTTTAGTTTGGGCTTTTTCTTATAGAATACTTGAATGCCACCATTTTTAGAAATAATGTATTCATTGCATATTGTCCAAGTAATTTCAGATTTTTTTTTTCCTGATTTATGTCATCGGAGATGACTCCTGCAAGAGGAAAACATCTCTGGAACAACCATAGACTTTCTTCATGACAGTGTCATGCTAATGCATAAAACTAACTACCGGCAGGCATGAGCAAGCAGGAGTGGAGTCATAGGGATGTCTGCCCTTCCTCTAGATCCTTGTCCTGCCCCTCAGAGAGTGCCACCACTGGCAGTTGGCCTCATAATTTCAGTGCTGCAGAATGACACAGACATTTTCTTGACTCCTCAGATTGCTGAGGGAACAGCTACTATTTTTCTCAGAATGATGGCTCTACTAATCCTTTGTCAAGGCTTAAATGCAACTTTAAACTACATTGTACGCAAAACGACATCTCTGAAACTCTGCATACAAGTAAAAACAATTACATGTATAAGGGAAAAGTCTCAAGAAATTTTTAATAGCGTTCCAGAAACAATTTTATGTCTGCTAGAACCCGGTAGTCATAAGTATAGTTAAACGTGATGGAATTGAGCTCTTCTGCTCAGATTGCCAGCACATCTTGATGAGAAAACAGCTGTCATGTTTGTCTTCCATTATGGCCAGTGTTTAAGATGAAACTATGGCTCCACTAAAATGTTTAGCTATGGCCATCATGCCATGAGAACCATGCTTCTAATATTCTATCTGCTGTCAGATCTATAGTGACAGTTAGGAGGAAGATTCTTCCATCGTCATCAAGGAAAACTAAAAAGAATTCCTACTCTGAGATGTCAGTGCACAGAAGCAGAAGACAGAATTGTGAAGCATTTAGGGTTTATCTAGTGATCCTCAAAGATTAGGAGAAATGTTAAAAATAGAAGATCAAATTCAGTATGACAATAAATGGAAGTTAAAGCTAATAGGGATAGAGAATTTGTTTTACATTTTTGATTGGAATTATTTTTTTTAATTAGTACGTGTGAATTATTCTATTGATTTTTTGAGACGTAGCTTAAGTCTTTTATTTGTATTTTTCTTCTTCCTTGATAACACTATTAATAGTAATTTTAATTGCTGATTTCTAGACTTCTGTCTTTGCATGTGTTAGGGTGTTTTGTTAATGCTTGTGATGATTTTAGGAATAATTTTTAACACATATTTACAAAGTTAAAGGCAGAACTAACAGATCTCTATTGTCATTTGATCACAGCCGTCAAATTTTAACATATGCTTTTCAAGTTGTTCTCAAATTAATCTAAAAATTTTGCATTAATTAGCGAAAGAAGAAAAATATTCTTGTAAAGACATCTCACTACTACACAGTAATATGAGGCTAACAAACTGTTGTGTTTTGTTGTATAAACATCTAATTTCAAAATATAGCAATAACATTTTTCGGATCACAATCCATCCAAAACAATACTGTTTTGTAAATATGTAAAATAAAACAGTACCATTTCTGCTGGTGTGAAAAGAAGAGGGTTTTTTGCCTTGAGATTTTGGGTCCTCTTAGAAATTTACTCTGAGGACAACAGGACTAAGATTCTTGGGTTCTTGAGGGGTTGCTGCATTCTCTATTTGCAGTCTCAAATGATTCTGTGATTACGCATATTTTCTAAGATGAAATAGCTGGTTTTAAAGCACTAAGATGTTTTCAATTGCATTATTTTAATCAGAATTTTGAAAGATCAGTTGTTTCTGAACTTAATACCTGTTTCGAACTCCGACAGCTTTTGCAAACAGAAAAGCATGAGTGCTTTAGGAGAAAGGTTGGGGCAGCTAACTTCAACGACAGAATCATGTTAGTCTAACGTCACTGGCCTAGCAGTAGAAAGAAAAGCATTCTGCATGCCTGAAGAATGTCTTTAGCCTGTCACTTACAACTTATGCCTAAATAGATGAATGATAAGGAGTAAAATGTATTTACTACTCCAGTTCTCCAAGAGACAACTATGAATGTCCATCTGGGATTCATCATTAACAGGCTAAAACGCAAAACCTGACTGAACAGCAGCAGCCCAGCACGTTTTGGGTTTTGCTGTGACTCCTGTTTGCATCAGTGGACGCAGGCTCTGTTGCCTTGCGAGGTAGTCAACATGCAACCCCAGGTTATGTTACACAGCTCCTTGTCCAGCTCCCCGCTTACATACTTTGTAAAATTATTCCTACTTAATTACAGTGAAACTTTAAGCAACTGCGGGTGCATTTACTTTAGCATTTTTGAGCTTTTGAAGCAAATCTTTATTTACCGTGCTTTGGTTCACATTGTGGAGCTGCCTCGGAGAGAGCAGATTGGATTCCTACCTCATTTGCTTTTCTCCCATAATAAACTGTGATCAGAATTAGGCACCTACAATTTAGTAATCAAATACAAGGTAATGTAGCTACAAGATATTTAGCTTATATTTGGGTATCAGTTACATATGTGGAATGTTTTTTGTGATTATTTTGGGGGGTGGTGGGTGGTATTTCATGGTACAATGGTGGTAAACATGGTACAACGTTTCTTAAATTTTAAAATTGTCCCAGCTTAGCATGGTTTACCTTCATGAAGTTCAGCAAGGACTCCATTGCCTTGAATAGCTGAGCAATAATAACAACAAAAAAGCAAGCATTAGATTTATGACAGCTCTGCTGTCTTTGATGTTGTCTTCCTGAGTGATGTGTTTATGCAAGACAAATAAGTAAGCTATCTCCATGAGCCCTACTTGAAAAAAACCCTCCAGATTGGTTCTGGAGATGGAGTATCTCTTTTCTCTTCAAGTATGTGTTGATGGATTAAGGGAGAATGCAGGCAGGCCCTAACTGTCAACTGCCTGTAAGCAGAGAGGCTTGGCTGAAGATGGACTATTTGTCAGTGCTGAAAGGGAAAACTGGATTATACACACATCCGATCTGTCCTTTTATACCTTATACACTCACCACTTACTTAGGTCATGTTTTCTGAACGCATTACTGCTTTTTCCTTCAACCCGCAGAGTATTGACTCTGAGCCTTTGAATATTTTGTTATATATAAAAAGGAAAGAACTGATAAGGAACATCTGCGTCAATGGATATATGAGAGCAGTGACAGTGAATTTCAGCAATACTGAGGATTTTATTATATAGTGCAAATTTGTTTTGGCAGCCTGTCTCACCTCTACTGAAGGCAGATCACTTATGTCCACTGATATGAAGTTAGCCCAACACCATGTCCCTTCTGTACCTTTCAGTGTCCCACGTGCCTTCTATTCTTCTGAGAACTGTGGAAATTTTATTTGCCGCCTTTTACAGATGAGGAACTGATGTACACAGTCCAGAATGCATCTCAGTTAAAACTAAGCATTTAAGTGAGATTTTTGAGGTAGCTACATTCATATTGTAAGATTATTTGGTGGTTAATGGATTAATGTCATAATCATAGTAACGATAATCACAGTCAAATATCAGAGTCAATAATCACCCTCTCTAAGTGTCTTTCTGTCATCTGTAATGAGGGCACTTTGGTTTTCATCTTGCGATCCTCAGTCAAGCCTGTAAAGGTAGTTGAGGTGAATGTGCCTCATAAGGTTAATTTCCAGATTCATCCCATAAATGCATGGCAGAGCAAGAAATGCCACAATCTAAGTTCATTCTTCAGTGAGAAATCCTTTCTTTGACTGTCTTCACTAACTCACCAGGTCACATATTCCATTGCACTCCATATCAGTAGTTACTGTAAATTAATTTTATGTGGCAACTGTGTTTTGATAATTTCTGGTTTCCTGTACTTGGAGGATAGGCAGAGTGCAGTGAGCAGCAGTCATCTTTCAGAAAGCAGCCATCGGTCCAATACTGGCAGCTGTAGTATCTTCAGGAGACTAAGGAATACATGAACACAAAGACAGAACTTTTTAGCTCTTCCAAAGAGTATTTCTTCAGATACAAGTTTGAAGTAAAGGCTGGGGAAATGTTGGAATCACTTTTTTTCTTTCTGTTTTCTTAACTAAATAGTGCTATCAAATGAGTGAGAAAACATTTGCAAGTATACGGATTCAGTTCTGAAGAAACAAGAAAAGCATGTCTAACTGAAGCCAATCTCTGTCTATTTATGTGGAAATTAAGCTAGAAGTTTTATGGGAATGGATTTTCAGTAGGTCTCTGACATGACCTGATCCTCACAGGAATACTGTGATATTGGGCTTTTATATAGTCACAGGACCTAGATGCTAGAGGTGGATCACATCACTGAAAAATCCTTCTGTCTTCTGAAAAGCCAGGCTTGTTCTGTATAGGGTATTTTGTAATGGTTTTCCTTAATTTAGGTTTTAAATGTCTGTCCATCTAAAAGCATAGGTAAATCTTAGCAGCAGGAAATTAAAATGGTGCTAAGTTTATGTTTTTCCAATTTATTTTTCATGTTCTTACATACCAGTGCATCACCCTAGCTGGTTGCTCTCCATCTCCAATTGCTGTTGCTACTGTTTAAGTGTTTTAAATGGTAATATCTTCCATGACTCGAATACGTCCAGAGCAAGGTGGCAAAGCTGGTGAAGGGGCTGGAAGGCACGGCCTCTGAGCAGCGGCTGAGGGCACGGGGTTTGTCTAGTTTGGAGGGAAGGAGGCTGAGGGGCGACCTCACCGCTCTCTGCAGCTGCCTGAGGAGGGAGGTGGAGCGGGAGGTGCTGAGCTCTTCCCCCTGGTACCCAGTGCCAGGGCGTGTGGGAATGGTTCACAGCTGCGCCCATCAGGGGAGGTTTGGACCTGACATGAGGAAACATTTCTTTAGTGAGAGGGTGGTCACACTCTGGAACAGGCTTTCTGGGGAGGTGGCCAATGCCCCATGCCTGTCAGCATTTGAGGGGCATGTGGAAAGTGCCCTTAATACCATGTTTAAACTGTTGGTCTGCCCTGAAGTGGTCAGGCAGTGGGACTAGATGTTCGTTGTAGTTCCCTTCCAGCTGAACTCTTCTTTTTTCTCTTTTCTCTTTTCTCTTTTCTCTTTTCTCTTTTCTCTTTTCTCTTTTTTCTCTTTTCTCTTTTCTCTCTTTTCTCTTTTCTCTTTTCTCTTTTCTCTTTTCTCTTTTCTCTTTTCTCTTTTTTCTCTTTTCTCTCTTCTCTTCTCTTCTCTCTTCTCTCTTCTCTCTTCTCTCTTCTTTTCGTGTATCACTCTTATTTAGCATAGGTAAAAGCAGTCACCTCCTTTGGTCTTCCCTTTATTGTAAGACAATTTTTGTGACTTCTGATCTGCATTTTAGCTTGGTACTTTGTTTTCTGGTTGGCACAAAACCCAAATACTGCAAAACTGGAAATCACGGTATTAAAGAACCACTTCTAGATGTTACTTAGGCTCTTCTAGATTTTGGACGGACAGCCTACATCAGTTGTTATTTTATCTCAGCATTTATCTCAGCATAACAGATGCATCTCTGTTAATAAAAGGCCTATTACCACTTGCCTTTTGAATAAGTCTTTCAAGCTCTACATTTTTTTGACCTTAGTTAAGCAGAGTAGTGGGGAAAAGAAGTTCAGGCAAATTAAAAACCTGAATAAACAGGTATATGTAACAATTATTTATAACACAAAGAAACTCTTAGTTTTATGCACTCCACTGTATGTATGGTACAGATATATCTTAATGAGGTACAAGGAAATAATGCTTTCTCTTTAAAAAGTATCCTGTGATGTGCACGTAAAGATATGACTTACAGTTATGTAACACCTGCGTTGTTATACGATATTGTTTTCAAACTAGCTTAAAATATCAAATATTACAGTACTCTGCCTTTTGGTCTGAAATACCAAGCATTTTTTTAAATGTTAAACTCTCCCAACTGATGTCGTGAGGAGCAGGTGATCCATTGGATAAACAAAAATAACTTCAGAATATAATATTTAGAATACAGAATATATTCTATTTTATATAATAGAACATAATGGACTGATTTCATTCACCAGCCAAATTGTATTTGAGGTTTTAGCTACAGCATTCTTCATCGACCTTGTTTATCTAGCCAGTATAGCAGATACTTGCTCTGATACTCAAGTGGGATTATGTACACAAACTTCTTGCGGACTGCATGGAATACTAAGGAGTTGAAGAGATCTGCTGTCCAAAAGTAGTTCTGAAAGAAGAATCTTTTCGCAGGACTGGAGTTTATTAGATAGATTTGCCATTTGTGGGAAATACATACTGTATAATAAGCTAGTAACATTTTAATCAGAAGGCCCCAGACATGAAAATTTTATGCATTTGTACTTAAATTTAACTAGGTTGGACCTAGTCACACAAAACAGCTGCAAGCCTAAGACAATTCCTTTTTTTTAAACGATTTTTAAATTTTCTTAGATGTCACCTCTGTACGGTTTGTGTAGTTTGATTCCCCTTCGTTCTAATTGTCTTCTTACATAGCGTCAGTTAGAATGCAAGGTCTTACACAAAGCAAATATTCAGAATAGTGTTTATGGCTTGCCATGAGAGGTTTCTTCTGGCAAATGTTAATTGCTGTGCAACCTGCTTCAAATAAACTCAGGTACAGCGAAGCGTTGTAAATTGATGATATTATGAAGGCCCTGAAATGGTTCAGTATGTAGACATATCCAAATTGTATTTCAAATTACTTTGAACATCTGTTTAGATTTAAATGTTTGGAAAAAATACTTTTCTGTCAAGAGACATTATTGTCAATTTTGCTTTTAATGCTGTCAAAACCTAGTATTAATTTATGTAATATTACATGACAGGTACCGCTGGTGAGGTAAAAGAAAAAAAAAGACAAAAAGAAAAACCAAACCCACAAAGTTGAGGAGTTAGAATTGGGTATAACTTCCAAAACAGGTCAGAACAGTTGAAGATATGAATTTACCCAGGTGAACTATTTCACACCTATGTTCATGCAAACTGCTGTAAGATTTTAAGTGGAGAAGTCAGTCCGTAGTATTCTCCTTTGTTTTTCATCCCCCTTGGTCCTTCATAGCTTCTGTAACAAACTTGTTTCAGCAACTACTACGTGCTCTAATCAACTTATCTGTAAGAGATATGAAGCTGTTTATCTGGAGAAGATGTGGGAGTTTCTGTCTCTATATAGGCACTGTGAATTCTCCAGATTTCTGGTAATGATTGTGCTGGGAGCATTGATGAAGAAAGCATGTCATCAGGGACTGACAGGGCTTATATTCAGCAGGTACTTGTCTAAGTTTTCAGAGATAACATTCATGGTAATTCCACCTGGAATTGTTGATCCTACAGTTTATCGAGGCTTAGCGCTGGTACCTGCTTTCTGAGGTGTCCTTGCTGGGAGCCCGACAGGGCAAAACAAAGTTCAGGCTTCTTATATGCCAGTTCTGACCACAAATGGGAACATAAAGTGGAAGTTCAGTGCAGAAATGCAAAAGTAGTGCTTTATCAGGCTCTCTGTGGTTTTAGGAGTATATCTAGAACTTTATAATTTTCTAACCTTTCTATGGCTTAAGGAAATGAGCAGTGCTTTCCTACGATTAATTTCCATTAAGTAGTTGATACATATTTTCCAATTGAATGAGATTTCGTTATGGGAACATCAGTAAAACGTATAGTATAGTAGCCGGTGACATTGCTGTAGGGTATTGGTAAGTCTGTACGTTAGCACTCAAAACTGCGATATTTCTGTTGTGGTTTCCTGTGTTTTCATTGTTAAGGCACAGGATCATTAACTTCAAAGCAAGAGAAGACTGAGAGCACTGCAAAGCTCATAGAAAGCATTGTATTTAAAAACCTGTATTGGCTTTTGCTCAGTTATATATATATATTATTCAAATACTAATTGCTTTTTACATTAAATTCTCACAGGGCATCTAACGCACAGTATTGACTAAGTAACTGTGAAATGTAGTCTTTTCACAACTATGTGGTTTTGTTGTTTTTTTTTTAAAAGGAGGACAGCTTCTGAAAGAAATCACCTCTTTCATGTGTACACTCATAGCTCTGAAATACCTGCCTGGCTCTTTGTTTCTTTTTGGTTTACTGCAACTTGGAGAGAAATTTTATGGTTGGGTAATAAAAGTCATGAAATTGAATGTTAATAATGGAAAAGTAGATAAAAACAGTTAAGTACCGAACTGCTAGAAAGGAGTGGCAGGTGCTGATAGAAAGTGGGGACTCATTTTCCACCTGAGTGTGCTTCTTCGTACGCATCTTGCAAGTAGTACTCTTGGATCCCAACTCCTTGGTCTCTGCATGGTTAGGAGTTCTCGATGTTAAATGCTTTTGTTACAAAGGCCAGTATTAATGGGGGCGAGTATAAATCAGGAAAGATCTCTATGTACCGGAGTTTATGTTGATTAAAGTTCCTTTGACTGGATGGGACATAAAGCACTGAGGAAGTAAAACCCAACACTCAAAGTGAAGAGAATCTATACTGTTTGCCAGTGGAGTCTGCCTGTGTTTCTCCGCAGCGCTCCATTGACTGAAGTCAAAAGGCTGTAGTTCAAACCACAGTCACAGTTCCTTCTCTAAAGGGCTGCAAAGTTCAGTGCAAGGGTATGCAGGAGTAAACCACTTACAAGGAGAGATGTAGTGAGTCTCTGCCTGCAGCAGGCTGAGGGTCTGCAGGGAGATACTCTCATCTGGATGTACTTTACAATACTAAGCAGGTACCAATATTAAGTGGCATTCCTCTGTGGATGAGCAAGTTTTGCAGTCCTGGGAGGGGGTAAGTACTCTAAGCTGACAGACCAGCTCTAACAAAACAATGAATGATGTATAAATAAACCACAACACTTACATGGCAAATGAAAGATGGATGGAGTACTTAAAAGAGGGCTCTTGGGAGCTCAGCGTGGCGTGCAACATTGGAAAACCTATACTGATTATGTACTTTGTACTGGGAGGAACAGGTGAGGTCCCCAAGGACCATCAGAAACCAAGTGATGTATTAGCAGGATGGTACAGCGCTGCTGTTAATGGTTCCTTTGCTTACTATTAGCCCAGCAGTAAGTTTGTGAATATTTGAGGCTTCCTGACTATTGAGATTTCTTTTCCTTCTATAAGTGTATTCTCTCCATAACGTACAAGCCCATCTGTGAAAACACATGATTTTTAGACCAAAAATATGAGAACTGTTCTTACTATTCAGTATTGTTAAAGATCGCATATTTTGAAATAACACTTCTACATGTTGAAAAAACGCCTCAGTACATTCTCAAATCCGGAGTGGCAACTGCGTGTGACTTCTTCCTTTACCACATAGCAAAAAGGTACTTCTGAAAAATCTCAGTTGTACAAAGCCCCACAGAAGCTGCCAGTATTTTATCTTCATCATCGCCATCTCCGTAGACAAGTTTGGATAGGATCCCTGAATATAATGCACATGTGAAATATCTACAGAATTGTTCTGAAAACAGTGGCAGTGCAAAGGTTCTCAGGATTTTCTCCCCACCAGTCTCCCACTTACGGTACGCGGTGCTTGAAGGCATGGCAGCCCTAGCTTATTACCACTGTAGAAATACACTTAGAGTCATTTGCATTTACAAGTCAGTTTCCACAAAGGAAAACATCTGGAAACATATTTTGTTGTCATTTCATATGAGAGATAAATTGCAGTGAAATAAAATAAAACAAAAGCCTTTCATGTGACATTCCTGACACCAAAATGATATAACCCATGTACAATCCAGGACACTTGTCTTCATTTTACATTCACTTGTGTTTTTAAAAATTATTTGTAATTAGGTTTGTCCATGCTTTTTGCTTAGAGAGAAACTCAAACGTAATATTTAAATGCTGAGTATAATATTTGTAATAATCTAAGGTATGAAATGTGTTATCGAAACCCAGTGATTTGTAACACGGTTGCTAGCAGTAAATTGCTGGCAATTGTGGCTGAACCAAAAACGGTCAGTATTTCAGCCTGTTGCAATAATAAAATCAGTCTGTTTCTATAGCACCTTCCAGGTGGTCAGTGTGGAGTTATCAGCATTATACATGAAAGGTATGCCGCAGCTGGAGACGGGCTTTTTGATCCCGGAGCCAGTGCTTTGAATACAGCCACACCCCATCTTGCTACCAGGATGAGCCAGGTCTTATACCCAAATAGCATGTTTGCTTAAATATTTCTGTGAATTTAGGATTTACACATCCAAACCTACCAAAAATGTACTTTTACAGTCACATTTCAGTTCTCAGGAAAAAAAAACAGTTCTGAAAAGTAGATGTGTTCTTTAACCAGTAAGGATGGAGGCTTTCCCCTGCCACGTTTCCAGCCTGATGGTGCAGGAGGTCAGCAGGGAGCTGTACTGGGGCACCTGGAAAGCCCCCTGAAGTCAGGGTCAGGTATGCAACCCTGGAAATTAGAGAATTCATACAGTTAATTACAGACTTGCGTCCTTGGTTTTTTTTGTTGTTGTTGGGGTTTTTTTGTTTTTTTTTTTTTTAAATAGATTTTGGCCTGAATTATAAATCTTTGTTCTCTTAATGTCCTTTCTGTTTGTTATAAATATTAATTATACCATATGCTATTAAACCCCTCTAAAATACTTGCTTCTCCATGAGAGTTGAAAAAACCTGATTCTTTACTGGAATATGGTCTGCTATTAGAATAAAAGTACCTTCTTTTACTCTCATTATTTTCCAATACATCTGATGAAAACATTTGAGATTTATATAGAGATATTTAGCAGCTGTCTCATATTTACCTAGACTGTGAAGTATAAATTGAATTTAGTGTTTTTTCTCGAGAATAAGTATGTGTTTGACGATTAGACAATGGCAAAGGTGTTTCTGCTCTGTCACAAATGGTTTTCATTGTTTAATGGTTTTTTGGGTTATTTAATGTCTCTTTTGCGCATTACACCGTGGCTGATTTAGCAGTAAGGACTTTCCCGTTTTTATTTTGTAGCAGTTGGTGCTAAGGAAAGTAAAACATTAATATACGAACTACTCTATCAGGGTGAGATCTTCCATTATTGAATTGCAAAGATGATTTAGGAAACTGAATTACTAAAAACATTAATTGCCTGGTTCATGTTGGCCACAGAAACAATTTGCTGAGTAGTTTCTCAGGGAGGAAGAGGGTTGAGGTCAGAACTTGAAGAACAAACTTTCATAGGGTGCCTGAGAGGAGCTCACTGTGGTGGATATATTCTGTGCCAGTGTTAAGAACCACTAAAAGAATCCTGGAAACTGATACAGGAAAGCTGGTGAAGTTTCATCATCTTTACACTCACTTCTGAACTGCTTTTAGTCTAATGTGCAGGTTTCGTAATTTAAAATTTTCGGTATTGCAGTTAGTGGATGACAAGAGGTAGGATTTCCATTGGGATTCTTACACAGAGCTTTGGAGGAGGAAGAACCTCTGTGCAAGGGGTTGAGTAGAACCATAGTAAAAATAGATTGCTGCAGTAGGAAATTAAGGAGTGTGTTTACCCATACAGGAGTCAAAGAAAAGCTGAGAAATGAGGGCTTGCACTGCTTAAAGGTGTCTGCTAATAATGGCAGTCATACAAAAGGCGTAAGGGACAAGAATGAAATGTACAGCAAAACTTAAGAAGGGGCTACTGAGAAATTCTGGAATGATAATACAGTGTCAAACTTAAGAGTTAAATTAAAAAAAAAAGACCTGGCCAACTCCCTGCTTCCCCAAATGCATACAAAAACTATACGTATCTGTATACCAACATGAGATGTGTAAGAGAAAAAATAGGTGACTTGAAATTCTTGGCAAAAAATGAGGATCTTGACATAGCAGCCATTACAGAAGAAGGCTGGAATGACAAAAATCAATAGGAGAGTGTAATACCTGGCTATAAACTGAGCAGGAAGGACAGATGAGGTCATAGAGCTGGGGGAGCAGTATTCGGGCTGTCCTGTTGAGCCTTCTGATCAGGAAACGGATATTGAATCCAAAATGTTGAAGGAGATCAAAGAATCAAATAAGCGTCATGAGGTAGTAATAAGGGGTGACTTCAACTACCTTCAGCTGGTCCAATGTCACAGTGGGACAGAGCGTAAGGGAAGCAATTTCTCATCATGCTGAGTGACTGCCTTTTTTGAAGCATTTAGTTCTAGAACACACAAACGAGGTGGCAATTCTGAAGTGACATACAGGAATGCAGGTAAGGAACCCTGAAGTCCTGTGCCAGAGCAGGCCTTTTTGGGTTAAAGTCATGGCAACTGCGAAACTTAAACTCAATGTTGAAGAGCCAATAGCAAGTTTGTAGAACCACTGTTAGACTGGAGGATGTAAAAAATGTTTTAGGCAAAAGATACTACATGAAAAGCAAAGAAATTAAATCCTGAGAGTCAACATGGAATCCGGTTGAGGTGTTGTGTAGTAGAATGAGACACAGCAGCCAAGCAGAAAAGCAAGAAGTATTTGAATATGGTTACGTGGAGCAGGATTCTTTTTTTTTTTTTTTTTTTGAGTCAAAGGTATATGCTTCAGGAATCAAACCCCCATCCCTAGGGATGTCAATAAAAAGTAATTTTGTCTACAGCATGTGTGTAAAAATCTGCGAAGCTGTAGCGTAAGAGGGACTTTGTTGAAGCCATCACCTCACACCCACAAAGAAAAGAAAAAGTTTACCAGAGCAAACAGTCTGTAAGGCACGGGCCTAGCAGAAAGCAGAAATGGAGAATAAGGACATTCCAGTGAACTGTGGTTTTCTTTTGTTACGTTCATTTAGAATCACAGCTGTGGTGCTAGGAACATAAGGGACTGTAGCATACTCACAGCATTTATCATCTCAGAATAAGGGACTGGGAGTAAAGAATTCAATTAAGAAGTAACCAGAAAAAAACCCCCAAAACAAAAACCCAAAAAAACCAACCAAAAAAAACCCCACCAGATTTTGCTCATTCAAAAATTTGTAAAGAACATTATTTTTGTTTAAATTACGGAGTTTTTCAGCAGTACATGATGAGATACTTCAAATATGAGAGGTAGATGCAAGTAAACTGGAGATAGATGTGATTCACTAATACGATGCTTACATGGCCCATACGGTAGAGAGATGATATTACCTTTTCTCCAGGTGAGCCTTCTATGTTAGAAGCTGTGTTTAGAAAGAAGAATAATAAAGTTGTTAGAGATAAAAGACAACTTTCACTGGCAACAGCATTTGAAAATACTGGGACTATTGTACTGAAAAAAAGGGGGTTGATGGAGAACATGCTGATATACAAGACATTCTGCTGCATATTATTGTTCTAGAAATACGAGACCAGGCGGAATCAGCCACCAGATAGGGATAGATTTAATATCCTTTTCAAATTTCGAATGAGTTAACATCTTATTTGGAAATAGGAGCTTTTAGGATGTGGGATGCATTTCCAATATGGCACTGTGTTCACAACACGCGCTGTTACTTCTTTAGGGGGTGATTATGGCCATAGCTCTATGTTCAGCATGTACAGGAAAAACAGTATTATTATTTTCTTGTGGTTTGGAGGCATGAGTAGTAGTTACATTTACCAACAGCCGGCTATCTTGTGGCTGCAAATATATGGAGAAAACAGTTACATCATTTCCTTTGTGGCCCTGAAAGTCCTTTTCCCTAAATTGTAGATGGAACTGTGAGAGTGGCATCTGTACAAATTCATATTTCGAACATTTCGAACATACATTAAATAGAAATGTTTAAAGTTGGTGTGGGGGTGGGGTGCTGACAATATGTTCGATACGTTTCCGGTTCCAGCATCTCCTTCAGCTGGGATTTGGAAGCTGATTGTATCTTAGGTGGTACCTAGAACGGATTTGAACCCTTGCTGGCAATTCAAAGAGAAACCACATTGGCATGGGTAATTAGTTACGTGCCTAATCAAGTAAATTACAGTTGAAATGAACTAACATGATATGCAAAGAACTTTATAATAATTGCAGAATTTGCCAGATGTTTACTAGGTGGCCAAACACCTCATTATCCACATGAAAAAAGGTGGAAACAATGTTTCTGATTCTCCTACCTGCCATTTGTGCTGCTGCATCAATAATACAATAAGCATTTTATTTCCTGAGCATGTAAGAAGGCCATTCATTTTTGAGGGATGAAAGTAAGATTAATGCTTGTTAATAATAATATTAATGATTAGTTTCAGTTTCACAACCATTGTTACTTTGCTGTATCATCTTTTTAGCAAAAGAACCCTTTTGTGTAGGTATTGTTACTTTATTTATCAATTAAAGAATCCATCATCAAGCCTCAGATGTTCTTACAAGGTGTGGAGTGTCCAAGAAAAAAACAGATTTCTTTAAATCATCCTGAAGCCATATACTGTGTGGTGATAGTTTTTCTAGCTGTTTTTGAGATAGGTAAATAGGTACTCACACATAAGTCCCGAAGAAAGCCACCATCTGCATTAATAGTCTATATGTCTTACTACCTTAAGGATCGCTACAGCCGTAGAAAAATGAGGGTTTCACTTTTTTCCTTGAAGGATCTGTGAAAGTTGAAAAAGTGTCTTGCACCACTGTATGTACCATATGATCTTGTAAAGAATGAGTCTTAAGTCCCAAGCAGTCAAAGATAAAGTCCCTATTTGAATTAGATTTTTCAGCCATGCAAGTCTTTTACATGAAGATGAAATTTGAAATTGTTTCTAAAGCCATATTGTATTTTTATAGCATATTTCTTTTAAAGTTCATTTTCTCTCTTTTTTTCCCTTATACATCACTTAGCTTTTAAGTGAGACTCAAAAGAAACTCAAATACTGAAACAAGAATTACAATATTGAACTGAACATGCCCACTGATAATATTAACATGGAAAAGTACATTTTGTTAATTGTTTTGAACAAGGTAAGAATACAAGAAATAACTAGAGTTAACATTTGATCCTTCTTGTGAAAGCAGGTGGCTAAGAGATTTTAAGTCTGCCTGTTATAAAAATTTTAACCACTTTTTAAGTTACAGCTATTGACATCATTAGGGAAAAGAGCAGAATTAATCATTGACATTATTATATCTGAATTACTGTGAGCTTCATAGCAGCTGATATAAGTATCCTCTGTAGTTTTTTTTCATGACAAGCTAAGAGGAAATGATGAAATAACTGAGAATATATATGATGACATATATTAAATTGCCCTTAGTTTGCATTACACAAGTAAATTATTAAGAAACTTTGCTTAAAAGGTTCTATGTGAACTTCCTTGCATATAATATTGTGAAAATAATATTGAAGTTACATATTTGGTATTTTTATTACATTTTGGTATTTTTGGTTACATTGTTTATTCTCTGAGGTTAGAAGACCTAATCATATGAATTGTTCTATTTGCTGTAGTTTGAATAAAGTCATGTAACAACCTGTACTGGCTAAATAACTTTATAGAGTATAGTGACTTCTGTTGTTTTTATCCATCACCAAACAATATTGTCTTTTTGTAACATGGGCAAGTCTGATGCTGTCTGCATATACCTTTAATAATCCCAAAGTAGAACTGTAGCAACTAATGATAATTACATATATTCTGCATTGTGTGTATACATATACACTTATATAGTTTTTCAAATTCAGTCTGCAAGAAAGCACAAATTTTTTTTTAAAAAAATATTATGTAGCAAATGTCGATACAGGAATCATTGTAACAGATGGCACAAACCAGAGCAACTCTTACCTTCTATTGACTTGAGTAGAATGCAGAGATTCTTTTACTATTTCATGTTGTGGGTTTTTTATTTTTTCTGCAAATAGGAGGGACTTTCCTTTACAATTCTAAATGTCAGGAGGAAAACCATAAACATAGAATCATAGAATCATTTTGGTTGGAAAAGACCTTTAAGATCATCAAGTCCAACTGTTAACCCAGTGCTGCCAAGCCCACCGCTAAATTGTGTCCCTAAGCATCGTATCTATGTGTTTTTTAAACGCCTCCAGGCATGATGGTTCCACCACCTCCCTGGGCAGCCAGTTCCAATGCTTCACCACCCTTTCAGTGAAGAAATTTTTCCTAAAATCCAATCTAAACCTCCCGTGGTGTAACTTGAGGCTGTTTCCTCTTGTCCTGTCACTTGTTATGTGGCAGAAGAGACCGACCCTCACCTGCCTACAGCCTCCTCTCAGGGAGCTGTAGGGAGCGATATGGTCTCCCCTGGGTCTCCTCCTCTCCAGCTCAACAGCTCCATTGCCCTCAGCTGCTCCTCATAAGATATGTATGAACAGGAAAAAAACCCCAAAAACAAACCCTGCATGAGCATGTCACAAATAACAGCAGGACACTGGTGATGCTGTTGTTGAGATAAGATTACCAAATGGTGACATCAGGTTTTCTTTTCAATAACCAGTGGACAGACAAGAGAGGTTCCTTCTTTAATCTACAAGATGACTGTGTTTGGAATGAAATGAAATGACATGAAAAGGTTATTACTGAAAGACAGAAGACTGCTTCTGATTCCCTTATAGTGACCTCATTATAACCAGTGTAAAATGCCACCCAAACATTAATTTGATTCACAAAATCTCAGATGGGAACAGACAAGATAGTAATAGAGTATTTCTAGCCGGTAAAGTAATCAATATGGGGAAAAAAAAAAAATAATGGATCTACTGACGGCTGTTATGTTTTACATGATCATCTTGATTCATCGGTTCCTTATGCTGAGCTAAGGTCAATACAAAGGGGATAGAGGACTCTACCACATCAGAAAGGTCATGACCCTTTGAGTGGTACAAGACAGTGGAGGAGAAGGTGTTCATGTTCTTTCTCTTACTTTGTCCTCAGACTTTCCTTGTCTTTGATGATAACAGATGTGAACACTGCATTGTCCCAAAGGCTACGATGCAGTAATCGTATATGTTTCCGTCATAGTTTTTAGAATGCACGTGGGAGGAGTCGTCAGTGAAGTTGTTTTTTCGGTATCTTTTGGGGAATCCTAATAGTGGAATACAAGAAACAGGAAATTACCAGTTATTGTAAACAATGTTGCTGATGTGGGGAAAAAACCCTAGTCTTTGGCCAGATTAATTGCTTGGTGGTTGTTTTCTTCAAAAGAAAAGATGGAACTGAGTGTACCGATATAGGCTTAATTACTGTAAAAAATAAGAGTAATAAGAGTGATGACAATTGCAGTGTTTTCAAGAAAATAATGTATCTGAGAGGGAAAATCAACACTGCACTTATGAAAATGGAAAGGAAGCTTAACTGCATCTTAAGCATAGTTTTAAAAGGGAGTAGAAATTAGACTGGTGATCATCAAAGATAATGCAGGTTTTTCTTAGTTCATTCTGTAGAGAAAAGAGAGATGGAATTTGAGTCTAACAAAAGGAAATCTAAAGGTAATGTGTCTGCCTTATCAGAATAAGAATTTAGAGACTCAGAACACAGGAAGGCATACATTTTGTGGAGCCCTGAGTAGCTGCTAGAGAATCTGTGTGTTTTTCTTTAACCAAATGGTGCCACTTACAGTTACAGCCTTTAATTTGCCATCTAAAGAACGGGTTATGCATACCTGAGTATGCTGTTGGTTTCAAGTTCAAATACGCATGTTTTCTTACATTCGGGTCACAAATAATCAATTAAATGCATAAAGAAAGCCTGCGTAAGCAAGTTATGGAGAAAGGCCAAACTTTCAATACTGTTTGATTAAGGGCATAACTGGAAAGATTCTAAATATGACTTAAACCAAGCAATTATATTTTCCAATTCTGTCATTTGGAAAAAAAATTCTGGATGTCTCACTTGAATGTCTACCAAAATTGGTGTTAACCTTCCAAAAGAGAAATACAACTAATGATTTGGTACAGCGCCAAACAATTAGACCAGTGAACAGGCATTCTTCCACCAGCATCTATTATCGGAAATATCTGGATTTCTAAATGTCAGCTAAATAGGCTCACCCCACAAGCTAAGAGAAAGCTGACCTGACCTTTTGACACCACCTGTTCAGGAATGGGAATTTCTTAAGCATGCTATTCAACACAGATAAAAGGTTCACAAAATTTGACCTGGAAAGAATGGTTAAAGGAATTAGTTTTGTTTAGTCTAGAAAAGAGCAGACTGAGGGAGGATGTGATTACAATCTTCCAGTATGTAAAAGAATGTTATAAAGATGTTAGTGATTGGTTTTCTGTGTCCGGTTGGGGAAAAGACAAGAAAAAAGATGTTAAATACAAAGCAAAGATATTTAGATTATGTATTAGGAGAAAAATTTCTAACAATAAAAATAGAGAATATGGTGCAGACTACATAAGAAAATTGTCATCTCATTAACTGGAAATTCTGAAGAATATTTAGACCAACACCTGTCATCAATAGTCAAGGTTGCTCGTGTTGTTCACGGTGCAAGGTGAATGGGTAGATGTATTACATGATCACTTCACAGTTTTAGCCTTTCATTTTCTGTGAGTGATACATTTTTTCAAGGCACTCTTGACTTGTTACGTTGGATATAAAAATAATTGATTAATGGGAGGCTTTTTATTTTAGAGGATACTTCAATAACAAAATAAATAATTCCTAAAATTTCTGATGATGTGATTAAGATATGGCAGAATAATAGGCAAGGAAATGATAAAAATTACTGGCTTTCAATGCAGAATTCTATTAACAATAGCAGTGAGTTTGCAAGCATGAATTTCTTTTTCTCTGTTACTTGGGAATTTTGGTATCAAAACGGCAATTTCCAATTCCTTGTTATTAACCTCAATCAGAAAAAAAAAAAAATTCTGTTTGAGCTTAATAACAAGGAACTGGAAATTGTGATGAATAATCATTCCATACAGATAGACATGGGGCTGAAGCATGGCATATACATTGGAAAGAACAAGAAGTAACATCAAAATTATGTCATCTTTCCTAAATGTTTGTAAGAGCTACTAAGACAGCATTTCATAGTGTGATACATCATGAACACAAAAGCAACTGACTAACAGTGGGGGAAAAAAAGAGAACATAAATTATGTATAGGCCTTCAGTGTATATTGCAGATTAAAATGAAAATGGGTGAAGGTTTTAGTTCTCATTCCATGTCGGTACCAATTGTCTGTTGGTGGTTGAAAGCATGACATGCTTGCAGCTCAGTTTCTTATGTTTGATGTTGGATATAAGGGCTTAAAGATATGTTAGACATGTAAAGTCTTACTGAAGCATTTATTTAGATGCATAGAGTACTGTCAAACATCAGGGCTTTCATTTTATAAATTAAGCAAATTACTTAAATTGTAGCTCTCTGTATTTTCAGATAGTCTGTGAAAGAACATGATAATATTTATCTCTTTTTTTCCTCTGGAGTTTAGGAACTGATTATATTTTTTATTACATACATGTTTTGGTTTGGTTTTTTTCCTAGGTGCTGCACAATGGACTTGTGATGGAAATTAGTCATCCGACAGCTGGGAGGATTGCTGTTCCAGGTTAGATGTTTAATCCTTTTTTTGAAGTGGAGCTTGAAATTAAATGCTACATGACATCCTGAGTAGTTCTGGAACTCAGCTGAGGACATGACACATCTTCACATTTCACTCAAATGAACAAAAGTTTAACCAGGAAGACATTTGTGCTCATATTCTTTCCAGTAGCAGAAAAATGGGTTAAAATGTGTGTCAGAATAGCTTCTGGTTTTCATCGGTCAGTTGTCATAAAACATGAACATGGATTTGATAATATTTGCAAAGTCCCACTGCTAGAAATATTATTGCTAAATCATCTACATGAATATGCGAATCTGTTTTTGATTTAGGTCTATTTTGCAAGTTACACAGGCTTATTTTAGGGACGTTTCTGTTGTAAAAAAACAGAAGAAAGAAGAAAAAGGAGGAATGTTCACACTGAAGGTTTCATTACACTATTTCCTTTAATGAGATTAGACATGAAGCTCTGCAATAATGAAGTCTTAAATAGCTCTTTTGGATTTCTGAAGAATACCGAAGTAATAAACTAGCCTCCCCTCTTTTAAACTCTAAGTGGGTCAGGACTTGGAGCTGGTGTAGCTTTACTTCCATTAGACGTAGTTATGAAATGGGGTTAGGTTCATCCAGAGCCATTAGGAATATTCTCGTTCAGATCCTCACAGTTGGCTCTATTTTGACAACTGAGCCTTATCTGATGATCTACTAGCTGTTGGGTCAACTTGTGCTTCTCTATGCTTTTTCCTCTCCCAAGCCACGTCGAGAATTGTTTCCTCCATCATTCAAAGCACCATGTCACTTATATTTTTGTAACATCTTCTCCTTACATTGTGATTTTCTGTGCCAGTTCCACCCTCTGACACAGCATCCAGTTGTCATCAATTTCAGTTGACTTGAGCACATGTAGTGGTAAGAAGAATTTGACCCATAAAATTTATCTTAATTTGCACATCCTGGAATCACACTGGGATGCAGAAAGAATTATTTGAAAGAAATCAATCCCATATTAGATCATGTTTTCTGCATGAATAGAGGAGGTGTTTTGTGTTGCGTGTATGTGTATGCTTCATATTTGCTCTTTATCACAGTTTGCATTCCACATTTGGTCCCACTAGGCTTGGATGTTTGGTTGATTGTATTAAAAAATGCTTCTTTAATTTATATGCGCATATCTGGAAATAGTAATCCTTTCTTTTTTTTATATAGTTTCTAACAGAAAAGTAATCCTGGTTTATTTATCCAAAATGAAAAGACTAATAAGGGGTTTGATTTAATTCTTTTTAAAGAAGTGGGCAGAAAAGCCTTGCAGATGGTAAAGAAAGTGTGTAAGGTTTTCATGTTGCATACAATGTATAATCTATCTTAGAGAAAGCAAATACTCCTTAAGGGAATAGGTTAAACTGCAAGAAGAGGAAGGAGATGAAAGGAATGTTCTAATGTCTGTCAGCAGCGATAGAATGTATTGGCAAGAGAGTGAATTTTTACATAGGTAAGCCATAGTACTTCCCAAATCCTTAGTTATTTTTTATTTTATTAAACCAGTGACATTGCACTAAACTAAAATAAATCATCTTAATCTCTAATGGTTTGCCATTTAGATGGGCTTCTATGAAGAGTTTCTTGTATTGAAGCAGATGGCTGAAATGATTATTGGATATTTGAGCAGGAAAAGGAGAATTCCTTCCTTTCCTGGCATGGGAGTATAAGAAGGGGAGAGGCAGGGGAGGGAAGGGTGAAGGACACTCATTCATTGTGAGTAGAATGGACCTATTAATACCACTGGTAAGACAGTACGGTACTCTGTCCCAAAATTGAAGTGCATAGGTGAGTTTGGCCACTGCTGATGGTAGGTAGTGGAAGTACCCTGGAACTGTCCTGGTAAATGATATATCTGAAGACTACAGGGAAGAGTGTGCAGAGAAGACCTCCAATAGATGAACTGCTTCTCAATGGCTATTTGAAATAGTAGCAACTTTTTTTCAATGCAGTTATATTTGAATATATTACATTTGGTAGAGAAAAACCTTGCTAAGTTCTCGGTTTCTGGCTCAGGGTTGCTTATTAAGCAAGATTAAGATGTTAATGTGAATGTTGAAACTGAACAGACTAAAAATGTCTCTCCTTAAAAAGACTGGGAAGACTGATCCCCCCTCTCAAAAATAGGTGACTGTTATATCTTAACCATATAAACCAGATTTTAATGTGACTTTTAGTAATTGAAGTGGACATCACACTTGAGGCTCTTGACAAAGTCAGACTTGTGCTGCCAAGTGAAGTTGTGAGTGCAGTGATATACACTTACTGAGTGAGAGCACGCTGGCAGATTTTAGTTGGCCTCTGTGTCTAACATATTGCTTTGGAGTAGTCACCCTCCTGGCGCGTCCCCACTTTGAGGGTGGGTTCAAGTCTGTATATGAATCCTCACTTGTAGATCTTACATCTTGAAATTCTGAGGATCTTGCCCTTGACTTTAATGTAGGCTACATTTTAAATGTTGGACATGGTGATTCATAGTGCTTTGTTTAAATATCTTTTGATACGGTCATTGAATTTGGTTATTTCCCCACCTAGACAATACTTTCCCCCTTGCCTTTTTAAAAAAAAAAAAATTCCCTACCTGAGATATACTGTGTGCTGATAAACACATCATGAGGTACTGATGGCATTAGAGTGGGGAGAAATTGCGTTATAAAACCCATATTTCTGTTCATTTTTCTTTTCAAAATGTGCATCGATAGTAGGAGAGATACACACCTTGTATTTTGATAGCTCTTGCTTCGAGCATTCACTGAAAAATGTCTTTGCACATATACATTGCTGTTACTGTTAGCACGATATCTTACATTTAAGAATGGGTATGAAAAAGGGAGTTCATCATATCTGACTAAGAGAGACTGTAAAAGATTGCAAGACCATTTTAAAGAAAAATGGGGTTCTGTGGTAGCTGAGTGATTTCATTAGGATAATGTTTCACATATAGCATTCAATATATTCACGTCATGAAGTTTTTGCAGAGCTATATATATCCTTGATATATCATATATTAAAGGTGCAACACTGAGAGAGAGCCTTGCTTCAGTCCCAAAAGCCTGGCACTGTACTGCACTCATTCTTTGCAGGACTGGTTCGTCTAATTGCAGGGCTGTATGGATGAATCTCTTCTGGCTCTACATCTGAAGGCAGCTTGATCATCTTTATCTTGGGCCATGGCTCTGAAGATGAGCGGGCGCTGGAGCACCTCAGCTGGAGAGGCTGAGGAACAGCAGCGGGTACAGCCTGGGGAAAGGGCGGCCTCGATGGGGGCTGGTGGCAGTCTCCCAGCACCTACAGGGAGGTTATCAACCTGAAAAGCCAGGCTCTTCACAGCAGTGCGTGGTGGGGGGATGAGAGACAAGAGGGATTCAGACTGGATATTGGGAAAGTCTTTTTCATCATGACGACAGCTGGGCAGTTTAGCAGGTTGCCCAGAGAGGTTGTGCAGGTTCTGTTCTTGGAGGTTTTCAAGAAGCAACTAGATAAAGCCATGAGCAACCTGGTCTGACCTCACACCTGACCCTGATTTGAGCAAGAGCTTGGGCTGGAGACCTCCTGAAGTCCTCTCTCACTTGGATTCTGTTCTTACGCTGTGATTAACCTCAGTATCTCCCCACTCAGCTCTGTTGTGCTTTGACCTTTCCATAGAGATCTGGAGGAGAAATGACAAAGTTTAATAAAATGGGAAATGTAGAGCACAGAGAGTACTTTTGAGGGCAGAAAATGGTAAGGGAGGGATGATCTGCAGAGTGCCAGATTACAGGTGGTGCTGAAGGGCATAGAGACAATACAGTTAAGTGAAGGGACAAAATTTCAAGAAGCTTTTGGTCTGGGTTAGTCTTGAACTACTTTGCCAAAGAGTAATGGACTTTTCCGAAGAGTGGTAGCATGTGGGTTTCTGGGAGCCACCAAATAATTTATTCTGAGTTACAATGTGGAGCATAATGGATACCAACCCATACTGACTAGAAAAAATAATGGATGCAACACCAACACAATCTTGCCCAAACCTTTTCCATTATCATCTGTTTTATATGCTTTAGGAAACTCAAATAATAATATTCTCTACTTCTGCCTTATCTAGTGTCTAATGTCGACTTTTAAAAGCTACCAGTTGCTTTTTATATTCAAAAGAGTGTTTATAATACAATTATTTTTTTTTTTAAAGGAAAAGCCACAATGTGTTCAGCTGTCCCTAACAAACCAACCTTTGTAGAATTTATTAACTAGCAGGAACCTCTGTAAAATAAACCTCATTTCTGACCCCTTCTAAGCCTTAGTGAATTGGGGATTTGGATACAAGCCTACACTTTGGAATCATCTCTCATCAAACAGGAAACAATATAACTGTAGGAATCATGTAAAACACCTCTTCCAGACAAAACAACTATTCTTAGTTTTGATAATGTTTATGTTGTACATTCTTCTTATCCCCATTTCCTTAGTTGATAAACACTATTTCTGTCCTTTGCCCCATGATCTGCATCAAGGATGTCTTTATTGCTCAGAAAGGCCGATTTCATACCTGGCTTCATGATTTCCTTCTGTGCTCTGGAGATTAAGTGTTTGGGGGACTGCTCCAAACTCAGTTAGGAAAGGCAGTACAGGATTCCTCCTTGGCATAGATTTCTTGGACTGAATTCAGGCAATCTATGTTAATTAATCAACCCACTCAGGAGAAATGTCCCTTTTTCCGGTCTTCTCCTGTCACTGTGCGTTACAAATATACTACTGAAACAGGAAAGGCATTTTTTTCGGGAGATAGGCTTTTCCTGTTGTATGATTCATTAAATGGTGTCGTGGTTCCATGGAGACTAATTGCCATCAATCTCTTAGAAGAATGGTTTTAAGGAGAAAGATAAAGGGGAAAGAAATCTAATAGGACTTCCTTACTGTGCCACAGATTTCTTCCTTAACCCTGGACAAATCACTCTCTGTGTCTCACCTTACTAATCATTTGCAGTTTTTCAGATCTTGGAAAATCAGTTGAAAAATACTTTGATTTCTAGGGGAAGGAAGTTCTAGGAAAACCCTGTGTATTATTTTAAATATGTATACCTATTTATTATATATGTATGTATTTACACTTATTTTCTCCATGTTTGGGGAAGACCAGTTATAGTTGTGGAAACAGCAGTGAGGTATTTATATGTTTGATCAGTACATTTCAATCCAGGGAGCAGATATGGCTGTTAGAGGTACATGCTATCTTTTCTTGATCATTTAATGTAAGTGTAGTGGGGGAACCTTCAGTAGGACTAGATATATGATAAAGAAAAGTGACTTCTGCATGGGGAAGTTTGCAGGAAATTAAGGAAGTCTGTATTCCAATCCATCGTTTCCTGCAGCTAGGGGAGATCCCACAATACAGGAACAACAACAACAACAACAAAAAATCCCAACCTTTTTTTTTATTATTTTTTTTTTGCAAGAACCTCTGCTTGAACTTCTGATCCTGTCTGCTTCTCATCAAGCGTTTTTTTCATACGCGTGTGTGTGCGCATGTGTGCATGCATCCATGTGCATAACTGATGTTGATTGAAAAATTTTAATTTCACTTCACTATTTATGGTACATTGGAGACAAACAGCTTCACTGGCATTACTGTTACCTCATTCGCCTTTTTTAGTCATCAGGGCTGACTGTTTATGTCTTTTACATTCACAGAGCTGATTTCAATTTTGAGGAATTCAGGACCATTACAGGAACTCAGCAGAAATGATGTATGACAGCTCACTCAGCTATCCTCAAATACTTTAAAAAATCTTAATAAATATATAAACAATATATTCGTACTGATTGCAAAAGCAGAAAAGAGATGGTGGGAATGGCAAGGAATATGTTATAAGCCTCAGGATTATGTAGAAGAGTGTAGTCTATGTTTTTAATGGATGATACTTTAATTTGGAATCTTTTAAGATTCCTTTTAAAGTAAAACAAACAACAAACCTTTTCATATTTTTGCTCCTCTGTCATATGTTTCCAGAGTATTTCTCTACTGTATATTTTAAAATTTGCCATACCTCCTGGAATGGTCTTAGCATCACAGTTGAAACTTTTAAAGATGTTTTAAGGAAGAAAAGCCAGCTGTTCCTTACCTAGTTCTGGGACTTCATTTGTTGGGGGAAAGTAAGAAACAGTGGAAGTCTTTTCTATCAGGCTGAGAGTACCTGAGTAACGGTACCAACGGGGACCACCAGCGCCGTTGTTTTATTCAGATAGTGGCCCTCCAGGACTGTTGTTCAGGGTGTCTGAGCTGGACTCTCCTTTCAGCAGACCCCAGGTTTTTCTGTCGTTCTTTGAGTTGTGACAATCAAAGTTGTTTTTCTTGCATCACGTGTTTCTTTCCAGGAACTGACACCTCCATATCAGGAAGGGAAATAAAAATTTTTCAATGGACAAGTGGGGACATTTTCCTACTCTGTACAGAATAAGTCAAGTAAAATGGTGGTTGAAGTTTTGCTGAATGTTGATCAGTAATTATACTTCTACTTACTGGATAATATTTTCTCTCTATTTTCCTCCATGTGTCCTAAGATATACTAGGCTTTTCTTTAAACTGGATATAATAGTTTTTTATGGAGAGTAAACTAAACAGTATTACCTTGCTGTTACACGGCGGGAGGGAGGAACGGACCACATCGAAGTATGAAATGAATAGCCAAATAAACTCATTAATTTCCCACCAATGGTGACAGTCCTATAATTCAGCTTTGTTTCAAACTAATTTGTTGTTGTTGTTGTTCTGTTTAAATGTGTTTCCCACTTCTTTCTTTATAAGTAACAGAACTTAGAAAGTACTTTCTCAACCCTCACTCTGTAACAAGCACAGCCAGGTGCTCACACAGTTCAGGGTGTGTGATTGTAAAGATATATCTGCATGCCTCGGGTGCATTGTAAAACAGCCAAATTACTTCAACACCCATAAATTC
The DNA here is from genome assembly GCA_035590275.1 of Ibycter americanus. Classification (NCBI taxonomy): domain Eukaryota; kingdom Metazoa; phylum Chordata; class Aves; order Falconiformes; family Falconidae; genus Ibycter; species Ibycter americanus. The sequence continues at coordinate 90,462,655 of JAVJGI010000050.1, read as the reverse complement.
TAAGTATATCTTTATGATCTTTAATAATTATTGGATAAGAAAAGGAATCTACTGTCAGCTAAAAAAGTTTGGTTTCATTAAATGTAAAAATATGTTTTAAACATTTAGACAATTTTACTTAATCCCTAGGATACTGAGTATACTAATCCTCATTTGTGTTTCGCCATGTCGTCTTGACCCAAGCCCTGCCTCCCCGTGAATGGAAAGAATGATTGGACTTAAACTATTTTCTGTGAACCAAACAATTTTATGGTCAGCAGTGGCCATTAGATCATCTAGTTTGCCTTCTTATGGCAGCTGCCATGCAATTTCAACAATTTACTCCTTTCACGTGTATTTGACTACAATTTGTCTTATTTAGAAGTTCTCAAAAGATGAAAAATTCACCAAATGTCTGCCTCTTTCTTTAAATGTCTGATTAGATTCATTGTTAAAAAACCCATGCCGTGATTCTAATTCAGTGTTACCCAGTTTTGTAGAGCAACAGTATTTTTTTCATGTCTTCCATGAGGCTTAACTACTTTTGTTTCCTCCCCATGAAAGTACTTGCATGACAGAAGTCACATCTAGATGACTTTTAGACAAGCTATGGAGGGTAATTTGCGCAGGTCTGTTCAGGTCCTTTGTGTCAACCAAGTGCAGCAGCTCTGTAACTCTGTCTTTTTTATTGCAGTCTGTGCACTGCATATTTACAGGAAAAATTTGCAGTTGTATAAAGTGCGTCACAACTCTCCTGCCTGTCTCTGGGCAAGTCCCTTAGCCCATGAAGTTACATTTCTCACTTCTTCATCTGAAAAATTGAGATAATAGAACTCACAGGTAACTACAGAGCATTAATATTCTCCTTTTTCCCCAAATTATAATAATGACAGTATGTGAAATTTAATGCTATGCTTTCTTTGTAGTTTATGGAAGAAGGGATTGGATAGAAATGAGGGGCAAAATGAGGTTTACACAGGTAACTTTACTGTTCAGTTGATTAAGAGCCTACCACCAGTATATAACATGTACCTGTTGTGGATTAGTAAATTTACATATATTTAACTTTATCTGTAACTCCTGATGTAAGGCATATTTAAGTTCTCTTAGTCACTGCGAAGTTGCAATTATTTTTGCTCCTCTTCCTTGTGCTTTCCGCAGCTCTTTCTAGTAATGTCCTGCACAGAAATTAATCCCATGTTGCATCAAAATGTCTTTTTAAAAGACCAGCATTGCCTAATTCATAGATATGAGGTGTCTGCCCATGCAGTAAAAATTATATTGATCTATTTAGCTGTCATGCTGCCTTTCAAGCTCATGTCTAATTTGCTTGCCAATTTAATCCTGAAGACTGTCAGCATGACTATTTCTAGATATATGCTTCCATTTAAGTGCCTGTATTTCAGGTTATTTTTCTTCAGGTACTTTTTTTCCCCCCTAATATGAATAGAAGAGAGAGTAATGTTCTTAATGCTTCTTATATCTCTAGATCCCTTTATGCGGTCAATGAAGACATAATTTGATAGGGTAAATTTTAATCCAACTACCTCTTCGCCTATTGTAAAACTTGTGCCTGCTATTAGTGTTGATACATTCACCAGCAGATTTTCCTTGCATAAAAGCCCTGCTTCAAAACAAGCATGGTGATTTGGACCTGAGCCTTGAATATTCCAAATGATGCCTTAATAATTTGGGCTATCAAAAATAAAGCATTGCCTCCACCTCTTTTGCCCCTTGCTGTTTTGCTAACTTTTCTGGGAAGGTGGGAAATACCCAAGAGTTTTTCCAAATATTT
>JAVJGI010000050.1:90392989-90452283 GCA_035590275.1 Ibycter americanus | reverse complement strand
CCCAGCACCCCTGGGAGGAAGGGCTTTGGGGTGCCGGCCCCGAGGCAGCCCCTGTGCCCAGGAGGCCTGGGGGGGCTGTCCCTGCCCTTGGTGGCCATGCACGGGGCACAGCTGCTGGGCGTCCCTGACGCCTCCTCTGCCGCTTGGCTCCTGAGGACAGACCCCGTGCTGCTCCTCCTCTCTCAGGCCGTGGCAGGGACCATCCCTGCAGCCCAGAGCCCAACCCTGTTGCCGTCCCCTCTCGGCGCCAGAGGCCCTGCAGCCAGGAGGACCAGGGACTTGATCTGGCTGGACACAAAGCCTTTTCCTGGGGCATAAGGGGACTGATTTCAGCAGGCACAGGCTGGAGGGAAGCCAAAGCATAACCAGAGCCATAGTTTGGGATGGATGGTGCCAACAGGCTGCCATGGAAATAAGAGAGGCTTTGACAAAGAAGTGAGCGGAGGTTGCACTGGCATGATGGAAAGGTTGGTCATTTTCAGACCTAGAACATTTGGGTCTGTGCCCAGAGCACAGCCAGGTAAACGACGACACTTCCAAACTGCAAAAATAGCCCATTGCTGTTGTGGCTGTTGCATATCTGTGTCCCACTGACACCGAGCTGTGCAACTCCTCTGTGAAATGCACACATTGGCCATGTTTGTACGGGATATAAACACGCTTCAGCCTCAGCCACAGGGTAAAGCTTCCACAGCTCATTTGTCACTTTAACCTTTCTGAGAGTTATTTGCCTATCAGTTTTTGGGAAGATGTACAGATCTCCTTTTCCTTTAGGATTTACTATCTGGAGTACTGAAGGTGTAAGAAAGGTGCTATTCTTGTCATTTTATACGTTGGGCCAGAACTGGCATATAGTTTCAGACTGTGTAAATAAGGGCATTGATACCATAGACATTAATTTGGTTGTGGTGGTGCCAGAGGTGAAAGGCAGGGGTTTGATTACCTCTGCATGAACTGCACAGAGACACAGAGAGCACACATGATTTCCTCACCGTTCCTTACCTGTGCCCCAAGGGACATTTGCTACTATACTGCTTATGGTGAGGTCTTCCTCCTGGAAAGACATCCTGAATTGTTTTGTGCTCTTTACCATGTTCTTCCTCGCACTTCAAGAGCTGTTTCCCTCGTTTGGCCTTCATCCTTGATACCTTTCTTGAAAGTGATAGCAGACTTCTCAGCGTTTGTCTTGCTGCTTCCAGTCATTGTTGTCTTCTGTAGGCCCCCCATGCTCTTAAGCAGCTGCTTAGTCTTTGCCTGCCTTCATCCCAGATGGGATTTGTCTTTCTTGAACCTGAGGAAAGAGAAATATCCATAGTGGCAGAGGTGAGTTCTCACCAGGGCTTTGCACAATGCTTGCTTTCATTTGGAAAGATCTTGCGAGACCGACAAGAATGCATTTGCCTGTATCACATATGTGGGTCATAGTCACCCTGGGATCTACTAATACCTACAGGCACATTTGCCTACTCCAGTGTTTCCAAACTGGAGCAGAAACTCATGGTACTCCACCTGATGTTGTGTTACCTACTTCTACCCTGCAGTTCTTCATGCAGGATTTATTCACGTAGGGGATATCTCTTCCGTCAGAGCTTCACGTGGTAGGGAGAATGGGGAACGTAGAACTAAAACATGAGACAGAGCTTTTTTCTGCCTCATGGGTGCTGTGAAATCCAGAATATGATGTGGGCAAGGAAGTTTACTTTTTTTGGACGATGGTTTTCTGCAATCTAAATTCTAAAGACCTGACCATGAACTTCACTGTTCCCTGCGATTGATGACAGGAAAGCATGAAGGGTGGAGCCTCAGGGGTCTGTTAAGGGGGCTTTCACCCATCAGTAGCCTACTGGCATCAAGGTCCACACAGTAATGACCAGCAGATCCAGTCCTCCACCACCCAGCTAAAGTGGTGAGGCAGTTGGACTAGATGATAATTTTAGGTCCCTTCCAACTCAACTATTCTGTTCTGTTCTAATTTTAAAACATCTTTGTTTCAGTCTCCCTTATATCTTCTGTCCACCTGTGTCCACCCAGCTGCCTCCAAACTTATTTAGTAGCAAGAAAGACCTTTTTCTTTCATCAGTGTTATTCGGTCCTTTCATTCTAGTTATGGGTATATTCCACGGGCCATGTGAGATGGGCACCTGACAACAAGACAGCCTTTGTGAAATCTCTGTTGTATCTTGGTTCTGTGAGGTACACTGGAAATGGCTCCCTGAACCACAAAAGCATCCGGTCCAGGCTTGTTCATAGAGACAAAATGCATTATTCTTTCCCCTGCAGTCATAATGTGTCCAAGACCAGCAGAGGTTAAGAAATTGGGTTTGTTTGGCAGATGTTTCTTGTTATTCTGCCAATTAAGTCAACAATAGGTATTCATAATCCTAGGGAGGCTTGGAGGTCATAGAAATTACAGGGCAGGCAGAATAGCTCATGCACAAATGGCTGAAAAAGAAAGCAATCTTTTGGGGATTTTTTCCCCGCTCCTTTTATTCTGATTGTCCTAAGGGCTGTCATCAATCAGTAACATTGTGCATTGGCTTCACCCCTTGGTTCTGGCTGCAGTGTTCAAGGTCCTGAATGGCTCAAACTCTGTCTTATTGTTGCAGGAGAGATGTTCTTCTGCAGTTTGTCTTATGCTCAGCTTTCAGTGCTTTGTATAAGTATTAAAACATTTTTCTCGGCAACTAGTTTGAAATAATGGTTTGAATACTTGCATTCTTAAGAAATAATGGGTAACCTCCATGGCATAAAGACAGCAGTTGTTATGAGGTGGCATGCGGTGTAATAGTCTTTTGTTACCTTACCAGTATAGAGAAATTCATTAGATTCTTAGTTTCTGGCCTCCTCCAGTTTATCCTTGCTGAGCAAGACATGGAGCTGACAGAGAGCAGCACTGATCTTAAGAGGAAAAAGAGATCTGGAGAAATCATCAAAGAATTAGTTTGTGTGCTTGTGGCTGGGTTGTTAATGGCAGTCGAAGGATCTCTGCAGGTAGTGCAGTACTCTCAGTGGAGTACCACTGTACTTTACAAATGTGGGCAACTCTCATTTTATTACCCCTTATGCAGTAGAGAACTGTGTGGTACAACAGTCAGTTGGGTGAGACTGACAGCAAGAATAGACATTACAAATCAAGTAAAGCAAGAGCTTTGAAGAGAGAAAGCGAGCAGCCATGAGGCAGTGAACAGCCATGATACAGTAACTTCTCTAAGAAAGCAGAACTAGCGTACAAAAAATCCTTACTCAGGAATTACAGTACTAATACGTACTGAATAAAGCATTGACTGAGGAAGGTAAAGACAAGAAAAGTATGATAAAACATTTCTACTATCGCTTCTGGTGAAAGAGAGAAGTGAACGAGACATTGCTGGTAGTAATAATACCTAAAACATTGTAGCAGCTGATAAAAGTATTTGATATACTGTGACCCTAGAAGGAATGTGACTGTGTTTTTATCTGAACCCAAGAAACAGAAGAGGGAGTAGATGCCTGCCTTACGGTCACATACTCTGGCATCCACATGTGCTTTTGGAGATACAAAAGATTGTTTAATGAGAGACAGAAACATATATGGGGCAAGTGATTCCAGCATACAGGAGAAGCTGTTGAAAGAAACAGAGACATTTCTTCAAATGGCAAGGGCAGCTGAACTGTCTAGGAAAAGGATCAAAACAGTGTTATTAGCACAGAACAAGTTCACAGGGTCAAACTAAAGGAAATTGGGAAGCAGGACAGACTGACCAAGAACGCAGGCGTCAGGGTGCAGGGTATGTACTGAGAGAAACAATTCAGAAGACAGAAAGAAAACTGTCTGGCTTCTGGAAAAACATGTAATAAGCAGAAAGCATAGCAAGACTTTCTGTCCAGTGTGTTACAGCTCAGAAAATATAAAAAGTGGTAATAGAGAAGGAGAACATTGAAATTACAGTTAAAGAAAGACGTCTTCTGGCTGCCTTTCATAGGTCCAGAGAAATTAATTGCACGGAAGGATGCAGAAGAAGGGTGCCAACTATTCTGTTGGTTTTGGGAACTATTCTGTCAGTTCTTAATGAGTTGACTCCAGTTTTATGGTGAAGCCATCAGCAGCCTAATTTTACCAAGCTGGTTAGTGGCAACTTTAATCTGGAGGATTAGAATCAGGTATTCATGATGCAGGTATTTGAAGTCAAAGAGCAAATGCAGCCTGAAGAGAAGAATCCTGAAAATCAAGAGATGTTATGTGTGCAAAATGGTGATTTTCTGATCATGACAGAGGAAAGAGAGTGGCCACTGTGTGCTTTCTCAAGCATTTTCAGAAAATGTAAGATGATAGTTCAAGGAGCCAGACACAAAAATCAAGTGGAAGTCAGAAATAACCCCCCATATAGCGAGATGACTAAAATTCAGTTTTGTTCATAATGGCAGAGTTGATAACTCTACTAAGAAATGACATTGTTGTGTTCATTGAAACTTTCAGAGAATGATTCAGATGCCCAATTAATGCTGAGGAAAATTTGAAGTAAACTGAGAATCTTCATTTAGCCAAACCACTAAATATGTCATTGTAAAGAAGTTGCTGCTGATCACCACTAATGGACAATAGACTGTATAATCTATCATCTGTTTAACATCACTGTTTGAGAGGCTAAGACTGAGCTTTGGTAATGAGTCCGTGAACTGTGTGACAATACTGACTACACTATTTGGAAGACAATTGCTTGGTGAAAATGCTTTTAACCTAGGCCCAACATCTAAGGTGTCCCAATATAAATTGAACCTGGGAAGGATTCCCAGACATGTGGCTTGAAGCTGCTGACAGAGCTTTTAAAAATTAATGATCTGACAAAACAGACAGTCAATGTCACTATGTAATAAGCAAAATATGAGACTGAATGTAGACATATAGAACTTGAGAAAAACTGTGGTGTTCTCTGTTAGTTGACATCTAGGGAGACAGCAGCAAGACCCCGGAAAAGTCAGTGCAATTAGGAAAACACTCAAAGTGGAAGGAGTCCAATCACTTTTAGCCATAATGATTTTCTTCTAGAATTATCAGAGGTCTTTAAAACAATGAGGGAAATCAGAAGGCAGGGACTGCTCCTAAGACACTGTCAGGTAGCTGAAGCAACATTATTTTGTTCTGAAGGACGTTAGGAGCAGTGCTAATGTAAATCAAGCAGCCCAGAACATTTACTGAAAGACAGGAAATAAAAAGGAAACACAGGGCCCCGCTTTCTGAAATTAAGTTCCCTCAGTTCACCTTTCAGTGCTAGCTAGCACTGTTATCAACTATCTTGTTTGCCCAAAATCCACTAGAAGGAACCCAGACAACACTGGGTTTGCACTCTGGTTTGTTTCTTCTTAAAACTTTAGCAATATGATATGAAAATAAGGTACTTCCCAAGAAAACCGATGCCTGTGGCAGATGTCTTCCAGAATAAAATAGACATGATTTTGTGGAACAAAACCTGCATTTGCAATAGCAGGCTTCAGGCAGTCCTCTGAAGAGCAGGCAATAAATCAGCTTCTGTACCAACCATGGCAGCCTGAAGGAGCAGTTGCTGCAGCAAGTTACTCTGTTTTACTCTGTCAGGGGTGAGCTGTACATGCAAAGTAGGATTTGGTTTGAAGGGGACTGAGCAGCAATCCTAGAAAGCTTAGCGGATGTTACAGTGAGTCTGAAATATACTTCAGACCTACTGGTAAAGGTCTGCATCAAATGAGGCAGGCAGTTTATCAACCAAGCACGTATGCCTAAGCGGGAGCAAAGAAAGAGCAAGCTGAGGTGCTCAGGCTTCTGACTGACAACAGGAGACTGAACAGCTTCGTGAAATGATGGCCCTGGTAAAAATGCAAAGAAAAAAATAGAATAAAACCTGGTCTGATGGTCAGACAAGTTTACTGCTGCAGCTGCTGTAAGGCTTGCTGGAGGACATGCAGGCAAAGACAGACAGGAGCAAGGCATAGCTAAAAACATATGTCACAAGGTCTGGAGTACCAAACTCTGCCTGAAAACTAAACATGCCTGGCAGATTTCAAACAATTTAGCACTGAATAGGTCACATTAGCCTGGCTGCTCAAGAGACAACAGGACAATCAAGTTGGCAAGGAAGCCCTTGTTAACAAGAACAGTACAGGCGAGTAGTCCTTGGTTTGCCTTGTTCAACTAACAGATTCCAGCATCTCTTCCCCTTCCTTCTGCCATCTCCCTTTCTAATTTTTACCTTGACACAGCTAAACCAAGTCTGCAGTGCAAAAGGGAAACAACAGATAGTGCAGTGAATATATAAAAATCAGTAAAAAAAGTCAGTGATTTGGTACTATTGTGTGTCTGAAGAGGTCTGGCCCAACTGTCAAAAATCCTCTTGCAACAATAGTGAAAACTAAAGGCTCAAGTTAGCAGCAGAGGGAAACTTGATGATAGTACCCCCACAAAATCAAAGTCAAAGTAAATGAGCAATACCAATGGAATTAATATAAAGAAGTTAGTATAATGATGCTAACAGAAGCTCAAAAGCTCATTTCTTTCAGAAGTTGTTATAGTTTCCTTGAGGGAAACTTAAAATGAAATACAAATGGTTATGACAAAGGCAATATTAACTTACACTCCTGATTAATTGAGTTTCAGCAGAACTGTTCTGCAGGCTGTGCTGAAGGTGTTCTGTGGTCAAACTGGTGACTGTACAGCTGTAGCTGCAGGAGAATGCAACGCTAGTGTGGAGTACGCTATCCCCCCCATTCCTGCATGATGTACCCGTAAGCTGTTTATAAAAGTCTCACATCAAAACAGAGAAAATAAAACTTTATCCCTAGAGGCACTTTAAATTTGTTTCTGCTTTCCCCCTTTGCAACATCAGAATAAACCCCCAAAAGTGAAAAACTTTTCTCCCTTCTGATGTCAAATCCTGGGCCCGGGAGATGAGATGCAGCCTTCTTCCAGGAAGGAGTCTGACCTGGCAGGTTCACTTTGTTGGTCCTCAGTGCTCTTTCTGAGAGAAAACATGTGGTATGTGTTTCACATGGGTTAAGTAAAGTTTTGTGTTCAGAATCCCACTCTGGAGAAGGAAGCATTTCATTAGGCACCTGCCTGGAACCAACTTAATATGGAAAAGCGAGAAAGCTGGAGAGATTTTAGAGTCTCTGAATACATCTTTACTTGATGTTTCACAGAGTCATGCATATGCAGAGATAAGTTTTTTCCGAAATGTCAGGCTACATTTCAACTCACATACGTTTCTTGGGCTGAAGAACTTTACCATGGCTAAAATCCCACTCCCAGAGAAGGGAAACCATCCTTGCAAAGCTTTCTAGAGAGTGGTTCCATCACTCACAGTCATCTCAGGATCGAACCTCACTGTTGAACAAAAGCCTTGAAGGGCCATGACTGCTGGTGTGCTGTACTTTGTGCTGGCATCTGCTTCCACCCTGGATTTAACAGTAGTTACAGCTACCTTTGGGTGCGGCACAGAGAACTCTTACTCTGGGTCTGTCCGTTGGCATGTCGGTTCAGCTCCAGACGTCAGTCTGCACAGTGCTGTCCTGCAGCTCAGGGCGACCTGCTCAGCCCTCCAAACCCTTCACTGTGCTGTCAAAAGGCAGGTGGTGCGACATCTCACTGGCGGTACCACAGCTGTGCATCGACCAGCAGAGCGGGATTCACAACAGACCTCTGGGGAGGCAGTTGGTGTGTAACCTTTTACTATGAAACTTCACAAGACTTGTGGGACCTTTTCTCTTCATCTGTACTTTATATAGACTGCCTGCGTACTCGTATTGTGTTAACCATTGTATTCGGATATGAATGTTTAACCATATATTTAATGTATGGTTAGACATGAAGAACTTGGCACATGATGCACAAGGTATGTGCAGATTAAATTATATTAGACAATTTTGTATCCTACTAGGGGACACAGAAGTTTCTGATCTAGTATTCTAACTCAGAGTAAACCAACCCTATTAGAAATATTCTGAATTTTTTAATAAAAAACTTTTTAATCAGTGAAGCGGTCTTCAAGGGAGTGTTGGAAAATTATCATTTGGGACTTGTAAAAGTAGGCTGGACAAAGCATTAAGAATAGAGTTTTTTAAAAAAAAGACAATTGGAAATAATTTACAGTGGTGGGAGAGGCGAGCATAAATGATTTCTAAGGCCTTTTTTTTAAAATCTTATGATCTTATATTATTTCTTTGAAAGGTTTCTCCCCTGCTTTAATGTACTGAATTCCATAGCAATGATGAGTAAAGTATTTAGGGACTTTTACCAGGGATTGTTTAGAAGAGATGATGAATGATTATTGGCTTCAGTTGCTAATTGACACAATAATCTGTGCCAAGGGATTCCTCTCTACTTTTGAAACTATATTCTAAAAAGGAAAGAGAATTGATTTGTTAGATAACACACTCATGTTAAGAGATTAACTGAAGCAGGATGGAGACTCGTGGCCTCTCATTTTTTCTTAAGACATTCTATCCTTCTTGGCTTTATGTTTTTGTTTCTTGTAATTTGTGATAGGAAAAAGATGTGTAATTTTAATATACAACCTATGACAATAATTTTAAGATGCAGCTTCAGTCTGCCAGAAAAAGATGAAGCTATAGGAATAGTCCTACGGATAGTTGAATGTGTTAATTCTTGAAAAAAGGAGAAAATACACAAACAGAACAGGTTTGCCCAGCTACCTTTTCTATAGAATCACTAATTTTCACCCTGAAGAGGTCAGGCAGATTTATGGAATGAAACAGGGCCTGAGGCCACGTAACATGATTGTGAGCTAGTCAACCACTCATTTGTGCCAAGTAAATTTTGGAAATGATTCTCCTTTGCTGACAGTACCCTCATTACTGATTGTGTAGAGTAATTTATCAGGCATTTCTTAAAATAAACCGTTCATTTATGCTAATAGGACTTGGCAGGGAGGAAAAATTGGCAGGACTTGAAGTTCCTAGTGTTTTTCTTTTTTAAAACAAAAACTGTAGAGTCCTCAGTATTTTGAGCAACCGTTATCACCGCTGTGCATACAGTTTATTAAAGTGACAACTAATTGCATAATAAATTTTCAAAATGGGAGAAAATTATCCCTATGTTAAGTTTACAAAAGCAAATAGTTTGGTAGTATTGTAAAAGCACGGTCATTAGTTTCATACTTGGGCATTCTTTATTGGCTAAGCTTCTGGTATTAATGAATCACTTAGCATCTTTTCCGTGACTCATCTATTCTCAGTGCAGTACCTCATCTTGAAATATCTCTTTGTTCCTTACCCCTCATGTATTTTCTGTTTGGTAGCTCCCTCCAAGGAGATGTTTTCTTTCTGCTTCATAGTGGGGCTTTGATCTTGCAAACAGCCGTGCACATCAGTAACTACTGAAGCGAGTAGTCCCATTGAACCTATGGAACTGGTCAATATGTACAGTTACCCACATGTACAAACGTTTGTAGGACCCAACTGCAGTCACTGTAAGTTTAGCTGCTCTCCTTTGCAGCTGAACTGTGGAGATCATTGTATTTAGATCAATACATTTCACATTCAGTTGTCTTCAAAAAAGAATTTTTAAATAAGTCAGTTCCTGAAAAAGCCATCCTTCCTAGCCCACGAGAAAACTTCCAAGGCTCAAAATAAAAAGAATGCATGTATTGAAATGCACAAATAAGGTCTGCAACACTGATAAAATGACAGCTGTAGCAAATTGTGACTCACCAAAATACAATGCTTTAATCCAATGCCTGCTGAAGTGTAAGGGGAAGTCCTCTGTTAACTTCACTGGTGGTTTAATCTGGTCCTCATTTAATAAGACAAAGCTAGATATATCTCCAATTGTACATCATTTCTGTGATAAGTTTTTTTCAGCGTATTCAGTTTCCCAGCAAATGGCAAAATCTGATGCATCTTTGAGTAAAACTAAACAGTGATGTTGGTTTTCATTTTGCTTTTTAATGAAAGTAAATATGGCAATGAGTAAATGCAATTAGTACAGAATATACTGTGCTGCTTATAACAACAAATTGAGCATGACACATTGACCCCAAATTTTTATCATGCCTCAGCCTTTAACTGCAAATGCCAGAAACTCAAGCTGCGTTTGCAAAGACAAACAACTTAACCAATGGCACCTTAAATTGGAGATTTAGCCCTAGGTAATTTTTAATAATCAGACTTCTCAATGAAGCTGCATGATGATACAACTTAGATTATGGCTGTAATTTATTTGCTGTTTTATGCTATTCTACTTTGCAGTTTGCAGAACTGAAGGGGCCCATATCCAGTACAGTGCTACAAAGAACAAACATTCATTAATATTTTGCAAGTCTTAAGCTTTTTAGACTCAAATTGAAAGTGTGAATCTCATTCCACGAACATTTATTGAACCTGGCCTTTTCTGCTACGTGTCTATTACCATCATAATTAGAATGTCCCTGCAATGGGTCTGAATGTTTCTGTTAATGCTTTCCACTTCTGTCTGCATTCTTTTCATATTGTTTCCTGCCATTAATGCAGTAAAAATGTCAGCCACAAATGCCAGATTCTTAATGGAAAAGCAAAACAAACTAAAACCACAGCCAGTGCCACAGCTGAGAGATATTATTTTCCCTTGATACTTCAAATTGTTACTAGGCAAACAATTAATTGAGGTTGCATATGCAATGTGTGTTATTAACTAAGTTATTACATACATTGTTCATACACAGAGATCAGAATTACTGAGACTCACTGTGACTGTTGCAGAGTAGTTTGTTGCACACGTTTGGGTTGCCTAATCAGAGAAAGACGGTGTCTTGTTTAAAGGAGAGGGCAGTAATTTGTACTTTTGGCTTTTCATGCTCTTGGAAAAACACCTTAATTTTTAGTTTAAGATATAATAGGGCAAACATTGCTTCTTTAATGTCTCAAGCAAACAGATGTTTAATGAATTTACACTTTTAGTTCACTGTAAGTCCCTAAGAGGTAGAAGGCTCAGAGAGAGGACCTGAAAGTGATTATCTGTTGTCAGTGCAAGATGGATGTTTCTTGTAACGTGTCAGCTGGTTTGTAAAATGCAATAAGTAGCCTCTCTGGTGTTTTTCCCCCCCCCCTCTTTACTTAAACCTTTCAGAGGTTCTGGTTGTTCTTAAATACAGTTATATGAAGTATTTGTAATTAGATAATATAGTTTATTGACGTGAAATTGGTGAGGAAGTTAACTTAGAAATCTGAATTCTGTATAAGAAATTAGATGGTCATAGTGAAGTTCTTCATATACTCATTGCGAAATATGTATTTGGAGGTAAGATCCCTATAAGTGCTGTTCCCTAAGCATAAATAGAATAAAAAAGTAGACCCTTCCCCATGCAGTTTGTAATCTGAAGTGTAACAGGAGAAAACAAATAAAGAGCATGAAGAAGCATTGAGACAATACTACTCAGCCTACAGCAAAGGGTTGCAGCTTTTTGGTCAAATTTATTACTAATATTTTAGTTCCTCATTGACGAGTAGGTTTCTGAGAAAGTTTTAACTTCTGTTAGTGAAGTTAAAAGTTGCAGGAGAGAAAGACTAGATGTCTGTCTGTTACTTCCCGGGTAATTTGCTGATATATTCTGTAACAGTCTCCCATGAAGCTGTATGTTTGCAGGTAGTGCGAGGTGCAAAGAGCAGGTTCTGTCTGATAGGAGTTTAGCATAGACCTTTGATTATGCTGAAAAACTGAACATTTTCTGTCTATTCCACCTTTCATTTTAATAAATGTATTCCGATATTTTTTGCTGTATTTTTGAGGCTCTACTGTTATGCAGTTCAATAGTGTAAGTTCAGCCTGTAAAATCTTCAGATTAAGGGTTGTTTTCTTCTGTCTGTGCAATTCTTGCTTCAGCTGAGCCTCTGTCTAGTTTAAAAACAATAGCAATAACTCAAAATAAGTATGTACTCTGAAGATGGTTTCAAATGTTCCATTTTTTAATGAGAAAGTGATGGAAAATGGCGGGAGGTTCAGAATACAATGGATCCACTATGCTTCCCTTATTTAACTTTTCTTCTTCTTCCCGAACCCCTTGGTGGTGATTCTGCAAGCATTGCAGCATAGGAATTGACCATTACTGGAGAGTAGCCCTGTTTGTTTATTAACAAGGCTCCATTGCCTGTGGGGAAGCTGTGCTGAGACGTGCTGTGCAGCGATCAGATTGCATCCAATGGAAGTGTCAGGTCAAAATGCAGGATTTGAAAACCAGTAATTGTACAAGCAGGTAGATTAAATATCTCTCTGCCCAGTGCGCTTTGGGAAGAGCGGTATGCGCAGTACCAACAAGAGCAATGAACCTTTGTCTAGTCCTAGCTCCAGCTCCTATCTACTCGTCTGGAAGCTGTCATTATTGCAGCCACTGGGACCGCGAAGGTATTTAGGGCACACCGGAGGACAGCAGTGAGACTGTCCAGGAGAATGTCAAAGCTGCAGATTTACCTTCTCCCTGCCAACCCCTGCTAAAAAAACCAAACCCAACCCCAAACCCAAAACCAAAATAATCTGTGAAGATGCTTTCTCAGGAGTCTGTTTAACAAGACACTGCACAGTGGTGTATAATTTGACACCACATGATTAAGAAAAAAATTAAGTGCCACTGAATGCTGTTTTAAAAGACTCTGCATGGACATTTCGACTACAGCAGTATTTCAGTAGTTCCATCTGTATTTAGTCTCAGCACATTGGTGATAGGACTGAAACCTATTAACACTCGTGAAGTTCCATGTTCGAGATCTTTCATTTGAAAATATAAATGCAATGCCAGGCAAAGGAAAAGTTGAAAAGGTTATCCTTTATCTTCTCAAACCAATGGCAAAAAAATCCTAATCTAATTTAGTTTGCATGAGTGTATCGTATTTTTTGGCCTCCCTAGAAAATGACTGTTCCTCATTTTTCTCCAGCTGTAAGTAATATGACTTAAATAGCTCAGTGAAGCAGCTCTATTATTTGCTGGTCAAAAAACATTACAAATGATTGAAGGAGTTTTATGAAAGAGGTGGCTGAGAATTGTTCTCATTTGCTTCCAATTGAAAGTTTAATGCTTGTGGCACGTTGCGGGGGCAATGTAAATCCATAGGCAAACAAAAAATCTGAAAAATTATCATTTTTGTATGGTTTACATTTTTCTGTTTTTCTTGGGTTTGCAAGTATTTAGTATATTTAAAACACGTTAGTGTTTCAGAAGTGATTTTTGCATGCCAGATAAGAGGTGCTTCTTAAAATGGGTATTGATTTTTAGACACTGCTTATTGGCCTGATTGAAACCAAGCCTGTTGGAACAGGCCTAAACCATACAACGAAGGATGAGACAGGGACATTGAGGAGGTCTCCAGAACCCCGGTTTGTTGTTAGCAAGATACTTCACCTACTCTTGATTCCCCCCATGCAAAGGGGCGAGGAGTGCAGACCACAAACCTTTTGAGATTCAAGGTAGTATCTTTGCATGACACCTCAGAAAACTTTAATGCATGTTTCACATTTTCCCCTAATGAAAGCAGGGGAGAGCATTGTGAAAAATTTGACTGAAAAAGTCAATTTGAAGCTTAGGCAGTTGATTTCACACATTGCAGGTAGAATGCAAAGTTCTGTAGCACCATGTTTAAAATCTTTCACGTGAAAGACAAATGCAATACTCAGTAATCAGAAGCCATAACACTGATGAAGCCTACTTGTGATCCCTCCTGCTAGCTTTTATCTGCTTTTACCCCATTTCCCTGTGTCAGATACACTCACCTCCTGACCAAGTGAAGTTGTTCGGATACTGAGAACAAAGAACAAATGTTCTTTGATCTTATTTGCTTGAGTCATGAACGCACTGTTTGACTAGGGGCCTGTTGCTAAGGTTGACTGCCAGGAGAGGAATACTGAAATTGTCTATACCGGCCATACTGCATCGCAGAATCCCGCTGGCCAGAGCAGGCTCCGCACTGATTTCAAACCAGGTCGCTTGGGGCTTTGTCTGGTCAAGTCCTGAAAAACTCCAAGGATGGAGGTTCCACAGCCTCATCTGAAAGCCATCACGAAACATGCTTTCTGAAGGCAGTCTGTGTTGGAGCAGTAGAAAATAAATCCCTTGTTCTCATTCAATTATGGTGTTGCCAGGTGTTATATGAAACAATACTATGAAAAAAAAAGAGGAAGAGAGCTAGCGTTATTTAAAAATTGACAGTATCACCTTAAAATGATTATTTTCTAAATGTGGTATATGAGTGCTGTGGAACACTAACACATGCACATACTCCTCCATCTGTACAGTAAAATTTATGAACCTCACACTTCTGGCACCATTGGTATCACTGTAAGGACAATAGTTTTGCATGAACAGTGTTGTGGTATGTTGTGGTTCTATTATGATGAAAAGGGTTAGAAGACGTGGAGGTTGTGGTTTTTTGTAAATGGCAAAAGCTTTTCTTTTAACCTTATAGTTTATTTTTAAGCAAATAAGATCATACATACATATGCTTTTTAAATATTCCTAAAGGATATATTTTTTACTGTCTGCAGCTTTATCTTTAAGAGAAATTCATTGCTAAAAGCTGTTCTTGGACGAGACATTTTGATTGCAGAGGAAGCTGAGAATCTATCTGGAAGTTGCTTTCCTTTTCTTTATCATGCTTCCCATCAGTGAAGCTCAAGCCGGTCCAGTTGACTTTTTTCAGACACAATCCATTCAAATTAGCTTTTTCTCTTTTTGCTGTATTTTGTCAAATCAGCTGTTGGCTCCTACCACACTGTCCCTTAGCTTGGTTATTTCACCCCTGTTCCTAACTGCATTATTCACAGTCAGCCACTGTTGGCCGAGCACATCATGAAGAATTCTTGTGATCATATGAACTTCCTCAGCTGCAAGTGGTGACTCTGCTTCATATCTGCCATCTTCTCACTCCAGCAGCATTTCTTCTGAATCTCATTGATAAGCATCTCGGTTACCTTTTCATCACTTCTAACATCAAACTCTCTTCTGCTCCTCCTGCTGTCTCTATTATTTTCTGCTCTAACCATTCAACTCCCTTTTTTTGCCTCCATAGCACAGTACTCTTTCCGCTTTTTGTCACTCCTTCCCCTGTTTTACCTTCTCCTTTATCTGTTTTCTAATCTCTAGCTGTCCTCAGATTCGTGTTAAGAATGGTTCGTGCCTACTCAAGAACTGAAGAGTGATCAGCCTGGGGCAGATAGGAGGTCTGTGTCTCAACCTGTCTCATGTCTGACAATAACCAAAGTTTTGGCTCCCCTGTCAGGAAAAAAACAAAAATCAAAACCCAAAGAAACCCCAAGCTTCCTTTTCTGATTATTTGTTTGATCGATTAAGTTAAAGACTCCTTCAACATGCTACCTAGAGCAATTACCTGAAGCTCATCTCTTTGACCTCACCCTTTTAGGAAAGCTTATGACAGAATCCCTGATGGTGAAAATTTTGGTTTGCACTCTGTTCTCCCCAGAAGTATCAGCGTCCACCCATCCAGAAATGTGTCCTTCTTTGAGCTGAGCTACAGGAGAGACCCTTGAACTCTGTGACCTTATGATAACAAACCACTTTGAATGGAAACTTTAGGTTTGTGTGTTTGAGAAGCAAATATAAACAAAGTCAGTCCTTTTAGGAATGACATGAACTGAATTAAATGTCCCCCTTTCAAAGGGCTGCAAACTCAAATCCTGCCCTTATGATGCACTATTGCATTTTTTTTCTCTGAGTGACCCAGCTGGAGTCTTGCCTTTTCCTCACTAGTCTGCCAAGGAACCTTTGTGCTGAATCACTGACTATTTCTACTGTAATTGGCTTGGACTTCTAGGGTAAGGGGTGTGCTGAATACTTCTCCTTTTTTGCCCGCTAATTGTTTTCCATGCCTCATGGGGCATTTTCTTGAGATTTTCAGTGCTCCTGTAATACTTGATTTGGAGCTGGATGTGTAGCAAAATCAGAATTGTTTCAATTTGATTAATTTCTTAAATGCTGCTTGTCAGTTTAAGGAAATTTTGAGCATTTTTTCTTCTTGCTGAGGAGAGAGTTTTAGACTATCTGAAGACTTCCTGTAGGTAACCAAATGTCAAAAAAATCCTCAACCATTTTTCCTTACAGTTATTTCAGCCAAGATTTGTGTTTATCCCTTTATTGGTCCTTTTAGAATAAACAAGGAATAATGGAGTAGTTGTGCTTACATTGCCCTATTCCCTGCTTCCCAGGCAAATCAAGGGTGTCTCTCAGCAGCAGAAGGATGAGGTAGAGTTGTGATTGCAGCCATTATGTGGGGGAGCGGGAAGGTGATAGCAACCAGTGTGCTGGCTTTTTCATTAAGAGCTGTATTCCAGTCACACTGCTCTTTCTGCAGCAAACCCCAGAATTTTTAGCAGATGGATCAGGGCTATAGTAAACTTTGCATTGAGGAACTGTTGCCGCAAGGGTATTTGATATCACTGTAGGCGTGTGTGTGTGTGTGTGCACTAACACACTTGCCAACTAAAATTACAGCAGTCAAAGGATGAGGTCGGTTTAGAGAAGGGAGGCAGAGATGCAGGTCTAGCTGAAGAAGACAGGCATGTAAGCGTGGTTGTTCTATGAATATGGCAAAACCTTCTGTTACAGATGGAATGGTGGGCTTCACCCACATTTTTTGGGAGAAGAGGACTGAGAACAGAAAATATCAGAAGCCTGTGTGGCCTCACTGGCTCATCAAGTCTGAAAAATCAATCCATGTGTGATTTGCTCCAGTAGAAAAGCAAATCTTTTACAGAGATGGGCATAAAAAGTAGCACTGAAATGCCTGTCATGGTGAAAAAACAAGGCTCCCTTGGTCTTCAGTACCATCAGATTTGGCCTCAGTTCTCTCACCACTTGTACTGCTGTTAAACTCAAGGACACCTTCTTCTTAGACAGGTTTTACATGTTTCCTTAGGAGTGTATCTTGTGAATGTCAACCTGAGAACATCCGATTGCTTCAAAGTGTATTTCCTTGAGAACAACTCACATGCAAAGAAAAAAAAAAAGCAAATGTTGTCTGATAAAGGAAATCCTTCACTATTCATAAAATATTTGGGTTATTTGAGAAAAGAGGAAATTGCTAAGGATTAGGTTTACAGCACATGAGCATGTCTCAGAAGTGCTACTCTGTAAAGCTTGTCAAGGAAAAAAAAAAAGGGAAATAAATCCCAGTAGGCTTCCAGAGGTTTGCATCCTGTAGTTTATTACATTTGTCAGTAAAAGCAGCAAGGATTATGGAAGTAGATTTATTAATTTTATGAAATCCTGGCACGAAGGATTGGTGGCCCTCTGATAGAAAATGAAGTGGAAGTCTTTTGCAAAAGACAGACATTGTGTACTTGCAGTGAAAAGTTATTATTGCAGCAAACCTGTTGCAAATAAATCGCTGTAGCAAGTCCCTTGGAAGTTACTTGCCTTAAAGTCGGTGGGATTATGTTTTATGTCTCCTTGTGTAAAGGAAGATCCTTGGATTCAATGGGTGATCAAATTCCTGAGGGCAGTGTACAGAATTAGAACAGCTAATCATAACCAGTTTGGAAAAATTTCTTGTTGGTGTTTTAACATTTGTTATTAATGCCTTAAAGGCACACTCTGCTAAAATGAAGGTTCATTTTCTCTACTTTAAGGATCTCATCCTTTGTACAAGGTGTTCTTTGGAAAACTTTAAAATATTTGATCCTTTTCAGGATCTATCATCTGTACGTTGAGAGGAAACTGAGACAAGGACAGTAAGTTGTGCTAAAAAAAGGTGTTAATTGAAACACAATTATTAGACTATTTATAAACATGATCTGATTTTCAGCTCAAGGCAGGATCCATCACGTATGACAGATGAAAATACTGCTATTGAGATCTGAATTGCTAAAAGCATTTTCTCAAAGTGCTTAAATCATATCCATCTGAAAGCAGACGTAGGCTACTTGCATAAAATCTCTTCAAGGACTCTGTTCTGGTCTAGTATGTAGGCAGTAGGCAGGTACCTGCATCACGGAGATAGCAGTTCCACTTCTCTCTGGATATTTCATCGCTTCCCGTGGGTATGGGTAATAAAGTCCTGTTTTCTCTTAGAAGTGGGTCTCTACAGGAAAAGGTTGATACCCTCTGGGCCATGTCACAGAAGCTGAAAAGTGGCCTTGCTTTTCTCTTTCTTTGAAATAAGGAAGTTTTGTCTGTGCTGGTATTGCAGTACACCCTTAGTAATCATAGCAGTCTATTTCATTTCTGTCCCAAGTAGTAATTACCTTAACTCATATGAAAATAAAAAGGAAGTTTGACTTTTCATTTGTACTATTGTTCAGTTTTTTATTTTTTTCCCCATAAATTTAATTGGAAAACACAGCTTCTATTGGCCTAAGGTACTTCTGTGAGTCTACTACCACTGTATCAAAACAATAGATAAAATCAAAAACCTTAATATCTTGAGAACCACTTAAGAACTATTATCCCTGTTTTACAAGGACAAAGAACAATTTCCCTAAGGTCACAATAAATGAGTTTCATGCACTGCAGTCCTTGAGTACCTGCTCATTACTGGGCCATCCTTTCCTCATTGCAGAGGAGCAATGACATGTTCCAGGCTCTGGTCTCTCCCTGCTTCTTGCTCTGCTCTTTATGTCTCGTCTCCCTGAGCCTGTTCTCTGCAACCCAGGGACCTTCACAGCTCACAGGTCCAGCTGGCTAAACTTCCCCGCTCTCTGTGATCCGGACTGTCATTGTTCCTTGCTTTCCCCTGCCCTAGTTTCTTTTGGAAAGAAAAGAGGATGTATCGGTGGGAAGGAAACAGTGCCATGCCTAGCCAGGTTCCTGACTGTGGACAGTAAGAAGATTAAGATGGAGCAGGCCACATACCATGAAGGGAACATGCCCGCTGAGTGTAAAGTTCTCAAGCCTGTTGCAGCCGGGCACACTGGCGTGCATCATAGAAAAGGTTTACCATCATTGTTCTAAGGAAAGTTTAGCCGTCAGAGTGGTTACAACACTCTAGCTGCTGCTCTACAGCTTCAGTGCTCCATGCAAGTGTTACCTAGGTCTTCACAATAATCTAAAGAGTAAGTCAGCAAATACCATTATCACTGTATTACAGCTGAGGAGACTGGGTCACTTGATCACACGTTGAAAAGGTTTGCTGGATCACAACCACACAGAGTAACTACTTTACATAAAGCTGTATAGCAAGTTAATGAAAGCGCTAGAATTTTATGGCTCTGTGTCCAATGACTGTTCCCCATAAGATTTGTGCTGGGAATGTCAAAGATGTCATTTCATAAGGGTCAGGCTTTTTTTTAGAAGGAAGCAACCTGAAACCATGTGCCTCCTTTTGTTAATAATAACCTCCATGTGGATAGTAAGTGTCTGAAAACCTCGGTGTCTTATTAATGGAAGTGACTGTATGTGTGGTGTGTAAGTATATATATATCTGGTAACCATCTCATATGAATGCAAGTACAAATGCATCTATATAATATCAATATATCTGTGTGTATAAATACGATGCTCATCCACATGTGAGCAGTTGAAATGGAAATCTAGATGTTCTGGTATGGAACTTATTTCTTCTTCAAACTCTGAGTTTATACCACTAATGAATGTGAAATACTAACAGTTGTACTGGAAGTGTAAGATGAAGAACTGATACTTAATTCATCACATCAGAAACACTACTTTTTACAAGCACTCATTCTTAAGCACAATGTGTTATAATTCTGTAGGGTTTTTCTTCCCTTTCCCTGCTCTTTTTTAACAGTTTTAAAGAGCATATTACTATGTCACAGACAGTATTTGATTTGCACTTAAGGGAAATATCACACCTTGTAGTTCAATCTTCTAATAAACCTCAAACCTCCTCTGTTTCTATCACTTAATTTGAAATTTCCGAATCTTGGAAAAAGGCTGATTTCAATGTATTCCCATTCCTGCGCTACAGTGCTATAGTGCCGTCAAATAATTTTTCTACATGATCATAGTACTATTATTACTATTGATGTTGACATATCTGGATCAGGATTCAGATGTGGATGAACATAAGCAGTTCTTCTAAAAGCTTAATATTGTTTTCTTCTTTTATTTTCCCACATTCGCAGTTGCTGTCTCCTTTCCCCCTTCTTTTTCCTTCCTTTCTCAAGAGCTTTCCTCTAACTATACTTTCTCCCTGAAAGGTTATTGTTAAGGTGGTGCTAGTTTGTAATGAAAATAACACATTATCTATGTATCTTCATTGTGATTTTATCCAGAAATAACGAAAGAAAGAATTTTATGTGATCGGTGATTTACTTTCTCTAGGTTATCAGTTTATGGCCTCTCAGGAAGGGACCTTATTTCTGAAATGCTCAGAAAATCTTAAAGATAGCCCAGATTCACCAAAATATGTTAGTTCCTAAATCCTTTTTACAATCCTTTCGATTGTTTTTACACTATGCTTAAAGGATTAAATATTTGTTGAATCTGGTCCTATATCTTTTATTTGAAAGCAGCACTATTTATGGTCTTTAATTAAATGCGGTAGATAGAGTCAAAGCCTAATTTAAAAACTGGGATCTGAATCCTATTAAAAACTGTTCAAGTTGTAAAATATACCTAGTATGAATGGGAATAAGGAAATCATCCCCTGCTTTAATTAAAACTAATAAGAAATAACATGATTTTCCTTTCTGTCTTTCTTACTCTAAAAACATCCAATGTGAGAAGCTTCTGTGAAACTTGTGGGTTTGCTTGTACACAGATGGAAGGATTATTTGCGTGCTGTCATTTGCCATGGATTTCAACAGCAGTTTCCACATGTCACGGAAGGTACACCATATAAAGCAAACGTATGTTCTCCATCTATGCTGTGTCTATAAACCAAGAAAGACATAATTATTTTAATACAATTTGGACTGACATTGTATAACGTTTTCAAAAGGATTCAGAAGGCTTTACAAAAGAGAGCTACAGCACAGAAATACAAATCAAAATGAACTTCTCAACGTTAGTAGGTAATTTGGTTTTTGTTTTTGGTTACCCAGCTGAAGATACATTAAGTCTGAACTTCAGAGAGTGCACTTTCTTTGAATTAGGGACTACCACAAGCAGCTCAGATCCAAAAATGAAACCATCCTGAATTCCTAATCAGTTATTTGTGAATACTGTGGCCTTATTTCTTTCTAGTCACATTATGAGTCAAGCTGGTTGGGAATAGAAATGGAGGGGAAGCGTATGCTCACCTGGATTAGCCTGTCATAATGCCGTACTGAAGCTGAATATCTAGATGTTTTACATCAAAGAGTCCACTCCTGTTGGTGGATCTAAGAGAATGAGTAAAGATGCTGTGGCAATGTCTTTCCTCTGAGTCACCCAAACCCCCAGCTTTTGGATTTCTCTGATGAGAAAGGCTGTTTCTCACATCCAGTGCAGAAGTCTGTGGTACCCTAAGATGCTGTTGCATGTACATAAATGACAGTTCCTCTGAAAGTTCTAAATAATGTAACATTAAATAAGCCCACCCTATTTGATTTTTTTATCTGAATCTGTTTTTAGTTTTGTTTGTGGTCGGCCTCTAAGAAGACTGGATAACCCAGACACAGAAATTAGAAAAATTCGCCTTATGTATTAAATTGGCATTACATCTTTCAGCATGAATTCAGGTTCTGCTAGCACTTTTAGGGAGTTGTTAGTGCTTTGCTGGATTCCCACACCTGCTTAAAATATGTTGGTTGCAGCGCATGCTGCGAAGTGGGGTTACTTGGCTTATCATTAAGAATAAATCCCAGCTGCAGAGATCTAACAAATCCAGAGGAAGAATTCAGCAAATATGTTCTACTTGGTCTGAAGCGCTTGCTAATCTTTCCCTCTGTCTCAAGTATTGCTTTCACTGTACAATGTGCAACTGGTCAGCTTGTGTAAGAAATAGATGAGGGAGTATACTGATTAATGAAGGAACTGGAAAAATGTGAACAGTGAAGAATATCAAGCATCCAGAGTATTCAATATTTGAGGTCAGTAGAAGGTTTTGGAGAAGGAGTGGGAGAAGGAGTGAGGAAGAATAAGGCTTAGGGTTCAATGGAAAGTGCCGTGGGGAGCCGTGGGCTTTGGGAACAAGAAAGAGCATTGAAGGCTGATGAGTAATTGAGCTACATGGGATATATTATCTCACGGTGTATTAAGTTCATTGTGGTGATTATCCTCAGGATGTTAGAGTAGGCGTTGGTTAATAGGAAACTAGGGAGAGGGATTTGGGAAGATCAGGGGAGTATGCATAAAAGGAGGGTGGGATACTGGAGCTGGATGGCAAATTGTTAGAGGCTGGGAAAGTATTGTGGGGAAATATTGGATGTTCCTGCTGTATTCTCATACTCCTTCAAGAGCATCTACTTGTGACGATTTCCAGAGAGCAGTCTAGTCTGCTGAGCCTCTATGGGTGTTTTTCTGCTTTTATGTTAGCTTTCATAGTCCCTGTGAAAGGTTTGCTCACGTGTCGTTGTTGGCAATGGAGAACAAAGAGTAGTGCCAAGCAGAGAAATATGGAAATAGCTGTTGGGAAGGCAGACCTCACTGTGGTAACAAAAGCTTGATTAGGCCACCTTAGGATAAGGGTATGGAAAAGTTAGAAGGTGGTAGGAGGAGAAGGATTCCCATCCTTAGCTTCTGCTTTAGAATCCTTAATCCCGTGCTTTAGAAGAATCGTGTTTTCTCAAACACAAATCTGTTTTCTGAACTCCTGAGCATAAAAAGCATCTATTGCTGCAGCCCACTGCGTATCTCACCCTTCTCCATTCACCTCCTTCACCCAGCTAACTCTGCTTTTAGGTTTGCTGATGCTTTCTGGCATGGGAATTTCGTTCAGATGTTGCAAAACGTAGTGGACAGCTTTTGATTGGGTGGTACTGTCTGTGATGTCTCATAGTTGCGCTGCAACCACAACCATAAAAATTATGTTAAAATGAGTAACTTCATCTAACAATCTGTCTTTTCTTGAAAAGTGTGGTGTCTCCAGCATTTTCAGTACATTTTAACAATATGGGAAGTTTACTATTTTGTTAGCAAGATGGCTTTTGACTGGACAGCCCTAAGAAGATGAGATGTAAGCAGAGTAATTTCTGAAAGATTTCCTCTGCATTTGTGTCTGGCAGTCTTGTATCTTCCCCTTCTATGTACCCATGGGAACAAAAGATGTTGAGGGCCAGCTGTTTCTTGCAGCTTGCCAGTGGGGTCTGTGTCGTATCAATAATGCCAGCCATTCACCTCAGTGAATAATAAATCACGTGCACATCTACAGGAATAGGAGATATTATAACAAAATGTTACGTGCAAATATGTACTTTAGATTTAAAAAGTTTCAAACCTCTGTGTGTTTGTAAAATTAAAACAATACTACGACACTTGACCAAAGCTATAGTTCGTTTTTTCAGCTCTCAGTTTCTGTGCTAATTATTTGGAGAAGGTGCAGAATTCATCACATTCTGCACAATTGTCTCTGCCTTCAAAGAGGAACTAAATCAGGCTAAGCAGTACTGGAGCCACTAAAATCTCAATAATACTTTTCGATGGCTAGTTATTATTTAATTTTAATTGAATTATATTGCACAGACATAGTTCAATAGAGAACCTAAATATCCCAGTTGAAATCAGGGCTGTGATGTTCAAGGATCTGCAGACAGAAACCAACATGTGTTTTCTACCACATTATGGGAAACAGTTTCCACCCAAGAGTTAGCTAAGAGTTTAATCCTGCAATTAGTATGCTCTCTGCCCAGAAACTATCACTTGCAGCACAGCAAGACAGATGGATTTCAGATTAGAAAGAAATCTCTCCCACAACAGAGTAATGCACAATTTATCAGATATAACTTGGGACAGTGGTTCGTATTCCTCTGAAGCAGCTCTGGGAGACAGGATATCAGAAAATTATTATTTGTATTTCATTCCAATACAAAGTGGGGCCCATTGTGTCAGACACTGTATAAACAAATAGCGAGAGACAACTCCAGTCCCTAATGTTTTATAATCTAAAAAGGCAATGCTAACACAACTGTACAGGAAATATAAGGATATGGCAAGGAAACATGATTTGCCTGTGATCACAGAGTTGATTGGTGATAGAGCAAGGAGCCAAATCCAACTGTTTGGATTCCCAACTATGCAGCCTGTACTATGGTTGACCTTACTATTAGATGATTATTACTTTCTTCTGATGAGTTTCTTATATTTTTGTAATTTTCTTTTGTATTTGGGGTTACTTGTTTTTCAAAACTGCTCTACAGAGAATTAGCCCCAGGAAGAGCAGGAAGCTAGTGACCCTACTTATGTGAAAAAGAGCAAAGCAGTAATAGGTCTATAAGAAAGGTAGGTTGTGTCATAGCAAGAAGTTCTTTTATATATATATGTATGTGTATTTATTTTTTTTCAAGTGTACCATCAAGGATTACTTTAAGCAAAAGTAGCAGCTGGCTTTGAAATTAATGAATATAATCTGTAACAGGTACATATATAAAGCATGAAGTAATTCCTGGCATTCTTCATCTGATACAGTATCTGAAAGTTGGGGAGAAAACATTAGAATCCAGGAAGGCTACACAAAGTATTTTGTTTTATGATTTTTTTTCCTGCAAGTGGATGAACAAGCATTACAAACATGCCGTACACCTGTAAGATCTAGTTATATGGCAGGTAACCAGGGAATATTCTGTGTTTTAAAATGAAATCTGCACATTGAATCAGGCAGAGAACAGCTGGCTTAGAAATCACCCTGAGAATCACAGTAATCTATGAAAGGTATTTGTGTTAGCATTAAACATTTTTGCATGCTGTCAGGGCAGAAGATAGCCTCTGAGCTTTGTGGATTAAGGAAGTGGCTGGTATGACTTTCTGGAATTGGGTTGCCTTGTTAAGAATGGAAAACTCAATTAAACTTTAGTTATGAGTAAGCTGCGCGAGCCCTTGTGATTTACTGCTGCACAGTGTGGCTTCATATTTTAAAAGGCAGAGTTTTCAGTCAAGTTTGTGTCAAGTTAATAGGGAATAAGGTTGTGGTCATTTCTGCAAGCATGTCATTGCTTTTTGAGCAAGAACTATACACTGTTATGCATGTGTATCTGATAAGCTATAGAAAGGCAATTAAAGATAAAAAGAAACTTTTCTTTAATAGCCGGATACAAATACACTTGGAAGACTGACTTAATGCAGGAACTGGGGAGATGCATTCCTGGATATAAGAAACAACTGATGATTAGACTTTGATAAATTGTACTTATGTACTGTGTTTGGGAGCAATCTACCGGCACCAAGGCAGAGCAGGCACTCACTTACTGCAGTATCTCTAAACCTAATGTTAGGAGGTGAATCCCAATTTTTCCGCAAACTGGAGCTGACATAGCTACCTTTAATCCATGCTTTTAGGTGTGTCATTGCAAACTGAGTGTGGATGCTTTTTCCTTGGATTTCGCTGGAGATTATGGCTGTACAAAACCATTTATGTTAACTCAAAATAGGAAATTATAAGAGAAAATTAACTAAAATCAGATTAACCAGAAAGCTAAAATTAAATGGAAACAAAAACTGTTAGTATGCAACAAAAGTGCCCACACACAGACTTGCTTCAAAATAACTAATTGTATGAAGTAAAAACAACTGTTATTTTGGTTTTTTTTGTGCAGAGAAGCCCTAGGACCTCTGGCAATTAAAATATAATTGTTCTTGTGATGCAAATATTTACAACCACTCTAAAGCCCTTTTAAATTGCCAGTGCAATGTAAAGGCGACACAGTGCTGCTGAAAATGAGTCCAGAGATAGCGGGGCCAGAGGCAGCAAGGCCCTTCATGTTTTATAAGGAGTTTTAGGAGACAGCACTTGCCAATCGTAAGAGGTAAAAGAAAGGAGAGGAGAGGTCGAAGGGTTTCCAGTGAAAAAGCAGATTATGGAAAGCAGAAGAAATACAGTAAATGAAAACCCACAAGTACAAATGGCAAAGGATCAAAGGTGAGAGGCTGTGTAGGAGGGAGGTGCTACTGATGCTCCCAGACATTCAGGGATGGAAAAATTCTATTAAACCTAAGCACCTGCTGCTTAAGATTGGGGCTTCAAAATTACAAACCATGTCAGTTAAAGCATTTTGCTCTGCAGTTTAAAGGGGAGCTAAAGGAAACAGCCAAAGTATTAGGAGGTGGAAAAAGAGAGAATGGGGAAATATTTTAATGAAACTGATCTGTGCACATTTAAGATGGGATATTGCTTAGACATGGCTGGTTTCAATCTGATTTTAATTTTTGTTCCCTAGCTTTTCAGCTGCCTTCTTGAGCAAAAAGAGACTTCTTAGTTTAGTTTAGTAAGGGGATAGGCAACTGAGCTTTGGATGGCTTCCTAACCTTGTGCCTCATTCCTCTTCATGGGTGTGTCTGCCTTTAATTTCTGTTTCTTAATTCTACTCTAGTCTTTGTGGGTGAGGAGAGATGATTTCTGACTCTTCTGCCCATTGTAGGGTAGAACGCAACACCGAAATCCTTCTGACAGAGTAAAGGCTGGCAAATGTTGGAAACCACAAGAACTTAGATACAGAACCAGCCTATACTTAACTGACATACACACGCTCATATCGGCATGCCCGCACAACCAAAAACCAAACTGAAGGCTGCTGGGTTTGAAACGACTGTTTCTCCTGCCCCATACGGCTTTGATGTTTGCAAGTCGATGAGCTGAATATCACATGTCAGGGACTGGCAGCAGACAATGGAAAGCCAAAAAGCGGTTCCAGGTCCTTCACACTGAAACAGAATTGATCAAATTATCACTTAAATCGGTGGGGAACAAACCAGCCTAATCTGCAGCGTGCCCTCTCTCTAGTCCCACTCCCAGACTCCAATTTAAGCACTCTGTTTCCCTTTAAAGAACTTAAGATTAACCTGATGATTGCCTTTAAATAGGAAATAGGAAAAAAGAGGTGGCTGTAAAGAGTTACATGTCTAGAGTTTTGCTTTCCCCTCCTCAATGAAGGGATACTCGCTCTTCTTGTCTACTTTGAATACCAGATGTCTCTGAACAGTCAAATTGAGACGTCCTGAAAGAGAAAGATTCTCAGATGTCCTCAGCTTTTTCTGGAAACTGGGCCCCTTTAAAGACGTCTCAAGTATGACACTCAAAAACAGAGTTGTCCCAGATTGCACAGTGCTTTTCAAAACTCAGCCAGCATTTTTAGTAGCCTATGCCTCAAGGAGTCTGGGCACCTTACCCAAAAAGAGCTAAAAATGTAATTTGCAGTTCTTCAAGTAATCCAAAACAAAGTATCAAATCCCTTCCCATTCTCCTTTGCCAGGGAAAGTCCCTGTGCGCTGGAACTGGCCTCATTCTGCTGCACAAGGGACAGCAGAAGTAAATGGAGGGTGGAGTGGGAGAGCTTTTGGAAGAATGATCAGGCTGTGCATAGTGCTCAGCCCTACTTAATCACAGATGCCTTGCCTGAGAATCGAGTTCCAAATATTTCCATGGTGCTCAAACATAGAGTTACCTGGCTGTCGTCTGTGCTGAAGAATTTCAACCACCAGAATTTCTTTGGCTGTGCTGCAGCTGATGGCTTTTTCCATTATTTTAATACTCACTCAGCAGATACTTACTTGGTGTGGGTCACTAACCAGGCAAGAAACTATCAACCAACTGCTGAATTTTCCAAAGGTGAAGGTTTATATGCCTGTGTATTGGAGCCACAGAGTAACAGTCTAAAGATGGGTAGAATAAATATCCGTGGCAATATGCATACAGCACGTCAGCCACATGATTGGACGTCTAACAATGTCTGATATTTGCTTTTTTATAACAATACAGCCCTTCCGAGACTTAATTGTTTGGCCAAAACAAGGGATCATTGAGGAAAAATTAGTCAATATAGAAGTCTTAAGAAGCGATGGTACAGGTGGACTGAAAAAGGCTTTCATTTCTCCGTTTCTTTTTCTTAATAGGCTAAGATGAATGCAGTGTAAGACGTTAATCATCCTAAATAAATGAATAAATCATCTGTACTAATATACAGATGGGTTGTGCTGAGGTTAGGGAACTAAAGTAAAGCAATGTGATAGACTGCTTCTGTCATTAACCATTTGCCACCCAGCTCATTTTCTGTCCTGGCTACCAACTATTCCTGCCAAAGGAGCTGTTACGGTGGGTTTTAATACCACCATACAGGAATGCCAGGAAGACCTGCAGAACAGACGCCTCTGGTTTTGAAAAGAGTCTTAGGAAACCATGGTTGGAGACATCACAAATAATCATCTTAATATAAATTCCCATTATAAAGTGTACTGAAGAGAGCTGGTCTGCTCTTTAGAGTTGTAAAAAAGGGATGTAGAAAAATGCTTTTTCTTCTGTGCAATAATCTGTGCCCTGTTCTGATGTCCATGCTTGTAGAAGGGTACAAAAATAACTACAGAAAGACTTTAAGGACAGGCCACAGAAAAAAATTCCTTAGGAGCCAGAAGATCAGACTCATGAACTTTGTCAGGGTGTTTGGGAGTGATAAACGCATTTTCAAAAGTTGCTTAGGAGAATGTTTCAAATATTCTTTCAGATTTGTGTTGAAAGACGGCCCGAAGGTTTTTAATTTTTAGTTATTCTTACCAGTTGTTTGGAAAAAGCTTAAAGCCTCCTGCCCTGGAAAAGTGCCTCTTTAGTGAGTAAGGGTTTAGGAGAAAATTATACCTAGCTTTAGGATCAGGCTGTGTATGTTCTTCAGTGTGTGTTGTCTTGCATCCCTGAATTAAGAGACTAGAATCACCTTCAGGTATCCAGCCTTCAGCTGGTTGCCGCAAGAGTAAGGAAGAGCTCATCTGCTCCCTTGCTCATCTGATGATGCACAGCTGGCCAAGAGGATTACTTTTGGGGTCTCCGAAGAGCTGAGGAATCTAACTTGTAGCTGGAGACAGGACACAGGAGAGGACAAATTGGTGTACTGAGGAGATACAGACACTTTCTGGGTTGACTGGTGTGTCTTACTCCAACATGCAGGGTCACACTAACCACAAGGCGTGGGACTTGGAAATAGTTTTCACCAGGCTCACTAGGAGGGCCCCGAGGAGCTTCTTGCCTTCCTGCACAGCTGGGGGCATGATTCAGCTTCCAGGATCATGTGAGCGTGTTGCAACTAGGCAATTCTCTGCCCTTACAAGAGGCTCATTTCAAGTAGAGTTTTGATTTTTCTTGTTCCGTACTAGGAGCACACTTCTCACTAATTAGTCTCCTTAAGAGACGGTAATTAAGGCCTCTGTGTTTACAGTAAAGATGACTACATGAAACAATATGTGGCTTGACCTCCTAAGTATCAGAGGAGGTTCAGGTAGGCCATCTTAACCCCAGCCCTGTTGTGTGGAAGCAGTTTTGCTTATGGGCATTTCAGAAATTCAGGTTTTATGCCCAGAAATAACCATTAAGATCATATAGTCTGACCTCCTGCGTCGCATGGGCTCACCCCGTAATTTCTGCATTAGGTACACATCCCGTGGCTAACCCGCATCCTGTGGTGGGATTATGTATTGAGTTTTGTATTGATTAAATTATGACTTGAGACAAATTATGTTTTTAGCTTGGATTTTCAGTAGTTTAGGCTTGCCTCTGTAGGTTTTGCCTTTAGAGTTTTACAGGGCTTGTCCCAGTTACACTCCTTTGCCATCTGCTTCTTCAGCTCCTTCCTGCAAGAGCAATTTGTATTAAACGAGGAGTCTCTAACTTCCTTGCCTTGGTCTTGCACAGCCTGAATACACTGTCCACAGTACTGTAGAAAAGGTGCCTAGAAGTTCCATGAACACTGGGACTGAATACTGTTTTCCTTCAGACTCACACCCTTTGTAAGCCTTATATGTAATCCTTACGATAACCTGTACTTTCCTTACATCCCCTGTGCCCTGTCTCCCCAGTGAAGGACAGTATGTGCTATGTGACTCTTACAGAGCTGTGTCTGTGCTTACTGGTGAGCCATTTGCAGCCAAACAGAATATATAACAGCTGCGTTCTTCGTTGTTTTTAATGTCATCGGGGCAGTAATTTGGGCATCTGTCCTTCAGCAGTTGCCAATTTTCACAGCACTGGTAAGAACTTAATTTTCCTTGGGATTTCTACACTTTTGTGAAGATTGACAGGTTCAGAAGTTACTGTGTGTGGTGGGACAAGGCAGGCAAACATGATTAGAAAGACAGCACAGACACGTAAACTTGTTTCCTTAGGAAATGAAGCTACAGATTATTACTTAGGGAATTTATGGATCTTTAAAATTGCTACCTCTGGGTATTCTTACTAGTCATCTTCCTTCCTGTCTTTCTTTGAATCTTCTCTTGAGGTCTTTGGGGGGTTTGGGAAAGAGTGGGACCATCCGAGTCTGTACAAAAAGTTAGGCCAAATTTTCAGCGTTGTGAGGTGATACACGTGGGAAGCTGTAGACACCACCTTACCGCAACTTTCTTAAAGCTTTTTGGTGCCAAGAGTCCTCTCACAAAATTGCGTTATTGGAATGGTGTAATTATGCAGGATTACTCTCAAATATGCAACCAGGGTGACTGATAAATGATTTCCTTTACTGAAGCAGTCATGCAAGATTAATTAGGTACAGTCAGTATGGTGACACTTTGAAAATGTAAAGCGTTATGTAAATGTTGAGTGGTATTTACACTGATTATATCCAGGATGTTGGTTGATAGAAAATACATAAGATGTTTTTTAATGCATTTCTATATATGCAGCTTCAGGTAAGAAAGTACTTTTATAAATGTACTTGGCAAAGGGTTTTAAGAATTATGTAATGCATGCATTGAATGCCTGAGCGTGGGTTTGAAAGTGGACTGAATTTTAGACACCCATCTATAGCTATCACACATAAACTATGTTTATGCTCTGCCTGTCAACTCATTCCCCTCAAAATGCTTCAGTTTTTACATTCTCAACTCTTGTGACGTTGAATGGTCCTCATGGCTCTGCCATGGCAGTCAGCACTGGCCAAATGAGAAGAGATAAATGAATGGCTTGTAGATATTTCTAGTATTGATACTATTTACTGCTCTACTGATTTTACTGTTTACTACTACTGTTTACTGGTTTATTTATATCGGTTTGTATGGCACCTGGAACAAGGTTTACTTTTTTTATTACCATTTGAAAAAGTTTATCCATCTTCTCTGCTCTCAGTTACTCATGCTATTCATCCTGCCAAAGTTTTCCACCCTCTCAACTGTGCTGGATGCCAAATGAACACTTTGTGTGGCTGTGCTCTGAGTGGGGGAGGAAGTGGATGCTGCAGTGAGGGAAGGAGGAGCAGGACATTGAATATTATCTCCTTAATTGGTTTTTTTTTCCAAAACTGTTACGAGTTGTTCTTAAAAGGTAAATCACCAGCTTTAATGTCATGCAAAAGTGATCAGATTCCTGAAAAGACCCCCAAGCTCCCAAACTTTCAGATCTGTGGCACCAAATAGAAAAATGTGGGAGTTCCCCAGTTAAGACAGAGAGGATCACTCAGTTTGGAGATTCCCTTGAAGCATGTGCACACTACTTGTACTAGCAGGACTTTTTAAATGAGGTTTTTGCGTTTTTTTCATCTGTGTGCTTTTCTCCTTTGTGTTTCATGAAGGGGAAGAAGCCTGTTATAAAGGCAGTGTAGCCAGGCTGGGCTGTACTGTGAATAATGGATTGATAAAAGTCATGGCTAGGACCAAGAGGGAGACTAGACACTCAAAATGAAATCTCCTTGGTCTAATCCTGGTAACATACCACTGTGCACATCATTTCTACCTTCCAAATATCTTTCACGGCAGCCATGAAACCCCTCTTGCTGACTTATTCTGTATTTTTTTCCTTTTCATTGCCTTAGAAGTCACTGCTGACCCTCCTTTCCTGCTGACCCTCCTTTAGGCCAGTTTCATAACCAGCTGATTGCATGCTCCAAATGCTTGACCTGTAGTGTATATGGGATATGGGTGCGAATGTATTGGCTCTGGGCCATCACTGTTGATGATATTTCATTGGAATTGCAAAACTCTTATGTAGCAACACCATGTTATTGGAAGAGGCACAACTGTTTGGTTTGTGTGGTGGGTTGACCCTGGCTGGATGCCAGTTGCCCACCAAAGCTGCTCTATCACTCCCCTCCTCAGATGGACAGGGGAGAGAAAATACAACAAAAAGCTGATGGGTCGAGATAAGGACAGGGTGACCACTCACTAGTTACCATCATGGGCAAACCAGACTCGACTTGGGGAAGTAATAATTTAATTTTTTACCGATCAAATCAGAATAGGGTAATGAGTAATAAAACAAAATCTTAAAACCACCTTCCCCGTACCCCTCCCTTCTTCCCAGGCTTAATTTAACTCCTGATTTTCTCTGCCCCTTCCCACGCAGATGCACAGGGGGACGGGGGGTTGCAGTCGGTTCATCACACATTGTCTCTGCCACTCCTTCCTCCACAGGGACAGGACTCCTCACACTCTTCCCCTGCCCCAGTGTGGGGTCCTTCCCATGGAGAAGTTCATGGAGGACTGTCCCCCAGTGTGAGCCCTTCCCACGGGCTGCAGTCCTTCAGGCACAGACTGTTCCCGTGTGGGTCCCCCACAGGGGCACAAGCCCTGCCAGCAAACCTGCCCCAGCCCGGGCTCCTGTCTCCATGGAGCCACTCCAGGAGCTGCTCCAGCACAGGCTGCCCAGGGGGTCACAACCTCCTTTGGGCTTCCCCCTGCCCCGGTGTGGGGTCCTCCATGGGCTGCAGATGGAGATCTGCTCCCCCGTGGGCTCCATGGGCTGGGGGCACAGCCTGTCTCACTGAGAGCTTCACCTTCACCGTGGGCTGCTGGGGAACCTCTGCTGGGGCGCCTGGAGCCCCTTCTGCCTCCTCCTGTGCTGACCTGGGGGGCTGCAGGGCTGCTGCTCTCACATTGTCTCACTCCTCTCTCCAGCTGCAGTTGTTGTGTAGTAACTTTTTCCCTGTCTTAAATGCATTACCCCAGAGGCGCTGCCACCCCTGCCGATGGGCTCAGCCTTGGCCGGCGGTGGGTCTGTCTTGGAGCCGGCTGGCGTTGGCTCTATCGGGCATGGGGGAAGATTCCAGCAGCTTCTCACAGAAGAAGCAGTTTCTGCCTGTAGCCCCCCTGCTACCAAAACCTTGCCGCACACACCCAATATAGTTTGCTTTCATGTGATTCATACATGTGTAGAAACTATGGTGTGAACTGGGGTAGGATTAACTATCGCGTGGTGTTGGGTTTCTCATTGCTCTTTTTTGAAAACGTAGTTGATATGTTGCAAGCAGAAATGTATACACATGCATTAGTTCAAACTTCCCCTTTCTTTTCCTGGTCCCACTTGAATAATAACAAATAATCACGACTTTTCCCTGAGCTTGGCTGTCCCCAGGCCTGATTCCCTCTACATACTTTGAGAGTTAGATTGCTTCAATATGCTCTAACCTGTGCTGTAGAAAAACTGTTATCCAGTGGCTGCTGCACAGTGCTGCAGGACTGCTATTTGTCAGGACAAAGCAAAGATTATTGCCTTTATCCGCTTCTATATACTGTGCTTTGCACCTTTAACATCATTCAAATCCAACTTTAATTTCCGCTACTTGTAGAGTAAAACTGACTTTGCCTAGCAATACTGTAGTAGATAAGCACTAAAGAAACAGAATTTATGATGATGATGTTGAGTTCAAGTACCGGGGAAGTCTTCAATATACCTTGGCACAGTCATCATTGTGGTTGCAACTGACACAAATTTGAATTTATTGTTGCATTATTAGCTTGTGTACGTTATGTGGTGTGCACAGCATGTATTTTAGCAATGTGCCAAAGTCAAAATGATAATGATAAAAGATAATTTAAATGCGGTGAAAGACCTCCTTGGTTTACTGGCAGTGATAATCAAAGCAAAAAGAGAAGCAGGCTTCTTTTAATTTAACGGGACAAAGGTAAATCACAGCTACCACTCAGTCCTCTGCTGCTTCTTTCAGGTGATCATATGTGTTGCTTTAACTTCATGGCTGAACTGAGTATAGTGTCCTGCTTAAAACCAGGATGCACAGGTGGCTGCTGTCTTACGTCCTTCAACCAGTAACCCTGCTTCTACCCAAGCAAAGGCCTGTTTTCATCTGCAAGGCTCCCTGTAACTCACCCACATACAAATGCTTCTGACCTTAATTAAAGCAGTTCACCTCTCCCTGCCTCAAGGGATGGTTTCCTCATAAGGCAGTTGTGTTTAATTAGCATTTGCATAGCATTCTGCTGGTTGCTCTCCGGGAGCGTTGTTCAGTAGGAGCGTGGGATTGCTGAAGCCTGACTGGCAAGCTTTGCACCCTCCTAATTGACACAGAAGCCAAGTAGAAGTTACACAAGGAAAGAACAGAGAATCGTTAATGATGGATCATTAGCAAGTAGCTCCTTTGAATGAATGTAGATAACTTTATAACTCTATCAAAGTGAAAAGTAGCGTGATGAATTATGCATCAAACAATAAAAGCTCAAGAAAGACACTGGTTTTATAATTGCTGTGCAATTTTCTAGCATGCTTTAGTTTGTAGGATTAATTTTCTTTGGGAAGTGTGAAGCATTTTATGCCTGTTGTACACTTAATGTCAGTTTTGGTTTTCTCTCATTAGAGGTTGTATTTTATGTCTTTTGATATCACTGCAAAAACTCTCAGGGTTTAAGATACGCAATTTTTATACTAGCAAGAATTTGCACCAGCAAGTGAAAAGTGTACAGCTACTAAACTAGTTCCTTTGAGGGTTTGCTCATTTCTCAGTATAAAGAGATCTCAGATACACACATCTGAAATAAGATTGCTTTATATCTATATATTGTTATATTTTTAAACAGAAATTGCCTAGCAGTTTGGTGGCTACACTGAATCTCTAGACTAATAAATCTCTAAGGGGCATTTTTGCTCTGAAATTGTCTTCAGAAGCATTTCAGTTGGCACAGATAGATCATTCCTGTGGCTTGCACTAGCACCAGTTCAGCCCTCAGTCAGTCCTAGGAAAAGGAATTAATACAAATATTGCCTAGTAATGCCACCTGTCCCTTAAAATGTACTGATCTCTCACTTGAGATTTAGTCTGAAAATTCAGCTGTGTTCCAAGTGAGTAGAATTAAAGGAATAAGTTAATAGAGAAGTTATTAAATAGAAGAGTTATCCCTGATGCGAGCTGTTTCTTAGCTTTCATGAATATTAGTGGGTGAAAGGGACTGTAAGAGATCATCTAATCCATCAGCAAGCCCCAGGGATCAGCCATAGGATCAACTATACTATAATAATTCTTGTTCCTAAAGACCTGATCTTGATAAGAACTCCACAGCCTCCTTGCATGGCCTGTTGCAGCACTTTGCTACCCCTACCATTATAAAGGTTTATTTTCTAGTACATAACTTCAGTTTGCTTTGTTGCAATTTAAATTAATTGTTTCTCATTCATCATGGGCATGAAAAAGGATTTACTTCCTCCTTGCAGAAAGGTCGCATGGATTTTGGGGGTGTTTGGGTTTTTTTTGTTGTTGTTGATGGTTATTTTTTACATTTTTTGAAGACAGGTTTGAAGACATTTTTTCCTGGCCTTTCTCTTTAGGTCTGTGACCCCACTTTGTTCAGTCTGTCGTGTTTTCTCTGATCATTTTGGTTGCTGTCCTGTAGAACCTCCTCAGGTGTCCCAGATGACTGTGCAGTGGGGGCCCCACACCAGATACTGCTCCAGCTGTGACCTGTGAGCTCTAACTAGAGCAAAAAGATTATTTCACATGTCCTGCAGGCTTCTCTCTTGTTTGTACATCCCTGTATGACACTTGCTTTTTTTGCAACAGCATGATGTTGTTGACTCATCTTCACTTTGTGATCCAGAATAACCCCTAGCTATTCCTGCATTGCTATTTGTCCCCTGCCCTGTATTTATATAATTAAATGTAGTTCCTTCCCCTTGACATTACTGAATTTCACCCTGTTTTTTCAGACCATTTGTCCAGTGTAGCCAGGCCATTGTGAAATCTGCTTCACAGTCCGTTTTAACTTGAAGTCCTCAGAAACCTGGGCAGGTATGATGTGAGTTCCATCAGCCAACCCACTAAAAATATACTGATTAGTGCTTCATCCTGAACCGATTCCTCTGGAGCTCACTTGAAAACTTTTGTTTTAGAAGATCCCAGGTGGCAATTCTCTGAATAGGACTTCCCTCTCAGTGTTGCACCTGGCTTCAGATTTACCTAGACCATATTTCTTTACTGAGTTTATGGAAAACAGAGAATTTTCTTTCTGAAAGTCAGATCTTGATCTGGAAATTCCTAGCGGTTGGAGGGCCATCTCACCTGACTTTAGATGTCTGGGTGGTAGAGGTCTGCATCTAAGGTACTTGTCTACCCTGTCCTTTGTGGAGAAACATAGGTGATCACAATTTATCTGGCCAGGTTCAGTCATTTACCAGTGCTGCAGAATAACTGCACTGTGTGTCTTTTCATATGCAGTGAAACCAAAGGCAGTCTAAGCAACTAAACATCTGTATCTAGGCTATTGACAGCTAAAGTTAGATGGGATGTATCTCACCTCCAGATCTTCTGGTAGAAAGACAAGTGATCAAGCATACACTATTTGTTCTTATTAGGTACATGCTAGCTGTTACTCATCTCCTGAGTACTTCTACTGTGATTATGTATTCCAGTATTTAATGGAACTTGAAGTTAAATGATTTGGTCTGCAGTTCCCCAGTTCTACCTCCCTTCCTCTTTAAACACAGTAAACCATGCCTGACCTCTTCCAGAAGCATATTCGTCAGAAATGTACCAAATCAGCTTGTAAAACGCTGTTTTTCTAACCACCCTGTATCTTATTTTGTCCTGATTGGAGGTGGATACATTTACCATATTAGCCGTTTGATTACACTTGATGGAGAAGCGATGCAAACCTCATGAAGCTCAACAAGGCCAAGTGCAAAGTCCTGCATGTGGGTTGGGGCAACCCCAAGCACAAATACAGGCTGGGTGGGGAGTGGACTGAGAGCAGCCCTGGGGACAAAGACCTGGGGGTGCTGGCTGATAAGAAGCTCAACACGACCTGGCAATGTGCACTCACAGCCCAGAACGCCAACCGTATCCTGGGCTGCATCAAAAGCAGTGTGGCCAGCAGGTTGCGGGAGGTGATTCTCCCCCTCTGCTCCACTCTCATGGGACCCCACATGGAGTGCTGCATTCAGCTCTGGGGCCCCCAACATAAAAAGGACATGGACCTGTTGGAGCGAGTCCAGAGGAGGGCCGCAAAGATGACCAGAGGGCTGGAGCACCTCTCCTATACAGACAGGCTGGGGGAGTTGGGGTTGTTCAGGCTGGAGAAGAGAAGGCTCCAGGGAGACCTTATAAGCACATAAAGGGGGCTATAAGAAAGGTGGAGAGGGACTTTTTAGCAGGACTTGTTGTGACAGGACAAGGGGTAATGGCTTTGAACTGAAAGAGGATAGATTTAGATTAGTTATTAGGAAGAAATTCTCTCCTGTGAGAGTGGTGAGGCACTGGCACAGGTTGCCCAGAGTAGCTGTAGGTGCCCCATCCCTGGCAGTGTCCAAGGCCAGACTGGATGGAGCTTTGAGCAACCTGGTCTAGTGGAAGGTGTCCCTGCCCATGGCAGAGGGGTTGGAGCTAGAAGATCTTTAAGGTCCCTTCCAACCCAAACCATTCTATGATTCTATGAAGACTGTTCAAAAAACCAGCTTATTTTGGCATGCTGCATGACCTTTGTCAGCAGGTATCAAATAAGTAGGAACTTCAGGTAGTGAACTTCCCCACTCATGCCTTTATAGAATGACTTCTTGCTGTGATTCACTTCCCTTGCTGGCTGATAATCTGTTTCATCAGAAATGTCAAACACTGTTCTATTAAAATGCTCCATTTACTTCTTTGCATTTCTAAGTACAGCTATAGTGTCATAGGCAGAGGCATAACTACATATAACTTCTCTACATTCTTTTTGATGATATAATAAATGACCATAACTATGAATAGAGGGATCCTTTTGCCAGTTGTCCCAAGCATCAAAGGTTGTTGAATTTTGTATTAAAGTTTTCAACTGTGACAATTTAGGAAATTATTATCCTCTATTTCTGTATAAAACAGTCTGTCTATGCATGAATGCATACCTCAGTTTTGATCCCAGAGTAAATTTGTGGCTCATTCTCTCTTCTGAGACTAGTAGTAATGGTATAGCTACTTGTCTGCAGGGAACTACGCTGAAGTCTCTGTTCAGTTCACTACAGAGATTTGCTAAAAGATCTGA
This sequence comes from Ibycter americanus, assembly GCA_035590275.1. Lineage (NCBI taxonomy): Eukaryota > Metazoa > Chordata > Aves > Falconiformes > Falconidae > Ibycter > Ibycter americanus. The sequence continues at coordinate 90,414,103 of JAVJGI010000050.1, read as the reverse complement.
CTACCTGCAATAGATATAAAAGTCTTTGTACCATTGCCAGCTTCCCTAAGTGATTTCCACCTTTGAAATTATTCTTGCTGGGGTAAATAAACCATTGTTGATTTTCTTACTGCTGCTGCTGCCTACGTTTCTGATAGAAAATGTAAACCAAGCTGGGGAGTATCCCTGCTGTGCATGGTGTCAGTCTCACATCACTGCAGGATAACGGAGCACACCGCAGAGGTACTTGAGCTGTTGCTGAATGGAGATGGTGCTTCCCATCGTTCGGTGCACTGCTCCAGCATCAGTCACAGTGTGTTAACATGACATTCCCTTGTGTTCTTATGCTTGTGCTGCTTCCTGTTGTAGACGGTTTGGGGATTTCTGCACCGCATCCTGTTGCATGGGCTGGGCATTGCCTGTGTCCTTCGGGTAGCAGAGAGTGGTAGACCTGTCACATAATGTATCTCAGAGCACTCCAATATACATACCACTGGGAACAGTGGGAAGACTTTCTAAATGTTGGGCGAATATTCAGCAATTCTGCATTTGGATGAGCTACTTAAAACTGGCTTGTTGGTACATTATTGTGAACTGGAATTCTTTTAGTCTGTAATTCCAAAATATAACATTTCTTTGATAAGGACTGTGGTAAGACTGCTGTGAAAATGAGATGCTTTGCTTTAAACTAACAGAGATACTTCAATATAAATATGGGCAGTAACTTCAGAAGATAATTTCCCTCCTATCTGCTTTTTTTTACAGGACCAGGTGTCAGATACAGTGAATTTGCTGTGTCACATCCGAAACCACCTCCGCTTGTTGGACAGCATACAGTGGAGATACTGAAGGGCATGCTGGGGTATGAGGATGATGCCATAGAAGAACTGCTCCGCAGTGGTGCTGTGGCTCAGCATGAGGTCAGATAAGGAACATTAGCTACATTCCTTCACACTGAGTTCACATTACTTTGTCCTCTCTTTGCTCCCTTCAGCTCCCCTAATGGGACTTAAAGAGAAGACATAATTTAATTCCTAGCTTTCTTCCATGTGTGTTTGTATGATTTTAACACTGATGTATCAAATAAACAATCTCATACCGTCTGAGTGAAAGATTTTCTTGGGGGAGGTGGGGGTAAATGTAATTATACAGTCCTGTGTGGCTACTCATTTTCTGTACTTCATATGGGAAATGGAGTTCTTATCATAATTATAGTAATTGCCTAAACGTTTGTCCCCAGAAAGACAAAATGTTAGTGAAAGGAAGCAGAACCTTAAAAATCTGTATACTAGACTCTCCACTTGCAGAAAGCTGCCTTGTATGGTTATTTTAGTACAAAATCAATTACGTACAAATTGGTGGTTGATCTGATTGATTTTGAACAGAATTAACAGTCATGAACTCTTTGTTCATCTCTATTTTAAATCATGGGTAGAGTAATCATTGCAAAACTCACTTCTGTTCCCTAGTATTCCAAATTACCAATATGTCTTTATATTACATTGCATGGTCATGACAATCCCAGCATGTTAGCAGAAATAAGCTGAAATTGGCACAATTTTTCAGTTATGAAACAAGCCTATTCCAAGGTTGAGAGACAAACTATGAATAGTCTTTTGTAATTTTACTCAGAAAGGCTCAGGGTACTGTTAATTAAACATCGATCCACACAAAACCACATGCTGAATGTCAAATACTAGAACCTGCCAGACTTCTCAGTCTGGTTCTGTGGGTAGGTACCGATCCCTATCTCGGACTCTAGTTGCCATCCAAAGCACCTTTTGCTATGGAGAAAACACAGGTTAAAATCTGTGCTAAACTTTTGACTCACTCCCACTCCCATGATTAAAAACACGGTGAGGGATGACAAACCTTCCTCAAATTTAGTAACACCATACCCTGCAGTAGGGTTGCTCTTCAGAGTACGGCACCATGCATTGCAAGAAGGTGGAAGAATTTGATCCATGACAAATAGTAAGGAAAAGATTAAAGAAGAGCCATTTCTTATCTACAAACCAATTTGGCAATACTTCATTCACAGAAGACATGCCGTGGTCCTCTATCACAGTGTATAATTTACAGCTGAAGTAAACTCAGCATATGGGAAGGGTCTAATCTTTGTTGTGTGCACCTTGGGAGCGAGGCGAAGCCTTTCTGTTCCTAGAACTAACTCAAACTGACACTCAACACATAATGTTGGTATTTCTCCCAAAGTATCAGAAACAGACCCGGCATTATAACTAGCTTGTCACTCTGTTTTTATTCTAACAAACAACATGCTCTGTATTACATTTGAACTTCACAACTCTGCATTACCTTCTGGGGGAAGAAAAGAGGTTATTACATAATCAAATTGCAGTGGAACCCCACTGTGGTTGCTCATTTTTGAAGCCCAGTGTGTTTTGGTTCATTTGTTTGCTTGTTTTCTCTGTGGTTTTGTGTTCTTTTTTAGATCGTCTCCTCCTTTTTTTTTTTTTTTTTTTTTTATAATCTTGCACTGCATTCCTGGCACCAAACTCCATACTCTGTCCATGTGCTAAAGACATCATGAGATCCTGGAAGAGTGACTTCTTAAGTAAATATAGAAATAAGTCTGAATTGAGGATAGGGACACCATAGGGGAAGAACTGAAACTGGATTGGAAGAGGTTTTGATATAGTCCACCTTCCTTTTAATCTAAAGGGAACATCCCTTTTTTAATGAGAAAAGCAGCAATTTGAATTCAGCTTCACATAAAATGGATAATCTGGTGTTGAACTGTTTACTAATGAAAATTCTCAGTACTGTCGGATAACATTCACAAATAAATTGCTGGTTTTACTTTGTAAAAGGCTCTTCCCATTTCTAAGAATCACATAGAATCATAGAATCATTTAGGTTGGAAAAGATCTTTAATATCGAGTCTAACCGTTAATGTAGCACTATATAAGATATAGTGGAATATTGCTCAGTTTTGTTCAAGTATTTCTAAAAAAATCTTTTTTTCTGTGCTTTTACAAGCAATGGAAATAGCTAATCACCACATCCTTAGCTACAGTAAATTGTCAGAGTTTCTTTGACTTTAATGTAACAATGCTGTTTTAATCAACTGAATATTGGGCTATTAACTCCATAATGTATTTCATGCCGAGTTCACATGCAAATAGTGTTTCCCTTTCTTTTTCTTTTTTTAGTGTTTTCTTTGCTATGTTGACAGTCGAATGCCTAAAGGGGTAATTAGTGACATTATTTTGTCTCACCTCCAGTACTTACTGCAGTAGGAGAAATCCAGATACCATTTGTCCGTGTTTAAGTCCTACACTCACACACAGGCTGTTGCTAACTACTCTTCTTCCAGTCAGAAATAAATGGATGTCTTTAAATAGGTGGGATTCTGGGAGCCTAAAAAATCCTGTAGCTTCCAAGACCTGATCATGAAATTTTGCCCTTTCACAAGGTTTGGTCCTTTGATTTTGGATTTGGGAGACAATTAAGTGTCATGATAATATCTAAGCTGTCATAGTATCCTTTTCCTTTAAAAATGAACAAATAAATGCAGAAAAAGAGTATTTATAAAATTTACTGTACTATTCCCTAGAATCTTCAGGAATACATGTCTCTAGAGCTCAATTGCATTTTGAAAATCTTGTTACTTCAAAATGGTTTTCTCTTGTACTGCAAAACTGGAAATCAACCATAACATGGGATTTTGGACCTCATAAACTGAGGTCCTTCCAATTTCAAGGAAGAGATGTAGTTAGGAATGATTTTAGACAGCTTCCTCTGGCAATGAATGTTTGTTTTTCTCTGCTTAAATTGGGAAAGGAATCTGCTGGTGCTGCCATGGTATAAATGTATGCGGTATTTGCTTTAATTTGACTTGGTTTACACATAATTGTGTTAAAAAACAAACAGAGATACAGGACACACCTGTTGTCTGGTTCAAAACTGAACCCACCTATAGCTGTTTGCCAGGAGGCTGAAACTACCGTTGCAATGGTAGGGAGATTTCCATTTTGGCATCTGTTCTGACTCCATGGTCCATGGCCCCTTTGGCTTTGTTCTCTGCATTGGAGGATCCCATTGTTCTTGTATTATTTTGACGATGAAAAATGTTTTCTCAGCCCTCCTCATATAACTGTCTTTCTTTCTTTTCCATGCAAGCTAGTAAAGCTAGCTCTTCACCAGGTGTAAATCACACAGAAAACTGCAAAATTGGTGGAGTCAGGCTGGTTTTGCGTAGCCTGGGGGTCTTGCTGAGGGATATTTTAGTGCATTAGAAGAAAATTTCAATCAAACAACAGGCAAATGGACAGTAATGGCTCTTTTTTGGCTCCTACACAGATCTTGTTCCTGGTATCTCTTCCCCAGAAGCTTCCCACGCACTTGGGAAACCCCTGTGCAATTGTCTGCAATGGGCGCCCTAGAACTGATGTTCAAAAGTAGGTCTTTTTTGATTAGTGGCCAGGAGGAACAAGTTACCCACTAGTAGAAGCCCATCAGCCTCGGCAGCTATTTAGCCTATGTGCAAAGGCCAGTGAATTCATGTGAAGATTGATCTGGTGAAAGGAATCACTTAATTGTGCTGAAAGGCAAATGCTCCTTTTCTTCTCGGGTTTATAAAATCAAATTCAACAGAAAAAAAGTTATTTTGTCATTTTCTTTTTTTTTTTTTAATATAAAAACAAGCAGAGAAAGAGAAAATATCCCCATTCTTGACTTACATGCGAAATATAAGGGTCCTCTTTTTTTAAAGTTCATTGAAAAAGAGGTTTTTGATGTCTATTGCTATTAATCTGTTTTGGCCTTGCTTCTTCGAGATTACGGCTCAGTCCAAAGATGTCTAAAGACAATGTGCTAAGGCTAAAGTAGCAGTCAGAATAACTCCTCCAGTGACTGTGCATATATACTCAAAAACTGGGGAGAGCATTTTCACTCAGTTGTCATACAGCTCTGCCACTCACAGAGCTCTGTAAATTCTCAGCCTGGTGAACCTGGAGATAAAAGGTAGCTAGACATCTCCATGACTAAAATGGTCATGATTTGTTTTAATACCTAAATGAGAAGACATAGTTAACTCTTTAACCTTCCTAAAATTATAGCACTGTGCTAAAATGTATTCATTTCCCCAAAATGTATTAAAATGTATTTATTTGCCAAAAGACAGAGGAAAGGTAAAGTACTTTCAGAGTTCAGGAATGCTGGCACAGCTGCTCACGTTTCATGTCAGTGACATTAAGCAGCGCCAGATACAGTACTTTTCTTAACTGCTTGTACATTGAGTTTAATGTGGCCCGGTGTAATGCTAAAGGCTATTAGCTGGTAAAAAAGAAAACCCCCAACCAACCTCAGAGCAGTTCCTGCAGGATCAAGTAACCTCCCTACACAGAGGGCTGCACGATCCTGGGCAATGTGATAAAAATACACTGATAAACAGTGATATAGGCACCTTTTTAAAGCTGACAACCAATCAGTTCAATTACTGTATGTTGCTGTTGTGACTGGAGTTTGGATCAGATGCGTCAGAAAAATGCCTGGGATCACGTATGCCAAGGATCCATGAAACTTTCACGACAAGGATCTCTTTTTCTGGCACAGGCTGTGTCAGGCATTGAAGGGGGGCCAATCGAGGGCTGAGGTGGGGGCAAGTTGTGAATTTTTAGGTTTTTTCTATCCTCCAAAGCTACAGATCAAAGTGAATTAGCAAGCACCAATTAGCCCTCAGTTAACAAGCAATTCTTGAAAGTCATAGGGTAAAGGGTACACTAAACTGCCTGCCTTAAAAGGCCTTCGTGATGGTCTAATTTACAGTGAGCATCTTTGCACTGTTTATTTAGAAGGTACTCAGGAAAGCAGACTGGGGAGGTGCCTGCTTCACTGCAATTGCTTCTGTGCTTCAGCTATTTCACTGTTCGTCTATCTAATAATTACCCCAGGCTGTTCCCAAAATGCCTTAAAGTACAGAAAAAAATTGAAGATGTGTAACCAGGTAGGGGAATGTATACGTAGCTCTCATCTCTTGCAGATCCATTTTAGGAGTCACATTTAAAAGTTGCATATAAAAATGCAGGGCAGTGTGTACATTTTCCACTGACACCCTCTTCTCCTGCAGGATTAAGCCTCTGACTAAAGCAAACGTTGTGTGAGAAAAGTGACAGCTGTCTGATAAAATTTTTGGTCTTTTCATCAAAACCCTTTCTCTCTCCCAAAGCCGAAAGGGAAGGCTTTTAGCCGAAAGATGAAAATACTGATTCAGCAATGCCACTGTGGAGCTCCCTGCCAGTCACAGTTCACCTACCTTGTGCCCCTTTCATCTTCGGTCCAGGTGGCCACGGGACTGCTGTGATCTGTCACGCAAGTTTATCATGAGAGTATGCTGTGCTGCTTAATGGGAAATGCAATCCAGCCAGAGGAAAACGGGATCATGAAGCAGTCACTCTACAAAACTATACATGAGTCACTGGGGCATCATTTTTCTGAATTCAAGTTTTCAGGAACAAACCCCATTGTCCAGCTGCCTGTACTCCTAGGCAGTTCCGCATGCTCAGTGTACCTCATCTACCCTACTAAATTCTCTGTGATTTAAGGGACATATTTGATGGGGAGCAGCCTGAGATAGAGAAAGGACCTTCAGAATAAATGAGAATCAAAGAGAAAACATTGCTTGAGACTTACACTCGGTTACAGCTGTGTTACCAGAAAACTCCAGATTCTGTGGTATTGTAAGTAAGGCTGATGCATCATCTCCAGCCCTTGTGTGCAGCCCAAGTCTCCCCATACCTCTGCAGAACAGTTCTGGCTGTAACAGCAGCAGACCTGGCAAGAGCTTACATGAGCAAACAGAATGGACAGCAGATCCTGGTTGCAAACCAGTATTAACTACCTTAGACCTGGTGAGGCGTGAGGACCTGCTACTCTCAGTCCATTATGTTAATTTGGTAAGAAATGTTAATTTGTTAACAAATTTACATTTGTTAAAACTCTTGAAGATTCTTCTCTGCTTGCTGACTCATTTTATGTGGTTTTATGGACTTGCCTTCTTCAGATTCTCTCCTAATGTGCTGATTGTCCTATCTCCTTTGCATTTACAAGTGCATTTGTGGAGTTTTGGAACACCTGTTTCTAAAGCATTGTACCTCTGACCAAGCAATTGATTCTGCTAAATCTAATGAAAACTATTAGAAAACATTACAGATCTGTTTTGTGCCATACACACTGGAAAATTAAAAGCCTAATCATTGCCCTTTGACAGCAATGAAGGGGAATTCACATCGATTTCACTGGACTTTGAGTCTGAACTATGTCAGCATCATGATTTTTTTCATGTTTCTGAATATGCCAGATGGTGTCATTTGCTTATAGACAAACTACTAAGATATTTTGTCTCTGGAGATAGTTCAAAATAATTAGAGACGTTCCAGGTACACAAACCCTCGTTTCTTTAACTTCCTATGGGGAAAGCTTTCATATTTTTCTATGCTGTCATCCAGAAACCTTAAATCATTTGGGGGGTTGTTTCTTTGGTAGAGTTAAGAAGTATTTTCTCTCTCTCTTGTCATTGCACTTTCACTTTAAGTTATAATATGATCTAAAATTTAGGTGTTTCTTAAATCAAATGCCCCACGAGGCTTTATATGATATTCGTGTTTGCATTAACAACCATACTATTAGCAATGTTAGTAGGTGACATCAGTAGAAGGCTCATTTACTGAACTGTGTTTCAAGAAAGGGGAAATCCTAACCTTTTTTGTGAGTAGCTTATTGTGAGAAATGTGGACTATTGCCAATCTTAAATACTGAAATACCCAGAATCAGACTCTAAAACAATCAGGAGTAGTTTAAAAATTCAGAAGAGAGTTCTAAGATAGTATGATGGAACAATATACCTACGTAAGATCTTAAAAAGAAAAGAAGTAATAGCAAGATTTGTGATAAAGTTGATAGAGCTGGCAACATCTCTTGAACATATATTTGTCTGTAGAACAAAATACAGGTCAGGTCATTGCTGGCTTCCTTGCAGGCCTGGAATTTGTCCAACTTGGTTCTCTGGGCTTTAGGGAGCTGATTTTCTTAGGAGTTTTTTAGGAAATTGTTGGAAGTTAGCTCTGCTGATGATTTTTTAAATATCTGGTTGTTACTAGTACTATCTGGGCATTCAATCAGAAGCTGAATGCTGGAATCAAGCTCATGTTACGTGATAAATTGAAATAGATACTCTTTCATGTTATGCAGCTTGCATTTGAATAGGTCGGTAATGAACATTTGCAATGTTATGAAAATAAGCATCGTGTGATTGAAAGCGGTCTTAACCGTACCGGTCAAGTGCATTCCCCACCTCTTTCTACAAATAAAATCAAAGGCAGTTCTTCAAAATCTTCGCAAAAGAAGGAGCCTGAAACCGAAATGTTGAGGTGGGATGAAGACTGATAGCAGCAGATATAGGAGCAGGTCTTGAGATGGTAGAATTTATCATAGCTCTGTTGGCTTCCATAGCTTTTAGAGAATTTACCCTCACGTGAAGAAGCCTGGTCCAGTGGTTGTTGGGCTAACCAAGGGCTATCAGAAAATCTGCATGCCACAGATTTCCTGTTTGATGCTGGGCAAGTCCCATTCCCTTCTTTTAAGCTGTCTGTATGTAGTTTGGTACTTTCCAATCAGAAGGACAAACTAGAGATTACGAGCTGACCTGATGGCAGAGGCCATCTCTGTTTAGACAGATGGAATCCATTTTCTGTCTTGCAGAGCCATTGTGTCGATTTTAAAATGCATGTGTTGCAGCATAGCAGAGACGTTAAATTGTTTTGCAAAGTGAGGACATTCTATTTTTCCCGTAAACCCAGTATGAACAACCGCAGTTTCCCAATCTCCCATTAGTGAGGCAGAGAGAAGCCTCCCCAAAGGGCTTGTGAAAGACCTCCACAGATCATTTGGGTATAAACAGATAGTATCTTTGTACCTAGTGGTTGCTTATGTATAAAACTGAGATCACAAACTTTTAGAGTTTGGCCTTTCTGGCAGCGACTGCAAAAAGTTCAGGAAGTTCTTCTCATTTTCGGACTGGGATAGTGACTTTAAGGTTAGGGAGATTAGCTGCAACGTATATTCCCAGGAAGAACTACTGGCAGCATTAGAAGAAGCTTAAAAAAAAAGACGTGTTTACATCTAAGGTGGAAGAAAGAAAAGATGAAAGGCAAGGTAAAAGGGAAAAAGAAAATAAAGAGAAGAGAGAAAAAAGCAAAAAGAAAAGGAAAATAAAAGAAGAAGAAAAGAAAAAATAAGTAAAGGAAAAGCAAAAAGAGAAAAGAAAAAACATATAAGAGAAAAGATAAGAGGAAAAAAGAGAAGAGAAAGGGAAGCAGTCATGGGCCTTGGAATACTGAGAAGAATCTGCCATGTATGTTGCTGTGGTTGATCCTTCTGGTACCTCTAACAGCGATATGTAGCATTAAAGGTGTGGTGTGTGCTCACAGCCATGCAAAGGCAGAGGCCACCGGCAGTGGCCTGGGCTGGCCCGGTGGAGGGGTTTCAGCAGGGGTGCGGAAGACCTTCAGCTCTGCGTGGTTTAGTCAGTGGCGTGTGGCTGGTGGTTACTGAGCAGAGGGGTGAGGCTACACAGGGGAGGACTCATGGACAGACCATCAAGCAGAGCTGCCTCTGCCAGCAGGGCAAGGAGGAACCCAGGGAGAACTGACTGCAAACAGAAGCTCTCCAGATCTTGGAAAATATACTCAAATGAGCTAGGCATTCAGGATCAGTTCCCTGATCTGGAGGTATGTGCTGATAACTTGGTTAGGAAACTTCCCTAGACGGGTGGATGGGAGACTTTGCCTTTTGAAAAGCAGAAGGTAACACTGTGTTCTTTTCCCGGTTCCTCACCCTGCAAAATTTCAAATGAAGGGCCTGATCCCGTGCCAAGTGGAGCACATGGAATTACTTCCTTTGCCTTTGATACATTCTGGCTCAGCATTTAATTAATAGTCTTGATTTTATTAATAGTTTTGGTTCTGAACTTTTCACTCTACCTTTCCCAGATAGAAAGATGGGACCCACACTTCTGTCATTAATTTCAGATGGTTTGTTTCTGCTTTCAAGGTGTGCGCATGGAGCCCTCTGAACTTCCTGGACACAAATGAATGTGAAATCTGGCTTACGCTTAAAAGTAGCTCTGAATCTGTAATGCCAAAATGTTTTGAAAGTGAATTGCAGTCTGATTATATTTGTAATGCTCATATGCATTCCAGGAAATACTGAAATGCTTGAACTCCAGAAGATGGGATAGCAATGAAAAGTGGATTGAAATCTTGCACATTCAAGTGCAGAAGACATTTAAAACTGCCCAAGACTTGCTAAGGCTGTTGTTTGAGCCTTGCTGATTAGTTACTGAAATCGTCCACCCAGAGAAAGGAAAAAAAAAATAAAAAAATTCTATTTTATTTCAGCTAATACTCAGTTTTGCAATCTGCTCTCAAACTGAAGAACAAAGAGAAATTAAATGACCTACACAGTCATGTCAAACCCTACAGTTTCAATGAAACTAGTTCAATTTCCATGCAAGTTGGTGTGGAACTGCATCAGCTTCCAAAGGAAGAAAAGTCAGGAGCTCAGGCTGCTGTTCCAACATTAATGTCAGTAGCAACTCTTTCGACCTGCCATGCTGAAGTCTTATTTTTTCCCATTAAAGTTTGGAAGAAACTGAAAGTATATGAAAGAGTATTTCAGCTCAAAAGATGCTTATTTTAGACATTACCATCTGAAAAATGGCCTTGCTTTTACACCTCCAGACGACACTGCCATTGCAAAGGATATTTGCTCCAGAGGAGCAGCTGGGCATGGGTGCCCCAGCAGTGGCTTTACAGACTTTAAGAGCAGCCCCAAACCAGAGCATTAAGGCAGAGGTGAAGGGGTGTCAGGGTTATCCCTGGGACACAGTGGTATTCTCCCTTCTCCTGCAAGGAAGGCAGTGATGAGCATTGCGGGGGTATGAGCACCTGTGCCCACCAGCATGGTCAGTTAGGAGCCAACTGGGCTCACAGCGGTCACACCTGGTGAGGAAAGAAGTAGGTCTGCAGGGAGAACTCGGTGTGGGTGTGAGGCTGGGTAGCAACGATTTGTGGGACCAGATGAAGGAGGGAAGTCCTCGCAGAGTATTTGGAAACCGAAAGGTGTTTTGGTCCCCGTTTCTGTCTCTTGGCAAGGAAAGGTCTCCTGAGATTCAGTCCAATGCAGCTGAGACACCTTGTAAAGCTATACAGGGATGGAGGGGGGCTGCTGGGAGGTGGGGCAGGGCAGCTTCTGCTAGCTGCATGATTTGAGCCACTCCATCATGCCAAATCTATGAGCGTTAACTGCTCTTTGATTTATTTTACTCCAGAGCTCGACAGAAAACCTGCATTTGGGAAAGCAAGCCAGCACAACTACCAGAGCATTCACAGGCTGCGGGTCGTTGTAACCATCGTGGTCTGGTGCAATGATGTGTCTCACCTGAAACTAATGCTCAGAAATTTATGGCAGGTGGTTTGCAAGGGCACAAAAGGGGGTTCCCAGAGTCCTCTGCTGACCTGCTTCATCAAGGGCTTCTCTTGGTTGCTTCGTCCCCCAGCCTTATGGCGCTCTGGTTTATCCAGTTGCTTTGCTGTCTCTTTGGACAAGGACTGCTTCTTTCTGCGTGTCTGACGAGCATAACGAGGTACTGATTTTGCTTGGATGTTACAGTGATATGAATAACTAGTGTTTTGTTCATCAGCTATAAATTCTGAAAGACCTGGCTATCTTTCTTGTTGTGCTTTTGGACTTTGTCACCAAGAAAGTATCTGATTCCTACTATCACTGTGAGTTTGGGCTACACTCAAAAGGCCTGACTCCTGTTTTTTTCCTTCTTTTCTTTCTTTTTCTTTTGTCCCTCTTTCAGATCCTTAGCCCTTAAAACTGCCTTGCCCTTATCTCTTACATCTCAGGCTTGCCCCCCCCCATCTGAATGTTTTTTGGTGTTGTCAAAAGAAGAAATGCGATAATTTGGAAGGTTCACAGAAAGCATGTTTTGTGATTATTGTTCTTGTGATCTGTCCAATGTAAACTGCTTTAGAAAAGCTCTGTTCCAGCCACTTTAATTCACATTTGCAGAACAGTGGATTTGCAGTTGGCTAAAGACAAGGGCTTTTCTTTTAATGGGTACTCCGAGAGGAATGCAGTTTAACTATTCCGTTTCTGTGCTGGCTTTTAGCTCTGCCTAATGGTGCCCAGGGGAGTCCTATGTGGTTAACCTAAGGCTCGTCTTCCTTTGCCACCTTTTTATTGCTGATGAGGGGCAAATAATCCTCCCTCCAGTGCTTTGAGTGTGGTGGCCCGTGGCCCTGTGCTACTGGGGCGGTTTGAGGGTGCCCTCTCTAAGGCCAGTTCCTCGTCCCTAATAGGGTCTGAAATAGTGTCACAGAAGCCTGTGGGTCTGCTGGGGCCAGGAACAGCTCTGCTGCCCACGCCGGCCGCGGAGGGAGGTTCCCGCCGAGCCTCCGCAGGCAGCGGTGTCGCAGAGATGCTCGGTGCCGAGCCGCAGCCTGGAGGGGCTGGTGGTACCCGGGAGCGCAGGCGAAACGGGGGAGCTGAAGCCATGAAGTTTAACTTTCCGTGGGTGGAATGACACCAGTTTACACCAGCTGGGAACCCAGCCCGGTTTCATGTTTCTGCTCACTTTGGAGCCCTTTTAACTGGGTATTTACAAGGTTGCTGATGCTTGCAAAGGCAAGGCTGGGTTCCCACAGCTGACTTTCTCCCTCCGTTCCTGGAGAACTGCTGAACAATCTCTGGGGCGTATGCCAACCTGATAGGAAAGTATTACCCTGAATCCCTCCCTTCTTGTTTGCTCTGTTGCTGTGGCCCCCTGGCAGCAATCATTCCAGGAATTAACTTTTCTAAAATAACAGGACATTTGTTTTCTCTAATCCTCTAACTTTAACTCTTCTCAAATCAGAGCAGAGATGGTGGGGAACTGTGTCTAGCTCTTCAAAACGATCGCTCCAGTGGCTGAATTTCTGCTTTCCACCTCCTCCACTGGAAACTGCAGAGACCATGTTCACTTGGCCCTTCCACTGTGTGGGAGGAACCAGGCCACGGAGGGTCCATGCAAGGTGCTGATGGGGATGTGCAGCAGGGCGCTTCCACGTACACAAATGATGAGTAGGGGGCTCTGGCTAATAGTTAGGTGCCCATCACAGCAGCACTGGCCATTAGTAATGTCCTGTCTTCCAGTGCAGCTTCTCAAAGAAGTAGACTTACACTCCCAGTAAAAAACAGCCAGTGGCATGTTGTTGAAGAGCATGCTTAGTTCCAGATTTAGTGGAGCCATGAGCTGTGGTCTCTCCCATCATCCTTCCCACTCTGCCACCATCATTAGAAAAGTATCCATCCTTGTCAGCAGGACACTGCTGGTGTAACAGTGATGCCATAGTGAAGTGGTCCCTTCTTAAAGAGCATGTGTTTCTGCTTTGAAAAGAGATCCCTGGAAGATATCTAAAGAGTTACAGCCACGTCATCTAATGGAGTTAAATCATGACACTCCACACTTCTAAGTTTCATGTAGATGATGGAAGTTTTGCCTAAAAAGCAACACCAGTTTTGTTTCATTGCATGGGAGCTAACAGGAATGTAACAGAGATCAAACCTTGAAACCTTTCTGAAAGTTCAGTTTCTTGTTGCTCTTTCTGATGCATCTGTTAACCTTCAGAAAGCTACGTGAGTGTTTAGAAGAATAAGGTGTTCTACATTAAATACATTCTTTATCTGCTTAAGATAAAGAATGGATTTTAGTGAGAGTTACAGAGGCAGGAAAAAATTCTGCATACTGAAATAGAGGATTGGTGCTTCCTGAGCTTTCTTTGCAAAAGGCAGGAAAAAAGGATTGATTTTTTTTTTTTAAGACTTCTTAATGCATGTGGTGTAGTTCCCTTTTCAAGAAGAAAATCAGCTAGTGCTTGAAGAAACTAAATCTGTATTTGTGGATTCTGGTGACGCAAAGAAATTCCTTAAACCAAAATTTAATTTCTTGTGGAAAAAGCAAGAGTTGTTTTTTAAAGCCATTTCTAAACATGATATTCTTCTTCCTCTTGCTTTTCTTTAGAAAATGGGTATTGATTCAGGTGATGTGACTTGATGCATTTTTTTTTCTTGTCATAGAATGTTATTAAAATATTTTATTGTATATAATTAATCTAGTTCTTCAAGATTAGTAGTGGATTCTTACCTTACTGACTTAAATCCTGGAGCACAGGTTGACATTTAAGCTCTCTTCATTGATTGTATAATAATATATGAATAATTAACCCTCAATTTTTCCTCACATGTGGATTCCATATGTCCATTAATTTTAATTCAGTCTTTTTCATGACATGTGATATATCAGGTGTTCCTTTTATGTACTATAGACTAGTATTTCCATCAGTAAAAAGCACTGGTCAAAGTTCTGCTCCTGTTGCACAGATAACTCTGACTCACAGCTCTGTTTGGGACTCAAATGTGTTTTGTGCTAAACTGTGTTGAACTAGTAAGTCTGTTTATTTCACTGAAGTGTTCAGAGTATCCACTCTAATTGTGATTTCTTCTGCCATTAATGTCCTTGGGGGGATATTATTGAGAGCAAAGGATGCTTTTGTGGAACAAGTGACCTATGCACTATGATGCTTTGGGATACAGAATATGAGGAAGGTATGGGGTGTACTTAGACAGTAGATACCCGACCTAACAAAGCTAGAGAGATCAAGGCAGCTTTTTGTTCACATGCAGAGACATGGTACTCTTGTGACTGTGAAAGCCATTAGGTGAAAACTTAAGAGTGCCTAAGCTTGCTGGAGTGCTTGAAGAGTAACTTAGGTTCTTGCTGTGAATGTATAAAAACCTTGTGAATGACTGAATTAATACACGAATGCTATTTGTCTTCCATTTTAATTAAGTAGCACTTGAGCATCGTTGGTACTTGACATTTAGGTCCCGGTTTGTAACAACATCTGCTGTTAGTTTTAGGAACCTCAGAAGTTGTGAGTGCACATCTTGTAGCTTATGGTCTGATTTTTATATATATATCTCTAAATAAAAAATATATATAAAAATGCACATGTGCACACACACACACACATATATATATTTGTAATTTTATGTATGTTTCTTAGATATTTATTTCAGTACCTCTAAATATCTGACCCTTACCCTCGCTGGCCATCCGGAATTACCAGTTGTTGTTAGGAGAACATGGGGCTGGGTCTGTGGCCCTGTTGCTCCCTGTCTGCGTGCACTGGGAACCTCCTGTAAGCAGGCCCCACGGTTTCTTGTTCTGTCTCCATTTATGCCAGGTATGTAAGCATAAGCCTCACGTTAAGCATGTTTAAGAGATCTTGTTGATTACAACGGGAGTACTCCTACAGCTTATAGCTGTGCAAATGTTTACATACCTGGCTCAGTCTGGACCTATATAAAGATCTGTCTCCTTCTCCCTGAGAAGCCTTTTCTGTCTGCTGCTTTGAAATTTCCCATGCTTCACGCTTTTCCCTCGGCGGAGGGAGGCTGCCCAGGCCCTTACTAGAAGAAGTCCTAGCGTTGGAGGTTTGAAGGCAGCAGCTCGCTGGGGATTAAAGACCGGCTAAAACAACAAGCCATACCCCAGTAAATGAGTGCTCGTTGATAGTGAGGTTCATGTTACTGGAGTGGTTTTCACTGGTGTAAAGTCTGTCAGGGTTTTCCAGGCTTGTTCTTTGTCCCTCATTTCCCTGCTGTCCCAGAGAACAACATTGCACCGTTAAAGGCAATAACTATTATCCTACATACTTTAAAAAGAAGAAACAAACTTTGCATGCATCGTGTTGTTTGTACAGAAGGTTGGATGTTGGGGCTGTGCATCTAAGTGCCCCTACTCCCTATGTGCATGTGTGTGTGTGAATATGAATATATATTTATATAAAAAAATGTATATATGCGTGCAAAGATATCATTTTTTCAAATAGATTTTCCTTCCAGAAGCTAAAATAACAGGAAGACTGTGGAAAGAAATAACTTGCTGGTTGTTCCAGGCAGGGAATGCATTTATGTTAGTGAAAAATCAGCCTGGCCTTCATTCAGTCATTCCTCACTTGTTCTGTTTGCTTGATGATTACATTGTTGCTCTATAGAAGGAAAAATAACCTACGAAAAGAGTCTTTTCCGGACTCAGAAGATTTATGCTCTGCTTTGTTGATGTTTTGCACTAGCACTTATGTCAGTCTTGCTCTTAAACTGAGTGTGGTAATGATCCTTCAATACATTTTAGAGTGAATTTCGCTAGCTCAGATTCTTTTTTGTAAGAAGTATGTATGTAATAGTTGTACAGGTTTTAAAAAAATAATCTTACTGTTTATGTGCTGTAATATTTACTTTCTATTAAGGAAATTGTCTGCAAGAGACCTTTATGTAACCAAGACTAATTTTAATGACTGCGATATTGCCTATGTCTATGATGAAGGCCCTGATTCTGCTAAGGGGTTGGACATACGCTTGCTTTCATGAGCCGGCACGTGGAAGTGGCGGGTGTATCCATATTTCCAGAGTGCCCCTTGAAATACAACGTTGAAAATACATCTATTCTGGAAATGCTGGTCATAGTGGCCTGCAAGCAGTGGTGAGATGGAGAGAAGGTCCTGAGAGAGCCACCAGCTCAGTGCACACAACCACAGTGGGTAATCAGGCCTCCCAGAGTGCCGTGGTTACTGTTACAATGTTTATGGCTTTACCTTGTGCTTAATTAATGTTCATGTGGTGTTTGTGGGATTCTCCAAACCCACAGAGCGCTACTGAGGTTCAGTAGCGCTGGGTTTGCCAGAAGGTTTTGTATCGCTGCGGCTATGTCAGCTGTCCTAATGGACAGTTTTCCCCTTCTGCTGTATGCAGTAACTAGTTTGTGTTGGGAATTTAACTGTCTCTCATCTCATCTTACTATATTTGTAAAATTACATTGGGTTCGTGGTTAAAGGAGTTATACATAGGTATTCCTTACAGAGCAATTCTGGTGCTTGCAAGGGGAAACGGGCACCCTGGGTTTAGCGGTAGGAGGCTGCTGTGGAGGAGCTGCCTTTGAAGTGTTACAAACCCTTCTAGCAAACAAGTGTGAGCCAGCTTCACTGAGAGCTTTGAATATGGCTAATGTGTGGAATAAGCCTGGGGCTGCACTTGGGTAGAGCTGACGGAGAACTGCAGGTCCGTGGGAACATTGCATCCCGCAGGATTGAACCCGCAGGGACAGCTTCAACGTGTCTCGAGGGATGACACCAATCCTGTTGGTAGACAGCTACAGCAGGGTGTGCGAGGTTCAAAAAACCATAATATTGTAGCTGTGCTACAGGTATCCTATGTGACCTTAAGCAAGCTTCTTAGTTATTCCATGACTTGGGTCTGTATTACTGGAAGCAAGAAAAATAGGATCTCCTGTATCTCTTCTGTTTATATGGTGAGTGATTCTGGATGGAACGCTCTCACTATAGCACTGTGCAGCACATAACGCAGGGGAGTCTTAAGCAACTAATGTAAATAAGAGATGTTCTTCTTCCAGCTCAAGGGATAACAAAACTTCTAGAAATCTAGCTTGTTTAAATGAAGCTAAACAGATTGGATTTGGCATGATAACTATTGGTGTGGCAACTATCTGCCACTACTGCTACTCAAGCAGAGTTTTTATCTGTGTGGAAAAACATAGGAGGAAAAAAAAAAGTTATTTGGAGTATTGTACAAAGCCTTAGACTGCTCTTTCAGAATATTTCTTGTAAACCAGCAGCCATACCTGTTGCCAGTCCGTTCAGCCTTCTTGCCGCTTGCATCTGCTAAGCACACTGGGGACCTGAGCTTACAGTAAATCAGACATCCCGGGAATCCCTGGCACCTCCCTTCCCTTCCTGCCGTTGCCTTGCTCCCTGTTAACATTTCTTTCTATTGAGAAAAGGAAAAACAATATTGTTTCATGAACTGTTATCAGACATGTACACTTACTTTAAAGGCATTGTCAATTTTTACTGAGTCTCTATTTATCATCTGAGTGCATTTAGTTTCTTTATCATAGTGGCCTTTAAAAACAAAAGATGTCATCATAACAAAACACAGCTTAGAAACTTTCTATATAAAAGCTGATCATAGACACATAGAATAGTTTGGGTTGGAAGGGACCTTTAAAGGTCATCTAGTCCACCCGCCTTGCAATGAGCAGGGACATCTCCAACTAGTTCACATTGCTTAGAGCCCTGTCCAGCCTGACCTTTGTTTCCAGGGATGGGGCATCTACCACCTCTCTAGGCAACCTGTGCCAGCGTTTCATCACCCTCATAATAAAAAATTTCTTCCTTATCTAGTCTGAATCTACCCTCCTTTAATTTAAATACATTACCCCTTGTCCTATCACAAGAGGACCTGCTAAAAAGTCCCTCCCCATCTTTCTTATAAGCCCCCTTTAGGTCCTGGCAGGCTGCTATAAGGTCTTCCCGGAGCCTTCTCTTCTCCAGCCTGAACAACCCCAACTCTCCCAGCCTGTCTGCACAGGAGAGGTGCTCCAGCCCTCTGGTCATCTTCATTGCCCTTCTCTGGACTCGCTCCAACAGGTCCATGTCCTTTTTATGTTGGGGGCCCCAGAGCTGAATGCAGCACTCCCTGTGGGGTCCCATGAGAGTGGAGCAGAGGGGGAGAATCACCTCCCTCAACCTGCTGGCCACACTGCTTTTGATGAAGCCCGGCATATAGTTGGTTTTGTGGGCTGTGAGTGCACATTGCCAGCTCGTGTCCAGCTATTCATTCACCAGTATCCCTGAGTCCTTCTTGGCAGGGCTGCTCTCAATCCCTTCATCCCCCAGCCCGTATTGATGCCAGGTGTTTCCCCAACCCACATGCAGGACCTTGCAGTTGTCCTTGTAGAACCTCATGAGGTTCACATGGGCCCACTTCTCGAGTTTGTCCAGGTCCCCCTGAATGGCATCCTGTTCCTCAGGCGTGTCAGCTGCACCACTCTGCTTGGTGTCATCATCTCAAAGAAGATGTTTTACCCAACAGGTGGCCATAATTGAAAATAGCCATAATACAATGCACGTAATATCTGGGACCTGGATTCAGATTCCACTCATCTTAGCAGAGATGTCCATAAGCTGAGTGTTAGATGATGCAGCTGAAAACAGCTCTAACCTTCTGGGAAGTTTGACTTTCATTAGTGCTTAACCAATTATAACCCTGGTGCTGCAAAAACTCCACAGTCCATGGCAGTGATCTGTCCCATGACTATCTTTCTGAGAGGAGATCATGATTTCGTAGAGGGGCAAGGAGTCTGGAAAGCAGTTTAGTGATCCACAATAAGACACAGTGGGACAAGTCACGGAGATCAATTAGCTCAGAATTTGAACCTTCTTCAGCAAGGACATTAAAATGCTTTGGTAGCATTTTTCTGTCAACAAAACTTTTATAAAACTTGGTTGAGTAGCAGTAGCAACTATTGGTTTAGAATTAGAGCTTGTGGGTTTTTTGGGGTTTTTAGCAGGAGGAAGTTTTTCCTTCAAGATGAGGAGCAAGAGCTGAAGAACCCCATGAATCCCATGGAGGCCTTTTACTTTCACAATTTGATTGAGGAAGGATGAGGCATATATTCAGACACATGACAATACAAGGCCCTAAAATTAATGGCTAATCTTTTATTTTTACTCACCCTAAGGAGATATAAAAGCAAGTAACTATTTCTCCCAGATGGAAATTTACAATTCAAGCCATGGGGTTAGGTATGTTGCAAGTTTCTTTTCCATAAGGTTTCAGTTTCAGGAGTGAAAACTCTGCAAGAGATTCTCAGACTTAATTTATGTGTTTAAGAAGGATGAATGAAGAAAAAGATATAAATATTTAAATTTTAAATTCTTGCATATCACAACTTTAATCCTTTGTCATGATTTTGTAGAAACTGCTCATGCTGGAATGTTGAGTTTCCCAATTTTTATGAATATATTTATTCAAAGGTTCTTGGAAGGGAACTGAGCGTTCAGATCTGAAGGTGTCTTTGAAATACCTGTTCCTTCAGGGTTTCTAGAATGTTTCAACCCTTACTGTAGATAACTTTCAAGTATTTACATTGTGTTGAAGAGCATCTTCAAAGAAAATTCAGCTGCTGCTGGGACAGTGTAAAGAGACATTGATATGATTCCACCAACACTTTCTCAAATGCACCAAAAGCCAAAAGAAACCCCAACCACAAAATAGCACCCATACCAACCCTGCAAAAAGCTACAGGGAGCTTTAAATGAAAAGGAGAATCTGTAAATTTGAAATGCTGACTGTTTCTGGGAGAAGTTCTTATAGTGAAGATCATCTCCGGTTCAATAGTGTGAGTTCTGTTTTCATCCAAATCTGGGATTTTAACCTTTTTATTTTACTGAAAAGTAAGAGTGGAAGCCCACCACTTTTATTAATATTCTCAGAACTAGTAAGGAAGTTATCTGATCTGAAAGGACCCAAACTGGATTTTTTCAAAGAAAAGCATTCTCTTTTATTGCTTCAAACTTATTGCGTTGTTACATTTAATTGTAAGGTTTGTTTGCTATATTTGAAAAAAATACATGTAGATGAACAATTGTATGTAATCACTAAGAGCATATAAAATGTGCCAAGCAGTAGTATTTTAGTGTTCATATTATATATGCAACATGGGGAAGATGGTTGCTACCCTCAGCATCCAACCTGTGTGCAACAGTTCTGCGTGCTGTAAGTGAGTGTTGTTACAAGAGCCACCAGCATTGTCTTTTCACTGATAATTTGTTGCTGTTCTGTTTGGTCACTGCTCTTGTAGGTGCTGTGTTCATGTCTGTTAACAGGACTTGAGCAACCTTCTAGTGCCGTGGAAGTGTAAAGTTCCTGATAATGTAGCACTGCACTTAGCATCCTACTTGAATGGATGGGTGAGTCTAGGACTTGACCTTCAAGATGAACTCTATCCATCATATATTGTTGGTGACTTGGTGATGCAGTGTCGCAGCACCGTCAAAACTACCAGGCTGCAACAAGGCTTTTACCATCCCATACCAGCCCTCTCATGCCTCGGCACCACCATCAGTCCCACACAAGGTTTCAAAGGTTCATCTACTGTCCGTGCTGTTTCTTCATCCTCTTCAGGCCAGCCCACCCTGCTTCTTG
>JAVJGI010000050.1:90379561-90392889 GCA_035590275.1 Ibycter americanus | reverse complement strand
GAACAAGCCACAGCTGTACATTATCCACATCAGCCAACCCACTGCCCCAGAAGCAAGCCCACAACTGTATGTTATCAGTGTTAATTAACCCTCTACAATGCAGCAGCAAACGCTTTGGATTTCTTGTGTAATGGTTTCATGTGTGTTTTTGTTTTAAGAATAAAAAGTGTGAAAGTTATATGTTTACACAACTCAGTGACAAGTGGGTAATACATTAAAGGAATGTTGTAATTGAAAGTTAAATTTATACTTCAAAGAAGTCCAAGCATGCTAAGGTAAGAAAGACAACCAAGGCCCAAATGATGCTTTTATTTCTACCTTACCCTGATATATTAATCTTTGCGCCTTTATAATGCCTATAAATACCTGTTCTGCAGGCTGCTGACTGTTCTTTTGGTATTGCAAATTTAGGAATGTGAACCAGTGAGTGCAAATCCGTGTTTCTGAGCCATTAAAATGTGAGAATGCTTTCTAAATATTAAGGAGGAAAAGGTGCATTATAATTTGGAAGTGATCTGTCTATGTGAGTGAGGATGGTGGGATGCTTGTACAGGAAATTCAGTCGGACAAGGAAGGATTTTTTAACCTGTAAGCTGAATCCAGCTCCGGCTGGTGGTATGGTGTCACTTTTTTAGGACAATGTGAGGAAAACCATTTGTGAAAGGGAAGGTGCTTCAGAAAGACTTACAGCTCCTTCCCTTAAATCTGTGCCTGGCAGAAGCCAAGGATGATGATGGCTGTGCTGTGCCTGTGTCTATGTGGAAAACTCAAGAGTGTGTATGCTGAAGAAGCTGTAATGCATAAACTGCTCCCAGGATAAGTGCCAAAGCAACGTATGTGAGTTGAAATGGAGGGGGCGTGGGGGAAAGGACCACAAAGTAGGTAGATTGCATCGAGTAATGCTGATAATTATTAGCTTACAGTGTCTCATTATCACTTCTTGTTGTGTTATCCAGTCTACTGTTAGCTGTTTACCTCATCTATCTTCTCAGAGCCATAGGCTGTAAAATGGATAGGTGGCAACTGTCCTGATGTCACCTTGTTACCTAATGCGTACCATGGTGAGCTCCTGAAAGAGCATCCTTGGTCACCACCACAGGGAAAACAACACTAAGACAACACATCTAGAGGATGCCATTAATACAGTTGTATTCTTAACACATGTTCTGTAAAGGTCAGTGACTGAGGATGCTTGAAGAAATTTATTCAGGCTAAATGCTCATCAGATGCCGAAGAGCTGTAGCACGTGGGCAGCTACACTTGCTTTGGCACGGAGAGATTGCCTGCTTGGGCACGGGCTTCAGGATGGCAAAAATAAAATTGAGAGCAAGACTAAAAACTGCAGGGTCTTAAGGAGCAACGGGGTGCCAGGAGAAGAGAGGGGTACACCCATTGCTAGCACCCGGGTTTACCCTGCTGCCGTAGCGCTGCTGTACATGTGTGCGTGCTGCCTGCTGCTGCTGCTTTGCTCCTATTGCGTGGCCGTCACAGGCGGCTGGAGCGACACAAACAGCATGCTGCCTACCACTGTGCGATGATTTTTTTCTTTTTTTTTTTCTTTTCCCTTTTCGTTTGATTTTTATTTTGGCACACATCAGCTGAGAGCAGAAGAGAGTGCCCATAGCTCAGCGGCGGTTTGGAGAGAAGCACACTGGAAGGCTGGGCAGCACTTTGAAATGTCAGCGTGACAGCAAAAGGTTGCTTCGCATCAGCACAGAGGCTGTGCTCCCCTGTGCAGGGGGTGGTGGTAGCAGAAGACAGTGAGCCCAGCTAGTTCCTGTCTAAACCTGTGGATGTGGACGTGTCCATCAGGGCTAATATCTGGAGGCAACTTTGCATTTCTCTGGTTTCAAAACAGAAGCAGATGCCTGGATGCAGAGCTGCTTCCAGTTAGGGCTGGGGCAGGGGGGTTGAGTGGGAGAAAAGAGCAACCTTGGTGGAGTCTCTCGCTTTCTAGTCTCTTAATGTTCACCTTAAAAATGAGACATGTTGCACACACGCAGGCAAGAGTCCCTCTCCAACCTGTTAGGAAATAGCAGTGCTGAGAATTGGAAATATCCTCTTAACTTCATGCTTAACGAACTGTGCTGCTTCTATGCGTGGCTGAGTCTTGGGCTAAAGCTTGAAGGTTAACTCTGTCCATCCTACTCTAGCTAGCGGCGTGGTGGCGAAGGGAGAGCGGTGAAACTGCAGGGAAGCCCAATGTCAGGCAAGGCACTGGTACCATGGTACAAGACACTAGGAAACTGAATTTAGAATATTGCATACTTTTTTTGAAATAACTGTGTTGAAGCTGAATTAAAGCTAGAGCATATGGAATGTCTAGTGGGGATATTAAAAGATTGGAAAGCCTATCTTATGGGAAGGGACTGCAAGAGATTGGCTTGTTTAGTTTAGCAAAATAGAGTTGAGAGAGGATTTGACAGCACTCTATAAATACATCCAGAGCTAAATGCCAGAGAGGGGAAAAAGCTATTTAAACCCAAGAGCAATATTTGCATAAGAACAAGTGGGCATAAACTTGGCCCTGAATAGGCTTAAACTGGAAATCAGATGATTTCTACCCCTCTGTATAGTGAGGTCTTGAAACTGCCTTCCAGTAGCACACTGTACTTTCTGTGGACAATGAGGGGGGCGATGCTATATGGTGCCTGTGCCCACAGAGACCCAGGCTTCCTGGCTGCACAGCTTTGTCCTGGCCCTGCACTCCCGACCACGTGTGTTGGTACGGGGCTGACGGGCACGTCCTGCCACCCTGACGGCTTCCTGCCATGAGAAGTACCTTCTCCTGCTGAAAGTGAAAGCACCAGTGCTAAATTGCAGCTGTATTCCTAATGTCCTTTAACGGTCTGGGGAAGTTTCCAGCACCCATTGCACCTGTGTGTGTGACTGTTAATGCCAAAATGCCTACCGATATCTCTGGGGCTTTTATATTAATAAGGTTCCTCCTGTAAGGAAGGGATTTAGACTTTCAATAGTGTAACCCTAAGGAATAAAAGTAGCTTCCCTGGCTGGAAACAACAGCTATATATCAAAAATGACAGTACAGAGAAGAAGGACTTTTTCATAACTTGTAAATGTTTTTTTCTTTTTCTTCTGCTGCGAACAATTCGTGTGGCCTTTAAATTTGATGCTCGTGATGAAACGTTTCCTTCTATACTGCAGTGAGAGTAGCACTATGGTGCGCATTTAACAGCTAAAGGAACCGGAGCACAGAGGATTTGGGGAGGTGGAGGTTGGCACGATGATGCCAAGTTGCCAGTCTTCTGGTTTTTCAACCGCACACTCTGCCTATTGCACCGTCCATCCTCTTGAATGACAGCCCCCATGAAACTTAACTGTGTTTCTGTTTTCACTTGCTATTTTCTGTTACTTCTGTCTATCTGAATCTTTGGCCTTTGGAGCTGAAACTTTCCAGGCTTGTTCCTTATTTACCAGCGATATTTTAGGAACTCCTCTCTTCCCCAAAATGCATACAAACTTGGTGGTGGACCTCTCTATTGCAGAAAGAGCTGAGGAGAAAAAGCTGAAGCAGGCACAGAAATAGCCTCCTGGGAAGCAGATTGACACATAGTACTTTGGTAGCTTTGATGTGAGTCAGCTGTAACTTGCTGAAATTTGTACTCTGTGCACAAAGGTACTTTCTGTACTGAGAGCTAAACCGGCAAAATATGTCGCTAAAGACAACCTTAAAAAAAAAAAGATTGCAGTAGTACCCAGTCAGCGGCATGTCAATTATAATAATTTTCCCTGGGTTTTGATTGCTTTTCCATGTACCTTATATATTCCTTCAATGTAGATAGGGATGCGTCTTGCCTTCGCGTTGTCTGTGGGGTACTGCTGTTCTGTGCCGTTGATGGACTGCAGTGTGGAAAAGGTAGTGCGTGTGACATTTCTACTCATACTCTGGAAAACGCTGCCCTGACAGAATAAAAAACATTTCTGGTGCTGACCTCCATCATTAACCTCGCTTTTCATGCCTTCCCCCCACAGCTTGGTGTTAAGGAAAAGAGAAGCTGGAGCCAAATATTGTGCTTTTGAGTGCTCCGTAGGAGACTGGGGTGAAGGCTTTTCTATGTATAGAAGATTTTTTTCCCAAAAATTAGTTTTGGAAGGTTTTAAGACTTCACGTATTGGGCAGAATTCCAGTTATGTTTTAATTAAAGGAAGAGATTTAGGTCTCTTTCAACATGTTTTAAATGAAAAGTGTTGCTTAGGAAATGCAGAATTCCTTCAACACTTTTGAAAAATAGTTCCTGATACTTTTTTTAAAATAAAACTGTTAAAAAAAAAAAAAACAACAAACCACCACCAACAAAACCAAAAACAACAACAAAAAACCCCAACTGGCATACACCTTTGAAATAACTAAATCCAAGGAAAATGAAATTATGTTTTGAGAAGGGGTGTCAAACTAATCTGGGAGTTGGTATAAAGTTGTTTTGTTTTTTTTTTTTTTAGGTAAAGAAAGTCTAATATTTGCCCAGCACTACTGCTTGATGACTTCAGCTTCTCTCATTCAGAGCAAGCCATTTTCCTTCTTGGGACTTTAAATAATGTAAAAATCCATCCATCCGTCCATTTATATTACAGCCGTCACCGTGCTTTCTTGGCAGCATCACATTAAGTCATTTTAGCTGTACTGTATTTGGGGGGTGTGGGGGAGAGGGAGTTTGTTTATGATTTTATGAGGAAACTATTTTGGCTTATAAATTCTTTTTTTCCAGGAAAATAAAGCCACAGAACCTTTAAATTCTTTCTCATGTTTAAAGACTCGGAAAGCTGTGTCTTGGGAGGATACAAACATATCTAATACCCTTTTCCATAGTGCCTATGTCTGTTTCACAGCACCTAAATCCTTACAAAATTCTGCTTGCAGGTGGTTGGTTTTTTTCCTATATAAGAAAAGAAAATGAAACAAGATAAATTGCAGATTAGCAGATGGCAAATACTTAGCAGCCTATGTGAAATAATTTTTTTTGGTATTAGTCCAGTTCCAGGCGGATGGCTGTCCTCATCCCCAAACCTACCATAACAAAATGCTAAGAAAGCTGAATACTGAATCATTTACCACCTACTTTGGGAAGTTGTTCCCGAAGTCAGGCATAAGGTAAATTTTGGAGGGGTAGTCTGGGGATGCCCACATCTTCATTACCCATGTTTTCCCTTTCTGTAAATCAACAGAACCCTGCAGTCTCCAGGGCTGTCAATGTAGTACCCCTCACAAGCTTTAAAATTCATCTTAAATAAAAATAAAAAGCTACTACGTAGGCACAACAAAATTTACTATAAACGGGTCTTAAGTACATAATTACATGATAGACCCAAATGGCTCCAAAAGAGTTGCTCCAGGCTATTGTGTAAGCAATACTCCTTTGAGAAATGTATAAATACATGTAATTCAGTACATAATACACGTTAAAAAACTACCTAATTACATATTTTCCCAGGAGAATGAAAAGGCTCCAAAAGAGCTACTCCAGCCTCTCTAGTACACAATGTGTGTTTTATAACCTTTCATGAATCTCTTCCATTCTTTTTCCTTTAGGAGGGGAAAAAAACGGTAAGGAAATTAAATACAAAACACCTACTGTACATTTAATTTAGAGGACAAAACGCAATGTTGAAATAACATTAAGGGTGTGACGCAAACCAAGGAAAGCCAGGAAATTGAGTGTAAAGGCTGTTACTCCATCCTTAACTCACGTCACTTGGATAGTGTTTCAGGCCACTGTTCTGTAATGGCAGATTTTAAATTTCATCACTTAAAGCAGGGTTGTGGCCTATCTACACTTACAGGTACTTACATGGTCTATACTGCTGGAATACCTGAGTGCTGCTCATATATTTATTTATGCACAGGGAGACACACAACCATTTTTAGGAATTACACGTATTTTTTTTTCAAAATCTTCTGTCCTTCCTAGTGCTGAAATTACTGTGGCTTTTCATTTGCCTGAGAATAGATTTGTGTGTATCAATGTGATGAAGGGAAAGGAAGAAGTGAGTTTTGCCTTCAGCTCTGGTGGTGCTGAGATCTGGGCTGCTCCGGGGCATTTTGCAGGGAGCAGGGGGGGATCTGCCCTAAAGTCTGGATCCATCTCTGGAGGAAATCCTGCTGTCCAGATTTACCAGACCCCTTTGCTAGCCGGCAGTTTTGTTAGTGCTGCGGAGCAGATGTCCTGGAGAGAGAGACCACCTCTCAGATGAGTGATGCTGAGCCCTATGGGGATGGCGAGAGCCCACAGTGCAGGCGCTGAGCTGCACGCTGCCTCTGCCAAGAGACAGTCTAGAGAGGGGAGCGATGGTCCGATGTGTTCATAGCAACCTGTGTTACTAAGCAGATTATTATAAATTAGTGTTCTCCTTTGCATTTTCCATTAGACTAAAATGTAATTTGTGCCCTCTCTTTTGCACCATTCCCTGAAAACAAACGAAATAGTGCATAGACTTTTTATCATTAAGACACGCTACATGCAAGTATATTTTGTTGTATTGTATATTAATTTCACCATAGAGCCCAAGGGAATATTCTGCCTTTTATACTTCATCTGCGGTGGGTTTTGTGAATATTGTTTGTAAGAATCATACTCTGGGATAGCTATGTTTATCCCAAATGCTGGCCCAGGCAGAAGAACAGGATTACAGAAGACAGATCAGTTTTCCATTCTTATTCAAATGGTCAGGGGTTTTGTGGTTTTTTAGTTTTCTGGGTTTTTTTTAAATATTTTATTAGATAGATACGTTCTCTTCACCGGAGTGTACCCAAACCCTTTCAAAACAACTTCCCTCCCCCAAAGAGCAAGACAGTAGTCTCCTGCTGTAGCTGTACCAAAGATGCGGGGCATTCCCCTGGGATACAGGAGACCCAACAAGTTTTTGATTAGCAAAGCAGAAAGGTTCCCACAGGAGAAACCTGGAGAGTCTTGCTTGAGAATAGGCAGGTGGCCAGAATAACTACCTGGCGTATGAAGCCTGTCAGTGTCTCTCCTCTGGAGGAGGCAAACACAGCTCAGGCCAGGCCCCTGGTGTCCTCTGGAGGTGCCGTCTGGGGACTCCATAGTGTTAGCTTCTGGTGAAAACCAGGAAGATTTCTGCTGGATCCTAAACTGCCACTTGCCTCTGTTCTTGCTGATTCAGCAAATCAACACAGTTTAATGAAAAGCTGGTTTACCCAAATACTCCCAGTCAGCTCTACCCTTTTCTCAGATTTTCTACTGCTAACTGTTTTACTGTGTTAAGCACCATACGTAACAAGTAGTTACAGAAAACTTGATCTTCCAGGTTCCTGTTTTTTCAGGACAGACTTTGGAAAGTTTCTTGGGTGTATTTTTTTCCTAGTGGATCTGACAACGGGAGTGTCTTTCTGTTCATGACATCCTGTTCCTTTGGACAGCAAGACAAGGTAGTTTAAAAAAAAAAAAAAAAAAACAAAAAACAACAAATTGTAACTCTCAGGGGTCACGAAATTGGGTGGGCCCTGAGGGGGAGCTGCTATATTAGAAAGACAAAGCAGAAGGAGAGGTGAAAAAACATATAAATAAAAAACCCCCACCTACAGAGCGTACTCTTTACAATACCGGGGCAATCTCAATCTGAAACTGGATTTAATGATATTTTCCAGCTGAGTGGTGCTGTTGGTCATTAGCAGCCTTTAGAATTGGAGGTGCCTCTTGCATCTAAACGGACCCAGAGCAATAACTAGTTTGGTACGTGCTTAACAGCAGTATAGATGGCAGAGAGGGAGTGACAGGTAATGTCTCTTTCCCCCACTTTCCCTGATGGATATCCAGTGTTTTCATATTGGGTGGTTTTGTTTGATTTGGCACGTGACAGGCTTTCAGGTTAGAGGGTTGCTGGCTTGCTGTTAGCACTGGGATCACTGGTCTTGTGCACGGTCACCTGCAAATGTTTACATCCGAAGCAGGAGGCTGGAATGTAGTTTTGGTGTCTGCTTAACGCAGTGCAGCACACCGGGGCGTGTGTTAACAGGGAACTTGCATTCTGGAGTGCAAGAGAGAGAGGAGGAGTGTGTGAAAACAGAGTAACCTAGCAAGGGCAGCAGATAAGTTGGTGTTGGCCAACTGTTGACTGTGGGTGAATTACTGGGTGCTGCCTACCCTGCGGTGTCCTCCTGCGTACGGTCCCTTAACCTGCAATACCCTTAACCGTTAGGTACCGAAGAGGGCCTTGATTTATCTGACATCTGCAACTGCTGATGGGCAGGGTGAAAGCATCCAGCGTGGCCTTCCCGGTTCACTTCTTGTGCCTAGTGTGAGGTTTTCTGGTTTGGTATTGAAATGGAGCTGGCCTCAGGTTCTAAGAATGCATACTTTTAAATCGGGATCTAAGCATTGGAAGAGCCTGGATCCGAGATACTTACTCCAACACATATTTCACCTGAAACAGCAAGGGAACTTTAAAGTCTGTAACAACCTAGAGCAAATGCAGCGGGTGATTTTTCAGCTTAGGGCTTTGCCTGGCTCTAATTTTAATAATAAATGTATGTGCAAGTGAAAACTAGACACTATGTTGACATCAGGCAATTTATAATTATAGGATTTTACCTTTGTTTCCACAGCAACAGCTTAGGATGCAGCAAACAAAATTATTAATTGGATTCTGGTTTCAGTTCTGCCTGTAGAGCCCCAGAATATCCCCATTCATTGGCGCCAGCATCATTATTCAGTTGATGGACTGGCAAACTGAAGCCTTCATCTGGCATTCCTGACTCCTTTTAAGAGGCTGTAAAGGAAAAGGAGCACTGTGAGGAAAAAGCGACTGGAATTTAGACCTGAAATTATACTAAGGAGAATAGAAAATTAGTCGTTTAGGGAGATGAGCACACCAATACGTTGTTGTTGGGTGAGTTAGCGTCTAAATTTATAGCACGCTGATTAATCCTTGATTGTTGCTTATGTGCTTACCCTTTTTGCACAGAAAATTGAACGTATATTCCTGTTTGGTAAAATGTGCAGATGGCCTTACAGGGCTCTGTAGCACAGATGAAATTAATGAAATGGATAAGCAGGAATAATACCTACCTCACCCTCTCTAAAGTTATTCTGCCTTTTAGGGTTAAATCAAAAACCTCCGACCTCCCTGACTCCTGAGACAGAAGACAGGACCGTAGTGCAGTCAGGAACATACCCATTGAATACTAGAGTGCTGTTTTTATACTCAGGATAAAGCTGCACTTGCGAAGATCGCGTTTTGCTTGTAGGGCTGGTATCTGAATCTGGTGGGACTGCCTGCTGAAGTAAATGCTCTAGCTCCATTGAACCTGGAGAGGAAGGATGGTTCAATGGCCAGGGCACGGGCCTCCGGCAGGGGTGACAGATGCTCAGACTGCCGGACGCTCACCTGACTCCCTGCGTGGTGGCCCTTGCATTGCTCCAACCCCCTTGCTGTGAGATATAAGGTGAAGAGCACGGAGGAGCAATGCATCCGAGGTGCACGGCCCATGCAGGGAGCCACAGGAGTACTGTGTATAAGCTGAAGCACTAGGGGCTGAAAGATGCGTGTGAATGTGTCCTAGGAGATGAGGTCTGTCCTGAGCAAAGAGAACGAGACCGAGAACATGCAGAAGAAGAGCGTGTCCCTGTGCAGCGCTTGTTAAGGTGAAGTCATGACAGGCAGAGCGCCAGTGCATGCAGTTGTCATTATGCTAGGGAAGTAAATGAGATGGATTGCTTCAGGTGTTGTGATACCATAAAATAGCACTGGTAGGTCCTGCTGCCCCTTTTGTCAAATGACTTGCTGTCTTTGAGAGGAAAGCCTGATTCACCCCTTATGTGACCCGAGTGACTTAGCAACATGGAAAGTGACTTTAACCAAGCCACTTCTATATAGATAATCACGGCTACAAAATCATTACCAAGGATGATTTGGGACCACCCGGTTATGTGTTGTAGGCACAAGAGAACATGTTTATTTTCTAAAAATAAGGTGCTGTCTGCATTTTTAGGTTTTCATTTTATTTTGCATCTTACCCTCAAACTTTCTTCCCAGTGTTTCAGCATCCCTCTTGCTGGCCCATTTTCATGTCACAGTGTAGTTAGCAGGGCTGGAAGCTAGAGAAATCAAATCACTACCCAAGCTCACCCGTTTTTAAGATGCTGATGAGTAGCTATTAAAGGGCAGGATCCTTGACTGTCAGGTCTGATAGGGGTCTGGCCATGTTGAGCCACCTCTAAAACATCAACTCTCTCCTGTACAAACATTTGTTCTCTGTCAGCCGCTCCAAATGTCCTCTCCCCAGCTTTATCTTTCTTCCTGGATTATCACCACCCTTTAATTTTGGCTGCAAGAGCTAGAAATTAGAACAGAAGGGTTACTTCCACCCAGGCTGTGTTTGCCCTGTTGCTGCTCATCTGTCATGCCTGCATTCCTGCAGAGGACCCTTCCCCAGGCTACCGCGGTGTGACCCAGAAGGCGAACAGGCCATGTCCTCACCTGGAACAGGGCAGTGGTGCTACATTCGTGTTGGTAACTGTAGTGGAGCAGCACTACTCTATTTCAGCTGAACATTGAGCCCTCTCCAACATAGCAGAATTCATGCATGCCCTTGAATTCAACTGCATTTTAGCCTTGCCGAATAAATTTTGCTTTGTAAAGTGAGAGCACTAATCCTTGCTGTGATAAGAGGAATTTCAGAACCATCCTACCCTGCACATACTCCTGAGTGAATGTGATATTGCATACAAGGTCATACCAAAACTCAGAAGTTTTACCACGAATGTTTACTGTGACTTAATTCCCGTCAGTTCTAGTCATGCAATGGCTATTTTTTCGTCCCTTTAAAAACATTCTTCCTCCTGACTGCATTCCAAGGTAGGTGTGAGATAACTCACTAAATCACCATCTAATTTATAACTTTGTCAGTCATTCAGTGAGTCATGACTTTATTATTGCAGGAAGGCAACCCACCAACAGATTCCTCCCCCCCCCCCCCCTTTAAAGCTTCAACTGGTTTGGTCCCAAAGCAAGCTTTGGTGTCACATTGCCCAACAGACACTTACAGACCATGTTTCCACCCAGGACTTCTGCTGATGAACTCTATGCTTTTTATTATTATTATTATTATTTTTTCCCCTCCCATCTCTTGCTTCATCTTCCTCTCTTCCCTTTGTGTAGAAATAGCATCTCGAGTATTTTTGTGTGTGCTGGTGCCTGCAGCCCAAGCTTGCAGGAACACCTTGGAGTGTCTCAAACCTACCCCTGAGCTATGCTTTTTCTTTCAACCATTGTTTATGCAGCAGTGAAAAGAAGCAAATGGCGTGAGCACTATTGGTGAGAGCACGCTAGAAGTTACTACCTCCTCCTCTCTTCTTCCAGTCAAAAACAAAAGTATTTGTAACCAGAGACAGCCTTATGCAACACACAAACATCTCAAGCATGGTAAATGATTTCCAATTGTTCCATGTGTCTAAGTAATTCCCGGTCCCCCACTTCTGATATCTTTTGCAATTTTTATTAAAACAATTGCTTATTCCTATTCTATTAGTGTCTGGATGTTTTATGTGAACAGTACTCAGCACACTGCAGATGTTTTCTCTACCCTGAAAACTTTGCAGCCTCATTAACTATTTAGAAATAAGAATACATGCTAAAATTAGGGATGGGATATAGAAAAAGTCCCAAAAGGGAAAGAAATATCTCTGTTCTATATATTTCCAAACAGCAAAACTGGGCAGGGCGTTGCACTGCAACAGGTTTCTGATGTTCAGTATCTTCTGACTAGTGAAAATCTTCCGAAGGGAAGCTCCTCTTCCATTTGGAGTTTTGTTGAGCAAGTGTGAATTGTGCCATTGGGGTGTTGTTTTTTTAAGACACTGGATGAACATTTTCAGTGTGTCTGGAAGGCCTCGAAGCATCTCTGGATGGTCAGCTCAGTTTACAGGCTGAGGTCTGGAGCAATTTTTTTCAAGAATTGACAGGTAATTTTGAAGTTCTTCTTTTGGTCCTGTATCTAAGGCACCTGGATTTTGAGATAAATGTGTATTTAAGCATGCATTTTGGGATAGATCTTACCTTCCTGCTTAGGATATAAAAATCCAACCAAACAAAAAAAAAATACTCAAGCTATTAATTTTTAAAGTTTTAGATAATATTTGAATAGGTGCACATTAACATAATGTCTTCCTCATCATTTTTCATCATATCCCCTGTATTGCCTTTTCTAGTCTAGAAAAGGCTTCTAGGAAAACTAATAAGGATAGGCTTTTTTAATTTCCAATATAAGATAGTGTCTTGGAGATTTGTTTATTTACTTATTCAGCTGACTGGGTTGCTAGGGCTTCTTTTCTGCTAAAACTTGAATTGGTTTTGAATAAATCCTGATGCTTTACACCACAGATGTGATGGCAGTATCACTGTGACATGTTTCAGGATCATGTGCTAAGTTCTGTATTTTACTGCTTGTGGTTAACCCCGTTGTTCCACATGCAGAGCAGTCGAGTCATCAATCTTTCTGTTGTAGACCACGTCTGTCAAAATTTGGCCTTCAGATATGTTGCTTAGGATAATGGAAGGAAAATAGTGGTAGATCACTATGGAAAGGCAGGGAAAGTATAAAGCCCGTTGAGTGCATGAGTACCGTGGTACCTGGAGCTGGTGCACACAGAATGGAGGGAGCAAAGACTGGGATGTGGGAACTCTGATTCTGGGAGGATGAATGTTAGAGATTTAAGAACATTTTCAGCCTATTCTTACAAGGTGAACAAAATAGATTGCACACAAGTGTATAAAAGAAAGCTGTCTGATTGTTGAAATTCTCACTTTGCAAACCATTGACTGTCATGCAAGAAAGTACTGTTTATGACATTATTTCACCAAAAAATTCTTCAAGGAAAAGTTTGCATGGGAGAGTCTGTAAAGCAGAGGAAGGAAAATCTTCAGGACCAGGATTATGCTTTATGGCCCAAATAGGTGTCAGTGATGGATTCCCCAGGCTGCTCATTGATGAAAGACTGAAAAGCCAGGGCATTTTGTGCAGTAGTATCAGCATGATGAGTGAAAACACATCACCAAGCCTGCAGATTCTGAAATGAGAAAATGCCAAAAGAAACACACAGATTTTATTTCCTCAGCTGTTATCATGAGATCACAATCCTGTTGAGCAGTAAAGCAATGCTGCTTTCTAAAACGAGCCACAAATTAAGTGATCAGAGACAAGATTTTTTCCTTTTTTTTTCTCTTTTTTCCTCTTTTTTTTTTTTTTAAGGTGACTAGTTGACCCTTGGTGCCATATACTTTTGGGGTTTCTAGTGAGATGCACATCCACTGGGTCTGATTCTTTTTTTTTTTTTTTTTTTTTTTTTTTTTCA
>JAVJGI010000050.1:90339432-90379461 GCA_035590275.1 Ibycter americanus | reverse complement strand
TTTTTTTTTTTTTTTTTTTTTTTTCCCCCCAGAAGGTGTTGAGCACTTCCACCCCCTCCACCAAAGTCATACCTCAAGTATAGGAACAGAAGGCCTGTAGGGATTTTCTCTGAAGCTAGTATACAAACAGCAGTCAGAGGGCTCCAGCTCTTAAAAGTATAGAGAACCTTAAATAGATGGGCTGGGATAACTGGGAGGGAAAGAGAGACATCTGTTGAGTTGTTGAAAAGACATATGCTCCTAGCACTTCCTTTGTCATGCATTTTGGAAATCTTTTCTCTCTGAGTTTATTGCTAATATTTAATTTAAAACCAGATTTGGATTGTTGACAAAATTATAACTTGTAAACGGACGCTCCCCCCACCCCACTCCCCCGCCCCCTTCCAAGTCTAATCTGAGCAGTGCTTGCTCTTCCATTTCTTCCTCCTGCTGGTCCCAGCTCGTGCACCCTGGGTCGTACTGGAGAAAGGGGCACCTCGCCCTGGCTTTGGGCTTACACGAGAGGGCAAGGCTGCTGGGAGAGCGGGCAAGTAATGGTTTGCAAGCTGGTACCACCTCACTGCTCCTCTTACCCTCCAGGCTAGTAATCACGTTTATATCAGATGGAAAACGTGACTTTATTTGTGTGTGTGTGTTTGTGTATGAGCACTTAATGACATTTCAAGGCATCCGACAAAAGCATAATTCCTTGGATTGGTTTCGTCAAATAATAAAATGACTTGACATAAGTATAATTGAAAGCAGATGTGGAAATATGGAATTTTAGCAGTCATTCTGCACACACACACACACACTTAGCTCTCAGTTCATGCCAGAAATATTTTCATTTTTGTTTCCTACTTCCTCTCTGCAGAACAAAGCCTGGGGAGGATGAGTTCTGGGGCAGGGACCCAAAGGGTATTCATTTCGCATTTTCATGTCTCCTTGTAAAATTTCCACCTTTTCAGAGTTCATTTTCCATTATGAAAGAAAGTTTCGTGTACCTCCCGTCCTCTCCCCTGATTCTGAACTCATCCGCTAGATGAACTCTGTTATATAATCTCTCCTGTCCACGATGGCTGTTTACTGCTATTGCTTGAATCTGAAATTGTAGGTTATGCGCTGGACTTGGCTGAGCAAGCAGCCTACGTTACGTTTTCACCTTCCCCACATGGCTGGATTAATTAAGTGTTGGATGGAAGAAATTGTAAAGATGGAGAAATTTTGCACGTATGCAAACATGACTGTGGGCAAAAGGTGGAAGGGTTCTTTCCCAGCATTTCATACTATAAAATACATAGTCTTTGCAGCCACTTTTTAGCCTGAAAGGAAAAGGATAAAAGCATCAGTGATGATAGCAAATGTATTGGCCACTTAAATGGCAAAGATGACTTTGTCAGTGGAACAGCCCTTCCCAATATGTCAAACCAGCGTGACTGGAAAAATTAAGGGCTTGGAGCCACAACAATAGCAGTTTGAAATCAACATTGATTGTCTTGAATCTTCAGCCATGCCAGCATCATGGTATTGTTGCTCACACAGTTCTGGAAAGAAATGAGATTTATTAAACCTACTATCTGCTTTGATTTCATCATCGTTTGAAAAAGAGGGTTGTGTGCTTTAGGAGACTCAGGTACTCTGTTCCCATTTCACTGAGATTCATGCATAATATCCTGTCAAAATCCCAGCCTGGAACTTTAATTGAAGTGTTTTAGCATTGAGATGTTGCTGTCTGTCTATCTTGCATGTGACTTTTGAGCCTTTTGACCATTGGGTGGGGGGCAGGGGGGAAGAAAAAATATAACTGAGAGGGCTGGAAGTCTGTAAGTTGTTTATGGTGCCATAAGACGTGCAACTAGATGGTCAGTTAATGGAAGAAGGAAGACAGATGTGTTACTGCCAGGACTAACCGTAGAGGCTGCCAGAGCACAAGATATTGCCATCTGAACTTGTCTTTCCTTAGAATTCAAAACCAGCCCCACATGAGCCTCCAATCCATCAGAAATGAGGCTTCACGCTTCCAGCTGCGTGTGAGACTGATGATTCCTTCCTTCAAAGCTGCGACAGCTGGGCTATGTATGAAGAGGATTCAAGTCTGATTTTTGAATGCTAGACACTAGTTTATGGTTTCTTCACCTGGGCTACGGTGGACCTGGTTTCCAAGAGCACTGAGACCACAGAGTTCCAAGTGCAGGCATCGGTAACTTCAGGCGTCGTTAGAAATCAGTCTCCAGCAATAAGCTGCGTTAGCAGTACAGTGCTCAGTTTAAAAGGAGCAGATGATGTCTGAGGCATCTATTAATTACTGGTAGGATCCTCATTTAAATTGTGCGAGGTGAAATGCACAGGCTGAAGTGCTCCAAGCAATCTGAGTGCAGGAGAGCAGCTGAATGTATTTATAGTTGACAAAAAAAAAAAAATAAAAAGATGGGGAGTAGGACGGTCTGCAGATGAGGGTTGGTGAAGCCGGCCAAAATAGGAACTGCCAGGAATGTGTTAGGGGGATAATCTAGCAAAGACAGTTCAGCAGAGGTGTTAGTCCTGCAGAAAAGTGACTAAGAGGAGAGTGTAAGATAAAGCAGCCCTGCTGCTTCAGTGTACACCTGCACCCTCACAGACGCACCTACCACTCCCAAAAGCGTGCTCCTGTTTCACACAGGACTGCAGCATGGCAGGAAAATCTAGTGTTAGACCAAACATATTGAAAGCGTTCTTCTAGCCCATCTTTTGTTGTCCTGTGAATCCTAGGGCTCCTCCAGTCTACTAGCCAACCTGAAATAAGAGTGCTGAGGAGGTTTCAGTCTCTCTGTGTTGGACAGATGTTGTGGTAGGCTTATTGAGCTTACCCAGGCTAGCATGCTCCTCCTTGCAGTGCACCACGCAGCCTGAGCAACCAGTTTGTGCTTGGAGGCAGCGCAGGCTCCACAGAGAGCTGAAATCAAGACAGTGCTTGGTAAGGGTAATCTGGTGCTCAGTTTAGTATAGCCATTTCAAGAAAGAAGGTATTTTAATGAACATTCTAAATATCATAGAAGAGCATAATGCTATATTAAATATTAGCTTTTTAAAAATTAGTAATAGTAACTTCTTAAAAGGTACAAATCAAAATTTCTGAGCTACTGAATTACTGCTGTCTATTCAGGTAAAGTTTCGTGCTGTCCTTTCCAATATCAGTAGTGCTAAAGAGGCAGATCTTACATTTTTTCAGGATACTGTAACAGGATATGTAAACATTCATAAAACTAACAATTATGCTTACCTGTATAACCAGAATACATCTTGGGATTAGCCTAGAGAGACAAAAGTTCAAATCCCATGTCTCTGATTCATCTGCCAAGTATGTTGGTAAAACCATCCACTTGTGAAACTGTTGATTGCATGGTTCAGCTTGCACATGCAGTTTCTTCATCTGCACACACTTATCGGACTTGTGTGGACAAAACAGAAGCTTGCACAGTATTTATGGGAAGTTCATCTGTATATTTTCTCTTTTGCCGCGATCAAAATGTCAAGATTGTCAGTCAACTTTTCACATGTACACACTGTTCTAGTGTTTGAAAACATTACCGGTGGGGGCACGTAGTCATCAGCTCTATCAGGTTGTTTTGTTTTCTGTAGGCTTCTGCGTAGCATAGACCTTAGGTAAGTTTCCTTCAATGCATCTGTTAAACATGTAAAAGTCAAGTATGTGGC
Organism: Ibycter americanus; assembly: GCA_035590275.1. Taxonomy (NCBI): domain Eukaryota; kingdom Metazoa; phylum Chordata; class Aves; order Falconiformes; family Falconidae; genus Ibycter; species Ibycter americanus. The sequence goes on along the minus strand of JAVJGI010000050.1, from coordinate 90,375,789 downwards.
CATGTTTTCTACACTGAGCTAATTTGGTATCCCAGATTAAACATGGGATGGCAAGACGAATGTTGGCTCCTGCTAGGATGTAAAACACTTATTGGCCACAAATATCCTTAGTTTGTCTTTTCTGAAAGTGGCAAGTTTATAGCCAAGAAGAAATTTATCCCACTGTTGAATGAACTCCACAAAGTCAAAACTCTTGATCAGTACCCAAAGCTAAGTGTGTTTTAGCTAGAGTGACAGTGGGGACAAAAATGCAATGAACTAGATAAGCCTTCATAAGATACTCACTTTTTCTTCCCTGTCCCAAAACTTAACACAGGTCCTTGCTTCCCATATTTGAGTATCAATTCCCCCAAGCTGTCAGTTTTGACCTGAAGTTTGAAGGAAGCATTCAGAACTCCTTACAGCGTGTCTTTGTGTTATTTCCATTTGTACCTCCAGGTCTGAAGGCTTCCATCCCAGAGTCACTCTTTGCTAATCCTTCCTGGTCGGGAGGGACACCTCACATGTACCTCCTCCTTCTCAATTCCCTTTTCCAGCCTTCTCCATGTCCATTGCACCAGGATCACTAATCACGCTTCCATAGAGAGTTACATACTGTGGATATTTATTCTACATGTGTCTCACAGCCTCCATCTTCCTGTAGGCCTGCGCTTGTGTCCCTCCTCTTCCGCTTCCTCCCTCCCATTACTTGGGAAAGTAAGACATTTGTTGGGGGGCAGCATAATAAGCTCAATTAGAAAGATGGGATGGAAAGAGGTGAGGGAGTGATCCTGTTATTTCAGAAAGTGTTGATGAATGTTGTCAGCCAAACCTTTGACCTCCAAGGGAGTGGTGGAAGCACAAAGCAGATGATGAGGGCTCTTTGTGTTCCCCATTACTGTTGTGCTCATTTTCCTTGGCTGTGAGCATCTGGAATGGTCTCTAACATTTTTAATCGAGCAAATGCAGCGTTCCCAAGCTGCTGTGTGACAGACAAGCAGACAAACCTAGAAAGAAATGCCATGAATTTGAGTGTGTGGGTTCGCAAGCTCAGTCAATTATTCACAACTAGAAAAATAAGGTTACATAAATGGTCAAGATTTTTTGAGAGTGACTAATTGTTTTGAACATCTTATTTCTTTGGATGATCCATTAAAAATACCTTAAAAGGGCTGGAGCTTCAGCATACGGGTTCCCATAACCTTGTGAAAACTGAGGATCCTCACAGATGTTTCATGGCGGACACCAAGAAAACCCAGAGATTACCAAAATCAGTTTTCATCTGGAAGTGTTAGCCATAAAGTTATGCATGGGGGCATTGTTTTCTGATTTATATCTGTCTGTGAATCCTCCTCGCATGTTTGTATACAGACATTGCAAATAAAATGTTAACAGTATGCTTTATAAGTTATGTTGTATGTGGAAGGACTTTGCTAGGAGCAGACACAGTTGTAATGGTCTGAAAGATTGGGAAGGTGGCTCAGGAAGAGCTCATCTGTTAGGGCTTGAATGCGGAGCTGTTTACTAACCACACACAAAGTATTTGAAGAGGGAATGGGGCATTGAAGCGTTGCTCCGTGGCGTTGCTGTCTGAAGCATGGGAAAAGAACGTATAAAAATGTCCTAATAATCTGGAAAGGCTGAGTGATGGCAGGCCCTAGCAGGCCTTTTTAGGGTTGGTATGGAATGGGGGTTGCCTGAGGTAGGCAGGATTTCGGTGGGCACAGCCACAAGCTGGTCACTTGCAGCACCCTGGGATGAGGCTGGAGAAAAGCAGCTGAAAGGTCACACAATCCATCCAGCTAAACAGTCCTGGTGGGTGGCAGTCTGAAATAATTCCTGAGCTATTAATTAGGAAGATGCTTCTTCCAGGTTCCGGCCGAAGTCTTAAGACATGCCAAGGCAAGGAGCCAAAAGATCAAAAGGACACTAAATATTTTTTTTAAACCATTCTGTGGAGAGAGGGAGGAGAAAGCTGTGCGGGGCCAGTTCACACAGGACACGCTGACGGGGCTTGGCTTTGCTCTAGGATGGGAAGAAGCAGAGTCTGCCTGGCCCTGCTCTCCTTTTCACCTAAAGACGGCTGTGGGTTCTCTTAGCTTTGTCTTTTTTTCTTAGCTTCTCTTAAAAAATTTCTGTGCCGAATAGTATCTTTTGCTCCCAGTGTTAGGGTTGTGAAAAGGCTGTGTAATTACCTGCGTTAACCATTTGTTACAAGCCCTTAAGAAGGACTGTTGCAAGTGTTGATTCCAGGCAAATGTCACAGTTAAGCCTAAGCAAGCCCACCACACATAGCTTGAGACTCGCCTTTAATGGCACATGAAATATGGATTTATCCATATTAATATTAATCATTAATTACAATAATATGATGAGAAATATCATATTAATATTAATCCAAGAAAAGACAAAGCGGTGATGCCCAGTGCTAAAGAACAGGGGAGAGAACGTACATTACTTCTACAGCAAGGGACAGGTCACATCCCGAGTTTCATGAAACAAGTAGTTCATGAATAGCACAACCCACAGAGTCTTGTTTCCCACAGACTTTTCTCCAAAAGGCTGCTCCTCTTGCTCCTCTCACTTCCACAAGTCTCCTCTTTGTATCCTTTGATGTGTGGTAAGGGAATATGCTGCAACCTTTCCCACACTGGCTCTGCGTGCTGATTTTTCACTCACCCCACACCTACCATTCTGTCAGCCTTGGCTGAAAATGAACAGGGAATTTGAAATTTATTGGGGAGAAATTGATATGAGAACACGACAGGTTGACAGTGTGGTATCTTAAATCCTTATTTCCAAGGGAACTTGGCTGAGCAGGGTAAGTTTGGGAAACCGAAAGCAGCATGGAACTGATTTTTGCAGGAGGAGCCTGGTAGGAAGGACACCAGACTATCTAAACTGGCTTTGTGTCCCATGGACTTGTTTCTTTCTTTTCTTCCCCACTGCAAAATGCAATATAGGACTGGAACATCGAAGTAGAAGATGGTCACTTATTACAGTGAAAAAGAAAGCCAAAATTTTACAACCCAAACAGGAAACATGATGGTAGGTCCTGATTGTATAAAACCTTTCTTCTTCTGCCATTCCTCTTGTGGTTGCATAAGGGAAACCCCCTTTTTAGTGGAATGTTTTTGTGGGGTCCAGACTGAGATTCCAGCGAGGACTCTGTTGCAATCCTAAACTTGGAGCAGCTGCTGTCCCTCCTTAATGACGTCAGTGACATTATTGTGATAAAAAAGAGCAAGTTCTCACAACTTTGGTGGAACTCACAGAGCCGTTTAGTGTGAGAATAACCTTTTCTTTAAACGTCCTTTTTTTTTTTTAATGTCATCACATTTTTTTCAAATGTCATTGCAGAAGGGAGAGGTCAGGATAATAGATTTGCAGTGTACCACACCCGAAATTTTTTGTGCCCGTTTCTGATTGTATATGCATTTATATATATTTAAGAAAAATGACCTTCTTACAAAAATTGTTGAAAGGTCCCTTATCTCCTTTTCAGTTTTTCTCTCACTATAAGTAGGAAATAGATAAAAAGGCAAATGTACCAATTATTTAATGACATTTCTGTTAGTGAAAATGCACTTACCTAACATCTGGAAGGAACTAGAGTGTTTATGCGTTTAAAACCACCTGAAGGCCTTGGGAGTGCATGTTGTCTCATAAATCTGCTTCAGATAAATGAAATTTGAGCTTCTAAATGACTTTGAGATTTGAAAAATACCACTGGTTAATTCTTATGACAGTTAATTGATAATAGATTCATATAATGAACCAAATAATCTAGGATGATGTTAGCTTTCAGTAAATGTAAACTTTTATTCAGATTCAAAGGAGTGAGAAGAGTCTTCCCCCTACAATAAACATGTTTAACGTTCTCACTGAGCTTACTAGAAGCCAATTCCACATCTAATGCAGGATGTGTAGAACGCCAGAAGTGACAGGTCACAATATCAAGCCATTTATTCTTTTCTGTGACTGACAGATGTGAAACTAGTCCTTTTCACATGAAATAGCATTTTAATTGTTTATTTACCCCCCGCCCCCATCAGAAACATCCTAAAATTCATGAATTTGTCAATACAATATAATAATCTTTTTCGCCACATCATTAAAACCATCTTTGGTGTTTGATCCAGCTGTATATTTTATGCGTTATAACTCTAAGCAACAAGTTTTGCTCCAGTGATTTCCTTCTGGCTGTGATGCTTAGCTGACGATAGTTCATTTAGAAATTAATCATATTCTCCTCTTGTTGAATTTTTCATAAAAATGAAATTTGTCAAAATCAAAGACAGGTGTATGCCCTTCACTGAGCTGAGGGAGAGCATGTTATTAAGTTTCTATTCTCCATGCGAATGCTGCCTTATAAGATGGCTGAGTGTGAGAAAGTTATCGCATCACTCCGCACAACGATAAAATTTGGCATGATACAGGGATTCTGTAGTTCCTGAGATAGCGAAGAGGAGCTGCCCTTCCTTTTCCACTACTCAGACTCCTGAGGGCTGCACATTTATAACATATTAAAAAAAACAGTTCCCTCCCACAGCAATAACAAATTGCAGAGTGTCTACCAAAGCTTAAAGGACAGCACTCAAAAAGCGACAAGGAAAAGAAAACACGTTTGGAGTCATTCCCTTTCACAGGTGTGGACTTAAGTACATGTTGCCTGTAGTTTCCAGGCGCGTGTACGGTAGCTTGTTATAAAGCTTAAACTTGATCCTCATTGACAGCTGTAAAACTGAAAAATATGTTGGGGCAGGATATAAATCCGTGCAAATATTGGAGATATAGCAATGGAAAAAAAGAAATCTTCCCACAGCAGCAGTGAGGAGGGAGTATGTATTTTGAAGTAAAATGTTAACGCTGAGGATAAGCTCATTACTTCGTGATGCTGTATCGTGAGGCATTGTCACAAATGAGTGCCAACCCCTAATCACTTGGTGATAGATACTATATGGCTGTTGTGGAAACTTCAGATCTAGGTCACAGAGTGAGTACAGGTCTGTCAATGATGGGCTGGACAGTGGTGACAACCCAGTGCAAATCCCAGACCCAGCACAGGCTTGTGACCTAAGGGAAGGTTTGCATTTGCAAAGAGGTGCAATGCAACCTGGAGAGTGCAGGTGACTCCTCAAAATCTGTATTCCCACGCACCAGGGCAGACTGTAAGCTTCCAATGTTCTTTAATTTGCCTTCAATTGCAACGTGTCCAAAGCGTGGTTGTGCAAACTGGGAATCAGCGTGGTGCAGGGATTCTCTGGTGCCACTGTGTCTTCCTCAGCCTAAGACCATCACAAAGGTCTTGGGCTGGATAACAGATTACAGGGTCAGTTCTCTGCCGCTGAGATTTATAATGTATGGCTTGCCCTGCCATGGATTCCCTACCTGAGTGCCTTATGGAGGAACAAAATCATTCCATGGAGGTTATTTCCACAGCTCAAGGCAACTGTTTCGTTGCTCTGTGGGTTGCCTTTCTCTGCCTGGCGTGGGGGCGATATTCTTGGTGCTAGGGAAGATTAAGTCACATTACTGTGTGATTTTTAGCAGAGTGACCGATGGAGGTGCATCTGAGACCAGATTTTGGTATGCTGCCAAAGTGGTCCCAGCCCCTTAGAGGCTGAGCCCTGGGTTTGAGCTGGGCTGACCTCTTCCACCATGGGGGAAGGACAGCCAGCGCAAGGTAAAGGCCAGGTCACGGGACCACTTCTCCCTCTTATTTCTAGCTGAGTTTTGCACTGGACTCTCCCAGATATAAAAGGGGGAGTCAAACCTGAATATTTAAAGGGGGAAAAAAATAGTTATTTTCTTGGCAGCACCTCTATCTTTTCCTCTGAACTGTAGTTTCTCATATGCCTTCATATCCAACATCTGTTTGCTGGCTCTGATTGTGAATACACACTGGATGCCTCGTTATGGGTAGATTGTAATCTCTCTGTATATAAATTAATCTTTTTACCAGTCTGGCTTTGCTGTCAGCTTGTTATGTTGGTGGCTTTTGAGACTTTGTTGCACTTTCTGTTGATGAAAGAAAGTTTGGCATTAGAGATTATAACCTCCAGAGCCAGGGGAAAGGACAGATTACGCTTTAAAAAGGCTATTTCAAAGTCTTTCAGGAGAGAGGACCAGAAGAGCAGGTGAACCAGAGCCTTGTCCACCCCAGAGTCTGTCAGCGGTATGTATTTTGAAGAGAAGATAAGGAGAGCGCAGCGTTCCCATTACATCCCTCTGGCTTCTGGCAAATTTTAGGAATGAGCTGAAGAATGTTCCCGAACCATTGTGTTTAATAGCTAATGAATTTTGGTTAAAGAAATCCGATCCTCCCTTCGGTCGGTAATATGTACTGAATAATGTCTTCAGATCCCTGCCAGCCATGTTTTCCATGAATCTTTGAAGGTCTGTGGAAACTTGTTGGGCTCATTTTTCAGTTTCTTGTTATTCAGATCAGCAGAGCCGCTCCAGCTGAGGCCAGCTAAGGATCTGACCTTTGGATTCATGTCTGAGCTAGTGTGCTTTCTGCCGCTGCTATGCTAGCGTTTTGCCCCTGTCTTCACCGTGAATAGTTGAGTAATGTGATGGTCTGTAGAGCTGGTAAAGAGTCTGCCTGACTGGCAAAATGCAAAGAAGTGGGAAGGGAAGGCTGTTTCTTCTTTCTACGTGGCCTTTGGGATTGAAAAGGCTTTTCATTAGTTGTTAGGTGTGTATACATATGTCTGTATATTTGAGGAATAATTTTCCAATATTTTACAGTCTCATAAACACACTGGGTTTCATCTTTTAAAAGCATGGCCCTGGTACATGATAGGAAAAAAGAGCTTTTGTTCTGAAAGAGTTTTCTCAGTCATAAACCATGCATTTAGCTACTGAACTTGCCCACATTTTGTTACTGTTTTTCCCTCCAAGTATACAATACAGTGTCAGATTAGACATTCTACAGTGTATTACAAGTCTTCCTTTTAGTTTCACATAAACAAGACTGATAAATATTGTCAATCAGAGTTACTATTTTTTAACTGCATATGGTGAAGTTGTGGTCATGAACAGTGTAAGCCCAGGCAGCTTTTGTAGCTCCCTTTGCTGACACTAAGGGTTTTGTAATTTTCTTTTTAATTTCTTTGAACTATAAATAGAAGAAACGTACTGCAATGCTTTATTCCCAATGACAGAATATACAACAGTCCATATGCCTGAATTTTGGCTCCGTATCGGCCAGATAGATGTTTGTAGTTTTTTCATGTGCTATTGATGATTCAAGGGTTAGATAAATTTACTGTAGTGGGAGGTATTGGCAGAAGTAATACTTGTATAAACATGATCCTTTTAGTTATAAAATAAAAACTACCACTAAATCACTTTGCTCCCAGTTGCACACATCCAGAAGTTTTTTCTCATTCCCTAGGACAAGGTTGGGTAAGTCCCTTCTGGTTGCGAGTTGCTTTCAGAGGATGATTTAAAGTGCAGATAATTCTGTTGTAGTCTGCTAGGAAATGGGTTGGAAAACCAAGTTAAACACAGTACATTTGCATCCTGGTTCTCAGTGTCAAGGAGTGTAAAGGAGCTGCATTTCAAGGATTTTTGCTTTGGTTTCGTACGTGAAGGTGGTAAATAGGCCACTTGTTAGTAGCTGATATGTTGTGGATGTCCATGTGCATCCATGCAGAGCTGATAAACCCATATGTAATAGTTCCCTGTTATTGCCACTAAGACTGCTGATGCATTTCCAGATGCAGTTTCCTGTCTGGGAGCTTTTATGCAGTGCAATACAAAAATCTTAATTTTAATCTTTTTTGGTGGTTTGTTTTTAATCCAGTTGCTCAGCGATTTGGAAACTTTCTTCTGTTTGTGCCTAACTGCATTACTATAGCATCGCATTTTCAGGGCAGTGACAGAATTGTTTCACGCAGCATTTGTTAGTGGCCCCCAAATTCAGGTCCAGCTTGAATATGAAAGGAAAGATAATCATGTCTTTTGCTAGCTGAGAATGACCTTGTAGGTCACTCACTGGGTTTTCTGACACACGATGAGTAAGCACTTTTTTTGTGCCTTCTTTTTTGTCATGCCATGAAAACCTTCGTAGACCCACATGGGAAGGATTCCCCATAAGAGAAATGTTCAGCTGGCCATTTACATCAGTTTTAAGTTTGTGCTGGTTTGGCAAAAGTAATAGTTTTGGAGGCCTGGAATATGGCATGTTAGATATTTTGGTGTGCTCACAGTATGTAAATACTAAGCTTTAAACATTGTTTGTTTTCTCTGCGTTTTAGAAACAAGAAAACTAAGGCACAAAAGATTTCAGGTCCTCTTTTTGTCTGGCTTTTTTTTTTTCACCCCTCCAAATTTTGCTGTCCAAAATGTCAGAGAAGCTGAGTGTTTGGAACTCTGACAAAACTCAGTCAAAGCTTATTACCTCTTAAAAGCAGTCTGTACTTTTTTGGGCTCCTAAATACAGAGCTAGAAGCAAAATTTTAAGAGCTATTTAAGTGCACCTAGATACTACTTAGTATTATTATAGGTGTCCATGAAGAATATGCAGTTGGTGTTTATCTGGGTACTTGCATATGTATATGTGTACCCATATATATTTACACATGCATGTACAGCATCTGAAATAAAACATGAAGGCACATACAAAATCAAGAAAATGCAATGCTTGGATTGAATTTAGGCTACATTTTTATGGTTTCCTGCTGGTAAGGCAATACCAGTAGTGGTGTCCTGGGAACATACTTGGTACTTTCTTCAAGGAATCTTTATCAGGCATCAAATGATTCCACAGATCTAGAGGTCCAACAGTCACAGGACACATCAGAAAATTTCAGTGTTGAGGTTATGGTTCTTTGGGGTCCTGGCTGGTGTCATCCAAAGCAGCGACCCTAAAGAGTCAGCAAGAGTTACTTGGCATTTCACAGAACGGGGTGTTCTGTTCCCATCAGCTAGGGATTATATTTGGGGGAAAATCTGAGTTGAAAGGCGTTATTTTATTGGAGTGACTTCAAGAAGTATTATACAATTACGCACACAAGCTTTCTCTGTGTGACTCAGGAGTGTGGTTTTTCTAACTATGAAATGTGGTGTTATCTACAGTCCAGAAAGGTTTTGTTTGACAGCTCTGGTAATCCCTTATGAACATCACCAGATTACAATTTTGATTTTTGCTCTTTATTTTTTTTCCCCCACATCTGGCCACACATTCATATGTACCATATATGTATACACAGCCAAAGTGTTTGGTTTTAGTGCCTTGACTTATGAAAGACAACTTCAGGAAGAAACTGTAAGCAAAGATTATTTGGAGAAGCAGTGGATGGCACTGTTGGATTATAATTATAAGGCAATAAAGCATGCAAATCATAAATTACAATATTTTTTGAGAAATACATAAGTTACATACACTTCTCAAGAGGTAGGAATTGAGGTTAAGCCTCAGTAGAATGTGACATTCAGATGGGCATTGTTGCTTTATGGTACATTATAAAAAACATTGCAGTCAGCTAAAAAGAGGCCATACCAGCTTGCATTCCAATATTTTTTGGCGTTTCCCTCATCCCAGAACTGCTGCTTTTAAAGGACGTTTTTTTCATCGAGGCATCCAGCTGCTAAGAGAGGAGAAGGGCTGATGGCAGCATGGAGCTGTGCTGGGATGCTGGAGCAGGGCTGCTGCTTCAGCCTCTTCAGGGGGGCTTGGGTTTGCTGTCGGGGGGTTGAGTGGTCCCCGAGAGCACCAGCAGCCTGCAAATATTTCATGTGAAAACAGAGGCATCTGTTCCCATGGGGTGCAAAGGCCTATGCACACCTTGAATCACACTCACCTTGACCTGTGCCAAGAAAAGCATAAATCTTGACAGAATTTTGGGCTGGTGGTGTGTATGGGGGTGAATTTGGCCTTGCCTTAATGTTTCTCCTTTGGGACGCATGTTGTTGTCCGCTGTGGAGGGACCTTTGTTACACAGTGGACCTGGATTTTCCCCCATGTTTTAAGCATTTCCCTTTCCACCATGCCAAATCCATGGATAGATTTGTAGAGGTGCAGATGAAAAGAAACAAACTTGTCATCACAAATTTTCAAGTGCTTGTGCCACTGCAACAATCAAATTAACTCCCATTATTTTTTAGTGACCACAACCAAATTATAAAAACAGCAACAGCAAAAATAGGTGATCTTGTGTTAAAGCACAACCTGGTGAAAAACCTCTGATTCCTTCTTTGCAGTCAGGCAGATGTTACGGGTTTTTTTCCAGCTCTTTCCCAGTAGCGGGCTGCTCCCTCACAGCCTGTGTTCGGCCGTGCTTCTACACAATATGTTTTGTCAGCCTCTGGGTGCTGCCTGTTCTCTACTTTACACTCTCTGCCTTCCTGGCAGTGAAAATTCCCACCCCACCTGCTTTGCAATTGCCAGAGGGTGCAGAAGGATGCACACAGTGTGCCGTGCCAGTGAGATATCCCTAGGGGTGTCTCTTCTCTTCTTTCGAGGCCACAGCAGTCAGGTTCCAAGTTTTTGAAGAAGACAAAACAAGCTGAGGTGTGTGGTAGAAGCTGTTTAACCTGCAGCACGTAAGGTTCAAACCTTAAATGTTTTTATGCCAAAGCCAGGCTGTCCCACTCCCTGCATTTTGAAAGGCGGAAGCTAGCCCCTGGTGTCACCCGAGAAAGGGAAAGAAAGAAAAGCAGGTTTAAAAGAAAATAAAATACGGCAGTGTGGAGGAAAATACCTGCTGAACCAGCCCTGATGGGAGGCAGCTGCTTTCAGCTATCTGCTCTAGGAAGGGAAGAAAGCTAGAGGTGCCGAAGAGATGGAGAGAGGTGGGGAGGAGGGAGAGAGAGGAGAGCAGAGGCTGAGACAGGGGGGCGAAGGGTTGTGGCAGCACCGGCTGTACCTTCCCCTTAGCTCCTGCCCTTACCACAGCCGCGGTGCATCGCCCTGGCATTGCCGAAACGGGAACCCATGCGGGTACACAGCGTGGGGGAAGGGGGGGAGAATAAAACCAGATGTCAGATGGAAGGGGGGGAGGAGGAGGTTTGTTAGAAATACAAAATACTGTTTGTTTTTTAAAATAAAAAATAGTAGGAAGTGTGATGAAGGAAGCTGAGTGTAGGCGGGGAGGAGTGCAGAAGGAAGAGAAAAGGAAAGGAAGGGGGGAGGAGAGATCTGAGGAGAGGTGAAGGGGAGATCAGGGCAGTGCTCTCTCCTTTAACTCGGTATACCATTTGAAATGGCTATATATAGTTAAGAAATGCTAACATATGGCACTCATATAGCATATGGCACTCAAAATAGTTAAGAAATACATTTGTCTTGCAGCCAAATGCTGCCTTCAGTTGCATGGGTGTAAGTGAGGATAGGATTTATTTCATACAAGAATGTTTCTCAGATTGCTCTGACTGTTAAAATAAAGTGATGGGAGGGAGCTCCCCTTCTATTTTCTCTTGAACCCTTTTTCCTACGTGTGCAGAAACCGAATCCCCAGAGCAGAGCGGGATATGGGTATCAAAAATATTCCCCCCACCCTCCCAACCTCTATCTGGCTTTGAATTCATAAAGGCTCTTGCTGAGGGTTCACAGACGTCAATGGAGAGACTTACCGTTATTTCAGCAGCCATTTAGTAGGCTCAAAATATCCACAAAGTTGGGACGGTTTTCTAGATTTTATTTTTATTTTCTTAATTGAACTTTTTCGATATACTTTTTTCCATTTGGAGATTAAAGAATACGCACAAAGCCATACTGCCAAAGGAGATCTTGCTCCTTTCCTTGGAAAGTGTATGGATTTGTGAATTAAGGGAGAGTGGAAAATCCTGATTTCTGTTTCTCATTCTGTCCCTGACTGGCCTGAGTAATCATTTGCATCTGCAGAGCAGTTCTTAAACTTCCTGTTGCTTGGTTGTATTTAGAGTTGGAGGTGCCATTTGAGATGGGAGACACAGTATGAAGAATGTTGCATACACATGTGGAAAGGAATAGTCACTGTTCCTAAAGAGTTTATAACATAAATGGACAAGACACAATGGGAGGTGAATGAAAAGTTAATTTTTACTGCATGGATGAAACACTTTGGTACTTTCCTACTTAAAGAAGTCCCTTCACTGGAACCAGAATCATATTTACAAAAAGTATACAATCTGTTGCACCAACAAGTGAGAAGAAAATATTTATTCTGTTGAAGGAAGGGGGTTGCTTTTCCTGCTCTTGTTACCTAATGGCGAGACCCTGAGAGTCCTCAGCTACTGCTCTCCTGTTCAGCAGCATGGTCAGAATACGAATTACAGCCTACATGCTAGGTCTCCTGAGCCCGGGTCCTGAGCTGTGCGCTTTTAGACCACAGTGGCATCAGTCAAACATGCTAGGTCTCCTGATCCCGGGTCCTGAGCTGTGCGCTTTTAGACCACAGTGGCATCAGTCAAGCTGATTAACTTCTATTTTCTCACTTAGACATAGTGATGGACATCTTTCACCAGATTCTCAGTCCAGAGTGCTGCTTTTCTACAGGGTTGTGCTGGGTAGTGGAGTCTGTCAAAAGATGCTCATTACTTCTGGGTTTAGTTGAGTCTGTTCTTCAGAAGATGCTTATTACTTCCATCCCTCAATAAAAGGAATACTTTAAGTGGGCTTAAAGGTGAAGGAGAAATGCAAATGTAAGTTAGAAACATCATACTCAAGTCGTGCCAATTTCATGCTTGGCACAGATGATGAATTCGTGTACTAATAATTGCAGAGGGACGGTGATGATATATGATAGATTAAGAATAAGTTGCAGGAGGGAACCCACTTTGCTCAGCCTAAATTTCTATGGGACTCCCCAGACTCGCGTCTCTAGTGGTACCTTTGTTATCTCTGTAAGAAACAGAGGGTACATGTCCTCCTCCTTCAGCTATCCAGTGGAGTTCTTCAAGTGCTGTTCAGAGTGCTATGTGATTTTGTTTACCAGCTCAGGTTTAGGCAATGTTTCGTGCTGTTGTGTAGCATAAAACCTAGGTACTGTCCTTTCAAAATAGGTGGGCACATGACATACAGTTCCAGTAATGATGGAGATGTTGGGGGGTGGGTGGGCGGGGGAGGCTCCTTCCTAATGCATCTACCTGCAAAAAGTATGCCAGGAGAAAAAGTTGGGGTCTTTTTTCTTGTTTCAGAGGCAGTCTTGGCTGTAAACACTTTGAAGTTCTATTCTTCATTCCCGCTTTGTATTAGGTTTAAAGACATCATAAACAAGGAGCCATATGTATTATACATCCTATCAGTAAATATCAGTTTTGGTGAGATGTATGAAGAAATGCTGTAGTAAATCCATAAGTAAAAGCATATATAGTTTGTTACTGAACTCACATAAACCAGGAGGACGACTTGCTTAGTGCAAACCATCCCTTCAGATTCATAAATCACACACACCAGCCTGAAACATGAGCTGACCGGGTATTGTCTCCCCCAGCTCAGCCATATCTTGTGAGAGTTCTGAATTTTATTGAAGTTTGCTATCCTTTCAGAGCACGTGAACTTGGCTCACTAGGACAGCAATGTCTCATACAACCCAATTAGAGTTATATCACCATCACTCCCTATCATTCTACTCCTGAACTTTCATTGCTTCCTCCGCCTGCGCATCCTTCATTACCTTTGTAGTTTTCATGGAGATTTTCAGAGTGTGAGCCTACACACCACGAGATGACCTGAAAAGCCATGCCACACAAAGTGCTTAGTGATGTGTATGTTAGTCATTTGCCTAACTAAAAGTTACACTTATGCCAGTTGTTTGCAGATACCCTAGGATGCTCTTTTGCTTACTATAATTTCTTCTTTAGAGCTCTTAGTCACTTCTTAGTCAGACCACCCCCAAGGGAAAAACTCTCCCCCAGACTTCTCATCTTTTTTGTCTTTTTTCTTTTTCTTTTTTCTTTTCTTAATGCAACCTCCAGAGTAAGCAGATTTCGTGAATGCACGTTGCAGCTTTGCATTAGTCAGAATGCTCTAATAAATCACATCATCTTCCCCTGCTGTCCCTACCCTTGCAGCAAGCGGGGAGGGTTTCAGCATCTATTTCCATTTTCAGCTTCTAGACAGTGAAAATGAACATTGTTGGATTCTCCTGCTATGGAATGAGAAATCAATCTCTTTTATTTATGAAGAATCCTTAGAGAAAGCAGATAAAAATGCATGTGTGATTAACAACTGATTGCTTCTTTTGGCCATCGAAAACCTTCTAAAGCAACTATTTCAATGATATTAACATGCCTTCACTCCAAGCTGCATAGCCCATCAGGCTTTCGTTATCTTTCTCCCCAATTCACAGGCTGGTCCTTTTGCTGCAGCTCACCCTTCCCTGCCTCTGGCGTGTAGAGCTCAGGCTCTGCCATGGCTGATGCCCTGCTCGCCTCTCGTGCCAACAGATCTGCCACCGGCTCACTGCTGCCTTCTTCCCCGGCTGTCTCGGGGACACCACCACTGCCTGTCTACCATTACAGTCCTCCTCCTCTGAGTCTGCTATATCAATTGCACTAAAGAAACAGGGAATAAATGTGTGTCCAGTCCAGAGCCTTAAACCTATAGTCACAGGGAGATTTTTCCTTTCGAGAAGAGGAAAGAATCTGAATAGCCTCTCCCATGAATATCCCACAGTCTTTATGTAACTTTTTCTAAAATTAAATTCATCCATGTTATGTCTACTCGTTTCCAATGTTTTCCTGATCGCATGATGCGATCCTTCCAGTGGAGACAACTGGTTTATATTCCCTTGTGACCAAAGTGGAAACTTGTTAATGAAAATGTCATCACAGCAAATGCTTTTAATTCTCTCATAACCACAGGCAGCAGTATGTATAACATTTACTTGCCAGCCCCCTGTATGCCTGTCCATTGCAGCTACTGCTTGCTCTGGGGCAACTGCATGGTTTTCCCTCTACAGATGTTAGCAGAGATTTTGGCTTTTCAAGGAAGTGTATTAATTTCATTCACTACATTTTGACATGAAGGAAACTTTTTGCCAAGCGGTACCCACTCAAAGCCCTCAAAGCTCCTCATACCTGGGAGTAACTCCTTGCATTTCCACAGGTGTTATGAAAAATAAAACACCCTAAGCAGTAGTGCTCTCTGCCCACATATCCTATTAAAATGATGTCATTATTTAGATACGTTCCTACCCTTTAGCATTTTGGGTCCGCTAGTATGCTTACAAATATCTGTACAGTTCATCTCTGGGCCTGAAATCCTGTACATCAAAACTTATAAGTACACGCTTCAACAACTCAGTCCCTGTGCCACACGACACAGATTAACACACAAAAGGTAGACAACAAAGCCATGACAAGAACAGAATAAATGTTTAGTTCCATAGCATCTAGAGATGGAACTCTAAAAACTACCTGGTTTTGTGTGTGTGCTTGCTTATTTGCATGTGTAGCCACCTAATTACTCAAGGCAGAAGCCAGCTGGCCAGGAGATGATTCTTTGACGGGCCTGGGAACAGAAATAGGGTAGTGAGGTTGGAGAGGGTTGTTTATTGAAAAAAAAAAAAACAACAAAAAACAAGTAGAGCTTCGAGCTGGAAATGGAAATACTATACCAATATTTTTGTGCTCAGTAGGTTGTTGGAGGTGCAGCTACCAGATTTGCACCTCATCATTTAAGTGTGCTGGTGCTCAAATCTTTTTCCCAAGGCACGTACCCTGTATTTACCACCAGATTAACCCCCGGCCTCCTGGTATGATATGCTGGCTGTTTTCTGGCAAACAGTTTGAGTTGCCTCTTTCAACAGTTCACACCTCATTTTATACCCTCAGATAAATTGGTACCTTTTCAGTCCAGCTACTATTTTTAGTAGAAAATGTTTTCCCTTATGGAGCTAAGGAGATGTGAAGCAACAGTATTTACTAAAAAATCCATCTGTCCTTTTTTCCCTCCTGAATTTTAGGAATTTTTTTTCATGTGCCTTAATATGAGCTTCCTACACACATACTCCTCCCTCTCACTGTTTCCTGATAACTCATATTTTCAGTGTCTTAGGAGACCTGTTATGGTACAGAGCAGGATCAGTTCTGTGAAGGTGAACAGGCGTGGCCTTCAATGCAGTTAGAGAAACTGGGAAACCACCCTCAGTGTGTTGAGCAAAGCAAACTATGTACTTTGTATTGCATGTGAGACAGTAGCCTGACAACAGTAGCTACACAGGATTACAGTGAAATCATCTTTTATTTTTTATATTCAAGTGGCTGTGTAGCAGCAGCAGCCCAGTTTAGCACTCTGAACTACCTCTATCATTCACCAAGCACAGGAGCCTGAAAAGGGTCGTTCCAAAGCAAAAATGATGCAGTATCCTTAAATTAAGGATAGATAAGTGTATCAACTTCTGAAGCACTACTAAGTGATTTAAGTACTTTTAATCATTGTGCTGAAGATATTCAGTGGTTGAAAAGGTGGGTTTTTTTGAGACTGTTTTTATTGCATCAGGACTAGCTGTTGTTTTGGAAGGAGTTGTGGTAGCACAAGTTTATATATTGCTATCAGTGATAACAGGGTTGGGGATGTTAAAACCTGTATTTACAGATTTTCACACCTTTCTGACTGGATTAAGATCTAAGATAAATATGTGTAGTGATAGTATGTGGCAGATAGGAAAGCAAAGCTCTATATGCAGTGTACGCTACTGATGAGTTCTATTACTATGTACCTTACCAAGAGTAACCTGAGCGCCATGATAACAGGAAAATTAGTTAGATTAAATATATAGGGAAAAATATATAAAAGGAGAAATTACTCTAAATCGTTTAAGTGTCTCCAGCTTCCCACACTTGAGCCAAGCTGCTTGTTTTCAGATCTAGAGAGATATATTGCTTACTTTTACAAGATACAATATGTTTAATATGTACATTTCCCCTGCTTCTCCTCTGGACTATCTGAACATCTTCCAGACAATAACAGATTTATCTCAAAAATCACTAAGAAATGTTTGTAAACCCCTTTTTACTGCTTATCAGGGATGCTTAAATCCTCATAGCTGCCATGATTTTAACTGTACTTCTGAGTGCTATGAGCTAAAGCCACCAAGGGAGCTCTAATTTTTAGGCATCTTGGTACTATTGCCTCAACCTGGTGTTAGGCATCAAGGCTACATGTGCTGGAGTGGGAAGAATCTTCAAAGTGGGATTTACAACATCTTCAATGATACAACAGTAAATAAAAAGGGAACAAATTTATGTGTGGTGACTGGAAGTGGGCTGATACTCATGTGCCTGTATGAGGGGAGTTAGTAAACTCGGTTTGTGTGCATTTATTCCCAGTTACAAATGAAGCTGGAGGCAAACTGACTGGGGATAACATGAATAAGTATGTCTTCCTCTTCAGGATTTGATTAGGATCTGTAAGGACGTACCTCCTTCCCTTTGGGTTTGGAGACATCTGAAGATGTTTGGGTGTTGAGTACTGGTAAAAATCAGACTACAGCCTCTTATGAGCAGATATAGTCTCCATTCCTTTATCATGGTGAGAAGCAAATTAACATAGGTCTCCCATATGCCAATTAGTTTCTTACTAGTTTCTGGTGCACAAAAGACAGTATTAGCAGAAAGAGTGTTTTAGGAAATAAGGGAGTAGTTCAAGGCAGGAGTCAGGTTTGCAAGCCAAGTACCTACATCATTTAAGCCAAAGAAAATGCTCCCAATCTTTAGAATTTCCCATTGATTATTATGTTGGCTACAGCTAGACCTCTTCCAAGCAGTGAGCTCCCCAAAGTGATCGAAGGGCTTTAACACCAAAAAAACCCAAAGCAAAACCAAAAAACAAACCCAAATTTGATTAAAATAAAAGCCAAGAACTTTTTTTAATTAGAAAGAGCTCAAAATAGTGATATCAAACAAAACAGAAATTTTACAATGTTTATACACGTCCCCTCTACACCATGTCTCACCAGGATGGTTGTTGCTTCCAGCCAACCTGGTGATTTTCCTAGTAGCAGCAAGTATTAGCTGTCCACAAGAAGATGCTTCTGACACCTTGACTGCTGCCTATTTCATCCTAAAGGCTCCCACATCGCTTGAGACCTTCTTGCCTGCTATTGCACCTTGCAGCCTCAGTGGCTGTCAAGGTAGATCTTTGTGCTCACCTTTGTAAAGGCACATAGAACAAATAGCTGTCACAGCTAATTTTGGTGGCTTTTTTCTCACTGTGTGGGTTATGGTGGAGTCCATCCTGACACAAGTTTCTTCATCCATGAAATAAGAAGTTCAGGCAACTAACCAAGAGCTGTAGTTTGGATTGTGGTGGTCAGGTACCTAAAAATGAGCTGCAGGCATGCTCAGCCTAGGGCTGTGCACTTAGAACTGGGGGACTAACCTACAGCAGGCGCAGAACATGACATTATGTTTTTTGTAAGACCAAGAGAGGTGACTTTCCACAGGTGGTCTGTCCTCCATTTTGAATTCAGCTCAGAAATAAGCCTTATTTTTAATGGAGAAGGTTTCTAGTAAACAGGTGTGCTCTATAGCCAACTGTATAAAAGAAATAAAAGTGTCAAAATGTAAGAAAAGTTGTAAATCATTTACTTAACCTGCTTTTTTGCCAGTCAGAGAGAAAGAAGATGAAGGGATGTAGGAGAGAAGAGACTGAACAGGAACTTCAGATTTTTCTCAGGTGTGGGGGTATTGAGATGTTGTCTACCTTGATTCCAGTACCACTCGTCCCTCTGATATTGAAAGAGAGCAAACTCTTGATTTAGAATAACTCCTTGGAAGAAAAGCTTTAACTATGAAAAGGATATTTGATAGACCATATTTGGGCTAGCTGAAGAATGCTAAGCTTTTTCGTATGAGAAAAAAACAAATATTTCCTGTCTAATTCAACAGTGTTCACTGTCTTTTCTTTCCCTTTTTCTGGGAACAGAGTTAAAGCAAGGGCCGGGGGCCGGGGAGGGGGGGGGTTTATATGTGGAAGCAGGAGAGGACGAAGGGCTCCTGCTTCAAAAGTAATGAAAGTGTCTTTAGGGTGCGAAGTACGAAAGAGAGTAAAGTCCCACTAATAACAACCATACTTTCGGTACTGATGTTAATATCACACATTTTTTATACTGTGGTCTCTGGGCCTGCTGCCCTCTGCAAGGGTCCGTGCGTGTGTTGGGTTAGAGCTTTGGTGGTCAGTGCAGACGAAATGCAAGTAAAGGCCCTGGGTTTCCTGGGCCGGTTCTCTTTCTCTGTGCACTCAAACCACCCAGCCACGGCAAATAAATAGGCAGTTAGAGCGTGGGTGTACAGTTGGCAGCCTAAGGAAGGATTTTAATGAGAAAGAGTGCCCACTCCTCCTCCTTTTCCTCCCATTTCCCCCCTTTTTAGAATGAAATCGCAAGCACCTTCACTAGGGGACAGCTGGGAAAAGCGGTTTCTTCATTTATTAGTCTTCGCTACTTCTCCAGTGTTTTCTGGTATCACGCGTTCAGGCTGTACCCTGGCTCAATGCCCTGCCGCACAGGAGGGCTCCTCCAGCCGTGCTGCCCCCGGGGCAAGGCGCCTCAGTCCCTCACCTCTCCACCGTTAGCCAAACCCTACCTCCCCTTTAGATTACAACGCTCCTTCTTAACTCACAATGACAGCCCTTCTTCCTCTTTCTCTCCCCATGGAAACATATTCCACAGGTTTGAAAAATCTGCATGAATTTCACTCTCCCACCCCCCCACCCCACCCCAGGATCTTGTATCTCCTGTTTCAAGCCAGTGAGCTGTAGGAGCTCTGGCCCCACCAAGCATTCCCTTATGGCAGTAAATGGTACTTTACGCTGTAGCTCAGGAAGCTTTCTTTTCCCTGTGTAGTTGAGAGTGTTATTGATAAGACTCAGTTCTCTGTTGTCTAAGGGCCATCTGTTACTGGAAGAGGCCAATACTTTGCATTTTTGGCGATACTTTGTTCTCTGAGAAAAGGCGACTGCTGAAATGAATTGATGGCTCAGTCCTGGAAAAGCAACTTTAATGATAATCTCTGTCACCACATTTGGTATTAAATGGCATTAAATGCCATTACAGTGAGAGTCACAGTGACAAGGTCCAGGACTGAGTAGGCAGGGATCACTTTTTTTTTAATTGGTGAGTTTTCTCTATTAGCAAAAGGTCATTTGAGAACATGCATTTAATGGATTAGAGAAACCTCTTAGACATCAGTCCTGGGTCTCACAACGTTCTTGAGGTGGGTGCCAAAGCGATGTCAGTTGACACACTGCTGTGGTTTATTTCTTTATTTTTCCATCCAACAGTGAGAGGTATGTAAGTCAGTGCTGAAGCATGTCTGTGAGGTCCTGTTAGAGAGCTCGTACTACCTGTTGTTGAGTTGAACAGGTTTGGGACTTAACTAAGAAACGTGCTTTTCACACAAGTGCTGACTTTACCATGAACTGTCAATGAAGAGAGGAAAAACTTGTACAGAGTTTAGTAAATATTTAACTCCAAAGGCGGCTCTTCTTTTCCTACAGGCGCTTGTGCAGTGTTCAGGCTTGCCGTCAGTTCCAGTCATTGATGGAAAAAGCTCATCCCAGCACCCTGCACAGAGGGGAGGTGCTGTACTGAGGGAGGAACTGGCAAGTTAAGCAAGTATAGCAAGCAAAGATGACTTGTCCAAGTGATTTTGTCTTTGAGCCGAGAGAGGAACTGAGGCTCCCAGTCTTAAAGAGTTGGATTTGCTAAACCAGCAATTCCCAAACGTGGCCACCAGGGACTTTGTGTGCAACCACCGTCTGAAAACTCACTTTTTATTACTCCGTTGTGTGTCTGGCAACTGTGACCACTGTGACTTTGCTGTGGCTACATGTGCGACCACAGTGCAAATTAATCTGAGAGCTCTTGAGACAAGGGCTGTTTTTCTACTGCTCTCCTTTGGAACTGTTGTGGGCTATCGTGTGCTGAAGTGATCATAGGTATTTTTAAAAACTACTGCTAAACAGTGATCTTGGAAAGTTCAAAAATATATCTAGTCACTTCTAATCAGACTATATTGTAACCTGATCTATTGCGGTGTTTAGGATTATACTTCAAAACTGCCTTCAGTAACAGGTGGTTAAAGCTGATGTTGTAGGGAGTAATTTTTAGCTGTTGTTCCTAAAACTTCCTGTTTAGGTAGCTGGCAGTAAAGGTTTTCTGTGAGTAAATGGAGCATTTATACATGCTTTTAAGTTATAGGCTTGAATTTCCATGGCTAGTCCAAAGGAAAATACCAACAGCTGAGCTGTAAGTACTGGAAATGTGACATTTATAATAGGCATATTGATGCAGTCTTAGCTGTGGTAAGCAGCAGGGTGGGAGCTGTATTAGCACAGTCTACAGAAAAAAGAGCCAATGAGAATTAAACTTTCCTGTTTGCTAATCTTCCAATAACTGAATTCCTGAAGATTCTATCTTCTGACATATCTTTAATGCTTTACAGAGGCTCTTTGTGGTAGTGCTGGAAGATAAAACACAGAGGCACATTCAACATGAAAATTTCTTTTATGGCTGTGATCTCTCTTTGAAAAGTTAGGCTTTGCGGTAGGTTGGGTGTTCTTGTTAAGGTGAAACTTACAGTACCTGCCAGGTCTGTGAAGGTCCTACAAGCAGAGGGTATTTAAAACTTCTGTTACCATGAACATTTTTGCCTAGTCTGGTGGCCTTGACCATTTTAGATTTTAACATTTTAAAGAAAACTGTAATTCCTATACAATTTCAAGCCACATTAGCCCCATGTCATCTTTGACAGGAGCCATGCCCTTTACAAGAAGATGTAAGAAACCATGTAGATAATGCCACAGGTTAACCAATAAAATAAGGTAGTGGTTTTTTCCTAATCCTACCTGGAGCAGGGCTGAAAAGATAATACTCCTGTGTGGAGTGGCTAAGAAGAGGGGCCAGCTGAGTGCTCACACATGCAAGTATTATTATTGAATTTCTTTTTTCTTGAATCAAAAATGAACTTTTGCTTACTCTAATTGATTTAAAAACTGTTACGTGTGTTTCCCAATTAGAGAAGGCTTCCATAGGATGACAGCCTACCATGTATCCAGTGTGTAACTGTCCTTGTGAAAGTGGTGGTGAGATAATTCAAGGCTGTTTACTCCTAAGTGAAAGAAGAATAAGCCATAACACATCTATAATGTGTTGATAGCATTCACGGGGGTGGTTACTAAGGAACAGCTGACTGGAGAGAATTTGTTCTTGTGTCCATAATCCCTATCATGATAGTGCTGGGAAAAGTGTGTATAGTGCTAGTCTCCTCAGTATTTGACAGAGAGCATATGCTACACTGCCTTTTCCCTAAACGAATCCTAAGAATTAGTATCACTGTCTTAGATTCGGTGTCATTTGGATCTGGGTAACTAAAGAAAGTAGAATACTAAAGCAGCCCCTCCTGCCCTCATTTGGCCCCATGTGCACCGTGGATATATACAATAACATAAGCTCTAACTATCACATGCCTCTTGTTTCCCTCTACATCTCTGCCTTGTTCAGTGCAAGTGATTAGCTTGGCAGATTACATGACGTCGGAAAAAAGAAGGAGCTGTGCAGCGTTTAAGGTTGTAAAAGAGCATACCACACAGTACCCTTGTGTAATGTCAGTTTAGAGTTCCCAGTTAGAATATGAGAGACCTTTTCTGCCTGTAGAACAACTGACATAAGGAAAGAACCATGCTGAGCCCACAAGTCACCATCTGTGACTTTACAGCAAGACAAAAGGTGGTCATTTTGACCTGGTAGCTCTTGGCTACATGATAAATGTAGTAGCGCGCTGGTAGCATGGTGTAACAGATTCATGGACAATGTGGCACTTGTGCTTCTGGCCCTGCTTCTTCCAGTAGGTGTACAAAAGGTCTTCTCCATGCATACACACAGTATAGGCCTAAACAAGGGGGACAAAAAACCATGCTAGAATGCCACCGTTGATACGCTTCTGCTTTGAGATTCCTGCTAGCAGGTCTTGGACAAGAGCAAAGGGTTTGGCCTTTATAAATTTTGATCACAAGCATAATTAACTTTTTTTTTTTTTTTTTAATGGAGTTCCTTCTAATTTGTACAGGGCATTTGGCAAACTACAGAGCTCTGCTACAGAATTTGGACTGAGAGACAGTTGCTGATCTAGTCAGGAAAGAGATAAGACTTGGTACAGGAAAGGATATGACAAACTGGATCAAAAGTACTGGCAAAGCTTTGAGTAGAAGCTAGCACAGCATCTGCTTCTACTATATTGACTTTAGTCAGTGATATCACCTTTTTCCCCTCCCCCCTTCCATGAGAAATGAATTTATACACAAAGCTTGAAAGAAAAAAGGTAGGGGAATTTGGAAACATTGTGCCTGAGTATAACTGGTGTTAATAATTTATAAATTCAATAAGCATCCAATTTAATCCTCTGTCTCCTCAGGAAACAATAAGGGAAAAGTGATAGGGAAGATTGTCAGCCTACGTTTCAAGTTGGCTTTGAAATGAGTTAGCAGCAGTAGAAAATCCCCCTCATCTCCCAGTGTTTCCAAGAGTTTTGTTATCAAGGATAATCATTTTTTGGGGAAAAAAAAAGAAAAACATATGCCACATGCAATATGCTCTCAAGATCACTGATCAAAAATACTGTTGCTGTATTATGGAGTTTACTCAATGTACGCTTTACACAATATAGCTACTGTAAAACCCAATGGTATGAATTTGAGACTGTTTTGAGAGTAATCCAGAATATATCATTTGAAATAAAGACTGTAAATGTATTAATATATTTAATTGCATGCAGTTGACTCCAGTAATAATACTGGGATCTGACTGAACAATTCCTGGTGAATGATTTATTCAACACATTTTACTACTACTCCTGCCACTGAGTCGCCCTGACCAAAAGCAAACAAAGCACCTTGTTGGCACTTATGCAGTGTTTTCCATGCTCAGAGCACTGGAAAAATATTAATTAATTTTCATGACGCTGTTGTTATAGATATGTTACACTAGTACTGACTGAGATTGGAGGTTTCATTGTACCTGGCAACATACCTTGATATACCAAGACCTAGATTAACCTCTGAAGGATTTATAAATGGACCAAGCAAATAAAGGTCATTGATAACGTGCCTCATCACTGCTGGCTTGGAGAACATCTGCTCTCATCTGCTTCACGGAGGGAGTCAAACTAGAGCGAAAAATGAAGTGATTTGGCAAAGGTGGCACAGTGTATCTAGTACTAGGCTTATGCTTTGCCACTACCCATGAATTGAATGAGAGAAACCTTGTTGCAAAATGAAAAAAAAATGGGTATGTTGCTATTTTTTTCAACAAATTACAAGTAATATGAGACAATATTTTAAATTTCAGAAGAAATGCTGCTATTCAGAGGAAATTTCAGATGTGTCTGTTATCTGGAAGCTGACCTAGCCTGAAAGCAGTCTAGTATTTTACATATAAAATATGTCTCTCTAGATATGCATGATTTACATAAGCTGTTTCCAGGCTGACCTACCTCCCAGAACTAAGAGTGAGAAGGTGATGACCATTTGGTGTGCAGCTAGATGGGAACAGCTCCATGTTGTCCAGAGAAGTTCGAAGGCGGTAGCAAGGCATGAAAGATATCAGAAGGATCTTGGGGAGTAATTTTAGGCAAGCAGGCAGGGAACACAAATAAGGGAGAAGAGGGATATAGGCAGAAGTGGAGATTACCATGGAAGCGTGAGAAAATTCCTCTGAGTATAGAAGAGCCTAGAGAAGGATTTGAAGAGAAGAATGTGATTAGATGGGTGGGGGAGGAGGGTGAATTTTTTTTTTAGCAGCATAATTGGTACTATTGAGTGAGAAGGAGAGGAGGCAATAGTAGTTAATCAATTCTGGAGTTGGCAGAATATAATGCAAAGAATGGCAGTAGTTTTAAAAGAAAACGTTTAGAGGAAGCAAGATTTTTTTGTACCTTAATGGTTGTCAAGGGAAGAACCCAAAATTTACAGGTGCTCCTGTATCTGTAAATCACAGAAATTTCCTTTTAAACTTACTGTACAGAAACAGTGGTTGTAGAAGAGAATCAGACTAAAAGTTTTGAGCTGTTAGTGAGTGATCAGCAGGATCTTTGTGTCCTCGGGACTGCTGCCATTTGTCCAGTGATCAAAATGGAAGTTTCAAATGAACAGTTTAGCTGCCTTTCCTATGGAAGAATATAATTTACCCTTGTTAATAGTTTCTGAGGACCCCAGCATGATTTGTAGCCAAAGTACTGAGCCTTTTTCTAGAAGGAGGTTGTGTTACTCTCATGCGTTACAGCAGCATGTGCAAGAGTCGGACCGTGTTATGCTAGTGTGTCTATCTGTTCAGGAGTTGCAAACCCAGCTATGTAGCCGTCTCTCCATAACCAGTCAAATCATCTGTGTTTTTGAGGAGGGAGAAGGGGAAACGTGGCATGTAAAACATGTAGGCAAAAATATCTGGCAAATCGTACTGAGAATATCCATGCTGTGTGTAGACCACTGAACTGCTCCACCTGCGCTCGACTGGCGGATGCTGCAGCGTCCAAGTGCAACACACGGGAACCTTACACCAATATATACACGCACACAAAAAAAACCCCGTGGTGTGGTGCAGCTTGTAAAGGGATCCCTCAGCAGTCATCACCTGACAAGGGCTGCAGTTTGAGATTAGCGGGGTCACCCGGGTGGGGTGGCTTTGAACAGTGCAACAGCCTTGGAACATGTTTGTAGGGTTAAAACAGCATCTCGGTGACAATGCACATAAATTTTAATCAGCTCACTTCATCTGGGCAATGGACAAAGATAATTCGCTGGAAGGAGAGGGAGAGTGAGACAGAGAGGGCAAAGGAGCAAGAACTCTGTTTGCTGGAATACATATTACATTTCAAGTCTCAAGAGGGAAGTGTGAAAACAAAGAAAACATATTATGAGAAGTCACAAAGGGTATGCCCGGGCAGTAAATCACCCCTAAATGACAAACGCACATGGGGAGGTATTCTTTAATCATGCCCTTCAGCAGGCTGGCATTCCTAGCAGCCTGCCTGGGGGTGGGGGGCAAGCCCTGCCCTGGCCAGCACAGCCCGGCTGAGCGCAGCACAGCTGCGTTTTCTCAAGACCTGCGTCGTTCTTGAGAACCGGAAAAAGTCCTTTTGAGCCCTGGGCTGATACGCCGTACCATCTTTTGTGCAGCTGTAATTTTGACAGGGGGAGCCAATTTGAACTTCTGTAATCCTCAGCCCCAGACACCTCCAACGCCTGAGACTGTGTGTGTGTGTTTTTTTGGTGTGGTGGTGGTGGTGGGGTTTTTTTGTTTTGTTTTGTTTTTTTTTTCCCAAAGGTTTTTCAGCTGTGCTCTTGAGAAAGTCACTCCATCCAAAGAAAGCGGGGGGTGGGGGGGAAGAAAAAAACATCTGTCTGACTTTGTCCAGGAGATTGTTTCTATAGCTGTAACATTTTGAAAAGTAGGGGAAAAAAAGTTATTTTTCCAAGCCTGCCTACCCATATTTTTCATTTTTTATATCCTCCTCTGTGATGGACATAATTTCCTGCCCCTCCTTTCTTTTAACCACTGTTAAAAAAAAAAAGAGGGGGGGGGGGAATAAAACTAAGAAACTGATAGCAACTTGACTTAGAATTGCACAATGATCTTAAATTTTCCCAAGACTTATATTTTGGGAGGGAGCTGTTTTATGAATGGATATAAGGCTGACACATGAAACGCGTGGGATCTGTCTGAGTGCCTTGTCTGGGTCAGCTGTGACATCTGGCTCTTATGAATCTGGCGTATTGTGACTCACTAATACACAAATAGTAATCCTTGATAGTATCCACTTGTGATGCTTTGCGGGTGTTGTCACAAACAATGTCAAATGCCAGAGAATGGCTTTAATTCTGGCCCATGCCGCTGCCCTGTGCTGAGGCATCTGGTGGGGCTCAGTGCTGGGTGGGGGTATTGGGGGGCTCGCCCCGCTCCCGTGGCAGTGTGGTGGCTCCCTGCGGTGCTGCTGGGCACAGGGTGATCGCAACTCACTGGCTGGTGGGTTTCCCTTTGCATTTGCACCAGTGCGTGGCCTGTGGGGTGCTGCCGCTGATGGAGGGGCTGATTTGTGGTGCAGGTCCCATCTGATGCTTGTCATCCCCAAAGCTGTTCGTGACAGAAAATCTCTCAGCCTCTCAGCCCCCGTCTATCACCCTATATCTATGTGCAGGTAAGGTGAACAGCTCAGTCTACAGCCTCCATCAGCTGCAATGAGATTTGGTACCGGAGGGAAGGGTCATACTCGTGGTAGGGGAAAGCGTGCAGGTGAATGCAACCCTCCTGATGCCCGTGGCATTGCCTAGACTGGCTTAAAGAACCTATTACAATGTGATAAGGCACCCCATGTTGTGACACAGTTCAGGACAAAATGCAGCTAGAATTGCAGGAGGGAGCTGACAAGAGGGGAATTCACCTCATTTAACAGCAGCTTTTTTGCCCCTGCAATATGTTCCTAAGACTAAGGGACTTGTGAATTCAGGGTGGTTCAAAAGGTGAGGCAATAGCATGTATAAAGTCTGGCTTGCATTCCCTGCACCAGTTCTAGCTGGAGGTGGGTCTTTAGGATGGGCTCGGTGCTAGCCCTGCTCTTACCGCCTTGGCTGTCTGGCTGTGGAAAGCTTGATAACTGACTTTCTGAAGTGCTGCATAATGAAATGATTACCTTGATTTTTAAAATTTGCTATCTTGAAAGGGGCTACAAATGGACTAACTACATTTAGAGCAGTGACCATAGAGAGGGAAAGAGGCAGTGTGCTGAAGGACCATGCTGACCCTAGCTCCTTCTGGATGCCGGTAATATCACATACAAGCTCGGTGTTTAGGCACAACAAGATGATTTAATCCCTGGTGGCAGAAAAATGGGGATCAGCATTACCTTTACCTTTACACAGAGATGAATTTCAAAAGGTTAGGATTCAGGATCAGCAGTGTCCTCTCTTCCCACATCTATTGTGAGAGTAGTATATGAACTATAAAGGCTGACACCTTACATTTTTAAGGTATTTTAGTGTTACTGCTGGTGCCTGCCCATCTGTCACCCTGAACAGCGATCTGAGCTGGGAACCCACTCTGGAGACCGCAGTACCATCCTTTGGTGGCCACAGCTGTAATTCCAGATCTGGCAGGGCTCCTCCAGAGGCTGCATTTTCCTTCTCTCCTTGGTGATGGCTTGAACCTGCATAAAAACTGAGGTCTGTGGTGAGCTCTGAGCCCCACATAGCTGCCTGGAGCCCCCATATCCTCTCCTTTCCTCACTCCTCGAGTATACTGCAAGGTAAAGGAGTCAGCTGCATTGCAACAGTGAATATTTTTTCTGTCATTCTTGTTGTAGCAAGTGAGGATTATTTGAGGATTATAGCTATCTGGGGAAAAGTCTGCTCTAAGTGATTTTTGATAGGAGGCATAGGCAGTTGGGGTTTTTTGCCTGTGGCCAGAGTTCGCACATTGTCTCTGTAAAGTTTTAGAGTGGATAGAAGGCAGTGATTTAGTAGTGATTTTGTATTACAGCACTACCTAAGCTACCTAGTAATAGGTGTTTGTAATATGCAATCCTGCAGCCTTGCATATTAATTGTGCTAAGCAGCATGCAAACACATAACAAAACAAGGCACTGAAAAAACTGACCTTTCAAATGCAAGACAAGAGTCTCGCGCTTCAAGGGGATGAGTGATAAATTTTGAAACAGGGGAAGAAATGTGTTTCAGAAGCTTTTTTATTGTTGTTTTGTTTCCTTAAATTTCCCCACACATGAACAAAATCAATCCAGAAGAGCCAAGAAACCTGTAATGGATGAAATGTTTTACACATATGTGATGGAAAACTCTGCTCGTTTAAGTCAAAAAGCAGCTTCTGAAGAACTTAATGTGGCTAGAAAGTCACAGGTGCCTGACCCTTCTGGCCCTGTTACATCACTGCTGCATATGCTTGGACTTCTTTCACCGCTTTTTCAAACCTGCCATATGGGGAGATCATATTCTGCTAACCCGAATCTTCCAGAACGCTTTCTGGGACCTCGTGCCAGAGAAGATTCCCCACATCTCACCCTTTTATCCTCACACAGGAGCATTAGCAAACTAAACATCTCTCATTTCAACTTCCTCCCAGCCCCACTTTTTTGGCTCATGGATTATATCTCTTTTCAGCAGCTGTTTTTCAGCTGACTTTTAAACTAAGCTCACATCCTTAAGGCTGATTTCTAATGTTTCCTTGGGAAGGAAGAAAAAAAAAAAAAAAAGAACACGCACACACACATACAGGCACAGACACACACCCTTATTGTATGAATTCTCCACTGAACCCAAATAATGCTGAGTACATGGTAATACCTGCTTTTGGAGACTGCTGGCATCACATGCTCGCATTTACAGTGGGTAACAAACCGTTCACCAGAGAAATACCTAACTCGAGGGACCCATAAGAGGCTATACATAAGGCTTTTGCACCTCTAAGATGCTGGTTCAAATCCAGATCAGGTCTGCAGTGACTGTAAAAGTTTATTACCATGTGATAGCTGTTTGGTGGTCCTCGACCAGCAAACAGGTGTCTGGCTCATAAAAGGGAGCAGAGGAAGAGCACTGTGGTTAACGCACGGGGCTGAAGCACCACATTTCTTGGTCCCTTTCCCATGTCTGCCACAGATTGTATAGCCATAGGCAAGTCCTCTGTAAACGGTGAGAATATCCACACGCCTCACGGGAGCGTTGTGAGTATATGTTCATTAATATCGCTGAGGTGCTCGAATGTGTTGAGAGCAAGGAGCTTGGTAGAACTAGGAAAGCAGCTATCGTGTACTGGCAACGCCGGGGAGAGGCCATGAGATGGATGGGCATAATAAATGGTCTGCAAATGAACTGTACGCTCATAAGTGACCTGTACACTCTCAGCGCCTGGACGCAACATCTCTAAATGGGAGATGAATTACTACCCCTGTGTGACTTGTGCTGTGAATAAACAAATAGGAAACTGATGGTAGACATTGTGTAGGTTTTTTAAAGGGAAGTAATGCTTGGTACAAATACTCTTGAGTTCCCTTTATATTTAGAATATATATCTAAGCAGAATATCGCAGCCTCCAACTCTGCAAATCGTAACATAGGCTGCTGCTCGGTCCCCTGTAAGGAGGAAGCTTCAGTGTTATGGACCACAGAGCATCTTACTTGAGGCGGTGCCTGCAGAAGGTCCTGCTCCATGTTTTGAGGACCAAACCTTTGCTGTCACCTCAGCTCTGTGTGAGGAGAATCAGGATGGGACCTGCCTTCAGGAGCCACCTGAATCACGTTTCTTCTGCTTCCCCCAGGGTGGAGAGAGGGGACAGGATTCATAATTTACAGAGCACCACGATGTCCCTGCTCTTTCCCCAGCTGTGAGAGCAGGAAGGGGTAGAAGCAGTATTGCCTCTCCCTTCACCAACCAGTGCTTACCCCTGGGTGTCCAGGCCCCTGTTAGAGTACAAACACGCTGGTGGTAACGAGGAGTAAGGAGGGAGGAGGCTCCTGCTGCCAGGAGCTCTCTGCAGTGGAAGAGTTAAACTCTCCACATAGAATGGGGTGTTGGGGATGCCCTTAACAGCTCTCAGGGGTTGCAGAAGGTATTTTTTGAAGCATGTGGTAATTTTGTTAGGGCTTTAAATCCCATATTTGTGTTGCTTTGTAATGGCCCGTCCCTGGTAACTTCTGAGCACCTGGGCATCACTCTGCACTGATAGTCCTGTTAAAGTTATTGGAGTGATCTGTGTGAGTAAAAAGTAAGAATATGTTTAGAGGATTGGGCTCTGAGTTCATTCTGCCATCTCCTACGGCGGTTTTGAAGCTTTCTCTTATCTTGTATCTTAAGCATTTTGCTAAAGGTACGTTGAATGGTTGGGAGGGATATTTTTTTTTCTTCTTTTTTTTCTCACAGCAGAAGCTGAGGAGCAAACGTTGTGGTTTGACATTTGAGAGAAAAGAAGCTAATTATTGTTACCCGAATTAGCTTTGGTCAGGAGCAAACTTTAAATGTGGAGCCACACGGAGAAGCATTTCATTTACATTAGCGAGCAGTTACCAAAGTTGTTCCATTGATTCACCGGGGCGGCTCTGGTGAGTGCCAGCCCATCTGTGTGAGCAAGCCCAACGCAACATGATCCTTCCAGCTGAAAATCCTTCGGCTCTGCCTGCGTTTCAGACAGGCGTGCTGAATTGCTTCTGCCTTCTTCTGAACTTCTCAGAGTACTTGCTTCACAATATTTGCAAAACCTCTAGCTGGCACAACTACACTTCTGTGAATAACGTATTTTCCAGTGTACTGGGAGGTCTTGACACCTTGATGTTTTAAATGAAACAGGTTGGGGAAAAAAAAGACACAAAATGGAATATTAATTAATCTTCTGCTACAAAATTGCTTTTAAATATATGAAGAGAAATTTTTTTTTCAGTTAAAAAAACAACTTTGATTTTATAAGTCAGGAAAGTATTGAAACAAATCTTCAGCCTCTAAGAACTTAAAATGTTTTTCTAAATGTTTGTGAAAGCATTTTAATTAGTGAAACATTTTAATACGGGCAAATCTGCCTTTTTCTCTGGAAAAGATTTTGTCTGAAGAGCATTGCCTAGCTCTGACTGTGAATGCAGTCTTTCTCTTTTGGCAACACTTACTTGCTTTAGGTTGGGGAGTATATTTTGCACTGGAAATTCAGGACACAGGTTCACACTAATTGATTAATAGCAACGTAAAAAAGCTGCTGATACTTTTTTTAGAAGAAACGATCATAGATTAAACCGGAGTGTGATTCAGAGACTGCCTCTTGGTCTTTTGGCAAAATGTTGGACCCGGATGCTCCATGCTTTTGAGAATATGAGCTCACTAATCTTATTTGAATATTGTGCCGGCTTAACAATGCTTAGTGTCACTTGCATGAATAAATAAAATTACTATATGTCATCTTCGATTTCCTTAACCTGTAAAAATTGGTCATGGCATTAAGTGTTTTAAGGACTTGAACTTTTAATATTATTTCCAGTGAGAGAGAGAACTGAAAAACTGTATGTTGAAAATTTTATTATTTGAGGGGAAAGTATCAGGTAAAACTGTTGCTAAGAAAGACCTGGTGGAAAAAATGTGTTGAGATGAGGGTAAACGTTGCCAGCCTCCTGTTCCAAACTCTGCTTCTGTGCTCTGTAGCTTTGGTTTGGCCCTACAAAAGTCTCTGAGATTACACCAGTCTTGTGTTCCATATCTGGAACAGAGATCTGCCCTTTTGCTGTTCATAACCAAATGTTTCCTTTACCCAATAAACATCATTTTTGTCCCTCTCTGAACTTTGCCGTGTTACAAGATTTGGATTGGGTCATGACAGTCCAAGAGCTAAGTGCATATTTCCTGCAAAGTTTGAGGTGCTTTGGAAGTAGGATTTTCATTCAGCCTGTTCTCTAAATATAAATTTAATGTACCTAAGGGATCAAGAATTCTCCTACCCTTCTTCCAACATGTGATAAAATGTTGGTAGAGGGTGGGAGTGATGGAGCAGGAGAACGAAAAAAAAGAAAAGCACATTTATTCCTGATGGTTATGGCCTTAACACGGAATTATACTTCAGGGGTTTCAGTGATACTGTGTTCTTGTTCCCAATCTGTGTTCTTTCTTGGAATAATTATGTTTATTACTCAATTGCTTCTTATATAACAAAGCCCATGAAGTCCCTGAGCAGTATCCTACAGCGATGACAGTTACGGCTTTGCAGAGTCCAATCCTTTTCTCTTGTTCTCAGCTTTGGTCAAGAAGGCTCATCCATTGCCCCAACAGTGAACTCAATACAGTGACAGCTAGGGGAGGGCCAATGCTACTGGCCCACCATAACATTATTTATTTTGCTCTGTAAAGTTAATGACTTTCCTGGTTCTTTTCTCATCCAAAATATTGAGTATGATCTATGCCAAATATATAGGAAATAAATGAAAGCCAGAAAGCCGTTCAAAAGCCATTACTAGACATAACAAAAGTCATATTGGCTCTCCAACTGTCTGGGGCAATGCGGTAAATATATCTGTTTAGAAGGCTGTTTCCATGTATTTTTTCATCCAAATATAGGGGCATAAATGGTATGCAGTCGTTCTGTGTTATCTTGTCCACTGGCTACTCGTAAACTGTTGAAAGCTTTTTATTCATATAGACTGATTCAGCTCCCAGCCTCCCCACCATGGTAAATACACTAGTGGAAATCATCAGCATGTGTAATGATCGTATAATATGTTTGTTGTGAGACTGACTTGAAACTTTGGTGACCAATCAGCAAGGTTGCCAGTTCTCCCAGTTTTTTAAGTGCTAATGTTTGGACTCATGAGATAATAGGAAACCTCTGAAAAAAGAGAATAATATCTCGTTTGTAAAGGATAGAAAATCTTGCAAACCTAGATCTTAATCATTAAAAAGGCAAAAGGTAAAAACTTAAATTTTTTATTTTTTTTTAAACTTAAAAAATTATTGATGGAGATTAGCTAGGTTTTTCTGCGTGTACAGAGTCTAGCAAGGTTGATGCTTCTCATATATAGCCATGCTATTTTCAGGGATAGAAAAAAATCCATAAGTAGTGTAGTATTTTTTAATAGTTTTTTGTTGTTTGTTTTTTTCTTCATTACAATGTGGATCTTACATTAATAAACAGGACTGGAGCAAGGGGATCGTATCTGGAGGCACCGTGCTTTCTGCAGCTCGGCTGTCTGCATGTCTGCCCCAAGAGGCAGTTTTGATGAGTTCAAACATAAAATCAACAAGAAAGTTGCACATGATAATGATTAATATTAATCTGTGCACACTGTGAACATTAATTCATTAAGGCTTTAGTTGACTGGTTGATATGTAATTCTATGAGATAGGTAGGAAAATACAGAGTGAAAAATTCAAGTAGAATGTGTGATATTGGGTACAGTGAATGTGTGAGAATTAGAGTACAGGCGCTAGGTGGGTTTGGTTTTGTGTGGGGGTTTTTTTGGTGGTTTTTTGTTTGGGTTTTTTTTTGTTGGGGTTTTTTTTTGGTGGTTTGTTTTTTTTTTTTTCCAGTGATTCAGTGACTTAATACAGACCACAGGAATGCTTTTCCAATTTGCCGAAGATCTGGGAGAAATCCTCTGACTTGAGCAGGAATATTTGGCTTGACAGAGAAATTTCTGAAGATGGTTTTAAGTTCTGTTGTGTAGGAAATCAGACCAGCTGATCACACTGGTTGCTTCTGATCTGAAAATACACGAACTTTTAAGAAATCACCAAGTGAATACCTTCTCAGAGAAGAAGAAAAAAATAACCAGATTAAAGGAATATTTCTGGCTGGATATATTTAAAAATACTTGCAATGTTTTCATAAAAGCAGCTTTTGCACAAAACAATGTCAGTATGCTTTTGGTGCAAATAATTTCTTAAAATGGTCTTGTTTGGAAAACCCTGCATTTCTATAGAGCAAAAAGGGTTCTAAAACAGAGGTACTTTCAGGATTCTAGAAACTGTAAATCGGGGTTAATATTTTACTCCTTTCATAAGGTTCTTTGAGGACAAGTACTTCTCTCAGGGAGCTGGCGGTGCAGATAAGCACTGGTGTACTACAGAGAGGACCCACACCTGGTGCTCCTGCCCTGCTCCTGGAGATCCCTGTGCCATCCTATATCCCCACTGCCTTTACTTTTACTTTATTGATTTCATCTGGAAACTATCCCAGGCCAGTCCTGCCTTCCTGTGTGTAATCTGAACGGGCTGTAATCTCAGCTGAGCCTTGTAGGTGCTAATACTTCAGCAATTCTGAGGTTTTTGAGGGCAGACAGGGCTATTAGATGGTCTAATCTGACAGTATATTCACACCGGCCATAGGATTTCAGAATATCTTCAGGAAATAAACTCTTGGATGAAGAGCAGCTGGCTCAAGTTGAACTCAGGCAAGACCAAAGCAATGCTAGTCAGAAAGGGGGAATGCTTTGAAGAGTGGGCCAAGGCACTGTCTCCACCTTCCATTCATTGAAGACATATGGCCTTCATTTATCAAAGTTGTGCAAAGCCTCTGGGTCCTGCCTGGCTTCGATGGCCAGGTAGCGTTGCTTTATAAAGATTTCACAGCTAGCTGGGAAATGTCCCTTCTTTCCTCCCAGGCGGTGGTAACCTAAGAGCAGGAGCACGCACCTCTGGGTTCTGGGAACTGATTTGATCTGGATGTGTTTTATCTGACTGTAAAAATGATGCTTACATTCAGGATCGGGTTAATGCAGCTACCTAGTGATGTGTTAAATGTCTGAAGATGTTGCTGGCTTCTTTTTCTATGGAGTATGCTACCCTGGACATAGCAACTCAAGTCCTCTCCTGATGCTGGGTGAGCTTCTGATGTCACTTTCAGTACTGAGAGTGGTTAGTGAATCAACACCAGCTAATCAAATCCAAATTTTGATGTATGAACCATCATGACAATAGTACTCCTACTGACTGAAGCAGAACGCATCACCCAGAAGAAAGTATGTGAGAACCGGATGCAAGACTTTCTTAATCAGAGAATGTGGAATCGTCTTGCAGAGAAGGTCAGACAAATCCTGAGTCTGACTGATCTTCAGGAAAGAAGCTGTCTTTTTTTCCCATCTGTCAATACTCATGGTTCAAACAGCTTTTTATTCCTTAACTTTTACCAGTGCTTATTTTATTTTTATTCTGCACTAAGTTTTCTTGCAATTTTATATAGAATTTTTAAACAAAATTTATCTTGAATTGAAAACCATGAACAATCAGACTGGAAGTTTCTACTACTTTAAAACTTTTAATTATCAAATAATAATAGAAATATTAACAACAAGAAACTATCAAACTATGCTTGATATCAAAACCTTCTGCGTATTTGTAATTTTCCAGTGTAGTAAGGGGGAAAATGTTACTTGTCAAACAGAATGGCAGTTTTAAATGCCTTTGTGAAGGGTGCTGAATACACAAAAAGAAGCTATAAGGCTTGGGATTATGACTTTCCCGAAATCATGGAATCATAGATTGTTTAGATTGGAAAAGGCCTTTAAGATCATCAAGTCCAACCATTGACCTAGCACTGCCAAGCCCACCACTAAACCATGTCCCTAAGCACCATGTCTATGTCTTTTAAATACCTATAGGGAAGGTGATTCAATCACTTCCCTGGGCAGCCTGTTCCAATGCGTGACAACCCTTTCAGTGAAGAAATACCTCCTAACATCCAACCTCATTCTCCCCTGGTGCAACTCGAGGCCATTTCCTCTCATCCTATCACTTGTTACTTGGGAGAAGAGACTGACACGCACCTGCCTATCTTTGTTATAGACAGCGATAAGGTCTCCCCTGAGCCTCCTTTTCTCTAGACTAAACAACCCAAATTCTCAGCTGCTGGTTATAAGCCTTGAGCTCCAGACCCTTCACCAGCTCCGTTGCCCATCTCTGGACACGCTCCAGCACCTCA
>JAVJGI010000050.1:90261587-90339168 GCA_035590275.1 Ibycter americanus | reverse complement strand
CTGTTGTGACCCAAGTGCAGGACCCGGCACTGGGCCTTGTTGAACCTCATACAGCTGGCCCCAGCCCATGGGTCCAGCCTGTCCAGATCCCTCTGCAGAGCCTGCTGCCCTCCAGCAGATCAACACTCCTGCCCCAACTTGGTGTCATCTGCAAACTGACTGAGGGTGCACTCGATGCTCTTATTCAGATTATCGATAAAGATATTAAGCAGGAATGGCCCCAGTATTGAACCCTGGGGAACACCACTTGTGACCAGCCACCAACTAGATGTAACTCCATTCACCACCACTCTTTGGGCTCAACCATCCAGCTGGTTTTTTGCCCAGCGAAGAGTATGCCCATCCAAGCCATGAGCAGCCGGTTTCTCCAGGAGAATGCTGTGGGATACAATGTCAAAGGCTTTACTAAAGTCTAGGTAGATGACATCCACAGCCTTTCCCTCACCCACTAAGTGGGTCACCTTGTCATAGAAGCAGATCAGTTTAGTCAAGCAGGATCTGCCTTCTTTTATAAAGCCATGCTGATTGGGCCAGATTGCCTGGTTGTGCTGTATGTGCCATGTGATGGCACTCAAGATGATCTGCTCCACAACCTTCCTTGGCACTTAGATCAGGCTGGCAGACCTGTAGTTCCCTGGATCCTCCTCCTGGCCCCTCTTGTAGATGCACCTTGCATTTGCTAATTTCCAGTCATCTGCGATCTCTCCGCTTATCCAGGACTGCTGATAAATGATGGAAAGTGCTTGGTGAGCACTTCTGCCAGCTCCCTCAGTATGTTTGGGTGGATCCCATCTGGCCCCATAGACCTGTGTGTTTAAGGGTGTAGCAGGTCACTAACCATTTCCCCTTGGACTATGGGGCCTTCATTCTGCTCCCTGTCTGTCTCCCAGCTCAGGGGGCTGGGTACCCGGAGAACACCTGGTCTCACTGTTAAAGACTGAGGCAAAGGCAGCATTGAGTACCTCAGCCTTTCCCTCATCCTTTCCCACTATGTTTCCCCCCACATCCAATAAAGGATGGAGATTCTCCTTAGCCCTCCTTTTGTTGCTAATGTATTTATGGAAACATTTTAAAATAGTCTTTTATGGTAGTAGCCGTAAAAGTTCTAGTTGGGCTTTGGTTCTTCTAACTTTCTCCCTGTATAACCTCATGACATCCTCATAGTCCTCCTGAGTTGCCTGCCCCTTCTTCCAAAGATCATAACCTGAGTAAAGAAGAATCTGTTTTCCTTCAGTTTTAGGCATATGTGATGCATTTAAATGGATTACGTTATTCTATTAAAACAGAGAACAAGATCTGTCATAATCAAAAGTGTCCAGATTGGATTAGAGATTTATGACATTTTTATGGTTTTTTTGTGAGCTGTAATTGTCCCTCACCTATATTGCTTGTTACTCGGATATTTCTTCAATGGTCTGTTATAAGAAATCTGGAGCAAATAGAGTGGAAGAAAGGAGGATTTAGGATTCTTCTGGTATCTCCAGCATGTCAGGTAGAAAGCTGAAACTGTTATTTTTAAAATATGGTTCTTGATTTCCAAAGCTAATTGGAGACCTGGCATCTGTGAAGTGTTTCAGATTTTACGAGCGCATTGATTGTCCTCAAGCTCCAAACCATATGCAAGACAGAGGGAAGCCCTCCTCCTTTCCTATTTCCTGAATAAATACTGAGGCATTATGGCTTTGCTGTAGACTTCTTCCAAAGCTACCTTTACTTGATGAGAGAAGACTGTGGAGGTCTTGGAGTGGAGGACATGGATGGATTAGACCTGAACAGCAGTAATTCTTTGCCCCAACAGTGTCCCACAGGGAGAAATGATACAAGGACACAGAGAAATTAGACTTATTTTGAAACCTGAGTTGGGCAAAGTCCTAAATTTCCTCCTCACAGAAAGGAATAAATACTTTTCTTCTGTCTTCATCCTAATCAGAAGTAATATTCTGATTGGTATGAAGAATAATTATCTGGACCAGCTGTTCAGCTATGACAACATCAGTGGAAAGGCATAACAGCAGTATATAAAAGCCAGCTTTCCTCTTCTCCAATAGTTGTTACTTTGAGGAATTTCCCTAAACATGCCAAGAGTATGGAGGAAAGCTCTGGATCAGTCTTACTTCTTTCCACCCTATGAAGCTCTTGAGCTGTGAGAAGCAAGTCGTTCGTTGAAGAGTGAAAAGAAATTTATCTAAAAGAACAACGTTAAGAATATGCACAAAAAATTGGAGCTCCTTTGATCTGCTCATTTTTTCAGTTGGGCTTAAGGACGTGGAAAGCCACCTGTCTTCTGGGTACAGGGTCAGCAGGGGGTGCCCTGCTCCTTCAGGACATGGGTGAGGATTTCCTGCCCTAGGGAGAGATGGAAGGGCTTGGTACCTATGGTGAGGCACCACCCTCAGTGACTTGTACTTGTGGGAGAGAATTAATCACCGTAGGCCATGTCCTTAGCTCCTTACTGAGGTTTTGTTCAATCCTTCTCTGTCTAAGCAAGGTCCAAGTAAGAAAGTGAGTCAGGGCTGGGTGCTCTGTTGCTTGTATCTGAGTAATAGCAGTATGATCGCTTCATTAGAGAGGCGGTGGTGTCTTGAAAGACGTATCAGTGAAATGACATTATGGATAGGATCAGATTCCTAGCTTTGCCTCCATCATCAAGGACAGGTCTTCCAGCAACAGCAGAGGGTTTTTGTGTTACACAAGGAGGACAGTCTTTGTGACTGCATCTCCATGGGAGGTGTGTGCAGCAGCATCAAGGACTTATTGCGCTTCAGCTGAGGAAATATTCTCTCCCAGTTGTTAGAGAGGGCACAAAGATAAGAATAACAAACTGGGACTGCCCGTGACTCAGGTTATCTAGACTTCATCAACATAGCACAGTAGCACAGAAAACAGCCATGCGATAAAAAGAAAATAGCGCAGAACATAGTCATAGACAATTAGGAAATTATTTATCTTGATTTGCAGATGTGGGGAGCCAAGACTTCATTCTGCTTTTCTGTGATCTCTCACAATCCTTTGGCAAGTCCTTCATTTAAGACTCAGTTTCCTAAGAGCAGTTCTCACTGACATGAGGTGGTCCTTAGGGGATGACCCCATGAGTGATTTAGCAATGGTCCATCCATTGGTGCCTTCCACTGGCTCACTGGAGACCATGAGAGGGATGGGGTATAGATCTAGCTCTGCATAGGCTGGCTGCAACCCATGGTGTAGCGCAGAGGGCAGGGATTCAGGTGGTGGAGCAAAATGGGTATGTAAAGGGTTTTTCAGGCTAATTTGAGTTTCTGGAGAGGTGCAGAGGCACTGAAAGCAAGAAAAGGCTGTAGTCCACTAATCCAACCTCATGGCTGGATTCGGTGCGGTACTCTCGCTTTTGGATTTAGGTGTCCAGGGGTGCACGTGCAAGCTGCAGATTCCAGCATCCTTTTGGTGTGAGGTAATTCAGCAGGAAGATTGGATGTGGGAGCGAGGAACAAAGAAAGGAACTTACCGTTGCCATGCAGATCTTGAAGGCCCTCAGAGTATGGGATTTGGCTCATAATGACTCACCAAGGCATTAAGAAGTTTCTATTTTTCCTGAAATACAAATACAAGCAGACATTTGACAAAATAGACTGTTACTAACTCCCTTAAGAAGCACTTGCAGACAAATTTTGCCATAATGGAAAAATCCATATTTTGGAACATAAAGGTGTTGCTTCATTAATTTTTATTGTTGTCATTGTTATGCATTGCTACATTGTGACTCTTGAGTAGCCCTTGGTCTATTCCAAAGTCTGAAAGGGGGAAGGAAAAACCTGTAAAACATATCGACCCTTTAAATAAAATAAAATAAAAATTAAAAAATCTAAAAAAAGAGAGAGTTCCTGTGGTGTAGCTGAGGTCAAGAAGTAGTTGCTTATAGCAGGAGTGTCGACCCATACCCTGTCTAAAATAAGTGTGCTTAGAGAGAGGGAGAGAATTTTACCTCTGGACTGGAGTAATTGACACCTGAACCATATAGGAGGATTTCCATTCTAGTCCAGGGAAGAACATTAGGAAAACAGTATCTTCGAAGGAGAGGGACTCAGTAAATTCCTATGCCAAACAGAGCAGTAAAATTTCATGCTGAAAATGGAAGGACAGTTTTGCTGAACTGGGAATCTTTGTTCCCCGCAATAATACCATTTGGCATGTTTTTCGGCTTACTATATGAAACATATTAAGAAAAGGAGGAAAAAGCTCAGTGAACTTAACAAATTTCCATTTCCAAGAGACAGAGCAGCCTATGACCTGGCAGGGTGCCACGGTGTGATGCAGGGCTTTGTGGAAATCGAGTTGCAACAGTGAACGACTTGAAACAGAGTGCTGAGCTGTCAGATAAGTCACAGTTGGTGAATGTTAACTCCTATTTGTTATGTTTTGAAGACAAATACCATACCCACGTACCAGACAGGGCAGGGTTAGACTGCGGGGGTGAAGCAGGGAGGAAGGCAGACCAGAGGAAGGAAGATATCCTTTGTAAATAAATAGAAATGTCAGTCTTCTCCATTTACTTAGGCTGCATTGCTCATGACCATGTTACACCAGCAGCCAGCAGGGCGAGTCAGTGAAAGACCATTTCTGCCCTCCCAGCTGCCATAGGATGTGAGTTGGGTAAAATGAGACTTACTTTTTAATATATTTATTAACACAACTTTGAGTCACAGTCAGCCCCATGTGAAACCCCATGAAAAACCTTTGGCCCTATCCTGTTACATGTTCTTTGTAGATATTATGTATATTTTTAGCTCTGTAAACTACAACAATTGCCCGTTACTATTTTATTGTAGTTAATGTTTACATTGCAGTGGTGCACAGTGTTTTCAGTCAGAAAACAGTCTTTTGTGATTAGTATATATAATAACAAACAGGAACTTGTGGAATTATAATATAGGGTTCCATTTATATTTAGGTGCACCAGAAATACTGTGGTGATTACCATGATATAAATAAAACAAGTATTTGCAGACTTTACACATTTTATTCAGTACAGCTTGTCAGAATAATTTTGTCTACATTTCTGATGGAAAAAAATAACTGTTATTGAGAATGATGCCCCCCCCCCCAGTCTCTGAGCACATAAAAGACAAGAGTTTTTAAAGTGGTTGAAGAGATGACTAAAAAGAAATTATCAAAAATATATTTGCAGTTAAAAATGAACATTTTTAGGAAAATGTTTGTGTTTTTCTACTTTCACTTTTGTGACTGGCTGTGCTAACAAAAACAAAGGAAAAGAACAAGTCAGCTCCTCTGCTTATTTTATTCTCGGAGGTTTTACCTAACAAGGCTTGTATTCCAAATAGGTGCATAATTAAGGCAACACGGGAGTATTTTATAGAAACACTGTCAGAGAAGCAAGGCAGAAAAGAAGCTTATTTCTAGTCATTGGCTGGCGCAGTCTGCTGCAAGCAGTAGCATACTATAGGATCTCTGATGCTGTTCCAAAAGGTCCTAATACACCGTGTCAGGAACAATGGATACAAGTGGGCCAACTGTATTGCAGCTCCTTTCTCCTGCCTCTGGCAAGTAACAGGATTTCCCAGGACTTGAATCTGGTTCTGAGCTGTTGCTCTCCCAGCCAACTGTCTAAGTGGCTTCCGAACAAGTTGAAGGCACCTGGCTTTGGCGTTCAGTGGGACACGGAATAGTGTCCCCCGTGGCTCTGCCAGGCAGAGGTGACCCTTCACACTTACATCAGAGGATTGTCCTGCATTTTCTGCAAGCTAGGTAGACTCAAATTTTCTTGCTCTACTCCATAATGTACTTTGAGCTGTTCAGCAAGATGTGGTGATTTGTTAGTGAGCAAAGAGCATATTACCCATCCCACCATAGATAGCAGTTGTCTGCCTTGCTGTTCCAATGAGTAAGCTATGGAAGGGTTTTCACTTCAGGGCTTGTATTTAATTATGTACGTGAAAGCTAACCAATGTGTGTGGACAAGTTACACAGCATGTGTTTGCCTTGCCTTGCTCATTCACACCGAGCTGATATTGGCTGGTGCAGCTTATGGGGAAATGCACTGGGTTTTGGGCCCTTAAACAGAATCGAGTGCTTCACTTCCAACAGCAACACGCTCTTGCTTGGTCCTGTCAGGGTCTTTGGTATTGTGCAGTCAGGTGAGCCCTGTGCCTGAGTGCATGTTGAGGAATTTGAGTTGTCAGGGGAAGCAAGTAGCCTTTCCCTCCTGATTTGGCCTAACACCTTCCTTTTCCTCCCAAGGGCAGTCAGAGCATCTCTTTGCTCATCTCTACTTTATCCAGCCAACCAGAAAAAGACAACAGCAACAAGACCTCCTTTTCTCCTTCCCAGTCCTACCCATGAGGTATGCTGGTAGTAAATGTGTATCATTACAGTGGTGCTGATAAGGTCCTGTGGAGTGCTTGTGCTAGTAGTTCATTCTCTTTTTGATATACAGAGGCCAGTTCACATCTTTCAGTACGGCTCTTTCAGCCCGTCTGCAGATTTAGTCAAGCTTGTTATGTTGGTTATACATTGGTTACATCTGGTCATGTTTTCAAAGTTTTCTCTTTAATCAGCATAGGCTTGAAGCCCAGGTGCTTTAGCGTGGTTTTGTTTCCTCAGTTATTTTTCGGTGTTGTTTTAATAGAATTTGAATGTCTGATGTCTTCACATGGCTTTGTGTGGTAGCTTTAGG
The DNA here is from genome assembly GCA_035590275.1 of Ibycter americanus. Classification (NCBI taxonomy): domain Eukaryota; kingdom Metazoa; phylum Chordata; class Aves; order Falconiformes; family Falconidae; genus Ibycter; species Ibycter americanus. Next base: position 90,332,501 of record JAVJGI010000050.1, on the reverse strand, counting down.
CACAGGTTAGGGATTCTTTTATCTCACCCTTATCCTACACATAATTGGATACAGTAATCGCCTGCAGTCTGTGCTTTCATTTCAGAGTGGAGCTGGCCATACACAGTAGAGATTCACAGTCAAAACCTGACTTTGAAGTACTAGAGGGTGTTGAGATGGCACAGTGCTTTCTAGATGTACCAAATATGCTCTATTTACCAGCACTCTGCCTGCCACACTTATGCCGGTTTAGGGAGCACCCTGTTAATGAATGAACCGCTTGGACATGGTCTATAGCCTCTTGAACAATTATTTTAGCCTCTGTCGTTGCAGTCTCAATTTGGCTAGAAATAACTATAGCTTTCTGTAATGTTAGTTCTGGTTCAAGCAGTAATTGCTCACATAGCTGTGGTATGGCTGTTCCCTCCACAGGCTCCACAGACATATCCCTATGCTAGTATGTATTAAATTCTGTAAGTTAGCCTCATTAGTATTGGATTCCTCCATTTTCTGAAAATAATGGAATATTTCGAGGAGGAGTTCTTCATATTCAGTTGTAATAACTAGCTGAAAGCAGTATAAAAAGTGAAAAACATAAGAAGTATTCAAAAGCCAGACTACGATGGGCATTAATAGAGACGCTGGCTTCTTGATATTTGGGCGCTTCTTCTTTCTTCTCCCAGAAATATAGCAAGACTATATTTCTGGGAGATTTAAAGAACACTTTGTAGATAAATTATTATTTTTAATACTGGCTGTGTTTAGAGTTCTGAACAGGTCCAGAATCCTGTTGTGACAGGGACGGTAGCAACACACATGAGAACCTGTACCAGAATGTGAGGCATCAAAAAAGGCCTGAATAATTAAGCTCGTTATTGAAAAAAGAAGGTGAGGTAACAAAAGTTGTGTGGGGTTTTAGCATAGGGTAACCATGTGTACATTTTATAGGAGTTAGATGGGGTAATTTCTGTAGTCCCACCATTCTCAGCTCACTGAGGGGAAGAACATCGAAACAGAGTTATGGGGGAGAGGCAGCATGCATGTTTGATGGCAAAGACTAGGATTACAATGCAGGCTCCTTTACTTTAGGACCGTCTAGCTAACAGCTAAGGTTTTATCCCAGAATGCCAAATAAGCAAGTTGTGGTGTTAGCTAACAAATGTCCGAGGTAACACTTCACCTAACATAGTGGGAGGAAACTGGGAACCTTCTGGGAGGGCTGATTAGAAACAGTGTGCCATGTAACAGGGACTTTGGAAAAAATGTAGTAGTGAGTCTCAAATAGTTGATATATTTCAAAAAGCCATCCAGAAATTTGGGTGGTTATCTGAGCTAAACTGAACCTTTTAAGGTTAACCCATCATTAATAAGTTCATTCCCAGGATTAATGGCCATGCAGTACAGTATGTGCGTGTTTAGTGAAGCCACAAATAAATTATGAAGGTTAATAAGTGTTTCTCTGAATAAGGAGAATTATTCCTCAGGGAACCACAAAATATGCTATTAAGACCTTAACAAAATAGGCGGCCTCTACCATTTTGAGATTGTGGCTTGTTTTGTTAAATAAGGCAGTAATTGTTTTTGTTTTTATAGTGTGACCGGCCAGGTATTCCTGCTTGAGCACTTTCTCTGTTTCTCAGGGTGAGAAGGTCAGATCCAACCCTTTAAAATTTGATTTGGAAAATAGAACCAAGGTGGGGGGAAAAGTCAAACAGAACAGGGTTATGTGTGGAGTTACGGGTCTATGGGAACACTTGCTAACCAGATTCTGTGTGCCCAAGTCGGTGACGGTCTTCACCAGGTTGCCAAACTTCTCTGCCCTTTAAATATATGTGAATGCACAAATGAATTAATGCTGTGGATTTTCCATGCAAATAGACGGGGATGACCTTTGCACAGCCACTAGCTACGATGCCACTGCAGGAGCTACTATTTGAAATATCTACCATCATCCTGCAACATAACAACCTTTGAAGCATCATGTCCATGTTGTATGAATTAACGAACAGTATCACTGGGAGGACAGCACTGTATTTGATTAGCACTGTGACACAGGGAGGAAGGTGGATCAAAGAGAAACACCTGTAAGGAAAACAGAAATAAGTAGATACTGAGAGTGATGAGGAAATAAGAATAACAAGAAATGAATAAAAACTGTATTGGCAGTTATTTTGGTGCTTCCAGGAGACCTTCGGGATCAATCTTCAGAACATATATCCAGCAGAGATAAACCGGCTATGCCAGCTTGAGTTCTGTGCCCTCACAGTAAGCTTTGGAGTTCCACTGGTTGCAGCCTGAAATGTTTTCTTGAAGGACACATGGGCTTTTTTCCAACAGACCCCTCTGAAGCAATGGAAATTAAATGACCACTGGTTTTCAGAGATCCACAAATCAACATTACTGTAAATACTCCTCTCTCTTGTTCTGGGCTACAGCTGCACAGTTAAGTGGAACTTTGCAGAACTTCTGTTGTCTAATCTCAGATGGCATGAAGCTTTTATGACTCCACAATTTCTTAGAACACGACAGAAGAAACCTAACCCTCCAGTCTTTGGTTAGTGTAATGAATTTCAGACGAGCTGGTCCAAAAATGGACCCTGTGGTCCTCATGTAAAAGTCAATGCTTTCCAGGGGTGATGACATTTTGTTATCATAATATTTCCTTAGGGTTAAAAGAGGAAACAAATGTTTCATCTCAGATACCACTGTGCGATAACTGTTGGCACATATTCACCAACATAAGTAGTTCTTGATGTTAGGTAATTTCATCCTGAAACCAGGTGAAAGGAGATGGCTTTAGCTGAGTTTTGCTGCAAATTTCTGGTTCTAAAGCTAGTAACAAACCTCAAGGCATGAAAATGAAGGCAGAATGACCTCAGCCCAATTCAGATGCCATGCATGAACATTCTGTGGGCAGAATTTGAAATTTCTCTCTTGATCTGGGTCCAAATGCTGCAGCTAGAATCTACTCTAATCAAACCAGAGGAGAAGCTTGCATAAACGCCTTCGAACAGAATCTGCCAATTTCTGTAGAGCTCTGCTGACAAGCAGTTATTTTTCCTATGTTAATATCGTTAGAGGAAAGTATTTGAACAAGAAAATAAACAAAAAGGCACATTGACTTGAGGTTGAGTGGAAGAATGAGGATAGCTGAAGTCAGTGGGAGTTTTGCCATGGATTTTACTGGAGCTCAGGACTTTATTCATTCTGTTTCCCTCTAAATGTTTGCAGACAACTGAGATGCCGAATATTGAAACCAATCTCTAGGTGCCAGTTAGTGTCAAGAAAATATGAGTGTGTGTCTGCAAGTGAGTGCACACGCACATGCTTCTTATTAAGATATCCTTTCACTATTTCAAATTTAACTTCAAAATTTAGATCAGTGTGGCACTGACAGAAGTACGGGGGCAGACCAACGCAGGCTGCTCCTGAGCTACTTCCAGCATGCGTTCATTCCGACGGGAAGCTGCCTTGCCTTCTGCCCCTGGTTTCCTCACATATATTAGGGGCTGATCATGTCAAATCCCCAGGCGTTATTTTGTCATACTTGCACACAAAGATCACCTTCCTCATTTCCCTTCAGTAGGAAACTGTAATGAATTATTTTAGCTAGTGCTGAAAGATTTAATGCACATATTTACTTCACCCCACAAAGGGAAGCTGGCTTTTATTTAGAGCGAGCTGAATGTCAGGTGTGTCAGTTTTGGCTCCCCTCCTTAGGAACTGCTCACCCTGTGAAAGTTTTTGAGGAAAAAAAGGAAGAGGGCACTAGCAGGGAAAGGGAAAATTTTTGAAAGTGGCGGTTATTATTGGTGGAAGATCAGAGAAACCAACCGGTTCTGAAGAGAAGCGCTGTGGCATTTCTTAGTGGAAGCCAGCCAGATAAATCAGTGGAATCTGAAAAAGCCCCAAAGAAGAGTAAGACTCAGTGTTTTGAGCTGATGAGTAAGGCATGTTGCTTGGTACTTTTCAAGGTTGTAGCACTGCAAAGAAGCTGACTATGGGCTGCTTTTGCACAGTAAGCCAGGGAGACATGTAGGCGCTTCCTTTGTAAGGGGAAGAGTGTGAGTGTGTATCCCCAAGTCTGAGAGAAGTGTGGAAGACTCGATGAATTTAGAGAGATGCTTGTAATCCAAGTGGGAGGTCCAGGTGATCCTTAGTGACTTGGAAAAGTTGGGTAAACTTCTAGAGACATCCTGGAAAGTCCTTTCGTGGCTAACGTCAGCTTCTTAGCTCACCATGAGGCTTCTAAATTTCCCTCCTCTATCCAAAAGCAATTGGATGCCTGGCTTGGAGATCTTTAGACTGTGAGGGTTTCAGTGACTACCAGTCTATTGCTTCATGCTAACTCATTGTTTGGTTTGCCTTCAGCAAATACCGCCGCTTCTGTTTAGAAAGAAGAATGTGGTACTGAACCTATAAACAAACAGTGTACATGGGAATAATAGATAATTGCTTTGTCAAAGTAAACTATGATCTAGTCAGGATGGAAAATCCACTTCTGGCCACTGCTCTATGAATGATGACATTAAGAACAGATAACTCCATAATGGAAACTGCTCAGAATCGCTTTATTTTAAATGGCAAGCACTTGCTTAAACATAACAATGAGCAAACGAAATCATTTGTTGAGACTTGACTCTGTTAATTGTATACCGTAGAGTAGCAGGTGTCTAAGCATGTAATGGTTTGTTTAATCTGTATTTCTGAGTTGCTGTGGGGCTGCCAAGAACAAATATTCAGTCCTGGAAATTAAATTTTAAGAGATAATTTGGAAAAGGCAATTAGCTGGTAGGTCTGGCTGAGTTGTAAAGAGTGATTTGTGAGAGTCTTCCTAAGCAAGAAGATGCTCAGTCAAGGCCCAAGTCTATCAAGAACTGCGTGGCTGACCTGCTCGTACCTATATGCTACAGGCTTGATTTCAATAAAACACAAAAGCTCCAGCTTTTCATATGAAGCAATATATTTTATAAATTTTAAATTTTCACATATACTTCTATCGTTTCCTGCCCCAGTGGATTTTAAAGGTACAAGTGGGTTTTAGACATTCAGAAGGAGAATGTCTGAAATATCTTCACAGGAGCTATACATAGCATCATCCAGTGGGCTTTTCTGAGAATATATATTTGTTTTTTCTATGCAGTACCTATTTATTCTCTTCTTTGAAACAGCCTCGTAGAGTCTAGACCACAACTGAAGGAAATGTGATAGGAGATAAAGTAGATAATAAAGGTGGATTGAGAATGAAGCATTCGCTGAGGTTGCTTTTGTCTTTTGTTGCAGAGAAGGCTTTGCTGATGATTTCTAACTTTCCCAGACTTTTCTGTTCCTCTGTGATACTTCAGTGTATTGGGATTGGATCAATATATGAAATCATATAGATAACCCAAAATGACACAACTTCTGCGATATACAGACAAAATTAATGATATCTTTAGACTACAATATTTTCTCCGAGGGATAATTTGCTTACTTAAGTAATATATAAAGCATTTTTTTCCACTTATTCTACAAAGATATAATAAGAAAAAAGTTCTACATATCAGTTCAAGGACTATAACACAAAGATCTGATTTTTTTTTTGGTGTTGAGTGCAGAATGCCACCATGATTTTATTTTGATAGTACTTTAGATAAGCATAAGAGATAATATGTTGTGAAAAAGTGGAAAAATGAGGTTTGGTTGCATTTCTTATATATTTCAATTGTATCTTTCTTGGGCCGTTTCCTGTCAGGGATGGTTTATTACAGTAGCAGTTTGTAAATACGTGCTGTTTAGGGGTGATAAAATTGTTCCAATAGTAAAAAATAGAGTCAAAATACATAAATTCCAATTTAGCTTTATACAGAGCAGTATCAGAGAAATGAAAGTGCAGTCTTATAAATGTAGGAGATAAACCTTTGTCTTCACTTTTCCAAAGCAATAACCACATCCTGTGAGGTGCTTAGCATCTGCTGCCCTAATCAATATAGCTGAGAGCTGGCTTTTCTCGATAGGTTTGTTCTTCTAGCCAACAACTGTCCAGCTATAAGAAAGAATCATTGTTTGGCGTGAGGAGGCAAAAAGAATTATATCTTTTATGGGAAATCTAAATCATCTTGTCATCATATAACTCAAAGATGGCCAAGTATGTTTTCCCTCAAATTTGTTTAAACAAACAAATGTAATTCTTGGGTTTAGGCCCTGGAAGCCAAGTTTCCGTCCAACTTGAATGTAGGACATAAAGATTTGTTTGTGATGGAAACAATGCCAGACACTTCTGCATAGCAGTGTAATGGAGCGCCACTAGAATGTAGCTTATAAAACCGGATTCAGGAAAACAGAGCTACTCTGTCTAATTTGGCTTGTGCCGAGTGATTACAATAGCATAATTGTGCAGCTTGGAAGCCTTTCCCTCTTTGCTGAAATGATGCAGTATTCAAACACGTGTTTCTTCAACAAAAGGCCAGGGCTGAAGCCTCTGCATATCTTCCAAGCCCTCCTCTGAGATGGGTCCTCCTTGTGCTGCTGTGACTTCCTGCAGTGAACGCGTGCTGTCACCTGCACGTGGCTTTTGGGGCACCCCGGTTCCCTGACACAACTGCATCATTTTGTTAGGTTAGCTCTTTTTTTCCCAGTAGTTTGTAGAACAAAATTCCCCCCAAATGGGAGCATTTGCTTTTCCCCCACGTTAGACAGTGGCGCTTGGTTAGCCAAGATCATTTTCTACGTGCACTTGGGGGGTGCGTGGGGGTACTTACTGAGTGAGAAGCATTCATAATTTGTGTTCTTTTGGAGCCTAGTTCAAAGGCTTTTTGAAGGGATTTCTAATATTTGAGAGGAGCTGAGGTCCATTTCCTAGACAAGGTGTGTGTACACACTAATCTTGTTCCAGCAGCAAAACTACAACAGCAAAGAAGGAAAATTGCCTTTCGGTGTTGCAATATTTATCCCTTCATGTTCAGTGCCTCTGAGTGTTTCATCTGCTTCTGTGATCAGTAGTACAGCACTTTGTACATGACTGTCAAAAACCAATCAAACAAAAAGACTGCATTTGGTGAAAAAGAAGAAATTCGGTGAGTACTTTCTGTAAGAGAGAGGAGTATCATGTTTTTTTTCAGCAATATATCATTTGGAAGGAAAAGTTACAGTATTTGTATTCTGAAAGCAAAATTATCTCCTTATAACACTGTATTTTAGGTATTAAACTTTGAAAAAATCAAAAATACTCATTGAGGCTCAAAATATTCCTCTGCTTCATCCCAGACCAAAGTTTCCTTTCCTTTTTGTTTGGGGAAAATGTGAGGAAATTTTATTTCTTTGTTGTTTTATTAAGGATATGAGAGATGATAGGAACTAAATGTATTAAAATGTATTTGTACATACAGTTATATGAAAAGAGTGCTAGTTACCACTTTTAGAAGCCATTACATAGATATATGCACTTAAATGGAGAAAAGATAACTCTGGGTTATCTTCGGGTTCTTGGTTTCAGAATGCTGGCTCCGGAGGAAACTGAATGAAATGTTGCTTAAATACTTGTGTGGGAGACTTCTCTGAACACTCTTCGAACACTCTTGTAACGTCAAGTTAATATTTATGCTAAATATATAAAGAGCTAGCAAAAAGAAATGGACAATTTTTGTTTTGTTTTAAGAGGAGCTCCATTTTGAGGACTTGTCTCCTTCTGAAAAACAGACCTTCCATCTACCTCTAGAATATTTTGAGAGCGAGCAGTTCAATAGCCTTTGATCCTGATAGCATCAAGGTCATGGCAGTCAGAGCAAAGGTTTTGGCCCGACACTGAAATCCAAATCTTGCTGTATGTTCAGATATTTTTTTAATTAGAATGATTAATGAAATGTTTAGCCTTTTGCCATTATGGCCTCTGGTCAAGAAAAAAGTTAGAAATACAAAAATTAGGGTTATTTTCTGGTAGCAACTGGAGAGAGTAGAATTGGTGGCAGAATCTCATTGTCCATTCCTTGTCAAATTTTGAAGGCCAAAGTAAAGGTCAAATAGATTAATAGATTGCAGATGCCTCATTTCCAGACACTGCGGTGGGGGATAAAGTCTCAGCCTCCACTCCAGAGAGCCAGCCCTCACTCACAAAAAGAAGAGAAATTGTAATTCTGCGGTATGTAGTTAATTTGCCATTAATGGTAGTGGGAGCTGGAGAGAGACCTGTGAGTTTATTCTTTATGCCTTAGTCATTTCTTATTGAGCAAATTTAGCATCCACCTCAATGGGAGTTACTTCTGACTCGGTACTGAGTAAGACCTACTGAATATCCTGCTAATAGACTTTCTCAAGATGTTTCAGAGTTTACAATTTAGATTCTCTGCTTGGTAAATCTTTTTAAGCTGGACCGTTCACCTTGGCTCTCCCATTCCCGTGGGTAACATTGTCTCCTGAGGAAAGGCAGCTGAAATTTTCCTCTGTGTGTGTGCACGTGTGTGTGTGTCTGTGTCCGTGCACTTGTTTCTTGCCATGTCCCATACCCAATGTCACTACTAAGTACTACCGTCAGCAACAGCAGCTCCTTGCTGTGGCATGGCTTGCTGTTTACGATCCATATTGCAGTTTGGAAGCTTGGGAGTGACTGCATCTCTCTTAGGAAGAGATCTGAGCCATGTTCAAGGACAGAAAACTGTGAAGGATCAGTTGCTCTAGTGGTGACAAGCCTTTCTTTTTAAATGTTTGTACATATCTGCAGTCTAAATGTGTCTAACTTCAGCTTCAATTTCTGGAACCGTACTTTCTCCCTTCTCCTTCTCCCATCTGAATTGAAAATTTGTACAAGGAAATCTGCTGTTATGCAAACTATGAAGACACTTCTTTGAGTGATTTTAGGGCAACAAGGGAACGAAGATCTGAAACCACAGATTAGTCTTGGCATCTCATTTGGCCAGTGCCAAATGGAAATTTCTTGAATTGTGCTTTCAAGTCTTGAAATGAGGCCATGCTGACTTCAGTGAAGCCAGGGCAGGGGTGTGAGCCTTTCTGAGCAAAGATCTTTGCAATTTCACAACTGGAGTTAAAACCCACAGATTTCAAGGGATGTCCAAATATGGGAAAATAAGCAGAGAAATACTTCCCTTTTTGTGGACCGAGAGCTGCCATTCACAACACTAATACAAAGCTTTTAGTCAATTCCAGGATGTTTCTTACTGCTTGGAGGAAGGGAAAAATCCAGCATAATAAAGGGTCATAGCTGCCTTATGCGGCTGCTGTTGATGCTCTGGAGGCAAACAGGAAGAGGATCTGATATATACCTCAAATGACCAGAATGGTTTAAAGGCGGAACGTGTGATCCTTGCTTCCTGCCTGTGAGACAGAATTAATCACTGCAAGTAGCCGGCAGCATGTGTTTTCTTGTGGAGAAACCCCTCTGTGTCATTTCACAGTACGCACTTCGGTGGCTGTCTTGCTTTGATGACACAAAATGTACTTTCCTTTCTTCATCATTCTGGGATGTTGTGGGGTTTTCCTGCCCTCTGAGAATATTTTTGCTTTCAATTCCTCTTAGCAAAAATGACTAGATAAATGAGGCCAAACAAGGAGATAGCCTGTGGTTCCTATGATGACATACCTCTGTGCTGGTGACTCACCTGGTGATATAAGACTTTCTGTTGATATTTCTATGAATGACAAAAATAAACATCTGGTAAGAAAATTACTTCGTTGTTTATATGTGATTTCTGTGCTGACCTCTTTCAAAAACTCCAGTTATTTAGTGTTAGGAAGTAATACAGCAGGATTAGAGATGATCTGCGTTGTGAGGAAAGATTAGAGTTCACCTGTAGCCTGTGTAAGTATTAAGGTTTTTTGCACTGAGATAGATGTGAGCCAGAGTGTTTGAATTCTGCTCTGGATCCAATACCAGCTCTCAGCAGGCTGGGGAATGCGTGTTTGCCATACTGATTCAGATCTGCCTTGGTAAAGAGAATGATTATCATCAGGAGGTATAGTCGCTAACAGACAAAAAAACCTGATTTGTTTCATTTTGTTTACGCTTTAATGCATCTTTCTAGAGTATCTGTACCATTATACCTAAGATATAAATTATATACCTAAGATAAAACTATAGAAGATATACCTAAGATGTAATTGAAGGTGGAATCAAGCCTGAATAACACTACCTTTTTAGAGTGCTAATAAAACATGCATTTGTGATTGTAAAACAACTGGCAGCATTTGTGTTCCTGTTTAATGGAAGACACAGTGGAGGAATATGCATTTGGACCTTGTGAAAATCAGGCCAGATAACTGGAAGGACATTTAGAAGCATTAGTCTAAATCTGGTAGCTTTTAATAAATGTACATGCAAGTGTTCTTGTGAGAGCTTTTCTTTCTCTTCCCTTTCTGTTATTCTGTTTTGCCAATGTGTACCATAGCGTATCATCTCAGATATCCAGATGATCTAGGTTGCCTTCTCTTTCCCAAGTAATTTCAATCTCATTATAACCATGAGATGTATCCTTGGCAGCTGAGCGTGGAACTGGCCAGTGTGTTTGCTGGATGTGGATTTAGGGGGCAGATTTAGCTACAGGTAAAACCAGAGGCTATAACTCAGAGTTTTCATAGTAGAAATCATAGAACAATTTACGCTGGAAAAGACCCTTAAGATCAAGTCCAACCATCAACCCAGGACTACCAAGTCCACCACTAAACCATGTCCCTAAGCACCACATCTGCACAAAATGTGTAAACACCTCCAGGGATGGGGTGATTCCACCAGCCCCCTGGGCAGCCTGTTCCAGTGCTTCACTAGCCTTTCGGTGAAGAAATGTTTCCTAATATCCAGTCTCAGCCTCCCCTGGTGTAATTTGAGGCCGTTTCCTTTTGTCCTGCTGCTGTTAGGCGGGAGAGGAGACCAACCCCCACCTGCCTACAGCCTCCTGTCAGGTAGTTGTAGGGAGCGATAAGGTTCCCCCTAAATCTTCTCCAGACTAAACGACCCACATTCTCTCCGCTGCTGGTTATAAGCCTTGAGCTCCAGACCCTTCACCAGCTCCGTTGCCCATCTCTGGACACGCTCCAGCACCTCAAGGTCTTTCTCGAAGTGAGGGGCCCAACACTGAACACAGGATTCAAGGTGCGGCCTCACCAGTGCCGAGTACAGGGGGACAATCACTCCCCTGGTCCTGCTGGCCATGCTGTTTCTGATACCAGCCAGGCTGCTGCTGGCCTTCTTGGTGACCTGGGCACACTGCTGGCTCATGTTCAGCCAGCTGTCAACCAGCACCCCCAGGTCCTTTCCCACCGGGCAGCTTCCAGCCGCTCCTCCCCAGGCCTGTAGCGCTGTGTGAGGCTGTTGTGACCCAAGTGCAGGACCCGGCACTGGGCCTTGTTGAACCTCATACAGCTGGCCCCAGCCCATGGGTCCAGCCTGTCCAGATCCCTCTGCAGAGCCTGCTGCCCTCCAGCAGATCAACACTCCTGCCCCAACTTGGTGTCATCTGCAAATTTTCTGAGAGTGCGTTTGATCCTCTTGTTCAGATCATCGATAAAGATATCAGACGGAACTGTCCCCAGTACTGAGCCCTGGAGAACACCACTTGTGACCAGCTGCCATCTGATGTAAATTCATTTACTGCCAGTCTTTGGGTTCAGCCATCCAGTGGCAGTGCTCCTAAATACGAGTCTTATTTCATAAAAATTCAGTTTCCTAGCTTGTCTGTACTGGTCTAAATACATCAGTTTCTCGGGCACTGGTCAGTGCCTATCTACCTTTAGAAATCTTTTGATACTGTTGACTACCTATTGGCTCCTTTAATATAAAATAACTAGAGAGACATACAGTATTTGCATAGACATTAGGATTTAGAAACTAAAGCTGCAAGAAAAGGAGCTCTTCTTTTCTCCATTTCCTATGGACTAACAATTATGTTGCTCTGGACTAAGGATTTATTGAACTTGATGCTCAGGTCTGAGATACTAAACATCTGTATGGACTTCTGAGGCCTTTTCAAGATGAAATAATCCTATTTTAAATCCCATAATGACCAGAGTTGTTATTAGATTATTGAAAGTATGGGAACAGTGAGAATTCATTGTGTATCACTTATGTGTCAACTTTGGGGTGGCAGGGGCTGGGCCATCCTGCAACTGCAGAGTTGCTGAGCAGGCTGCTCAGGCAGGAGTTGGCATCATCCAGCAGTAGAGCAGATGGCATGGGCCAGAGTGTGGAGAAGACCATTGCCAACCAGCAATGCTCAGGGTATCCTCATGATCTATGGACCCTGCTGTATGTAAGCCTTGCCTGCATGCCTAGCTATGCCCACAGTCAGTGTAGATGGTCTTGCTGCCTAGACATTATGGCCTTGTGACCAGATGGCACATGTTCATGCTCTTTGTCAGCTGAAAGATCAAAATAGTGGTGCAACCTCATGACACTGCTGTGCTGAGTTTTCCCCATGTGTCTTCTTCAGCATGTGGGGCCTGAGGTGTCTCTCTTTGCTTAAACTGTTATGATTTTGTCATTTGGGTGGGGAAAAGTGCTACCAAAATAAAAAGTTGTTCTACATTGTACTGTTACATCTCTAAAGAACTTTTGGATAGTAAACACCAGAAGCTCAATTCCCAAACGCATTGTGGTCATAAAGAAATTTGGGGGGGGTGGGGGGCTGGGGGCAGGAATTCACTGACGCAGTGTCACAGTGTCTGCCATCTGCATGGAAATCCTGGGTTCTCAGATTAGACTCAAAACAGAAACCAAATTTTCTCCCCCAAAGTAGCAGACGTGGGATAAGGATAGCCTGTTATTCGTCCATCTTTGTTCCCAGGTCTCGTGATGATCACAGCTAAGTCGGCCAGTCTAAGTCTGCAGCTAAGTCTCCAGCTAAGATGTATATCCATTAACAGAAATGTCAAGTTTACACTAAAGAAGGCTTTTGTGAAATTTCCTACTGGATACAGGGAGGTGACAAAAACACAGTGAAACATCCTGAGATTTCCATCTATTTTCGGAGTTCCAGTTTCGCGGGAGGATTGAACAAGCAGCTAGAAACCAAAGCCTTTAACTGAGCCAAAGCAAATAAAACTTTTTGAGGTTCCTCTCGTATTAGTTACAAAGACACTTAAAACCTTTCAGAGACAGATGTGCTGCTGCTGGAAAAATAGAAAAACAAAAACTGACAAGGAAAGACTTAAAAGCATTGAGTTCTTCACAGGGGGCTGAATTCTTTGAGCTACTAGAGTAGGTGGTTTTTCACGAGGTTTAAAAGCAGAAGGGAAAAGATGGATGTAAAAATAAGACAGAGCAAGTGTATCATTAAAAAGTTAGTATTAGTCCAAGATTACAGCCTCACCTCATTACTTTGTACTGGTCAACTCCTGTGAGCAAAGCTAATAAGCAAACTGATATCTAAGAAAGCAAGAAATACTGTTCAGCTATGAGTCATTATCAAACAGCACTTATCAGGGTGGTTCACAGTCATGTCACTGGTACTGGACAAAAGCACAAGCATGGTAAATTTTCCTACTCATTGACTATTAGTCACATCTTGGTTAAACTCAAACATCATTTTAAATATTGCAGAAATGTGGCACTTTGCTCAAATAAGGCATCTGTTCCAGCAAAATGTTATGTTTTGAACATTAAAAAAAAAAAAAAGTTTTCTGTTTTTAAAGAAAGCATGTGGACATGAACATGAGTCAGTTGGTTTGAGTGGTTACTGTATGTGAAGTTATTTTGAATCATGTAAAAATTAAAAATACTTTGAAAGAAATCGCTTTCCTGAAATATTGCTTTAATGTTTTTCTTTGCCTTTGTTTTATTTTTATCTTTCCATTTTACCAACGACTCAGCGACGGAGAAAATAGCAAACTTTTACAACTCAAAAAGATCAGGAGATTACAAATGTAGTCATGCAGTTGTGGGATTCTGAATGGAGAGTACAGATGAAACATCAGCCACAACCGAACTCCCCTTAGAGTGTTAAGACATGCCAGTTAAAAGTTTAGGTTTTCTGTAAACACTAGGATTATATCTATGATCTTGATAATTTGACAATTCATAAAATAAGTGGAACTCAGGGGATATCCAAAACCTTATAAAATATTCTGAGCAGTGATATTCCCAAAAGCTGTCTAGAACAAAATAGGGGACAATGAAAGCTGAGGTGATATTTAAATCCAAGGAGTTTCTAAGACTTTTGTAAGACTTTCCAGGGAGATAGGGCTGTATTTGTCAATTTGCCTAAACATCTTCACTCCATATGTTTTCACATTTTGCTCATAAGCTTTTAATGCATTTTACATTAAACAGTCATTGAATACAAAGAAAATCATCCTGGGATGATTTCAGGAAGCAGTTTTCTTCCTCCCAATGGTATGTTCTGCCCATCAGTCTGCAGAATTAGTGTCTTGCCTGCTGCTGGCCTGGCCAGAAGAGTCCTCCTGCCTTCTTCCCACACTGCAACCCCACCTTCTGCCTGTGGGAGATGCCTTTCCAGGGGCAGTGTGCAATGGCCCAAGGATTAGAGCATCCTAGGGCAATGAAAGGCAGAGGTTTTAGCCCTTTTAGGCTGAGCCAAGGCAACACCTAGATCAAGGAGAGATGTGCTGGAGCTTTTGGGATTCACAGAGAAGGTGCCTATCCCTGCGTCAGAAGCAGAGGAGCCTGCCTTGCACCATCAGGAGCACCTGAAACCTTGGGCTGTCCTCAAGGCACACAGGTCTCTCAGGTGGGATTCACCTGCAGGCACAACCATCCCTGTACACTTGGGGTTTTCCCCAATGGATATTAGTGAAACTTTATTTGGAGAAACTGTACTTCAGCATCTGTGATAGAAACAGCCTTCCGAAGGATGGTTTTGCAATTAGTCATGGCATTACCGAAATTACCCGATTGCCCGCTCTGGCAGCAAGGTCCTGCTAAGTGAAATGTAGGCCAGGCAAGGTGTCACTCAGAGTGTTTGGCCTCAGTGTTATGCTGATGCTGTTGCGGGTGGGCACCTGTGTTTGCTCAAGTAGCTGGTGCAGTGAATGTTGATGTGGTACAGGAGACAGAAATGGCCAGATATTTTTTTGCCTGAATTCCTCAGCTTCGAGGGGAAGTTGGAGGAGAAATTTTTTAAGGGGAGGGAGAAAAAGCGCATGTGCTGTTGATCCCTGCTGTATTTGCAGATATGCTAAGGATCAGAATGGCCTAGGACAGTGATTGTCTTGCAGCCTGGAAGAAAAGGAATTAAAATGGAAAAAATGCTCCCTGCCCAGTTCAGATTAATTCTAAAAAAATATTGTTTCTGGATATAACTTACAGACCTCTTCTAAAAACTGGAATAAGAGGACTTTGCAGCTAAGGCCTCTCACAAGCATCTGTTCTGTCATTTGCCCCTTCTCTCCCTTCACCCCTGCTGCCTGCATTGCCCAAAAAACCTGTTACAAAGCAAGAGATTTGCCTGGATGAAACATTAATGAAAAAGAGGGCATGTACCTCTTGTGGTGGGGAGCTTGGGCCCACTTTCCTTCATCTCCTCAGCTGTTGGCTGCCTCCTCCAACGGCTCCTGCCTGTACTTCAGCTGGCGGAGAAGGGTAAAACCCACTGTAATCTAGTGAGGCTGAAGCAAGGTGTTTTCTACAATGTGCTGATGTAAAGCTGACCTCCTGAAGCCTTTTGGAGGCTGTGAAACCTGGCTGGAAATGTCACGGTAAGATACTGAACGCTCTCTTTCTGATTATATCATGAGTGCCATAAAAGTGGGAAATTCTCTTATTTGAAATATGTTGTAAGCTTAAATTGAGAGCTAACACTTCGTGCAAGGTGTATAGTCTGAGGAAAAATTATACAACAATTTTCAGGATGCTTTAAATGTTTTTGGTAGCATTCAATTTATCCTGTTTTGACTTTCAAATCTAATTCTGTCTATGTATGTAACATTAACATGAAAGTCAAAATACAGCGTTTCCCTCTAAATTTTTGGGTTTGGAGTAGATGCAGACCTATAAAATGGTTTGCTTTTAATAAAACTGAATTTTTGCTGATGGAGAAAGTTAATAGGGACCCTTTAACAAGCTTTACATAGACTGTATTTCCTCATACTGTTTTGATGCCTTGTCTTCTAGAAGTGACATAAAACAGAAAACCCAGAATTACATAAACGTGAAAGCAATGTTCGGTGTGTTGATTTGGAAGTACTGTGGTGCTGCAGTCTCATGGTGCCCCTGTGTTATCCATTTTCCCGTCTGTGGAAATTGTCAGTGTATTTGCCTGAAGCGTGGTTATGTCATACTGTCATATCCCAGATGATTTTGGACACAGCGGAAGAATCATGGTTAGGGGGAGTATGTGACATATCTGGACCTTTGAAAGGTTCACGCATGCGATAAATGTGCTTCATTATCCCAAATGTAGGATGCCTTCTGCATTCATAAAGCAATACTTTTTGCAGTAGATGAGTTATGGAAAAACAGATAATGATTCATGAAAAAAATCCTACTTGCACACAGTTGGATGATCATCTTACTGCTACTTGTTTTTTTTTTTTTTTTTTCTAAGCACGAGTTTGGGTGTGGGTGCACAGTGGCATGTGGATAGGGGAAGAGGGGACCATGTGTGCATGTGAGTTTATATATGGAACTAATATATGGATTGGGATATTCTTTTTAAGTCTGTAACGTGTGCGTGCTGCTTTTATTCATTAGCACCTACAAAGGACTAATTGCCATCAGGCATGTAGGTGGAACTTTTGGCAGTGAGCAAGAAATGCAATAGGTTTGATGACAACCAATGATCTGCCAAAGCCTTGTCAGAAGAAGAAGCTAGTTTTGCTGTCACTCACCCACCCCTTTAAATTCAAATGCAGATGCTTCCAGGGGGTGTGTGGCACCCGTCCAAGTCAGCGTTTGAAACGGAGGGCTCCTAATACTGTATGTACAGACAGTGCTGTAGCTGTGGCTGCTGCCTAATGCTTGGGGTGAGAGTGAAATGCGAAAGCTGAAATGGAGACAGGAGGATAGGGGCTGCTCTGCCCTCTCTGCAACAGGGACAATAGGGCAACAAGGACTCCACCTGGTGTGGGTGTGGGTGGTGGCTTCCCTGTGGTGTCCAGCAGGACCTCTCACTGGGAAAGCCAGGGACAAGGATCGGCTTTAGGTTTGTAAACCCCATGAGAGATGTCATGGGAAATTCTGGATTTACTAGGATGACTTTGCTGTGCTGCGGTACATGGCGTGACTAGCCAGCGTGGTCCCCCTGTGGCAGTGTGTTTCTTGTATCGTCAACGTCAGGTTCATATCTGCTGCTGAAGGACTGAGGCGCTGACAACCCAGGAGGGCAGAAAGGGTCCTACCCTTGGAGGTGGGACTTTTGTCCTCTTGTCCGTTAGCTCCAGTTCTTCAGCTAGAAATTAAAGCTCTTGTGGAAAGTCTCAGAGAAGTCCAGCACAACAAAAGTGATGAGGTTAGAAACTGCCAGTATGTTAAGTACTTGTGCTGTTGTGAACAGCACATCAGCTGTGGCTGAAAACTTGCCTGTATGGTATCTGTAGAATGGATATCTCCCATACAGTAAGGCACTAGAGGGTGTCTGCATAAGGAACATTATATAGACAATGACAATTTTTATCTTTCCATCAAAATAAAGCAAATTAAACCATTTGAAATAAATCTAAGAAAAAAAATAAGGTGATGTGTTGCGCTGTATTAGCTTTTGCTTTTGCAATATTAAGCTCTGTGTCTTTTACTTTGGCTGGAAAATGTTACTATATTCCTTACAATCAATATGTTTGGGTCTACAGATGAGTTCCAAATGTATGTGATGCATAAGATGGGCCTGTGTTAACACTGCTTTTGACTTGCACATGTCTAAATAACCTCTTATGGCAGAAGCTGAAGAAGTTTGTCTAATACATGACAAGGAACTGTCTACCACTTTTTTTCGGGTTATTCTAAGAATAAATGTAATCTTTTAGCTAGTTGTGTAGAGCAGGTACTAACCGTCTCTCAGAGGGTCTATGCTGATGTCATTGAGGTGAATGCAATAGGTCTTTTGAGTTTCGCTCAAGTTCTCTTTATTGCCTGGAGTCAAAGGAATCTGCCACTGGACTTCCTGATCGCATACATCTCCCATTACCTCAGATAACCTCCTTCTTCCCCCCTCTTTCCCCCCAAAAAGAGGGAGAGATGCTAATTCTGCTGGAATGTGGCATTTATCACCTGCTGCATTCCAAGGGGATTAGTAGGGTTGCTACTTCATACCGTATTTATTTCAAGGTAGTCCATATTCTGTGATTCATAACTGTAACCTTTTGTACCTGTGGAATTAGCTGTAAGAAATCAGTACAGAAGTACATGAACTCTGCCTAATTGATCATGTAGAATAAATAAAAATTCTCCCCAAAAGTGGGGGCCAGTGAAAAAGTTGTGACTGAAAGTAGGTTAGCTGTTCAGAAAAAAATATATTTATATGTTATACATAAATTCACATATTGTACTAGTTGCTGTAGCATAGAAGTCTTTCCATAAAATAATACTGTATCTGAAGTGTTTCGTAGGGCTGTTGTGAGTCTAATAAATGCTTGCTGATCGCTTTGACAGCTTCAAAAAAGGTGCTATGAAAGTAATAGTTATTTCTGTTCTGCTTTTTTTATTTTCCATATTACAATTGTGATCAGGAATTGGAACATCTACTTTTATCAAATGGTGGGTGGTATCTACTTCAGTTCTTATGCCTATTTCTCCAAGTCACAAACTGACATTGGAATAACAAATAAAGAAGAAACGTAACTGGGTGGTCCTATATTTCATTTCTCATAATGTCACAAGAAGAACTCATTCAAATAAAAATAATCCTTCATTTACTGCACATGTAATTAGTATGCTTAGGCACCAGGTCCTGAAAATTTGTAAGACAGAGACTTCAGGGCCACATTCAGTCACACTTTATCACATTTCCTGAGGCTTCTTGCCAAATAATTTAGTGCTGACCTTTCTGGCGATAAGTACTATTCACTGTAGCAGAAGTTACATGGTAAATTTATTTAAGAATTTGTCAGGAAAACCTGATTTGTTGGGGTCTGATGGTCTGTGGAGCCTACAAAAAGATACTTCATGCCTTTATACATGCTTTTTTCCTTATTTTCATTCTTTCAATGTCATTGAAAGACAGCTTTACAAACACAGAACTACTTGCTTCTGCTTTCTATATAGGGTCACTCTGAAATTTGCCACAGAGATATTAAATAGTTACTGAAGGGAAGGTGTACTTGCGAATGGGAGAGGAGGTAGCCCATAGACTGTTAGTATTAAGATAAACAGATAGAAAGAACTGAGACTATTTGATTTATAGAAAACTGACAAGGACAGTATCTGAATTTACACTGGCTAAGAAAAAATTAAGAGTACAATCAATCTTCATGTCCAAGAGCATGAGCTGATCACCAGCTGCAGTTGCAGTCAGGAAGAACTTCCTCCCTATGGCAGAGTCATGACAACTTGCTATGCTGTTGGAGTTTCATGTCCTCCTCTGGAGAATCGCACACTTTCTCTTATGGAAACCACTTGCTGAGAGAGGATGCCCAGCTAACAGGGTCATGGAAGCGCTTTGATAGTGCAGCTTTTCTCCTACAACTGTATCTTCTTTCTTCACCTAAATACTGCCAGAGTATTTAATTGAACCTATTTCCTATTTATTACACAAGTGTTGTATTTTGCTTTTCAAGTCCAGAGTGACTACATTATCTTGTGATGCTTGTGAATGTTAAGCCACTGATGCTTGTAGGTGGAATTAAAATTGCTTTAGATGTAAAGGCAAGGCTTCAGTCTTAGCATGGTACTGCTGAGAAATGTAGATATGTAACCTTTCCTTTCCTTTGGGGGTGGATTACAGTCCTTCAGATAATATTTCTAATCCATGCATCAACTAATGATTGATCAAATAATCCACATATTGGCCGATGATCCCAGGAGTTCGGGACCCTCCATGCAAACACTCTGTTTCCCTGATGATCTTCCTCACAAGAACTTGGGATATGTTGCTGTTGGCAAAGTAACCTTGACTACAGCTCCCTTTTCTTTTTCTTGTGTAGTAATTTTGGCTAGTGGATTTGCGCGACCAGGCCCTTCCTAGCCTGGTTTTGGCCACTTTTTCTCTCTTCGAATTGAAGCTCACTGGAGCAGTAGGATCCATGTACGCAGAATTCCTCCTTAAAATTTCAGTTGTTTCCCTTCTCCCCTTTGAATTGGAAAAGCTCTGATTAGACCTGAGGTAATCCCTGCAGCTCTTGTGATGCATGATCTGTGGCAGGATGTGACCAACATTAAAAAATATAGACTATCCCTTGCTTGGAATCAACATAACTGGATCAACTCATAAAAATTCCCAATAAAGAATATTCTACAGCCTCTCTAGGTAGCCTTTCCAGTGCTTCATAACCATTATAAATAGATATTTAGAGAAAACTTTGCTGCAAATTCAGCCAAATTCTCCCCGAGCTACTCTAAGTGCATATGGAAAACATTGATCACCATTGTCTCCATAACTGCTTCTTACATATTTGAAGACTGTCATCACATCTTTGCTCCTGTGGCTCCTCCAGAGTAAACAAGACCGGTTCCTTCATCCTTTTCTCATGCTAGCCATTTTTCTGGTCTCACAAATTTGTCTTGATTGATCCTGTGGCATGGTGATGAAAACTTGACTCAATTCTACATTTGAGGCCTCACCAGAACTGAGCAGAGCAGCACAATCAAAAGCCAAAATGTTGAACCAGAACCAGTTTGTTCAAATATTTTGAGGCTGTCAGTTGTGCACCAGTGTAGGCTCAAGTTGGTAGTGAAAGCTGATAAAAATGTTTTTTTTTATTTTTAATTACAGAGGTAACTAAGCAATTAAACAGAGGTAAACATATTAATGTTTAATTCAAAGAAATTACGAACAATGGCTACTTGGGTATTTCTGAGGTCTATTGAAACCGGAGGATATACTATATTTCCAAGGACAGAATGAGATGCAAGACTGCACTTTCCTAATGCACAGTTTTATATTCCTAAAGGAACCGGACTCCACAAGTTGCCATGTTCTGTATTTGGCATTTGTTATAAATGGACATTGCAATTTGCCAGATATTAAACACATCTGAGCATGCCCACAAGCTAATATGATGAAACATCTGTGTGCATATGTGTATAACAAACCATGGAAGGAATTTTTACTACAAAAGTTAACAGCAACTCTGTAGATTGCTTTTTATTATCTTTTCTCAAAGTATTGAAGTGTTTTTGAAATGAAAAAAGAGAAACAGAAGTGAAATGACTGTTTATTTTTTAGGCTGTTTAATAGAAAAGCAGGATTTTCCAGTTGTGCAAAGCACCACTTGATGAAAAGCCTGTCTGTTGATCACCTAATTTAATGTCTGTGGAGAGTCAGCATTAGTTTACAGTATTATTTAAGAGGAAATGGTTTAGAGCATGATGTCAGGTTCCTGTTCTTCTTCGAAAGTGCGGAGACAACCTTTCAAAGTTTGAATGGCTAAATTTATGCTTCAAAATCTAAGTTTAGAGATATTAAACCTTGAGGGGTGATGGGTTTTGGGGTTTCGGTTGGGTTTTGGTCTGTGTTTGTGGGAGGTGGTGGGCTTTTTTGGATATTTTTTGGCAAGCTAAGACATCCAGTGACTTGCGTATGGATGTTAGTGGAGGTTGTATGTTCTTTCTGTGTTATTACACAAGGCCCTTTTTAAAGTGCCTGAGAGTTGATTTTGGTCTGCCAGGTTTGAAAACTGAGTGTTAACCTACAAAATAGTAGGAACTGTTTTAAAAACTTCATTTACATGTACAGTGTTTGTTCTGGCAAGTTCGGTGTCTTCATGTGAGCAAAGGATACAACATAGCATCTCAATCTTAATTCAGGGAAGTGCTGAAGTACATGCTCACCGAGAGGCAAATACCTATACAAGTGTCTCTCCTGGGGAGGTATGCTGTCCTGGATTCAGGACTACAAAAAACCCTAAAGTAAATGAATAAATAAAAAAAAAAAAAAGTCATCACCATTTCATATTCTGTAGTTCTGTTTACACGGAACAGCACATTACAAGAAGCTGATCCATTTTACTAAAGCTTTTGAGGAGTGTGACATTAATCAATGTGGAGCTGGCCTGATAGTAAAAGCATCAGTATCTTTGTGACAAGTAGCTTCAGGTGGGACTGGGGGCATCACTAAAGTGCGCGGGCTTAAAGTTTATTGTCTTACAAAAAAAAAAAAAAAAAAAAAAGTCTTGTTATCCACCTCTGTTTCACCTGTGGCTCACTAAAACTATCTTAGTGCTTTGATAAGCCATTGAGCATCAAGTCCTCCTTTTGTGACTGTTGCAGCATTTTAGGAGTCTAATATTGTCACCAGCCTGTGGTCCTATTCTGTCCCACACGAAGAGTGGGAAGGGTGTTCTTTGGTACTGATTTCTTCACATTGAAATCTTGAGGAGCAATGTAGGATTTCTATTATCATATTTTATTTTATTTTTCCACTTGGGGGAAAAAACAGTGAAGCCAAGAGATTTTTGGGTTAGCTCAGCTTTATCACAATTTTGCACATGACCTGTTTCTATTAGAGTGTGACAGGAAAAAAGGGTTTCATTGCTGCATTTATTTTGTGATCATGGACAACTCTTGACTGGGGGATGGAGGAGAGGCTTTATGCTTCTCTTGACCTCATGCAGTTTTAAAAATGGTACCGCAGAAGTACCAAGATCTCTTTAGTTGCATAAAGAACTCTGACAGTGAAAAATATCTCTAAAGAAGAAAAAAAGAGAAGACCATGGCTGACAGCCCAGTTATATTCCATACCAAAGAAAGTATATCTGTTGAATGGATTTCTTTTTCTTTTGCATTTGTCCTTAAAAGTTGTTATTATTCCACATCTCTCTTTCTATGAATCATTCAGTAATGTTAAACAAATTCTCATGAGTTGAGCAAATATTACTCACCTCTTTCCTGATACAGGTAGCTGCGTGGGTGGACAGGTGGAGGCAGGTTAGACTGTAGACATTGCTATATTTTCAGCATATCTTTGCAACTGACTAGGATTTTCCTTCTAATCCTTGGAACAGCTCAACTGCATGCAGACCAGAGTAGAAGCAGTATCCATGCATTTACCACATGACTCAAAAATATTAATAATAATAGGAAAAAAAGAAAACCCAATCAAAATAGACGACTTGTTTCGCAGGGAGTAGTACATGTTTCACATGGATGACTCACCTGGGTATAGGCCTGCATGATCACACTGGATTTCTCACCCCCCACATAATAGGATAGGATTAATCAGAAAGTGAAAAGGCATTTTTCTTCCCTCCCTTCCAAAAGGCAAAGCACAACTGTCCTTGTTTTAACAAACAATACTAAAGCCGCTGTAGTTTAGAGGTTCTAAGGGTTCAACTGTAAAATGTATTATCGTTGAATAAGAAGGGACCCAGGCAGATGTCATCTTTCACTCCTGGTGCAACTCTTCTAAAACCCTAGCCTATTGTTAATATTCTCACATTTGATCTGTCTTGTCCTCCAATTGTTTTTTTCCAGCAGAGTTATTTTCAGCAAACTCAGTCCTTTGCTATGGGCTTTTTTAGTCAAATTCTCTTCTATACTTAAACTTTTTTTGTCCATTCCCTGCCCCTTCTGTTTTGTGTGTTATATTTCTTTATTGTAATGCTGGAACATCTAAATAAGATAGCTCAAATAGCTACTGAACAAAAATTTCATGGACTTCCATCATAGAATCATAGAATGGTTTGGGTTGGAAGGAATCTTAAGGATCTTCTACTTCCATCCCCTCTGCCACGGGCAGGGACACCTTCCACTAGACCAGGTTGCTCAAAGCCCCATCCAGCCTGGCCTTGGACGCTTGCAGGGATGGGACAGACACAACTTCTCTGGGCAATCTGTGCCAGTGCCTCACCACTCTCACAGGAAAGAATTTCTTCCTAATAACTAATCTAAATCTACTCTCCTTCAGTTTAAAGCCATTATCCCTTGTCCTGTCACAACAGGACCTACTAAAAAGTCCCTTCCCAGCTTTCTTGTAGCCCCCTTTAGGTACTGGCAGGCTGCTATAAGGTCTCCCTGGAGCCTTCTCTTCTCCAGCCTGAACAACCCCAACTCTCTCAGCCTGTCTGCATAGGAGAGGTGCTCCAGCCCTCTGGTCATCTTTGCAGCCCTCCTCTGGACTTGCTCCACCAGGTCCATGTCCTTTTTATGTTGGGGGCCCCAGAGTTGAATGCAAGTACTCTACGTGGGGTCTGACAAGAGCAGAGTAGAGGAGGAGAATCACCTCCCTTGAGCTGCTGGTCAGACTTCTTTTGATTCAGCCCAGCATACAGCTGGCTTTATGGGCTGCGAGTGTATATTGCCAGGTCATGTTGAGCTTCTTGTCAACTAGAACGCCCAAGTCTTTGTCCTCAATCCATTCCCCACCCAGCCTGTATTTGTGCTTGGGATTGCCCCAACCCACATGCAGGACCTTGCACTTGTCCTTGTTGGGCTTCATGAGTTTCTCAGGGGTCCACCTCTCAAGCCTATCAAGGTTGCTCTGGATGGCATCCTTTCCTTCCAGTGTGTGAATCACACCACACAGCTTGGCGTTGTCAGCAAACCTGATGAGGATGCACACAATCCCACTGCCTACGACACCAACGAAGACGTTAAATTGTGCCGGTCCCAATACTGAACCCTGAGGAATGCCACTCATCCTGTTTTGGGAGAGTTCCGGCTGTGTCAGTCTCCCAGAATGATCAAACCCGGTGGCAAAAATTAGACTTTGGTTTATGCTCTGGCTTCAAATGTCATTGAGATGTCAGGTCTGTACAGGTATGTTGATTAGCCTAATATCCACTCCTCAAGTGGTGGCAGGACAGGTACAAAGGGTCTTTTGCTTTATGGGGGTGTGTAGCTTGGAAAAACTAGTCTGCTGTCTCCCCCTACAATGTCCTTGAGTAGCAAATGCCTTCAACTTCTGACTAATTTGCTTTTGTAATGAGTTTTTTGGCTGTTTTTGGGTGAGATGTGCTGCACTTTAAAATAACTGGTATTTACTAGCATGTCTAGTAATTGAAGTGTTACTCAAAGGCTCTTTGGGAGCCATTTGTTACAGTGGCTATGCAGAACACTTCTGGATTTGATTGCATTAACTTCTTTATTTAGGCCATCTGACAAAATCCTAATATAACCTACATCACAGTCAGTTTAAGACTTGATTACCTCTTAAGATGTCCTTTCTAGCTTCAGACTTTGGTTGAGGGCTCATATTGCACATAAGATATTAGCAATAAGCCTGTCTTGCTGTACTTGCAGCAGCTCACACGCAATGTTTTAACCTCATACTGACTATGGGTATAAACTAACTGGCTGAAGTCACTACAAGCTTCCACTTAAAAATGGATGGGATGATGACGAAGCTCCAGATTTCTTCTGGTTGCAGTCCTGGTGAGTAAATTGTACCTAAAACACATGAGGGTTCTCAGGTTATCCCTCTGTGTTTTTATAAATGTAGTTGATCCTACATAAATGGACTCTGCAGTTTATGCTGAATCACTGTGTCAAAACAATGTCAGCGATGCCAAATCTTGACATATTATTGGAAGGCAATGCTTTCTTCCCAAAGACATTCATATAAATATCCCCAAAGGAAAGGAGAGCAGAGCTGTCCTAAAAATCCTAATTTTTTATTGTGTTATAAACTATAAAAATGTGTATAAATGATCCTAAATCATTAAGTCATTCTTCAAAATTATTTACAATTCATTAGAAGATGGGACGGGGAGAAAAGCATGTCAAGGATGGCTCTTGATTATTCTACTTTCATCTGTAGTGCAGTTCTTAGCAGTAATTAATATATTAACCAAACAAACGAAACCTTGATTGCTCTCTGAAGTATTGTGACAGCATACTTCATGAACCCCATTGTGGGGAAAGCAGCCGCTCAACCACCAGCTAGCGGCTAGGTTCAGTTATATACGGAGATACTGCTAAAGTGTCTTTATTTTTGTGTGTGCTTTGCTTTGTTTTTGTTGTAAGTACATCGTTGCTGGTATTAAAATTTAATATAGTTTATACAATAAAAACCTTGTGTAATTTTCTTTTTAGAATGTGGTGCAGCTTTGATTGCATTTCATGTGGTTTAACATGTTTAGAGAATTATTTTAAGAAGTTTTACCATTTTAATTAAATGCAGACATTTATAAATGTTTCACGTCTGAAAGCTGTGTTTGACTGATGCAAAGTCTGAAACTAAATCAGCCTGGCTATGCCTTATTAATGAACAAAATTTCATATTTATAGTATTCTAAATTTTTATGTAAGGTTTTATCACTCAGTGATAGGGTATAATGTTCTCAGTGATGCCTGTAGCGACTACAGCTGCCAGTTGTAGCCCACCTCTTCCTGGAGAGTCATGAAATGAGCTGTTGCAGCATGAAAGTTCAGCCTCCCCGCCGGAGAAACCTCGCCGTGAGCTGTTCAGTCACTCTTGCTGGCATGTCTGCCTCGGCACTACTGTCTGCGTGGCTCATAGAGGAGCCAGATGGGCCGGCTCTTGTTTTTGGCTGTTAGCCTTATGGAAAGTTGAGGAGAAATCCATGGTCTTTAAGGTGTCTTTTATGTAAAGGAGAGGCCAGCAGCAGTTTTGCCTGATTTAACCACCACGGTGACACATGAGGAACAGTCTAGGGGATGTAGAAATAGTGACAGTGGAGGCCACTCCTAGAAAGTTTTGTGATCCTCTGCCATGTGGTCTCTGGAGAGTTTTTGTTGCCTTTACAACTGGCAGTGGGTTTTAAAGCCAGTTCAAGATTAATTTCTGTTCCTACTCTGGAGGTCTCTGAACACTACCCTGTTGGGATACCTGTGAGAAATCCTGAAAAATACTGATGCCCAGTGTAGACACTGTTCCAGGAATGCTGTTACTCATAAGAGAGGAGTTATCCTGTCTCTCTCTACTGGTTAGATGAGGGAAAGATGAAGATTTCATCACAGTTCTGAGAGACAGCTTTGAGTGGTAGTGGGGGAAAAGGTATGTGATGGCTTCTCAATTTGTCTTTGTAAAGTTCATAATTTTCTAATGAGTGAGTAGAAATGTCCCCAAAGCAAACAGCACTTCTTAGGACCAAGTTCTGAGCTACAACTCCATGAGCTTTGTTGGTTGGTTTGTTTTGAAGCTTTTGGTTGTTTGGTTTTTTTTCCCCAAAGACGTTAGCTCGTTGAAGACATTTTCAGTAATGGATAGATGATTATTTTTGCTTTGATTAATTGGGATAAGGAAAGAGTCTGTGAGGAAAGCCTCCAGGATTGATTGGAGTTTTCATTGAAAAGGCAGAGAAAACACTTCCACATCCTCGTCCTCTTCCCCCCCCTCCCCTTTCTGTCTTTGTTTTTTTTTTGGTTTTTTGTTCCCCCCCCCCTTTAATTTTTATTCTTTCCTGAGTGTACTGGGGACTTGCCATGTTCTGGGTCAGGAAAAAGACCACAACCAGTTTATTATTATTTTTCCTTTTAATGAAGCTGATTTCTTTTCCCAGTATGTGCATTTTGCAGTCCATTGATTTGGACAGGAAAATCTGTCCTTGTTAAGAAAAATACTGAATAAAACAGAACTGTTAGCCCATATCCAAAAATATTCTATGTTTTTGTTTTGGGTTCTGCTGGAAATGCTACATTAACTTTGCCTCAGGACACTAATTAACAAACTGGCCATTAATTGCTGGTAATAAGGAACTTGTCAGCAGTCATTGTTTCCTTAAACTGCCTAAATTCAAGGGGACAAGTTTAGAAGAAAATACCTCTCTGAAAGATCCTTGTCTTTCCTCCCAAACAAGAGAAACTCCCAGTAACTGAATGAAAAGGACCTTGGGACTATTTATTATTGGATACTGTTAGTTTCTGAAGCAGCAGGGGTTTGTCTAGAAATGACCAGTAATGTGATGCTAGAATAAGCTGTTTCCTTGATAATGCTTCTTGCTTTTGACTGGAAACAAACCTCACTAAAAATAGTCATGAGAGAGAGAGTGATTTCATTCCTGAGGATTGAAGTGGTAGCCATGTATGTATTTCTTGCCTGTCTTCACTTATCTTGTTCA
The DNA here is from genome assembly GCA_035590275.1 of Ibycter americanus. Classification (NCBI taxonomy): domain Eukaryota; kingdom Metazoa; phylum Chordata; class Aves; order Falconiformes; family Falconidae; genus Ibycter; species Ibycter americanus. The sequence continues at coordinate 90,304,475 of JAVJGI010000050.1, read as the reverse complement.
TGTAATAAATGGAATGACGACAGATACATGTGGTGACATTGCAGCCAGCAATAACAATTGCTGCCATTTACTCTGCAGGCAAAAAGTTGGGCTGAAATTGAAACAGGTATCTTAGGCCCCAGGGCATTTGGAGGGAGGTTACAGTGCTCAGAGTTAAGGGTGGAAAAGCATTCCACTAAACAAAGATGATAGTAATGTTTGGGGAATTCACAGACGACTGTCTTCTTGTATTCTGGAAGGATACAATGCTTTTATTATCATAGTTCCTAATTTTCAGAAAAGGTGTGAAAAAGGATACAAACCCAGACAAAATTCTTTGATTCAGAAGAGTTAGCAGGGGGCTCTTACATTCTGTAGATTATGTGGAGATTTAAAAAAAAAAAAAAAAAAAAGTGTATTATTTAAAACAAAAAGAAACCCAGAACTCTTGAGAATGAGAGTGTGTTGTACTGCTAATCTTTTGCTTTCCTTACGCTGAGCTAAGGAAACCAGTTTCTCATTTGATTAACGGTGACTCAAATGACCATATCTTTTTTTCCTCTATCAGGGAACCTTTTTTATTTTTCTTAGGTTTAAAATATCTTTTGAAATATCTGTAGTTAGGGGAATTTTGCCTTGACATTCCTTTGAGAAGGGGTAGATTATAGATGATCTACTGTGGTATCTTTTTCTTCATTTTTATATCCCATATTACTGTAGAAATGTTGACATTACTTAGACATATATTGGTGTTTGGATTAAAAAAGCTTGTCAAATTAACTTTGTTTACTGCAAAATGGATCAGTGGAGGAATAAACTTTGCTAGCATTTGAATTTCAAATTTCTGACAACATATAAATGCACATCTCTTTGCCCCAAATCATTGCCAGTTTACTTACTGCACTTCTAGAAGGCATTTTGTTATTACAGAGAAGATTGTATTTAAGGAGCTTGAATAGATTTTTGATTAATTTCTGAAACATTTTCATTTTGGCCTTTAATTAAAGGTGCACAGGGGAAAGATGTGTAGAAAAACAATGCTATCTCAAAAGTAAACATACGTAAAAGAAAATACAAACACCAGGGTACAGAAAAGTTTAATGACGCTGCATGTCAAAAAAGTTTTAGTGACCTTATGGTGCCAAAATCAAGATACAATAAACCTGACAGACTTTCCAAAGGACTGAGTTTTCATGTCTGTTTAGCCAGATTTGCTTAAATGAGTGTGGTGTGTTGATGTTGGTTGGATATCAGGTGCCCACCAAAGCTGCTCTATCACTCCCCTCCTCAGCTGGACAGGGGAGAGAAAATACAACAAAAGTCTTATGGGTTGAGATAAGGACAGGGAGATCACTCACCAATTACCATCACTGGCAAAACAGACCCACTGGGGGATATTGATTTAATTTATTGCCAATCAAAATCATGGTAATGAGAAATAAAACCAAATCTTAAAAACACCTTTCTCCCAACCTTCTCTTCTTCCTGGGTTCAGCTTCACTCTGAATTGTCTACTTGCTCTCCCTCAGCGGCGCAGGGGGATGGAAAATGGGAATTGCGGTCAGTACATCACACATTGTATCTGCCTCTCCTTCCTCCTCACACTCTTCCTCTGTGCTAGTATGGGAGACTCCCAGGGGACACAATCTTCCACGACCTTCTCCAGCATGAGTTCTTCCTCCCATGGGGCTGCAGCTCATCATGAACTGCCTCAGCACGGCTCTTTTCCATGGGGTGCAGTCCTTCAGGAACAGCCTACTCCAGACCTGGAGTCACAAGCCCTGCCAGCTACCCTGCTCCAGCACAGGCTTCCCACAGGTCACAGCCTCCTTTGGGTATCCAGCTGCTCCAGCATGAGGTCCTCCCTGGGCTGCAGGTGGAGAATTGTTCCACCATGGGCTCCATGGGCTGGGGGCACAGCCTGCTTCACCATGGGCTTCACCATGGGCTGCTGGAGAACCTCTGCTCTGGCACCTGGAGCCCCTCCTGCCCCCTCCTGCCTGACCCAGGAGCTGCAGGGCTGCTGCTCTCACATATTCTCACTCCTCTCTTCAGCTGCAGTTGCACAGCGCTGTTTTCCCCCACCTTAAATGTTATCACAAAGGTACTACCATTGTCACTGATGGGCTTGGCCTTGGCCTTGGCCAGTGACGGGTCCAACCTGGAGCCGGCTGGCGTTGGCTGTATCGGATGTGGGGGAAGCTTCTGACAGCTGCTCAGAGAAGCCACCCTTGCAGCCTGCTGGCCACCGAAACCTTGCCTCGCAAGCCATGGGCAATGAGAAACAACAGTTACACTTGAGAACCTGATTAATATGTTTCAATAACTGTGGCAGCAAAGGGAAGATGCAGTGACAACAACATTTCCCTGTGTTATCTGTGAAAATCAGGCCTACCTAATCCAGTGAGGTTTTAAGCTCTCTGAGGAGGCGTGGTAGAAGATGAAAATAATGTGGTTGTGTTCAACTCTAAAGGCAAAACTGACTGGAAAATCATATTTTGAAAGCAACCGTCAAGATTCTCTGTCAAATTAGTATTTCTATCAGTGATCAGGAGGAGAATACAGAATGTGCCTCATTAAATTTGTAGATGCTAAGTTGGGAAAGGCAGGGAACCTGTGTTGGGGAACTTAATTTCAGAATTATGAAAGGCTGTTGTAGTGATTGTTGTAGCTTACAAGCTAAACACAGGACAAATAAACATTGCTGTTGTGGGGGCAGAAGGGGAAGTGTATGAGAATACTTGAGGGGAAGTATATCTTGGAAGAGGTATGAAGAAATGTACTATGCTACACGTGTTGTGGCAAGACTCAAGCTGGAGGATCGTACCGAGTTTTGGAGTCTACCCTCCCAGAATGGTGGGATCCAGTGAAGAGGATCTAACGGGCAATAGTCAGATGATTTAAGGCATTCCAAGTGATGGACTAGTGCCTTAATTCGGACTTGCTTAATCTAGAGAAAACTTAGTAAGGATATGATAGCCTTCAAGTATTTGGAAGACTGCTGTAAACTGCAATGAATTTTATTAATTTTTTTTTAATATGCTCACATAAGGAGAAACGATGAACTTATATCGCCCATAGAAATACAAAGGTGAGATGTTAGGCAAACTTTTCTAACAGTAAGGATACTGCTGAGTTGCTGTAGACTGGTGGAAACTTTATATTGTCCATAGGCCCTGTAGATGCATTTTCACAGCCATGTTGGATGAACTTCTGTCAATAAAAGCATAAGTATTGTTGACTTCTGGAGTTGCTGTGGATTCATGGGTCCACTGTGGACTGGACTGGGGACTGCAGGAGCTCTTAGAATCTCTTCCAGCCTTATGCGGGTTCTGTGTAGTTAAACACCTTGCTGAGCCCAGTCATGTGGAAGGAAAATTATTTCTCTATCAGACTTAAAACTTTGAAAATAAACAAAACAAACAAAGCACTGGAACACCTATCAGTGAGATGGGAAGTCCAAGGGGACACACATCTAAGGACAGAAGAGAGAGGTACTGAGATTTAGTTATAATGGTGCCAGTCATCGTATTATATTATAATAGGACAGTATCTTGGGTAAGACAAAGTAAGGGTTTATATTGCAGGAGCACCCTTGAGCCCCTTTCTGGAGTTGGGATTCTAGTAGGGATTACACCAAGGTACAGCAAAGAGCTGATTATGCCTCCAGAAGTTTAAAGCCTAGAAGAATGACAAGAAACAACACGTGGATGAAGCAAATTGGTAGAACTGGATAGTGGGAGGATGAGCTCATTTACAGAAGAATAGCTATCACCCAATACATCTCTCTTGGCTACGCCTTGCTGGCTGGCAGTGTTTGGTAGGCCTTGTGGCAGAAGCAAGCCTTAAAGTGGGATGAAATCCAAACTAAATAGCTCTTTATTTTGAGCTAAACATACTCTAATCTTATTAATGTTTAGGGGAATTTCGGGGACTTTTAGAGGGACGGGTGAGGGAGAGGTGGGTAAGGCTGAGTAGCTGGATGAGCTCCTGCAGGAACCTGTTTCTACAACAGAAAAGGGAGCAAGGAGTGAGGAGTAAATTCCTCCTTGTGCTTCTGGAATGGTGCTACCTTTGATGTTGGTCAGCAAGGGGCTTAGATGTGCCCATGCAGTTTGTGTCCTCCTTGAGCATGCTGCGTGTTTAGGGCTGGAGGCTTGGGTGTGCACTGGTTAAGGTTAATGCATCTCCTTTCCCATTCCAGCGCAGTTCCCATCCATCCCAGCACAGTTCAAGACACCAGTGGCTTGAATGCTGAGATGACCCTTAGGTTTAAGAACTGATTCTTGCTGATTCCAAGTTCAGCCTTGGAAAAGTAGTCTGCTTCTTTGTGGCTTCTATTATTTTTTTCCCCTTCTTTCCTCCCCCCATCTTTATAAAATAATATTTACGTATTAGAGAAGGACTTTGAAGGTTGATGAATTACCTGAAGGGTTTTGAAATGAAGTGCTGGTCATTGTTGTCAATAAAACTATGAAAACTTGTACCTAAGTATTATATAAATAACAAACATGAATTTGGTGAAACATTTCAGGAATATGTGTGGGGAATAGTATTTTTCTTTCTACTTTTAGAATTTGCTTTATTTGCCTTTCACTTTATTTGTGTTTTTATTTGGGCTATCTCAAAGTCCTTGGGAGTTAAACGTGACAGGTTGTACATGAAAAGAATTGCATTGGTTGGAATATGATTTACCACATTTTTCCCATGCCATGAGTATATGAATTCCTGCTTACATAAGAAAATATTTGAACATAAAAAGCAATAATTTGGAATCAGATTGTGCAGGATGAATCATGAGACAAAATCTCATTAGAGATCCAAAAAAATATTCTGGCGTTCCTGCCAGAGTGTTTTCATAAAACATTTTTTTCTGAAAAGGAATTACTCAGAAGGTAATAATTAAAAAAAAAAAAAAAAGGCAACTGAAAGTTGCAACCTGATTTCACACTGTGGTAACTTACATATTGTTGCAAGGAAAATTATACATGTTGTATAAAAAATTAAATAAATCTGTGTTTACCTTTTCCCTGATATACTCTTCCAAGGCCCCTTCTGTTCCACAGTTACAAAAAAACCCTACTGTCTTGTAGTCCCACTTCTCTTGTTTATTTGCTATAAATAGAATTATTGGGTAGTGGAATAAAGTAGTCTACAGTGTTCATGCTGCTTGTTTTTTGGTTTTTTTGGGTTTTTTTAAAGCCAAAGCTATCCAAATTCCCACATCCTTCATGTTTAGTGTGAACATCATAGGCTGCCAGTTATCAGCTTATTTTCCCTCTCTTGTGCTCCTGTGCTGAAAGCATCAACCTGTCTTCACCTTTCAGCCATCTTCTGTGGGAAATGGTGCCTGAAGTCTCCACTCCTAGATTACTCTCACCAGGATCACAAAGGAAACACAGGATAGTGAGTCTGTCCTGTGCCTCCAGGCAAACACTGCAGAAGACCCCCTGTAAATCTCTGACGGTGTTCTTGCTGAAACTGAAGTGTGCCGAAAATGAATGCAGTCATTCTTCTGAGAAAAGGAAATACTTTTTTCTTTTCCTATCCTTTCTGCATGAGAAAAGAAATGTCAAATTTAAAATGTCTCATATGCAAAGTATACAAAAGTAGTTGCTGCTTTAGAAATTGTGCAACATAAAAATATAAATTAATAAGTCTGTGGTAGTATTGAGCTGAGTGATTATTTTCATGTGATAGAAATGGTAACTCCAAATCTTCATGGGATTTGCCTTTGAAGTTATCCGAAAGGGTAGTTACCTGCAAGTGGAAATATACTAGGGACTCAGCTTATATATAAGATTTGACAGACCTTCCAGCTGAAAAATGAAGATCTTTAAAAGTTTGTCAAAACATTCAACTTTACATTTTAAAATCAGTTTTGTAAATTGGAAGCAATTATCCATTTGGCAACTTTGGACAATTCATATTTTTAAAGAAAAAAATAATCTCAAAGTTTACTTTTTGTTTTAAAAATTTGACAACATTTTGATAGTTCCATTGGAATACACAGGCTTTTTCACTGCCTGTGGGAAAGGTCTGATACTTCAATTTTTCAGTACAACTTTTTGAGAATGTAAACATCCTAGAAACACAGGAAATCTGTTTTCCACTCCTACATGCAGAGGCACAAACCTGTGGCTATACAACACATTATTTATTGGGAAAAAAGGCACTGTATTAGTATACTATTGTTTTAGCAATATATGTACAAATAGCTACCTGAAATTAGGTAGTTAACTATTAGTATCTTAGAGCTAGGAGCAAAGAAAAAGCTACTGTCCTCTTAGCAAACATGCTGGGTTGTCAACTTAAATGGAAGTCCCTGTGGTTCACCTTTCTATAGGGGTGCTACATATGGAGGACATTAGAAAGTTCCTAAACTGAAGTGTGCTCAAAGGTCCTATCAATTCCTCTTGCACAGACAATTTGTGGGGTTTTTTTTGGGGGTGGTGGGGGTAGTGTTGTGCAGTAAGCATATTGATCTTCAGCTTTTTTATGTTTGTTGCACTGTCTATGAACATATCTCTTAGTGTATTCCCCAAAGTATCTTTCGGATCCACTGGCTTACTTCAGACAAGTTTGATAGAAGATTTAAGGCAGTGGGGAAAGCAGAGACCTTGTCAGTGTCCCTATAAGGGAAAGGGCAGCAGTGTGAGCTTTTCCATAGTACACATCAGAGAATTCACAGGGCACAGAAGCTGTCAGAAACACTAAAATTGTGGGGGGAAAAAAGGAATCAGAGTTTACATCTTCCTAAGCAACCATTTGAACTTTCCACAAGAAATGTGTAAGAAATGAGGCTTCATTATCTCTACCTCTCGTAAACTACTTGTTTCAACCCTTCCTTCTCCTTTCCCCTCTCCTCTAATCTTCTCTAAGTATAATAAAACCTGTTTGCAAGCAAGCTGATTCCAAAGTAAAATCTTCCAGAGTCACCTGGCAAGAATGGTGATGCAATATAGGGAATATAACGGAAACACTGTGCTGGAGCAAGGTGTTTGTGCAGCGGTAAGGTGGCTGCCTGGAGAGTGCAGCAAGGGGCTGACGTTCATCCAGCACCGCAAGCTGCCCCGGGACACCAAGCTGGCTACAAGCACCTTCATGCCAGCAGACAGCCTAGAGCTGAGTAAGTAGCCTGGGAATGGCTGTATCCGCTTTTATGTACGTTTTCTTCATTTGAGAGATCATATTATGAAGCCAGAGGGAGTGCTTCAGGCAGAATATATAAATTAACTGGTTACTGAACTGTGTAGGAGGGACTGAAGTGCTGGAAAGAGAAGCTTACAATAAAACCTCCATCTGTGCACTGCAGAAAGGCGCTCGAGCTGCCTAGGTCAAACCTCATGCACTATTTCCAGCAGACAAAAGTGGTGGCCTAGAACAGCTCTGGAGGTTGAACTGCTGAAAATAGAAACCTGGCTCACAATGCTGTTTTTCAACAATTGCGTTAATGTAAGATTTCCAGCTGACATGGGTGGAAGATTCAGGATGTGGATCCAAAGACGTTCTCAAACTATCCCAGAGTTTGGAAGTGGAGTTTGGCTACAAGTCCATTATAAAAAAGCAAGTCTGTAGAACTCAAATCCAGTTCAAGCTATCAAGTGTCCTCCAAAATTTAGAGGTATTTGGATCAAGCATTTTGGTTACAGTCCATCTCTAATTTTCACCAAATGTTCTAAACTTCTAAATCCCCTTTCACTCCTACTTTTCTTTCCTGACTGTATTTTCTTTCTTACTTTTTGTCTGTTTAAAAATGTCAGTCAGGGTTTTACCAGGGACTTTTATTACTTTGGAATGCTCTTAGTTTTGTCATCTGCTCCTCTCCCCCCTGCCCCCCCGCCCCACCCCCCCATAATCTGTTTGACAAATTTATTTTGTACTGCAATTGCTGTTCCAAGGAATATGCAGCAGTAGCTTTTAGTCACCTGTGCAGTCCATTACTCTATCTGCTCATAACCAGACAGAGTAAAAATACTGTTTGTGCTCTACACTATTAAAATCTTTGTGGGGTTTTTAATTTCAAAATATCCAAGTGCATTCAATGCAGAAGTTGGTGTCATCCTGTACTCTTTCTCTTGAGAATTTTGTAACTCCGATGACAATATGGATGGATGATATGAAAAATATTCTGACAAAAATAGTCTGAAGCAGAATTCATGCAAGTGGGATTTTCAGCAGTACTTAGTACCTTGCTTTTGTGTGTGTGTAAAATGTGTGTTTATAATGGAGCTTAGTTTATTAATTGATAGGTTTATTACTTATAAAAGCCATGAATCACTTCAGCAAGAGGGTTAGAAAAATACTAGTCTCTTTAATCCAGTGCACAGCTTTTAGTAGCAGTCTAAGCAGTGTAAAGATACAGGTCACTGTAGTGAAGACGATAGGAATTTCAGAGGATGCGTTGCTGTAGATTTTACACAATGGTTCTGAATCCAAAAAGCAACAGAGAAACATATATATTCTCTTTCAGACTTGTCTATAGGTTACAGAAAGGGTGTCTGAAAAACCCTGACTTCATGGGTACAACTGTAGCATGTACAAGTAAAAATGGGCGGAGTATGCTTTTATTCAGCCGTACAACAATGACAAATTCAGTATCAATATAAATGTATATCTGTATGTGTAGTGGACTCTTTCTCCTGGCACTGGGCAAAACAACTACAAAACTTTTTATCAAGCTGTTGAGACAGACTACTTTTTTTTTTTTTTTTTTTTTTTAATTTTAAATAAACCATCTTTAACTCTAGATGCTAGAAGAAGTTGAAATTCTGTTGTCACAAATAAAGTGCTGACTGTTAAAATTTAAAGAAATAAGAAATTAAAAATAATCATAGGAGGTGAAGAAATGAGGAGAAATATGCATCTCTGTGGTCTTAATATCACTTTTTGCTTGTAATAACACTTATTAGCACAGTACCTTATTAGCTTATTACCTTATTAGATTTTGGTTATGTTTGTACAGTGCTTAGCACAGTCATCCACATTTGCTTGGGGTCTTCCAAGTTCAGCAGTGCAAAGTATGTGCAGAAACCTTGCCCTCGCTTTCAGAAGATATTAATAAGTTTGTATAGTCAAGTACTCAGATGGTACGAAGTGCCGTTCTTTAATTCTGCCGGTATGAACTTAGGTCAGCCCTTATTTATCTATGTTGAAAATTATTTACTTAATCACACAGTCTTGTTTCTCTTTTTCTGCATAATCTTTGCATTATTCAAGCCACAGGACTGATAGTATTTTGGAGCATCCCCTTAATCACTTTTTTTCTTTTTGTTCAGTCGTTTCCTGCATTCAGGCTGATCTTCAAATATTGAACTGTTAATTTCCTCGTGTGGTTTGTTTTAGTTTGTTTGTTATTTAATAATTCTTATCAGTGCGTTTTCAAATTGTCTCAAGAACTCTTTTCTCACCATATGAATGAAACAAAGGAAGTGTTATCTCTGGTTTGCATCCTGGAAACTGATGTGCAGAGAGATTAAGTTAAATGTAACCATTCATTTTAGGGAAATCTGAGATACCCAGGAACCGATTTCTTTTCCAAGTACTATGAATTAGTTTGATCTATGCAGTGCAGGATAGCTGCAGTCATATGTGACCAGCACTTACGTAATTCAAAAATCAGCATTCAAGTTAGGCATCCAGCAAATGAGTTAAACAGAACTTGTGACTATCCCTGACAAGCTACATGTAAAAGGCTTACCTGGTATTTCAAAAGGCCAAAGAGTGGCTTTTCATGGGGATCACAAAAGGCATATCCTTGGAGCTACAGCAGGAAAGGTTATTAAACTTCTATCTTGTCAAACATGACCTAAACAATTTCTTTCTGCTTCCCCTAAAAATTGCACTCTTGGAAATAGCTATACCCTTTTATTGAAATGAACAATAATATATAAGTCAGCTCACAAAAGAAAGTAGTAAAAAATTCAAGCAATTGTAATTTTTCAGGGTCAGAAACAAAGAAAAACAGGATTGTGGAAGAGGCTGCAGTGAACAGATGTTAATAGAAGTGGATCTGATTGCAATGCCTGCAATAAGATACTAATCTCAGAAGCTGTCTGTCTCAATAGCAATAATGAGAGTAAAAAGATGAGTAGATTATACTGCAAATATAAAGAGAGATAGAAGGGATGCTACACCTCTATCTTTTCCCTGTGTTCCGACAGGAATGAGTAGAATGATCACTGAGCTAGCCCCTGCATTTTTGTGTAGGCCTGCAAAACTTCTTCACCCGTTGATAACTGATCTGTTCACATGGATTGTGTACATTAGGCATTATACACAGGGCCATTTGATGATGGCAGGTCAGCAAGCTGATTCCTTGAAGGCTACCAAAACTAAAAGTTTGCTTCAGGTCTGGGAAGTTTGCAAGGAGAAAAGTAACATGGGGAAAATACATTTATTTGCTCCCTGTTACCTTCACATCACATAATCTCCATTTCCGAATATAATTGCATCGTGCTGCAAGGGTTGGCAAATAGAAAGAAACAAAATGCCAAAACTGCATTCTTTCCTTTTGGTATTTCACCTGGCATGACGGGAGTTCCCCAGGCTGACTCGCACCCATACCTGTACAGAGCCTATGCTTGAGAGGATGCACAAGTGCATGCCACTGAAATTTGGGAAGCAAATCAAGTTGTGGGAAGGAAGATTCAAATCTAGTTTATATTTCTTTTCCTGATAAGAAATTTGGAGAGGTAAAAGTGATCTTAACTCAGGCTTGGTTCTTCAACCTGCAGGCCCAAAGCTCACCTGTGAAGTGGACCTGATGCTGTTTTAATTCTTGGGTTTAAGTAATTTAATTGACTATGATAGGAAACTGGAAGGAGGAAAGGGAGGTATTCCTGTTGCCAAGACTCTTGTTCCAATGGAGGAACGGAGCTGATTAACTTGCTGCTTTCCCCCATCACACCCCTCAGCAGACATTCAGACAGCAAGGGCAGAGTTTTGCCCGCTTCAGCAATGTTCTCCATGTCTCTTTGTGCGCTTAGTTACAAACAGCTGAAAACCTACTGTCAACAGTGGTTTACCATAGAACACTGAATTTTTAATGGGAGTACAGTTTTGGAAGAAAAGACACATTCTTCTGTGGACAGTCTAGCCTTTTGGTGGAAAAAGCTGGATTCTAAAAGGCTGGGATTTGAGAACAGTGGCATCTTTAGAAAAGGCTGTCTAACAATAGATTAATCTATGCTCCTAATCCAAAGGGGAAAAATACGTAATTAAAAAGACAGACATCTGAAGAATATACGGAGTTTTGGCTTGCTGAGGAGATTGATCTGAGAATCTCTAAAGAAGAGATAGTTTGAAGCAAGAATTGCTCGTCTAAAGTTCCAAACTGCAAAACCTTTAACAATATGAAGAACTTCAAGCATGTAAAAGGTTTTAATTACCTCTTAAAAATTAAGCTCAGTTCACCAGGCGAATGAACAGAAAATAATCCTTCTTTCTTTTTTTTATTTTTTTTATTTTTGTGTATTTTCTTTTAATTCAACGTGAACTTTCATGCTATCATGACTTTACCATTGTTTAGGATTGTGAAAGAATTTTCCTAGAAGTTTCACAAATTATGATAATGCCATGGTATTATCAGAATTCTTGGAGTTACTTAAATTCTTCAGCTCCCTAGTTTTTTAAACATGTATTAAATGTAACAAGAGGCACAAGAACAGTGTCCTGTTCAAAGGCCTGAAGAAAGACAGAACAGTAGTCCTCTTTGCTAGAGGCAGCTCATATAAGTAGCACTGTGTTGTTATACAGTGACAACCCAAAATAACACAGCTGCAAGCTGTGTTACTGCATAATCTGTTCTGTGGCATATTTTCTACAGCATATAGTTACTGAGGTGGTCCCTTCAGGCTCATTGTTACCACCTACAGTTCAGTTTTGTGATGCTAGATGTCAGTTTGCTAGGGACTTTCAGAAAAGGGAGAAGCTATCTGATGCTGGTTAAATCCGTTGGGTCATCCTGGGATATTTCTAGGCTTATGCTCTCTGGAGGCTGTGGGGTCTGCCTGGATTTTCTCAACAACAGCTAACATACTCTGCCTCTGAAGCAGACCAGTGTTGCTTTTACATCGTCTGAAGAGGGTTGGATCTTAGTTTCTTTAAAGACCTAACATTATTCCTGAGTTGGGGTATCTTCATATACCCTGCCCCTCACCATTTTGTCCAGGTTTGAGGTTCAGCTGCATATGAGGGTGTGGGATGTATATTGCAAGTGTGTCTCACTTTGGAAAGCCTTAATTTGGAAGGGACCTGAAAATAACATTTTTTTTCTTTAAATTAAATGTATATGTTCTTCATACAGAGCAAACGCAACAAGCTTTGATTAATGAGCAGCTTTTCACCAGAATTAACATCATTCCAAAGTTCTAAGCATTAAGGATAATCATTAAGGAATGTCTGAATAAATAAATAAATAAATCCAGATTTATGTTACTTCTGTAACATTTACACTTGTAAATGTTTGACTCTACATGTTTTCAGTGGGTTTTGGCAGGTATAGGGTTGCCTGTGGTCATGATACATGGTGATTAAAAACAAATAATCAGAAATAAATAAAAAAGAAGTAGGGCACATGGGCAGTGTGTCATCTGCATTTAATATTCTCAGGAAAGAGGAAAGCAGGGTAAGCTTCTGAGGACTTTGTAAAAGCTCTTGTCAACTGTGGCATACAATGTAGGAAGTCAAATGTAGGGGGAAAACCCCACAGAATGTGAGCTTTAATGGAAAGCTTTATCACAAAGGTTGAGGCAAAAAATGCATAGTCAACCTTAAGTCTGGAAGTTTTCTTCCCAATGCTTGCTTTTACATTAAAGATGTTACTTGCTAGCTATATTCACTTCTACTGTTTTTTAATACACAATCACAGTAGTCAGCTGCTACAGGCCTTGTCCTGCTATGTACGCTACCGTATGTGTTTATTTACTGATGTAAGCAAACCTAATGAAGCAGACAGGACACTGATTTAGAGTAGTGATCAGCTTGATATTTTCGTTCTCTGCACATGGGGAGGCACTGCCAGCACATCAGCTGCTTGCAAGTTAATCCCTGCCTGCATCCCTTTGCTAAGGGCGAAGCCGCCCCTTCTATCCCTAACCCCATCCCAAAACAAGATTTTTTGTAAAGTGGGCTCACGCTATGATTCACTTTGTGGTGGGATCACGGAATGACTCATGCTTCTTCAGTACCGCTGTGGTCATCTCAGACTGGAAAGTGAGGGAATGCATGTGGTTAGAGAAGGGAAGAGGAGCCAGGAGGTCCATCTGATGATGACAGTGGATGAGCTGGGTGAGCTTCTGGGAAACATGTCACCTCCTTGAGCTTCACCAGGCTTGAGGGGAGAGTGAATGTGTAGCATTCAAAATCTGTATACTGAACCCGAGCTGGGCTGTTTTGGATAAGAAAGTTTTCCAAAAGTAGCAAACTGAAGTTATTTTCCCTCTTGGAAACCCTTTTAACACTTGGAATAGAAGGTTGTTGGGCATATCAGACAGGTAAAAACCCAGTTTTATGCTTATAGGGTGTTCTTCCAAGAGTAGATGCTTGTAATCTGTGACCGATATTGTGTGTATAAAAGTTGCTTTAAATGGAGACTTCAGAAGATGTCACTGGCAAAAGGACCCAGATTTGCAAAGATACTTGAGGTTATTGCCTACTCATTTCAGGATGGATCTGATTCACCATGAGCGTAAGAAGAGCTGGTGAAAAGGTTTCAAGGTTCCTCAGTATTTTCATAAATGAAAGATTACTTTGCTGATGAAGCGTTGTATAAGGACCTAGAAATAGTTCCTCATGATAGAGATGAGGGAAAAAAAATAATCAATTCCTCCTATTCATAACTTTTCTCTTGAACTTTTGATGATGCATTTAAAGTGAGGCTCTATACTCTCGATACTCAGAAAGTCTTAGTTCAGGGTTGGCAAGAAAAAGCACACAGTCTCTTTCACTCATTCCCAGACTGTTTCACTGTTCCATACTTTAAGTTTCTATAAGAAATTATTTAGTTTCCATTCATACTCTATCATAACTCATAGTTCGAGGTTTTTAAAAATAATTCTCCTGGCCAAGTGCAGATTGCTAACCCTTACGTAATGCTCCACTGACATAGTAACAAGATTTTTCCAGCATTGCTGAATGGGTCATTGTTAACATTTTGGGGAAGATTTTCATTTTGTACCACGACTCTTGAATAGCTGGGTTATAATATTAGCAATAGTACGTCAATATGCCATTTTGATATTTCATGAGTTTAACTTATTTTTTAAAATTGAACATCTACTCTAGCTGGATTACAGGTTTCTCCTTCATAATTTTCATTCCATGAATCACTGAAACGAGCCCGAACTTGGTATGAATGATCTACCTGCTGCTTGCTTATAAAGACATCATTGGCATTGTTTCAGAATTTATGCTCAAGGGTTTAGCTCGAACGTTTCACCACACTCAAAAAACCCCTGTGTGCTGGGGTTTAACGCTTGCTAGCCAGTATTTTAGGAAGGTCCTAAGTAACTGAGAACAATCTAGTCTCATTACAGCTTCTACTGATTCCTTGATCTGCCAGCTATCTGTATGCCTTTCTGGGCTTTCCACAATTTATGAAAATTTTACTCTTAAGCAGGGAGCTCTTCAGATTGACTTTATAAAAATCTCCTAGGCTCAAGTACGCTTTATTCTTCCTGTCATAACTGATCTCTCAGTTTACAATTTGAACTCTACCTCAGAAGATTTTTACCTAGTTTTTCTCATCTTCATTTCTTTCACGTCTCTTTTGTGGGTATTTTTCCAAATGAAGTGAAAGTCAAATTTCCCACTTTGCTTGAAATCCACTTTTTTCCACTGTAAATGACTTACCTACCTGTGGGCTTGCCCTTTACATTCGAGGAAACTAAATGTGAGATGAGTGGAAGACCACATGAATTGTAGTTGTGAAAATCTCAGCAGACAAAGTCAAGCCAAATTATTATGGTTTTTACTTGTCTGGACAACCATGGTTTGCCTGTGCTGGACTACTTTTCTTTTTTCACTAATTGCCTTCAATTACCTGAGTGCCAATTTACTCAAGGCAATTAACACATCTCTAAAAGCTAGTCTGGGTAGATTTATTTCAAGATAAGGATTCTTGTGCTCCAAGTAAGGTCCAAGAAAAAAAGCTTAAGTGTCTTGGAAATATCTAGTCTAGCTTAAACATAAAATAATTGTTCTTTTTAAAAAAAGGAGTTGATCAGCAGTAAGTTAAAACTTGCTTGAAGAAAAATAGGTTAAAAAGAAAAATCCTTAGCCCCTTTAATGTGTCTCATGTTAGACAAAGGGTTCATAGTTGGAGTGGGGGGGAAGAAAACTCAGAATTCATAAAAGTCACTGAATTGTAACTGTAGTTAGATATAAAACCCTGGTTATAGTCAGTATAGCATTGTATAGGCCTACTGGGAGGGCCCATTATTGGTGCATGCAAAGGTCTTTGACATCAGTTCTGTGCTATCGAGGCTTATGAAGGGTAATCTGGCTGTTTGCTGAGCTAGATTCTGTCCTGTGCAGTGCAAGCTCAAGACAACTTGTGAAACAGGGTAAGAGATAAAATTACTTTTCTTTGTATTTTTGAAATTTTTTATTTTTTTATACAATTGGCAAGGAAAGTTCATTCCACACAGGAGGAACAAGCTTCATGTTTAAAGAAGCTGGAGAGCTCTACGGCTATTGTGTTATAAAACTTGAAAGGGCTGGTGGGAGTTTGGGAAGCAGAAAGAGAAAAGGGGAGAAACACACAGAAAATATGGTTAAGAGATCACAAAGTATGCCCACTTCACTAACTTTTTTTCTGTATATTTATGAATTAAAACCTGACTGAGAAAAGTATGTAAGCATCTGTGTGGCTTCAGCTACATAATCTTCCACTGTCAACAGTGGGAGAGAGTAGAAAAAACAAGCAATAAATCCAAGCCCTGAAAGGAGAAGATGCTGGTTATATGGTGATTTATGCCACCTTTATCCTATCTTAGCACCCTAAATTGACCATTACCTTGACAGAACAAGAAGCAGGGACTCAATTGTTTTGGTTTATGGTCCATTATTACTATTGGATGTCTAATTTCACAAATGGAAGTGCTTTTTGAGGACTTGAAAACCTCATTCCTGTGCCAGGGTCAAGAATTTCAGGCTTAAGTCCCTGAGGTTAGTCTCTAAGTCCCTGTCAAGGAGCTAGGTTTTCAAAAGTGCTTGTCAGCATTTGTTCACAAAGCTGAAACTTAGGAGTCTGTGTTTTCCTGTAGTAACAAGTGTAGGTACTCTATATTTAAAAATCTGAGTTTGAAACTAAGCTGAAAACTGCTTCAAAACACTATTCCAAAAGCACTGCCTCCATGCAGTATTACAATTTTGGGGAAATAATGTCACATTATCTACCCAGAGGAGAAGGCACTCTACAATATCACTGGCATCATCAGCCTAAATTTGGGTTGATGTTCTGGCACTTCTCGTAACTGCTATGGGTGGGTATCCCAGTCACTTTCCAACCACAAGATGCTGTATCTTCTGGCCAGGCCTCATATGCACCAGCAGAGCTGTGTGGTGAGCCTGCATTGCTCATGTCTGCACTGCACTTGGCACATGGGTTACGTGGAAGGCAGCTGTCTCCAGTCTCTTTGCTCCCTTTGTTAACTAACTATTGAGTCCAATATAAAAAAATAAGCAAACAAAAGTGGCAGGGGAGAGATAGCTGCAAGAACTGCGTGAAGCAGCAGCCCTCCGAACTAAATTCTGGTTTTATCGTGTGTTTTCACAGTGACAAGGCTGCAGTTTGTCCATTTAGTTTGCATTCAGGGAAGGCTATTCAGTAAGGATCTTTCCTTCTGTGGTATTGACATCCATGACAATTTAAGGCTGAGCTATGGAACTGAACTTTACAAAAGCAGATTAGAAACAGCAAACTGCTTAGTCAGCAACCACAGTTACTTGTTCCACAAAAAGGAGTTAAGTACAATTAAGGCAAGCTAACCGCAGCCTGGGACACCTGATCATATGAGTCCAGGAAATGTAAAAATCAATGTTCCAGAACAGAAGAACCAAGCTGTGATCAATGGAGCACTGTTCAAACTTTGGCTCATCTACCCCTGAAAATCCTATCTGAAAAATCCTCTTATGCTTTGAAATGGAGAAACTGTAGAAGAGAGGCTCATGAGCAGTTTTCTGTGCCCTTTAAGGTAAATATACCTCCAATTGCTTTGCTCTGGCTACCAGTTAACATAAGCTACCGGGTCCATCCATACTGTCTGTATGCTAGAGGCTTTTCGGATTTGGGCTTCTTCAACGGGATCCTTTTAGGGCACCTAAATTTGTGTGATTCTTTTGAACTATGGGTGGTTTACTTCATATCATTAAATGAAGCAGTCAGTAGGCAGGTTTGTCAGAAGCATGTCACAACAATTTCATTAAGCTCAGTATGAGGCAGCTCAGACTTCATTAATATCTGTTTCTCTCTGGGTCAACTCTCATGCTTAATAGTGGCCTAAGCAAAGTAGATCTTGTGCCAGGTCCCTTGTACCTGTTCTTGTAATGACAGAGGTAGCTTTTCTTTTTGAGATGTCAGTGAAAATCCTGCTCTGATTTTGCAGCATGAAAAAAGACGTCAAAGGTTTATTAAAGCTGATTCCTTCTCCTCCCCCCCCCACCCCACCCCACCCCCACCCCGGCCATCTTTTCCCCCTTATGGAAAGGAAGCATCCTTCTGCTGCTTGATTGACGTTGCTGTTCTGGAGGGCAGCCCACACTGCTTGAACATGATCCTCGCAGTGCGGGGATGCACGCTAGATTTCTTCCCAGTTATGCAACATACTGGTTATGTGCCAAAGCAGAATAATCATCGTTCACAGGAGCACAAAAGAAAACACCAGAAGTGTGAGGACTAACCAGGGGGTCACAGGGAGGCTAATTCAGGGTGGACACTAGGTCTCTGTGGAACACCCAGAAAATGCCAAGGTAGGCTAACAGAGACATTGGCTGAGCCCAGCCCTTTTTGTTTCCTTCCACAGGGTTTCTTTTTCCTACTCCCCTCTTCTCCTTGAAATGAGTGAAAATGACTTTACAGGTGAAGTGCCAAAGGCTGTTCGTTCTGCCTTCTGTTGTATTCTCTACAACCTGTTCAGACTACAGGTGCTACTGGTAGGCTTGTTTGTTGGTTTCTTTCTTTACTAGGGTTATTAATTGACTAACAACTTTGTATGTATTGACATTTAATAACTAGAAACACATCAGTAAAACGAACAATGCATTTTAGGGCTGTAAGCATCAAAGTGCAACCTTCAAAAGGATTAATGAATTCCTCCTTCTCATCAACCCTCTGATGATGGAGCCTGATCGAAAGCTCACTGAAGCCAAAAGAAGCTGTCCTCCCAGAGGCTGAGAATGGTCCCTCTGGATCAGGCAGGGCAGTATAGGAGCAGATTGCTCCTGATCTGAAGAACGTATAGTGGTGGTCAATCAGAAATCACTTTGATGCATTGTGCTGAGAAATCATTTACAGCCATTAGGCTAAAGTCCTACTACAGATCTGGGCCTTTTGCTGTAGCTAGAGGAAGAAAGGGACTGGAAAGCAGCTGCAAAGAGTCAGCTGCTGGCACAAGCATGTTGGCTTCCAGCACTGCACTGTCTGCTTCTCTTTCTTAGCCCCCATCACCAGGGATGTAATGAGGGTCTACAGTAGAGGGCGAAGGGCAGGGAATGGCCAAGCACTGTTTCACCCATTCCAAATCAGGGTTTAATTTCAAACTAGCAATAGCTATGCAGGTGTTGACTCCTATTGCAAGCAAATTATGAATACCTTCCTGCTGCTCTCTTCCCTTCTCTGCCTGGGTCTGAAGGCTTGTTCTTTTTTTTGGGGGTGTTTGGTGGTTGTGGTTTTGGTTGGGTTTTTTTCTTAACAATTTTTATTCTAGCTCAGGATCTATTGGTTCCAAGGCAGTTGTGCTGATGATTGGAGCAAGGGTTAAAGAGGTGAAAATCAGGCCTTGGTGGCTCTGTTTGCCATGTTAAGTTGTGGATTGTGTAAGGTAAAGTCTCCCTGTCCTTGCAGTAGCCTGAGAACAGCTTCCTGATGAAAAGGAATTAGAAGATAGAACAGCTTGTAGGGAAATGAGCAGACTGCTCTTGAGAAAGCTTGCATCTCCTAAGAAGTTTTTTATTATTTATGTAACTCTTTGGAAAAAGTGCTTTGGAATAATAAGAAGGATAAAGGCATCCCTAAAGTTAGATAAACAAGATGGTTTTTAATTTCCATGTAGGTAATATAGTAAAACAGATAAAAAAATACTTATGAGAAATCCAGAAAAGCCCAAGAGAATCTAACTTTTTGAACAAAGGCTCAAATTAAGTTCTTGAAAGAATTTTTGTAGCTAGAGAAAATGTAATGTTTGATTATTACATGCGAGATTTTGTGGGGTCTTTTTTTTTTTTTCTCCTGAAAAAGGAAAAGGAGGAAGGCTGTAGTTTTTTTAATACCCAAATGGAAGGAGTAAATTGAATGTATATGTCATAGTGTTAGCTTTCTCTTACCCCAGATCATGTCACTGATACCACCACTAAGTCTCTCATCTGGTGTTTTTATGTTGGAAGGTGTCAAATATCTGCATTATTTTGTTGTTGAATGATGTGGAATAAGAAAGACTCATGTAAGTCACCAGATTTCTTAGAGGCACATTTATACTGATATTCTTTGATCATAAAATAAATTGTGCTATGTGTTCTCTAACTTTCAGACAAAAAGCTAGGATCCTTCTTTTAAACACAAAATAAGGAACTTCTTTTTAATCACAACTTTGCAGCCAGCACTGTCATGATCAGTAAGGGCCCAGGGTGTTTCTCTGTGGAACGAAGGTTAAAAGTAGTTACTCACCTCCTTTCCAGTACTCATTTAGGTTAGCTATGTAGATCTCTGACAGGAGGAAGACTGAGTTTTCTTGACCTTGATATGAAAGACAAATGTGGATTTACCTGGAGGAAGCTCAGAACTGTTTCCTTTGCAACCCCCTGCTTACTAGGTCATCAACAAGTTGTGTCATCCTAGCTGCTGCCTGATACCATGGTTTGCTCTAGCTCCACTTGCACCATGGAACAGCTTCCCGCTTGTGGGTGTGCCTCCATCCATACTGTGGCTTACATCCTGCCCCTGAAAAAAGATGAATATTGTCAGCTCCTTCCACCTTCTTTTCATGAGAATGTCTCAGCAAGTTTATGCTGTCAGCTTGGTCACTTTTTTTGTTGTGGGTCATGCTCTTTAAAGAGCAGGACATCATAATGCAATTGTAGAAGCAAAAATACCTTATTTTTTTTGATACTTGGTTATTGTTCTCTTAGAAATCAGAGAAGTAGTCTAAGTATTGTCATTCCATATCCAACATGTCATGTCTCAACACTGAGGAATGAGAAAGCTTTTATTTCCCACTGATCTCTCTTGAGAAAATGTCTTCCTTCATCTTCTCGTTTTCCTAATGAGATGGTGTCAAAAATAAGTTATTTTTGGTCTTTGCAGGCTTGGGGATAATAGAAATGCACTTTCTGTTTCAGGAACACAATTCTGTACCTTTATGCTGATATGCCCTTCTCACTCATCTGGCCTGCCCCAAAATAGATGTTCTGGGATTTCTCCTGCTTTTCTGGGATTTGCCTCATTGCTAAGAAGGATGAGGTTCACCCAAGATGGCTGCAAGATCAGGAAAGTTTACATTCTTTTCCCACAAAGTTATCAGAGGAAAATCAGATGGGTATAAACATCTGAACATTTGTGGAATTGCACTTTTATTTCCCCCAGAAAGGGAAATTTCAGAACAACTGTCACTGATTTCTTGCTGCCTTCATTTCTATTCAACTTTGGTCTGAGGCAAACAGCTTATTTTTGTTCCCCTGATGTTACCCAGCCATGGATGTCCTTATCAACCACCATCAGAGCTGATGACATGCACTTCACGCCAATTTGTTTCCATTGAAGATACGTTGCTGTTTCTGCTTTGTTAAAGAGGTAGTGCCTCTTCCCCTGCTTTCACACACTTGCTGGTACAGACTGGACAGTAGCTGAACAGAGAACCCTGCTGTCTGTATTCAACACATGGATAAGTCTCTATCTTTTACTCTCATAGTTATTGTAGGGACTAGAGGGAGGCTGTCACCAGCTGAATTCAGCTGATAACCAGTGGTCTTCCGTACCCTGACAGCGTGAGGGATTCACTGTGCCTTAACAGTAACCAGTTCCAAAAAGGTTATACTTGTTGGTTTTGTTTTTGACCTTGCCCACTTGTATTCTTTCTCCTGGAACTTCAGTGGTATTGTTCTACCCAGTGTCTTTTGCCTATCTGACAGCTTTGTGGAGCTAGAAGATAGCACTATTCAGATTGGAAGGAGCAATAATTTAATTCCTGCATTTCTAGAAGAAAAGAAAAATAGCCCATTCTGTCAGTGAGGTGCAGGGGGTTGGCAGAGCACAAACACATTCAGTGAGTTCCCCAACTCAGCGGAGGCAACCCCAGTAATCCAAAATTTCTGGGATGCATGAACACCATCCTCACTCTGCAGTAACCCTTCATCTTACATTCCTATCTTTTTACCCCATCTGACTTTCTCTACACAATTCCTGGATTCCTCATTTATTTATTCTGTGTTGCTCAGTTTTTAAAGTTACTTTTTTCCCTTCGTGTTCTTTCCTCCTTACTTGTTCCCAGAGTCCCATCTGTGGCAATGGGAGTCTGTGCACGGTCCACTGTCTTCTGTGCTGAAGTGTCTGGTGTCTTCTGCTGAGTGAGAGATGAGTTTTGTTTCCTGAGCTTTATGCTGATGGATTGATGCCACAGCACAGAACTGAAATGCCATTCCTGCAGTCTCTGTTCTTTCTCATAAAATTAGGTAGCATATATTTATTTCTTCACTTTCTAATGGACAATAATTTCCTGGTAAAATGCATGAGGAATTCTTGTTCACACTCCTTGCTTGCTTCATGCGGCAAGTAGAGAAGTGCTCTCTCTTTGTTTCTCTCCTCAGAACTCCAAGTTGTATGGGAAGGTATCACTTATGGTTCAAGTCTCCTCCTTTCTTATTCAGACTGTGATGAATAACTCTGTATTGAATGATTTTTGCTTGCTTTAGTTTGGGGAAATGACCCGACTAAGGATTTGCTGTTGTTGATTTATTTTGAACCCTAATGGAAAGAATTTGTTGGGTTTTTTTGAACTATAATGAAAAACTCTTCCTTAGTTCTTATTTCATACTCCTTTTATGCATAGCCTAATGATCTCTCACTTCTATCAGGAGACCTGTGGCAATTACAAGTACCAGGAGTCTTCACTGCCTTGCCATCTTACTGATTTTTCTCATCCACATTACAGTTTCTTCTCTGGAAGCCTACACTATACAAAAGAAGGTGGAAAGATGGAATCTTTCTCATAGAGATCAAGGATTCTTGTCTCCCCCTTCTTATCACTGTTTCAATTAGCATTTCCTACTGTTACAAAAACTTAAGAATGGGGAGGGGGGCATGGAGGGTGGTGGCGGTTGGTTCTGTTTTGTTTGTTTGTTTTTAAAATGTTTTACTGTGAATAGTGTTTGCTTTGCCAGGGACACTGTGATGTTCCAGTTTTGACATTCAAGGGTCAATTTGAGCTACTGTTCCAGATGTTTTAGGTACAAGTAGAAAAAACTAGACCATTTAGGTTTCTTTCTGTAACACAGCAGCCAGTGCAAATGTAGGGTGGTGGTTGGGTTTTTTTGTTTGTTTGTTTGTGTTGGTTTTGGTTTTGGTTTTGGTTTGAGGTTTTTTGGTGTAGAATTTAGAATTTGCATATATGGGAAAAAGTCAATTGACAGTAAGGCAGAAAATGCCATTGTGGTAGTACATCTGTATCTAGCTTGTCAGAAACAAGTAATATCTCATGCAGGTGTTGTTGTAACACTGGGACATAGTTATTGCAGAATATAATTTGAATTGTTCTGGGAAGTGTAGAAACACCTGATAAAATAGCCAAAGTTAATATCTTGCATTATGTAAATACCTGCTCTTTTAGATGAAGTCTTTGGATAATATGCAACATTATTCCTTGGGAAATGAGATGCTGAATTTCAAAGCAAGTGGGTGAAGAATTAAAAAATGCCTTTTGTTTCATTCATTGGTGTGTTTATATGAACAGATGTCATATGGCTAAAACAAATGCCTCTTACTTTCCAAAATCCGCTTAGACCTGGTTATTCTTCTCTTGCCATGTATTATGTTGGAAAAGATAGAGAAAAGCAAATCCCCTTGTTCAATTTTTCCTGAATCTATTGAAAGAAATAATATTTGCTGACCCAAGCATTTCTTCCACATCTGTACATGTGAATCTTACCAGAGATGGTAGTTACAGGAAAGTGGAGGAGTAGAGTTATTAAAATATTTTTTCTTGGTATATTTTCTGACATGTCATCTTTACATCTATGATGGTATTCC
This sequence comes from Ibycter americanus, assembly GCA_035590275.1. NCBI lineage: Eukaryota > Metazoa > Chordata > Aves > Falconiformes > Falconidae > Ibycter > Ibycter americanus. The sequence goes on along the minus strand of JAVJGI010000050.1, from coordinate 90,281,038 downwards.
TTTCCTATCAAGCAGTGTTTATAGGTAGATTTGATGATAACTCCCACTTCCTCAGCCTTCTTGAGATAAGTTGGTCCTAAGCTACTTTGGCCAACTTTCAGTTTTCACATGTTTTAGGGTCTGGAGTAGAATACCAGCAGCAATTTAGATTCAGATCAGGTATTATGCAGACTACCTTATTGTTTCAGAGACACTTTGTTATTCCCTTCTGGAATACAAAATTCAGGTAAGTCCCATCTCAGGTAGCCTTTAACATTTTTTGTTTTATTTTGCTGGAAAGATGACATTTCTATTCCAAGTAGCTATGAAACAAAAAACTTTCTGGAGGTGACCCAGAAAGCTTCCCAAAGACTGCTTTACCCACCGCAGGCCTCCTTTTGATGTAAATGTTCAGAGTCATAGAATGATGTAGGTTGAAAGGGCCCTCTTGAGGTCATCTGGTTCAACCCACTTGCTCAAGCAGGATCACCTACAGCAAGCTGCCCAGAACTGTGTTCAGCTAGGTTTTGAATGTCTCTACAGATGGAAACTCCACCACCTCCCTGGGCAACCTGGGCCAGTGCTCAGCCACAGTCACAGTGAAAAAGTAGTACCTGATGTTCAGACAGTCTCTTGTGTTTCAGTTTGTGCATGTTGCCTCTTCTTCTGTCAGTGGACACCACTGAAAAATGCCTCGCTCTGTCTTCTTTTGGAGTACACTGCTAGCTGCTGTCCTCCAGCTAGACTTCATACGAATGATCACCACCCTTTGTGCCTTGATGTTCAGGCAGTTTTCAGTCCAGCTTACTGCCTGCTCCTCTGGCCTATACTTCATCAGCTTCCATATGAGGATCTTATGGGATACAGTGTCAAAAGGTCTACTGAAGTCAGGGTAGACTATATCCACTGCTCTCCCCTGATCTACCAAGCTAGTCAATTCATTGTGGAAGGTTATCAGATTAGTCAAATGTGACTTCCCCTTTGTGAATCCATGCTGACTACTCCCAATCGCCTTCTTGTCCTCCATGTGCCTGGAAACAGTTCCTAGCATTAGTTGTTCCATGACCTTACCAGGGTCTGAGATGAGGCTGAGCAGCTGGTAGTTCCCTGTGTCTCCTTCTTGCCCTTTTTGAAAACAGGAGTGACATTTGTTTTCCTCTAGTCATCAGGCATTTGTCCCAGTGGCCATGATTGTTCAAAGAGAGTCAAGAATGTCCTTGGAATGACATCTGCCAGCTCCCTCAGCACTTCTGGGTGCACCACATTAGGGTCCTTCTTTTTATGTATGTCCCATTTGTTTAAGTGTTCTCATACCTGATCCTCACCCAGCAAGGCTACATCTTTGCTCCAGGCTTTCTCTGTGGTCTCTGGGGCCTGGAAAACCCTGACTGTAAAGTCTTTGGAGAAGACTGTGGCAAAGGCGGCATTCAGTACCGCAACTTTTTCCAAGTCCTGTGTCACCAGGGTCCCTGCCCCATTCAGCAGCAGGCCCACATTTCCCCTAGTCTTTCTTTTCCTACTTGCGGACTTACAGAAGCCCTTCTTATCTTTGACATCCCTTGCCCCATTCCACTTCAGGCTTTGGCTTTCCTAACGCTGTCACTGCATGTTTGGACACTGTCTCTGTATCCTCCCAGGTTGCTTGTTCCTACTTTCACCTTTTATATGCTTCCTTTTTATGTCTAAGTTTGCCAAGAACATCTTGTTCGTCCATGCAGACCTCCTGGCATTTCTGTCAGGCTTGCTGCTTGTTGGGATGGACCACTCGAGCTTGGGGGAGGTGTTCTTTGAATATCAACAAGTTTTCTTGGACCCATCTGCTTTTCAGGGCCTTATCCCATGGGACCCTCAAGCAGATCACTGAAGAGGCCAAAGGCTGCTTTCCTGTTGAGCCACTACATAATCACTAAGCCAGGGTATATGCAAGTGGTCAGACTCAGGGCTGGTTCTCATTGTGGCTGTGCCAGGCTAATTCAGCCTGCCTTGAAGCAGGGACTGGAAGTCCTATATGCTGCTCCACCTTTCTGTCTTGAAATGAAGGGCCCAATCCAGCATGAGGCTGTCACCCCTGCTATCTCTTCTGGTGCTTCTCACATCACACAAGGACATGGGGTCACACAGGGACACTGGCTAGAACAGATCCATGCCTCCATGAATTAACCAGTAGTGTGGGCTGACCTGTATGTGCTGGATGAAGGTAAGAAGAAGGAAGGGGAAAGAGGAAATGAGCGGTAGATTAGTGATATAAGTAATCCCTTATACAGGTATTGGCAATCTCAATGCCAAACCAAATACAACTGATACCTTAAAGTTAGGGGTCTTGGCTCTCCTCCACCTCTGCCTTGATTGGCTTGAATACTCACATTCATTTAGAAATACCACCTCTTTCTTTTCCGAATCACACTGCTATAACGTTTTAATTGTCATACGGCTGTCTGGACCTTGTTCACAAATGGGAATCAAATCTTTTTTCTTTTCATTGTTTTCCAAGTCTCTTCTAAACCAGAAGTAATGAAAGTCATCTTATGTGGTCTGTTTTCCTGGCACTTCAACAGAAGGACAGAAATAGCAGAAATCTGAGAAGAATCTTTTCCTAAGTACTTGCTCATATATGAAGATACAGAGTTTGTTCTGTTAGAAAATGCGCTAAACAAAGGTACTCCTGCTAACCTAATTTCTTCACTTTCTAGTAACTACTCTCAATGACAGGGCTCAGATTTTAGATCTAAATGTAAAGATTATCTCAAAGATTGCATACCTTATTCTGAAGAGTACCATTTTAGATATTTCAGAGAAAACTTTGACTTCTATCTTCATTTTAGACTCAAAAGATTTGGTTAGTCTGAAAAATATTTCTATTCTCATCCAAACATTTGGGGGCTTACCTGAATGTAACATCTGTTCCTTTGAAGTTCATAATTCATAGCAGAACTAGATGTAATGTCTTTTTTTTACTGGAAATCTCTACAACAGCATAAAATTATGATTAAGAAAATCAATTTAGTATTAAATCTGGATTTCTTGGCTTTAGTGGTTTAAGACACATACAAAAACTCTGTCTGATTCAGAAAGAAAATTTTCATTGATCTAAATTAAATGACCCAGAGAACCGATTTTTCAGACAGAAGAACCGGACTTTATTAGTGTGAGACCTTCCAGTGCTTTGAAAATGTTGGTGAAAATTTTATCTCAGCTTGACACTGTATGGGAAACTGGATTCTAAGTACTTTCTACAGTACACTAGAAGCCATAGGGTACTGATAAAATGAGCTGTAACTGATTTTCTGGGATAGGTACTAAGAACACCACTTCCCACTCCATAGTGTGGGAACTGTTCCAGAAAGCTCTGTTGATAATGGTTAATAACAGAGGCTGGAAGTACTGAATTCAGACTTCTTCCAAGACAGATCCAAATTTCAGTTTTCTGAACCATCTTGCCCTGGCTTGGCCAAATCTAGGCTTCCCATGAGTGAAGACTGTGGTGAGCAAGTAGAGCTGAAGTTTTCTCTTTGGCCTACTGTCCTTTAACAACCTACGAGAGCGGACACTGTCTAACTCAATTATTTGTGACCTGGGGCTGATTTAATTCAATTCCACAATGGCAGAGAACCAAGTGTTGGAGACCAATGAACCATTATTCCCACTGAAAAAATAGCGTTGTGTGGTATTATTATTTGAGGAGGGACAGTGCCTGATTTTGTGCTGTGTAGCAAAGAGTCTGGCATCAATTTGGTCTGGATTCTTTCAATCAATGATATTGGCACACTACAGAAGTTGTTGCCATTTGAGTCTTATGAAGTGAAATGTAAAGGGCAGTTGGTTTTGTATACAGGATTCAAAATCTGGGTTTTTTTTCTCAAAGATCCACATGGGCTGTTTCAAGGTAAAGAGGATCTCTTTCTAAGATTGGCATGTATATATGTGTATGTGTGTGTGCATATATACATATCTAAAATGTATTTATTGTGGAAAAACATACCAACAGCCTTAAAAATTGAATGGATTTTAAGCACCATATGATCTAGCTGTGGAAGAAATTTTCTACTGAATGTGAGTGAATTTACAATTGGAAAAAATAACACGGAGCATGTTAACCATAGTAAGTTTGCCATTGATTATTACAGCATGTTTCATTTTAAATAGGAGAAGTGAAGCAAACCAGTAGAAACAAATCTAAGCCATTAAATGTTTGTGGTTTTTTTCAGCCTGTCAAATTTATACAGAATGGTGGATGATCAAAAATCAAGTGGGATTGCATCATTAAATTCAAAATTACAGTCATACCAATGTAAAATTTTATCATCCACTTAACAAATGAAAATAAGTGAAAGGTTTTCTGTCTTTTGAAAAGTGTTTGTACTTTCCTGTTTTTTGTGTATTTTGGTGAAAGTGAACTGCTTCTTGATGCTGTTTGTTTGAAGCTGAAAACTGATGCAGACTTAAATAGCAGAGACTGTTAGTCCTGGAGACTCTTTCAGCTAAGGAGAAACTGAAAGGTATATGTGATACGTGGCAGGCCTCCCTGGGGGCACATTGCTGTGCAAAGGCTCCCAGTTATACAGTTTAACAATGGGAACGCAATCATAGATTGGTCCATTCAGAAAAGCATTTTAAGCATGTATTAAATTGTCATTGACTTCATATATGAAACTGAATGTTTTGCCAAGTAGAAGCAGACTGTTTGAAGCAGAGGTAAGGATTTAATCCTGCAGTCATTTAAATCATCACTACTCCTTCTGAATTCATTAGTGCAGAAGCTAGTTCTAAAATATGCATTAACAAGGGCATGAGTGCACTTATAATCTCTATCTAAGGAAAGAAAACACAAAAAAAATGTTTTCTGGTTTTTTTTCAATGTTACTTCTGCAAAGTGCTTCTTCAAGATGTTACCCTCCTTATACATAAGCTTAAACCAGTGGTTAACCCTCAGCATATGAATACTGAAATGTATTAAGGGCTGATAAATGTGAGTTTCATCATTAGTTGCTTTGCCCTGTCTTTCTGCACAATGTTTTGAGAACTTTCTGAGCTATCAAATGGCTTATGCTTTGGCTGAATAAGACCACCCACTACTGTGATATGGTAGCTGCAAAGAGAATTTAGTGGAACTTAATGCACACCAGTGAAAAGTAAACCAAATATTAGTGACATCCTCTGAAGAGACAATGCATTTAATCTGCGACATTTTCATCGTTACGACTAATTAATGGTGGTAGTAGTAGTGATAATGATAATGATGATGATGGTGGTGGTGATGATGATAACAATAATAATAATAATAATAATAATAATTTGGAAATCTTAGATTCTTAAGTAACCCAATCTCACTGCAGTGGGCAGTGTGAGAGTTAGAGATTATGTGGTTTGACCCTCATATGGTACATCAATCATAGCAATGTTCTTTCCCTTTGTGTCCAAGTGAAACCACTACTTCCCACGCAACATGTCATTACCATCACAATAGGTTCTGCTTGGTAATAGCATTTGGAAGGGATCCTTCACTTTAAAGCACTGTTTGAAATCAAAGCTCCCTTCCTGTTGCAACTTAGCTCTAAAACAGACTTCTAGTGATCCTGGCAAATACAATGCTCTTTTTCTTTACCCTCCTCAGTTCTGATTCCATTCATTCTGTTTTGTCTACTTTTTTTTTTTTTTTAACAGAAAACCAGAAAAGAGGTTTTCCAGATCTTGAAATAATATTAAATTCTAAATTTCAGAGGGGAAAAAACAAGAATTTTCCAATTGATGTTTGCCTGTAACTTTCTGAAACCTCCATAGTATGTCCTTTAGCTGGAACCATCCAACAAACTGCAACAATCTCCAACCTTTGTTCAAATGACTAACTCAAAAAGAATGAAACCATAAAATGCTACTTTTATAAAGTAGCATTATAAAGATTTGAAAGAGTAAGCTAAAAAAAAAAACCAGAAAAATTTAGAAAACACACCAGCTCCACCTATTGCAGTAAACAGTAGCGCGTGGTATTCGCTTGCAGTCTTCACTATTTGCCTACAAATTGGGCAAGGATTCCATTTCTTTCCCTTAATTTTAAATACTGAGTCATCTCAATTGCTAAGATTTGTACCCTCTCACATATTCAAAAGCTGACATTGCAAAAGAAGATAGTTTTCTCCTATGTTTTGATCTTCTAGTATACATGGCTGCTGTTTCTTGGGTACTATCTAATCAAGAGTATTAGCAAGGCACTCAGCACCATGTTATGTGGGAGGTCCATATAACATAATGGAAATAGTTATCTTTCTTAATTCAAAAGGATAAATATTTCCTTCCTTTCTCATTTGACAGTTGTTCTCCTAAGAAGGATAAAATCCCCATTGGGTTTTCAGGACAACCTAGCTGGAGGGAATCATCTGTCTATTAGGACAGAGAGGGCCTGCCTAAGGACATGCAAGTTATGTCATGATTTAAAGCTGTGTCAGCGGATTCTCAGCTGGAGTGGATGCTTCAGGTCATGGCCCCCTTCTGAGAATATCCAACCGCTGGGTGTTCACATAAAGCTTCCCCACCAAATTATCTGCTGAAGCAGAAGCAAGAGAGATGGCTTAGGATGGTAGAAGCCGCTGTTAATTTTCACAGCTATGTATTAGAACTGCTTATTCAGCTTATAAATGGAATGTGAATTTGTCTGGTCACCTGTCATTGGCCTGTCTTCTCCACTTAGTTGTTACTGAATTTTAATGCTGATTTACCTTTTTTTTCCCTTGGAGTCCTTCACAGCGTTAGCCAGGTTAGAGTGTGCTACAATAGACTAATTAAGGTTGGTGAAAGCACAGACTTCTATAGCTAGGCCCGTAACTGAAAAAGATGCACACCATGACAAGATGTACCTGCAGACTAAAAAGTATTGGAGCACAAAAGCCATATCAGGTTGTGTTTATAGCTATAGTCAGTGCTGTTTGCTACTTCTCTCCTTTTGTAAGTATTCATGGATCTGTCTCTGTGATGGTTTTTTTTTTTTCCTGTTCAAAAATATTTTTTTTTGGTCAGGTCTTTCTGGACAGCAGAACATACGTCTGCAAGTGACACCAGTAAGGACTGAAGAGAAGGCAACAGCACTGTCTTTAGAACTGGTTTTTGTCATTCCTGCCAGCTATGCTGATCTCTTTCTTTAGTCCTAGGCTGGTGATTTCTATAAACAAACAATCTTGAATGGAACTACTGCATTACTGCATCCTCATATTTGTCAAACAATGATTTTCTATAGTTTCTAATAAAGAGAAATGCTATAAATTTCATTATTGTTATCCAAAATTGCTTGGACCCTTTGAGATAATTACTTCCTCTAACAAAGAAATGAAAAGGGAGCTTACTCAGGAATTTGTTTTTAGGTATGAGTGTCTTTTCCGTGCCAGAAAACCTATGACTACAAGCATGAAGCCTAAGAATAGGAGAGTGCTTCCTGAGGTGTCCCTGAGAGCATCATATGCATTATGGGCTGGTGGGCTTCTGTGGTCCCACATGCCCTTGTGGGTCTAGTAGTCAGAGTACTCTGTCAGCCTCTGCTGGTGAGGTAAAGAAAGCAGACCAGGTCTGAAAAAACCTGGTTCATAAGCACATTCTTTTTTCGGGGTGATTCTATTAAGTCAGTTAAGTTTTAATTGTCATAATTATAGTTATGCTGTTCTGGCAAAACACGTGGGCTGCCGACCTGTCCCTGATGGATTGGGGTCAGTCAAGCTGTTCGTTATGGCCTACAGCCTGAAGTGAAGGATTCTTTGGCAAAGAAAGGTAGTTGAGCGAGATTTCTGGAAGAAGGAGAAAGGCTCTGTTTACAAAATCTCTGTTGTTGTCAGGGCAGTGTACAGAAGCTGTATGTCATCATATCCTCTCAGAAAGGCCTGACAGCACCGCGGATGGAGAAGTGTAAACTTGGTCTTCAAACTTGTGGACTGAGAGGGCCAAGAGGCACAGTAAGTAGGAGAAGCAGGCGGCAACCAAATGGAGCAATTAATGAATCCAACTAGTAGGAACGATCAGGGGCCGGCACTGTTATTGGCAACAGGTTAATGGGCCGTTGGGCTAGTGGGTGCTGATGGAGAGTGTACTTAACAGACTCTTGGGACTGTCTGACAGAAAACACAGTGTAAACCCATAGTGGAGGAGGGCTTGGCTCTCAGGAGCTGGTTAAGAGACTACCCCTAAAGAGTTCCAGGAGCAAAGCAATCTCTCAGTAAAGCTGTGAGAGGGCATAACACCCAGAAAAAGAGGATGTGCTGTTAGGGGCATCAGAGAGGCTATTGCTGGCAATTTCTGGGGAAAAGATAGTATTGCCTATGGGACTGTTTAGGTTTTCCTAATCTGTTTCCAAAATGTTTTCCTCTTCCAGTACACTTCTCTTTGTTTAAACCCATTTGTTTGACTTACTGCTTGCAAGTGGGAAAGTACAGCTCATTGAGTACCATAGCAGTATAATTTGATTGCCAGACTGCTGGATAATGGTTTGAGTGTTTTATTTTGAACCTTTCAAAACTCTGTTGCTATTGCCACAGCCCTGCTGCTTGTCTGGCAGCAAGGTTAGGTTTGTGACAAGACAAGTCAACAGCAGAGGATCAGTTGGGTAGTTTGCACCCCTCGATGTTTTTCATGAAGGTTGTCTTTCTTGGACAGCGAATTGGTAGTGAAAAATTAACTGACCCAAAAAGGGGGTGAGCGAGGAGGTGATAGTCTGCTGATGGTGCTAATTAATTGGGGTATTCAGGGCAAGGCTGACTGAGGAATTGCAGAAGGATCCAACAAGACTGAATGACTGGTCAGTGCAATGGCAGATTAAATTCATTGTGGACAGAAATAAGTGCTACACAGACCAGAGAACAAATAATCCTGTCTTTACCTCAGCTTAGGGGCACTGTTGGAGGAAGGACACTGGCTAGTCAGACCTTTGGTATGACCTAATAAATCTTATTTTGGATATCTTTTTTTTTTCCTTTTCCTGGCAATGGTAGTTCTATAAAGGCTGTCCCTTTTTAGTCTGTAAACCATGGGAATTCACAGAAATGCCAAAAAAAAAAAAAAAAAAAAAAAAAAAAAAAAAGAAGAAGAGAAAAACCCCAAAACTGTGTCCGCTCCTGGGTCTATAAAGAATCTTGCAAGCTTCAGTACAACTTCACAGAAAAACTCATGCAAATCAATCTCTCCTTTCAGAATGTATTCTTGGTCTCTTCTGTATGAGTGTCTTTGCAGGAGAGGAAAAATGGGGCTGGGGGCAGCTTTTCATGTCAAGTCTCAGCATCTGTCTCTAGAATTGATACAATTCTTCTTTCTTCTCCATTCAGAGGATAGGAGAGAGAAATCAGTGTTTAAACCACGGAGATATCCTGTGGGATACAAGCTACCTAGTTGTTTTCAGGTCTTTGAAAGAAAGAGTACTTCTATAGAACTGAGGTAGGGATAGAGTCATGTCTATATGAACAGGCAGAATAAAAGCCAAAAGTCAGTCCAAAAGCCATGTAGTCCTCTTCGTTTAAGAGGTTTATAAGCTGACAGAGTACATTAGCTAACCCAGAGAGCACTATTTGCTCTGGCTTGTCTGGCCTGCTCAAAGAAGAGTTTGTACACTCAGTGTTTCTCTGTGCTTATATTTTAGGACTTTCAGTTTATTCTGGGTTGGAAAATTTGGGCTAGACTGCACTGTTTACTAAAAAGAGCACCTTTCCATTTCATATGTCCAATCTTGAGTGCCATTTCCTTTTTCTAGGCGATGTTGCTGTCCTAGATACAAAGCTTGGCATGACCATTAACGTGGCAGACCACTAAGGTTAAGATCATATCTTCCACCTTTAAAAATATTTTATAACATACTTAGCAGCAGCAATTCATTCTACAGGGTAGAATGCTTTATGATTTGTCACAGTCAGGAAGTCTTGATTCTATGATTCTGTGATAGTAACTTCATATACAACAGAATTTTCCAGCTACTTTGGTGTAGTTGCCTCCAATAGCTTATAACCATTAGTGGGATAAAGAATCGTGGAATCATAGAATCATTTGGGTTGGAAAGGACCTTTAAGATCATCAAGTTCAACCATTAACCCAGAACTGCCAAGTCCATCACTATACCATGTCCCTAAGCACTGCATCCATGTGTTTTTTAAATACTTCCAGGGATACGGACTCCACCACTGCTCTGGGCAGTCTGTTCCAAAGCTGGACCACCCTTTCAGTGAAGAAATTTTTCCTAATATCCACTGTAAACCTCCCCTGGCATAACTTGAGACTGTTTCCTCTTGTCCTATCATTTCTTACCTGGGACAAGAGACCAATCCCCACCTGCCTGCAACTTCCTTTCAGGTAATTATAAAAAGCAATAAGGTCCCCCTCTTCAGCCCTCTGCTCCCCAGACTAAACAGCACATTGCCCTCAGCTGCTCCTCATAAGACTTGTAATGAACTTGTAAATATGGTAATTTGCTTCACAATTCTCTTGAATAGTTAAGATTTTTTATTTAAGTTCACCTGCTGCTTCTTTTTTGAGAGGGCTGATGGGAATTTCAGTATGTGGTGAACCAAAATTAATTTAGCATTTAATCTAAAGTGGTAACTGTTCCTTTTTAACATAAGCTTTCATTGATGCCTTCATAATAGATATAATAGATAACCAATTTATATCTGATGTAGAGAAACAGAAAGAAAAACTAATGACAAGTGAAAATGTGTTTCTAATCGTAGTGAGAGTTTGAATTGGCTTCAAGTTCTAATGTTTATGTGGTATAAATTGCTGAAGAGGCTAAGGCATTGCCAGTAGCTGAACTTTCTATTATTGGATGGAAACTTAGCTATAGCACACAATAAGTTGAATCTTTTCTGTGTGCACATGCACACATACAGACAGAACTACTGGGACAAAGTAGACTTTTGAGCCTAGGAAGTTAGTCTAGATACAGTTAAAGAGATGTTGGAGTGAGTGGTCCTTCTGAAGTTCACACTTCTCATGGCTCATTACTACCTCTTCCAGCGAGTGCTCTGCCTCTCAGGTTGCACCAATACATGTGTTTATGGGAGCAGCCTGCATTTGGATCACTGAAAGTTCTCAGGTTAAAAGTCATTCTCCCCTATTTCAGTGAGCTTTGGATGTATGGCAGGAGAAGGCACAAATAGAGTTAAATGACTTGTGCAGTACATCACAGACAATAAAATTCTGCACACATTTGTCTTGAATTGAGTACTATGACAACAAGAAAATCCTGGTACTAAATCATATGTGAACGTTAAACTAAATTCTAAGTGATTTGATACAATAAAATGTTTCAGGCAATGAAAGGACAGCTTTGTAGATAGAGTATATCAGGTTTATGCTCTGAACACCAGTCAGCATTCAGTGCTACCCTGAAGAGTCTGTCTGATTTCTGCCTGAAAATCGGAGATGGAAATGTTCATCTTGGAGAGATGTTGTGAGATCTAATTATTATTTTCTGCAAAATCCTTTCCTGTTTATGGCAGAGGAAATACTACGTAGGAAGCTAAATGTTTTTGAAATGTATAACCTTTGCCCCTAGTCATGAATCCAGCTCTGATACTAATACAGACACTGACTTCTCAGAGACTTGTGTCTGATCAGAGAGATGATAAAATAAGATTTGATTGAAGGGCTTTCAGTGATGAATTTGAAGAATAATTATTTTTTAAAAGTTATAATTAACATCTACTAAATCCATTTACTTTGTTGTATTTCTTTTCTGTGTACATGTATCAGAACAATTTCTAATTTTAATTAATTGTACTTATTTTCTATGATTGTCTTTTTAAGACTGTAGCATTTTGTTACTTCTTCTGAGCAGATGCTTCATTTTGGAAGGGTTTCTCTATCAAAATGGAGAAATACTGGCTGAATTTAAGCATCATTTGTTGTTGTAAGGGCTTTTAGTTCACACGCAATGCTGCTGCTGAAAAATAATTCCAGTATAACAAACTTAACTGAACTTCTGATGTTGGGAGATTGTTGAAAAGTTGCTAACCTATTGCTATTCTCTGATAAACTCATAGGAAATGTTTTTAAAATTACTGTAAGATATTGATATTGGTGTTTGACTGTGAACAAGAAATAGGTGATTGAATTCTGCTGTTAGTGGCAGCAAATCATGTTAGCAATAGCAGTTGAAAAGGAAAACTGGAAGTCTCAAAAAGAAATATATCCAGTAAGGTAAAAAAGCTTTAGTGTACTCTAATGAATACTGATATGTATGCCATCATACATAGACCCGTTCTGGATATCTATTTCGAGAGTATCAATGTCTGCTGATTGTGAGTCCAGCCCAGCAGACAAGCTCATGGGAAGAGATCTTCTTTTCTGTAAGACTCTGCCAGATACGTTTCTGTATATATATGCAATTGCCCAGCTGTTCAGAGCTCACTGTGCACCACTCAGTTTAACCTGCCTAGCTCTTGTTATGTGTAGTGGTGATATACTCTTGCTTCTGCCAAGTCTGGTTAAACCCTTTGCATGTGAAGGGAACAGACTTATCAATACATTCCTATGCTGAATGTTTATTAAAAATTCTCCTCCATTAAGCACAGATAATACTTTAATACCTAGGTTCTCATTCTTACACGTAATCACAAACAAGAAGAATTTTTAACACTTAATGGTAATTACTAGTTATAGGAATGATAAAGGCAAAGACAACTTTCTGTTGTCGTTACAAACTAAGGAGTGCAGGTAATACAGAATATAAAAGAAATAAATGAACAAACCCCTGAAACTATTGTAATGAATGTTGTCCTCATCTCGTGTGTGTTTGGTGATATCAACATCATTTAAACCACCCTTTGTTTGCATAAGCTGTTTTCAACAAGGAAACATTGAAGAAGTAACTTTTAGGATTAACTATTTGGATTTGAATGCATTGTCCATTAAAATCTGGTTTTGTTTTCACCTCTGCCACTCTAAAATTAGGGAACTTTGTGCAAATCGGTGTAACATTTGGAGCCAGAGATCTCCATTTTGACAATGGAGATAACATTGTCTTATTCCTAGCATTCTTCTATCTACTTCTGATTTTTTTCTTTTTTAAATATTTTGGGTTTACTAGTGTCTTATGGGAAAGAATCTCTCCTTGCAGTATGAACATTCAGAACTTGCACAGAGATTCTAATGAAGACTGACACCTCTAAGTATTAATCCAATATGAAAAGTAAACACTATTATTTGGATCTTTCTCACCCCCTTTCCACTTTCATGGATCTTTTCTTTAATTGCAATTTAAAGGGCTAAATAATGTAAAAGAGTTTTACCTTCTGTAATTTAGTTTGGTTTTCTTTGCTATATTTCTTGCTGTGGTGTTAAGGGAGCCAGACAAGAGAAGGTACAGCAAAGCAGTAGTTATTTGTACTTAGATCAGGATGTTATTCAGGCCCCTTTGAATTCAGTGAGAGTTCAATGGCAACACTCTTTCTGTTTCAATAAAGTGAGGATTTCATTCTTCTTTCTGGTCTTACAGAGAAGTTCCTGGATTCCAGAAAAGAGCTTTATTTTTGTTAAATGTTTCAGCAGTATTTCTCTCCATCCAGCAGTACTCAAAGCCATAATTTTTCAGTTTGATAGGAGGCTGAGTAAATGCTCAGAAAAGAATAAAAATTTGACCTTCCAGTTCAGCTGTGACAAGGAAAGCCATTTGAAAAAATCATTCAGGAAGGGGTGGGGGGTGGGGGTCGGCAAAATCTCAGATGTATTATAGATGTATTTTTTCTTAATTTATAACAAGCCATGATAATTTTAAATTTTAAATATTTTTTTCCTTGTTCAAGAATACTTAGTGAGAACACGCAGTTTTGGCTGCAAGTTGAGAGAGAATTCACTGAGGTGAATTATTGTTGTGTTTTGTAGTGAGATCGCTGCTCGTAAGATAGGGATTAATATGTATTACCTAGCCAAAATCAAGTTTTTATGTATGATATTTCCTTGTTTGAAAGGGGTGGGGGTGGGAACCCCTGCCTCTGTAACGTTTCAAGAGTAGTTAGTTTGCTTTTCATGTTACAGCTAGCAGCAGGAAGACCTACAAGAACTATCAACCATGTTTAGTCAAAAGGCATCAAGTTCCTCCTGTGTTCTTCACAACTGTGGTAAAAATCACTCACTAAATACATCTCCAGAGAATATGAGGATCATCTGAATAGATCTTGTATTCTTTTTTCAACTTGGAGAGTAAGCCAAGGGATCTTCTGTCTCCATATTTGACTTGCCACTTACTATTGACAAGACATGAACTGGGACCTTTATAGCATATAGAAAGAGGTCAATACGTCCTTTGGACTAAGGGTTATTGTTATCAGAATATCTAATATACGGTTATATCCTACCCATACATGTGTATGTATATTCACACGTACACACAAATGAAAGATAAATCCCCAGAAGTTCACCTTTGCTATCTCTTTATTGTGTATACCTTTAGTTTTAATGCGGCAAACAGCTGATATCAAGTATTCAGAAGGAGAATTTTCTATCACAAATTTTCAAGGGGGGATGTGGGTTGTGGAACTTTCTTCCTAACAGCAAGGAACAGCTAAATTAAGATCTGAATTCAGCTTCAAGCTCAGAGAAAAGAGAAGAGAGAAGCAAGGATGTTTTCACGTGTGTCAGACTTCTAAGCTAAGGTCTCCTACATTTGCTTTGTGCAAGTACTAAATAACTCTGTATTTTATAAATTAAGTAGGTGGACATGATGATAAGAAATAATTAACTGGCAGTTGGCAGGTGTATCTTATAAAGATGATGGAGAAGTACAGTCAATATATCTTCTGCTGAATTTCACAACTCAAGCACGTAGGTGTGCACATGGACAGAATTAGTCGTTAAGTAGAAAAGTAGTAAGAAAATATAATGTTATAAAATGTGTTGACTGATTAACTTGCTTCCCGTTTCTTTTTGTTCTCTGGGTTGCAAAACAAAATTGTGCCCACCCTTTGAGAAGCTTATGATCAGTGAATGACATAAAACAAGTGGGACAAGGGCAAAGGTGCAGCTAAGATTTTTAAGTACTTGGTCAGTTATGTAAGATCGGATAATTTGTGGTGACAACTTACAAGTAACACTTCAGCTTTCAGGCAGCTGGAAGGCAGTGTGCCTTTCTTGTAGAGCAACTACCATGGGGAAAAAAGTTAGAGATGCAAGAGAAATATAAATGTGTATGCAGACAGTTTTACCTGCTCCCTCACTTTTCTTGCCCTAAAAGAGAAAGAAAGAAAAAAGAGAGCATGTCTGTGTTACATGGGAATATTCAGCCATGAAAGTGGTTGCTTCTGGAGACTTCTAGACTGAAAGAAATGTTGATAGCTTTGAATATAAGCTGTTGTAAAGGTGTGGTGTTTCAGTTATTTCCCCCGAACACTTACAGAGCACAATAAGAAACTAAGCTTTCTCTTCCTATTACTACTAGGACCTTTTTTAATTTTTACCTTGTATTTGATGCAGTGCAGTACTGATTTGTTTTCAGGTTTTTTTAGCCAAGTTAGAGAAGTGTTTTGATTCAAATTAACTTGGATGGATTCTCCCCCATCCCACCCCACTCCCCGCTAAACTGAGCAAGGGGGTAAGGGGAAGTAAGGAAGAAGCAAAATGTATTTTCTCAAGCCTTTAAAATCTTTTTAATTGAACACTTGCAATTTTCTAAACAAAGATGTCACTTCAAAATGAAAACAGATGAGCACATTTTTAAAAAAATTAAGTTTTTCTGAAATTAAGAAATCCACAATAATAAATGTACTACAATCACAATAAAACTTGTCTAATAATAAACCTCCTTCTTTTTAGCAAAATATATAATAAACCCCTCAAAAACTGCTCTAGGGTTTTAGTTTCAACTCCTGGTTGACACCACCTCTTTTTTGCTAATCTCACTGTTGTTAAAAAGTTTCCTTGCCTTTTCATTTTTCCCCTTTCCCCTTTCTTTCTTCTTTGAGGTCTTTCTTCCATGCTGCTACTTGAAAACACAAGTTCTCAAAGAATAATCAATGACGGTATTAAAACCACCATAGAAAGTCTGTCAACACTCAGGAGCAGCACAACAAATACGGCTCTGTGTAAGGTTCCTTCTTCAGCTTGACCCATCCATGAGCTGCAGTGAGAAGAATATGGTGACTCAGAAAGGACTCCTGGAAGGTTTCTTGCAAGGTAAACCAAAGGAGCAAGTTAGTGAGCAAGTAATATCTTTCTTGAAATGGTCTCAGTTGCATTGTTTCCATTGTATTCAGCAGAGTACTGGTGTTTCTGTCTTCTGTACAATATCACAATGTCCTTTCCCACTATATCAAGTTTATATCCTGCTAGGCAGCACAGAGCTGTCACGCATCCTCTTCATAAGCAGGAGAGGGTGGAGGTGCATATTTCTGTTCTCTGTTTAGAAACATTTCCATGCTACTGTACATATCTGTTATTTTGAGAAAATCCAAATCTAACTGGTTCTAAGAGATGACCCCTCTTAATAGTCTGTTTTCCCCATGTTTTATCTTGAGCTGCACTACTCTGTAGCTCAGGACTTTGCTGGGCTGCATTTCTAATGCTGGTTAGGCCTGAGTCTAGTAAAGGGTTCTTGTGGTATTATTCACTGTGTGAGGCTTGATGTGTGCAAGAAGGTGACATGAAAATAGCTGGAGTTCAGGTGTGGTGTGAAGAAAAGCTTCAATATAGAGCCAAAGCAGTATACTTCAATGGAAGATTACCCCTTGTTGCCTTATATCTTTTGTCTTTTTTTTTTTTTTTTCTCGTTCTTTTCCCCTTCCCTTTTGCTGGTACAATGGCCTAATTCAGATGCTGGAAACATGGCAGTAGAGAGTTTGTAAACTATAGAAATTACATGTCTCTGTCTCTTTTTTAGTTTATAAAAAAATCTTTAAGTTATGAAAATGTCACATTGATGAAAAAGAAAGATGCTTTCAATATTAAAAGAAATATAATAGTAGATCCAGATATAATCATGAGTTTTATTTTTTTATGGTAAAGATGGTGTAAAATGGGTATGCAACATTATATCTGTTTCCTTTTAAAATTCAGCCTAACCCACCCAGCAAGTTCTATTGTATTTGGACCTCCTGGCTATCCAAAAAGAGTTTCAGGAGCCTATGCTTAAGCTTCTGTTTATTAATAGTTTGGTCTTAATTTACACTATTATCGGATTGTTGCAGTCAAAAACTCCATTGTTTTGATTAGGATGGGTGTGGGGATCAAAAAGCAGCCTTGGGAGAGAGACTAGAGAGCTTGTTGTTTAGCCTCATAAACTGAAGGCTGGAGGGAAATGTGTAATAGATCTGTATAAATGCATAGCAGAGATGAATGCTAGGGTCAGAGAAGGGGTGCTTGAGCTAAAGGACGCTGTTGGCCCAGAAAAAAAGGATATTAACTGACTAAATTTAGGCTGGAAAACGTTCCTCTGATGGTAAGAATATGCTTCTAATAGTGTTCTGGAATTGCCTTTTAATGTCAGCAGCAAGACTCAGGCCAAATCCTATTCAGAGGTAAACTCTAAATGACTTTCTGAATGGGATTATATAATCAACTTGCATTAGCAGAGGTCTGCTTTGGAGGCACTTTCTTTCCCTGTGTTTAATTTCATTTTTAAACTTTTTTTTATATATAAAAATGTAAAAGTTTGAAAATGAAAACCTTAAAATGTTTTTTTTTAGGACATGGTATTCAGAGATTTATGTAAGAACTATGTGAATGAAAAGTTTTGCTGAAAGAATGCATTATTGTTTGGAGTTTGTTTCTGGCATTAGGTAAAATGAGTCTTGATTGTATGATGTGCTCTGTATTTCTACATTCTTGTGTAGATACCTCTAGATATAACTGGTAAGCCAGTGAAGGACATACTTACAAAATACAAAGGACATTTATGCCCCTTTCAATACCCCATGTACTTTATTCAAAAATAGACTCTTGTTATGACACAATCTCCTAGATGTGTTGTAATTGTATGTGGTTTGTGGTCATAGTTTAGCAGCTTTGGATTGCTGCCTGAGGTGCAATGAAACAGCTTAGGTGTCACAAATGCTACCCTGTTTCCAAACAAAGATTGGCTTCCTGTGCTTCTCACCTTGAAACATTTGGAGATGTGACCTTTTTGTACCTGTTTATTTCAGGTGATGATTTTTCTGGTCACCACATAATTTAACATAGGACTTGCTTTTTGCTTTTAAGTAGTAAGGTCTGTGATATTCCATGCATTGCCTGACAAGCCATTATTCCTGAGTCAGACATCTGGGATTTTCTGAACTCAATTTTACTGGGTTTTTTTTGCAGCTTCTGATATGCAGAAGTTCATGCTGAGAGGTCCTTGTTGTATGCAAAGCTTGATTAACCTGTGTAAGATTTTGTTTCTTGTGTTTTTTGCTGCTCCATTAGCTCCACTGAAGTAACATCATTTTATGTAAGCTTTAAGATCTGGCTAGTAAAACTCCATAATGTATGTTGAAAATCGGGTTTTCTGAATTTAGAAGAACTAATGAAAATTTGCCACTCTTGGACAGTGCAAAGCTATTGAAAAGAGGTGTTTGTAGGAATTTATGCTTGGGTCAGAGGAGAGTTTAAGTGATACATAGATGGTAGCTATGGAAACAATATCTGAGTTTGTCTAGATGGTCATGAGGAAGGTAAATAATGAACAAACCATACCAAATAAATGTACAAGTTCTGCTAAGCTGAGGTAAAACAAATTCACTAAGACAGACACACAACTAGAGGTTTACTGGCAACTTCACGCTTGTTTCTGTTCGGTGTGTGTGCGGTGAATGTAATCTTAGCCAAGGGTTGGGTTGCACATTTGCTTTGACCCTAAGGCTACAGGCTACAACATAAATGTTAAGAAAAGAAGGAAAAAAAAAAAAAAGTCTATTTCATGCCTTCCAAGGTAGCACACAAAGTCCATTGTTTTCTGGAGTGGTTTTAGTAAGTACAACTGCCCTTGCTTATAACATTTGTAGCTTTCAGGTTTCCCTGTCTCAGCTCTGATGTGGCAGTTACTAGCAATCTTACATGTGTGAGTTGAGGTAAATGAAGCTGGATTACAAGATTTTGGGCTGCCTCCTCTTTCTCTATTTATCTGTTTCATGCTACTTTCACAAAAAGATGCCAGCTGAGAAATCCCATTCAAACTTTGCCTCATATTACCAGCAGAGCTTTATGTGAGGTGTCCAGATGGGATGACTTTCAATGTCATCCCATAAGGCAATGCAAAGTATAAAAGTAAGAGGTGAGACTATTAACACTGTCTTTAAACTTTTCAGTTTAGCTTTGATTGGAGAAATGAACTAGGTTTCAATGTTAAGATTTTTACTATTTATTTTTGCTTTTTCCATTATTGCGTGTGTATTCAGATGTGGGGGGACTTATGAATAGGATTCTGTAAATAATTTGATTGCCATACCTTACTTCATCAACTATTTAATCAAAAGCATTTCAAAGGCTTTAATTGGCAGGGGGGTGGGGGTGGGGTGTGTGTGTGTGTGTGAGCATTTGTCTCCCTG
>JAVJGI010000050.1:90221058-90261487 GCA_035590275.1 Ibycter americanus | reverse complement strand
CGCGCGCTCCCTGCCGCGTGGGGCGGGCGGCCGGGCGGGTCACCGCCGCGCTGGGAACCGCTGCCGCGAAAGGGCGCTGAGGGCGGCGCAGCAGGACCTGCGCTCCGGGACCGCGCACAGGCGCGGAGATGCACCTTCACTCGCTCGGCTTCCCTGCGGTGTTTCCTGCCGTGGGCGGGTGCCGAGCTCTGGCGTGTCGGTGGGCTGCCACCGGTCCCGTCCACCGCCTGTCCTTGGCGGCGGGTCACACTCGGCGGTGACACTGCGCTCCGCAGGGTCCTGTGCGGGGCTGTGACACTGCGCTTCGCAGGGCCCTGTGCACGGCTGTGACACTGACCTCCGCACGACCCTGTGCACAGGGCTTACAGACAGGTGTGACGCGGTGTTTCGCATGAAAGCATGAAAAACTAGTAAATCAGTTACAGTAATATTCATTACTAATCTGCTTTTTGCAATCTCTTCTTCAGATGGCAGCAGATAACATGTCATCCCTTTTGTGTACTGGAACCGTTGGGGTTGCCTTACCTTTAATCTTATTGCAGGTACTGGATGACATACCATTTTGTTTGTAATAACTCTTTGTATGTCGGATCGTTATTATTTGTGTATTTCCAGCTTATACCTGTGATAAAATTCCTATATTTTCCAACGTTTTTCATTCACAGTTAGGCGGCCAACGTTTTCTTTGTTCGGGCACTCACCGTTAAACTTCCTTCGACACACTTGGTGACTCACTTCTTGCATTTCTGGTTTTTTTAAGGTGTTGCTCCAGATTGCTGGTTCCCTGTAGCCAAATAAGGGAGCCCTTCTAATGACCTCAGTAGATTTCTGGGTAAGTGTTCATTTATGAAAGCTATAAATATGATACAAATATGGGCCAACTCCCTAACCTTAGAGACTTCCATAAGATGTTTGACAGAGAACTGCAACATTGGTGTCACGTACTTGCAACAAGTGAATCTAGAACCTTTGGAAGTAACTGATTTCCAGAAGAGGGTCCAGAAGAGGGTAGTGTTTTATCAGAGATCCCATTGCTTCACTGCAGAATGCAGCTCAGCTGGGCATGCAGCTGACTCCCAGGGGAATCCCTGGACTACTTAATCTGGACTACTTAGCGTTCTGTATTCCTTAGCATTCCCTGTCCCTACTTAATGTTCCCTTTCATAACCGATTAGCTGAAGTACTCCAGTAAAGGAGCTACTTTGAAATGTTTGCCAGCCATGTGTGGCTCAGAGTAGCAGTCTGAGATGTATAGCTTTTTTGCCAATGTGATACCTGTAAGTAGTTTGAGAGTTGTTCTTAAATCAATATTGGATTATATTATCATCTTTCATTTAATCAAAGTTTTTTCACTACAACCCATCACAACAGGTTTGGTCCTTATAAATTCAGAGAAGCCAGAATGACAATGTGCTTTCAAAGTAATGCTCCCATTAATTTTTGTACTCCTGTCAAAATACATTATCTTCAACCTGATTTTTAAGCAATCTAAACATATTCGTGTTCACATTCACTAACATATTCAGTTCTTCTGAGAAGGGTGCAGATGTTGTAAGAAACAGCATTTTCTTTCATGACAGATTCAGTTCACTATGTGTAAGTTTCTTTAAGGAAATCAGTTTGGTTAGTTTGGACTTTCATCTCTAACTTCAAGACAGCAAAAAGTTTAAGGGTTTTGCAACCATCTGAATAGACGTTGTTCTTAAGTCTAGCAGCTTAGTAGGTTTGTAGCTTTGCTAGTAGGTCTTTAGTTCTGGGTCACATAAATCCATGAGCTGATCTAAAGCTTGGCATTGAAACTTGTATGCTTCCAAGAGACATGATGAGTTCATCCAATAGCTCACCACTACCGAAACTCTCCTTGTCATCCCCGTTCCTGATCATGCAATTCTTTCCTCTCATTTGCACAAGCTGTGGCACTGGGTTAATCTTTTTCTGAACCAATTCCACTCCTTAGGACTATCCGCTTCCTCTTTTCCTGATGCAGAAATGGTCTGAGAGGACTCTGAGTATACGCCTGCACCATTCTGACTGATTTTAGAAAGAATTTCTGAGATTTGGAAGACTGGTGCAAAGAGTGGAGAGTTACTTGTTTTCATATTCCTCACTCCCAGAGTAGTTCTGCACCTCATGCGCTTACAGATGTGTTTTTCTTGTTGCATGTTCCAAAAACCTCTGCTTTGCTAAATGATCCATTAATGTCAATAGGAGAGCAGTACTGCTTACCAGCTGGTGACTGATTTGCATATGTAGAATGAGCTCCTAATAGATCTTCCAAAGGACGGGTAAAAATACCTAATCTATGAAAATCTTCTCGGTAGGCATAGCACTGAAGATACCAGACAGGAAGGAGTTGCATTTATTGTTTACTTGTTTCCATAAGTGTCAGTGATTGCTTCATTAACGTATTTTCAGAATAAGCATGGAGGAAAAAAAACCCAAACCCCTCTGTTTTTTAAATTCAGATCAATCCATTATGGTGAAGTTAAAAGAAACAGCTGAGCCAATCTAGTAACCACAACTTCTGGAAAGGGGCGTCCATGCTCCTTGCACTGCTTCCAGCTACACAGTCCCACCCACTGCTTTTTACCAACTTTACTGTTTGCTGGAGCTTTCTGTGATTGATCCAACTTATTAATGTAGCACAAGGCTGTCTACCCAGCTAGAGCCAGGGTAGCCCAAGTAACATTGAGTGTACAGCAGGAGCAAGACAGCCATTCACCAGTGGTAAGACTTTAGATCTGCTGAGTTTGCCTTATGTGAGTTCAGTTTCTAGGATCTAGGATTTTCCTAGACCACTGTGGCTGTGCAAAGGCATATGACAAGATGATTTCAGTACTGTAGCCACATAAATCTTTGTCCTGGGTTCAGTTGCTTGCGATAAGGACTGCATTCTCAGTGCACTATTTTGCAAACAAATAGATGGAGTAGTGCGTGGATAGGTGTGGTTCTGTCATATTTCCCATGTCATGATGCAAAAAGTCTCTTTTTTGACTCACAGTCCTTCATTAGGGTCCCTGCTGAGTGATGTTCTAGGACAAAATACAACCTTAATCTTATACCTGCATGGGTAACTCCTGGCTTTACCAGCATAGTAAATAGTGATTGATGTTAGAAGGAAGTAGAACCCATAAAGTGGTTTGGATTGACCTGGGATTAGGGTATATTGAATAATTCTAATTTGCCTTTGTATTTTTAATAGAAAATGTAATATTGTAGAATTTTAATGTGAACAAATTCTGTAGCATGTTTCTGACTTTATTAGTCTTTGAAAAGTTAATTATTATGAACAATAATAGGTTATTTTAATTTATGTAAAAATATTTATGCCTAAGAGGAAATATTTGAATTATAACTATTTGCAGATAAGATGTTGTAATGTGATATTCTGCTGGGTGTAAGTAAACCCCTCCCATCCTGCTACATCATTAACACATAAAAAAAGACATCCCTCTTTCCTCAAAGGAGGTAAAACCCCAGTGGTAAGAAAAAGAGTAGGATAAGTCTGGGTTAGAATTCTTTCTTCCAGCACTGCACCAAGAAACAAAAGCTTGGGGCTACAGTGTTAAGGAATTTAGAGAAAAAGAACAAGTGGAGTTCAGCAAAAGAAACAGTCCGTAGCTCTAAATGTTGTCAACATTCATTTTTAAAAGCAGAATGTTTGGGTTTTTTTTAAAAAGGGTGATCAAGATAGCTAGAAGTAAAGTTTAGTCGTATTGAGCAAAGCCTTATTATTGGGCAGAACAGGGGAAGCTGGGAAATAAAGTCCAAAATCAAGGCAAAGATTTCTATATAAGAATTGTTGACAACAGAGTCAAGGAAGTTTAAACTTTCTCATCTGTGCTGTTGGCGTTACTTTTGTGCAGTCTGTGGAACTAGCTGGAAGCATCTTCCCTTCAGCCCTTCAGTTATGGTGTTTGAAGAATTCCAAGACAAGGCTGAATTTCCAGACAGATGAAACAGAAATAACAGAAGTGATATTAAACATGGATTAAACATACTTGCTCTTGATATGATGTTCATGTACTGTATCTCATTTCTTTCTGGATCCTGGTGGCTCTTGGATCTTATCTGGGTAAGTGAACTGTTAGGTGCTTACTTTGTTAATTCAAATACACATTATTATGACATTGAAAGGTATACCATATAAAACATGAAAATATGAACCATAATGAAATATAAATATACCACTTCGCTAGCTGTAGTTTTTCTAGTTATCATTTTGGAGTTCTATCATCAATCACTTAATACTATGCTCCAATGACTGTCATCATTACCATGTTTTTCTATCTTTGACCTTTTATTGATTTGATTTACTTTAATTCATCAGCAAGAACTAAATGTTTTATAAGTGTTCAGTTTTGTAGATGAAGCAGATGAGTTCTTTTGGAATACCAACCTATTCCAAAAAGCCATCTGCTGAAATTCAGCATCTTCTCCAGTTGATGCTCATGGGAGACCATCCTCCATGTCATATGTACTGTCCCTGTGTATTTACATTGTATAGAAAATTAAGAAATACACACGTGTCCCGCTTGCATTCGTTCCAGTGGAAAAATTACAAACTGCTAAGCATTGTACATTTCAGGAATGCGTCCTCAGCAGATAGCAGGGTATGAGATAATTATTTTTTTTTGTGATCTGGGTATGTTTCTTTTTCAGTTATTAATTAAAAGCCTGGTTTTTAAAAGGCTGTTTTAATTGACTCTGATGTGCTTCTTTACATGTATGTTGTTATGAAATCTAAGAACGTTTAAGCCCTAAGGCAGTCTAAAATATATATGCACTAAGAGAGAAAGATATATTTAAGACTTTTTTTAAAAACTGATATAACAGATGTGAATCAAGTGTAATACTGTTGCTTTTGGCCACAGTACATTTTTAGTCTCTAGTTCTGTGATTTTATGAGAATTTTTAGCTGAAATTTAGCTGAAACTGAGATCAGGAGCTATTTCCATCAGACACATAATACATTTCTCAACCTGGAGGAAAGCTAATCTTCAGTTTTTTGAATCATTTGGGTATGGTGGGAGCAGTTGCACCCATGCTAACACTCTACGTTCAGAGAAGGTACAGTGCTGTAATCTGTAATTCATGTCTATATTGATGCATTTTAGTCCAGTGCTGGGGGACTTTATGCTTGATACTTTATAATGAGACAGAGTGCTCCAGACTTCACTGTGCAAGCTGGGCTGAGAAAGAACGTAACAACTGTCCAAGACTAAGGAGACTGTTGTGTTTAAGCCTGTGTGATATTGCTCTTGATACATGTTTAAGCAATATATATCCATTCCAGTCCAAATTGTTATATGAGTGACTGCAATCATTACTAGAACAAGAGATTCCCAAACCATACTTGATGATGCACCCACAAATCCTGATCTGTCAAGAACTTTTACACCACTGGGCAATCCAGCAGTGATCGTATCATGGTAACTGTGGCTTCTAAGGCTGCTCTTACTAACGTAACAAAGCAAAGTGGCTATAATGCAGGTGAGCGTTTGGGACTCAAAAAAACCATGACTACTTTTTCTTTCATTTTCAAAACCTTACAGAAAGGAAGAAGCAGCTGAATGCCTGTCTTTAGTGGTCTGTGTCAGTATGACAAAGAATCAGTTTAGAATTTCAGACCTCATTGTTCACAATCAACTAAAGTACCTCCATTGGTGTTTCCTTCTTCAGCGTCTGTTCAGTTTTCTCTAAAAGGAAGTCCCTGAAATGGTGGCTGCAAGACATTCTGTGAAGGTGAAGCTGTGAAATACTGGTAAGGTAGTGTGAATACTGGCAGCTATGACTCTTGTCAAGGGACATTGTGGTCTGACTTTTGTTGTTCTTTTGGAACAGAGTCCTCATGCATGCTGAAATTTTGCTGTGAGTGTTCTTATGCAAATTCTGCAAGGAACAGGCAGCATTCTATATCCCCTCTATTATGTGGAATACTTCGTGGAAAAAATAGTTTGCTCTGCAGTGCACAGATTGCAACCAGTTGTACAGAATGATTTTAATGTGTATCGGATTGTTTCGTATGGAGACCAAGTCCTTTATTTCTATTAATATATATATAAAAATATAATGCAATATGTTAATATTTATGATATCTCATTGATTTTTGGTTTTGACCATTGGATGTTGGGCTTGTTGGGTCACTATCTTGAACTTCATTATCAAACTTCTACTCAAGCCCTAGAGTAGGTGTCAAAAACTACCTCTGTGGAGCTTGCCCTCAGTGATCAGCCAAGGTCCAGATGTACTGCTGACTAGGGAGCAACTCAGTGTTACTTTTGGAAAGAGAGCCACCAACCTTATTTGCAGTTTTCTCTGTCCAAGTACTTTCTGGATGTATTATTCTTTGTGTACAGATGTCTATTAAGTCTAACATACAGTCTTTAATCTTCTCTTACAGCGGTTGCCTACATTTTTTAATTAAAACAGATAACTGAACTGTAAGTAGAAAATGACGTTTATCTTTTAGACTAACTTTTATAATGGGTTTTTGTGAAAACAGATTGTAAATCTCAAGTTTTACAGTTGGTGGAGCTGATCAGATGCTTTCTTGCTGCTGAAGGTAGCATGTCTTAGAGTTCTTTTTCTCTTGTCCTGCTTTACTCTGTCCTCCTTTGTTCCAGGCCACATGCTACTGTCCCTTTCTTTGTGCCAGTCTGGTGCTTGTCAGACTCCTGTGAGCTGTTTCGACTCACTAGCAAGGCAGAAAACTGATACATGTTTAAGCATCATATGTCCATTCCAGTCCAAATTGTTACACGAGTGACTGCAATCATTACTAGAACAAAAGATTCCCAAACCTTTCCTGCCAAGCTAGGTTTCTGTTACTTTACTCAGTTAAAGACACTCGTGGAAAGTTCCAAAATCCACCAGATAGAAGAATACATGGGACATGCTGGAGATAGGAAGATGAATGGGTTGTAGGCAGAAGAGAGCAGAAACTGACTTTCTGGGAGCAGTGTGCATCCGTTTAGCTTATACTGAGGCATCTCAAAAATGGATCTTCAAATCTAAACTCTCATTGTAGTCTGTGAAGACAGACCTCTCCACCAGATAATTCATCTTGTAAGGCAGATATCTAAGACAAATTGTAGGAATAACCTTTTTAATTACTTTCTCTCCATGGCATACAAGGGGATCTTGTAGGTGAATAGAGGATTCATGTTATCTATAAAACTAAGAGAGATTAATCTTAGTCTCCTGGCTTTCAACAAATCTTAGAGGATGATTTGAGGTAGCATTTTCTTTCAGAATGTGTTTTAGGGGAGGCTAAGAGCGCACACACATTCAGTTACCACAGTTTAGCTGGTGAGCAGTCACTGGCTATGATCTGGTACCTTGGGAGCTTGAGGTCACTAGTCCATACCCTCAGCCTCTGCTGGTGCTGTAGGCTGCATTGGCAGGAAGACCAACTTCTGAGGGTGGCTGCTGTGAATTTCTTGTTCGTTATTCTTGCCTCTGGGAACAAGTTTCAATGCGAGTAGTGTATGACACAAGACAGAACTGTATTATGTTGAAAGACATCTGCAACAGCTGCTGCTGTTGTAAAGAGCTGTCACAGGTCAAGTGGAAGAGTAGAGACTTCGGGCAGCACAGTAGCAGTCAGCACAGCTGTGTGGTGCAGAGTGTGGGCATGAAATTGATGACAATTACTTAGTATCTTAGAAGCAAGTATCTTAGAAGCAACTTTAACAACAGTTCTGTAATGGAGCTAAACAAAATTTGTTTTGTTTATGCTTCCTTACTTGTAATCTATCTATATCTAAGCTAACAGCCCCTGATAATATTCTTGTAACAGTTTTTATGTGTGATAAAATACTGAGCGTTTATTTTCAGAAAGGATATTGTGCTCCAGATCACTTGTTGGCCGTATAATGTAATTTCTGTATTTTAATAATTTCTCCAATAGATGGCGGTAGCTGCTTATTGCCTGATAAATTGAAACCATTCAGAGTATGCGATACAAACATAAAGCAGTAAAACCCAAGTATGTTCATATATAGGTACTTAATATATAACTGACACATAATTATGTATGTTAAAAGTCTGGCACTGGTTTTCCATATTTGAACATGAAATGCTCTCTGAATATTTTCGTTTTGAGTCTGTTGGTTTGCTCAGAACTACGTGATAGTATAAAGCTAATAAAACTATTATAGGGCTACTAAAGGTGAAGGACAGATACATCTCAGAGCATGATTAGTTCTGAGGTTGTTACGATTTTTCTACACTTGAAATCTCTTGTGGGTTACCTTGAGCTGGTTCACCTTATAATGTCTTACATCCAGATTAGAATGTTTTATTGTAAATTATCTGGCATTAGATTGTGCTTTTATGATCGGCATTTTACTCAAATAGTGTTACAAGCTTACTTGCACCAAAACCAGTACGAATGATTCTACATTGCGAAACATGTCAAGTTGCAAGACTGTCAAAGCCTGCCACTGTTTTTCTACCATGTTTTGCTGCTTCTGTAGGCTTTCTGTTCATCTATCTTGCCTCTTCTGTCCTGGAGGCATGACAGAGAGATTGTTACTGTGCTGTTTAAATGTTGGTCTGAAGACTTTTACATGGTCATGCCTAATTCTTAAGGAATTCACAAACCAGAGCTCTTGTTGCTTCATCTGCCATATATGATGTTTTCTGCGGTCATATACTGAGAAGCTTGGAGTGGAGTCTTCTTCCACCAGAATGATCTGCATTACTTTAACTGTTCTGCAGTTATATAAACAACCACCATTATGCAGATGAAGGAATACATGAGATGAATTCTGGTTTTACTAAATACCCTATCAGTAGATTTTGGATGACAATTACCATGGTCTGCTATGGCTAGAAGAGTTTGATGTTATCTTGCTAACTAGGCTATGGCAGTCTCAGTAACACAATTGTGAGTATGTCAGACCCATTGGATCTCATCAACCTTGACAGAGACATGGAGAACTAGAAGACCCTGAAAAACATTGAAGAATCAGTCTGAACCACAAGCAGAGGACAAAACCCATGCATGGGACCAAATCCAGTAAATAGAAATTGATACAGTGGAATATAACTTCAGCGTAGGTGGGTAGGGAGGTTTAGATAATTTAATGGCACTAACACATTTTTCCAGTCTTTCTTTGTTTCATGGGTTAAAGTGCCTTTCCTACCACCTTGCCTGCACCCTGACTGATGCTTGGCAGTCCTGCACGCCACCTGTTACCACTTCCCTACTTCTGTAAGAGCATACAAACAGAAACAGTGTCCTGATCATGATCCTCCATCTCTTCACTTCTCCTTAGTTGACATTTAATTCCCTGAAAAAAGTGATATCCAGGTGACTGTTTTAAAGAAAGATGTAGAGGAGAGACAGTCAGTAAGTGATACATTGGAGAGGGTGAAAGAGCACACATAACTTTCAGCTTTTCACTAATACTCTGTCATTATGTGGCTCTACAATATTCACAGGAACAGCCAGTTTGTCAGTGCTCATTCATTTCTCCAGGTTGGCAGGGCAACCAGTTTTCACTGTGATGCTTCATATCACACCCGGGGAGTAGCAATGCACATGAGGAAGCTAACTTTTTCTGCTTTTTGCTTTATAGCTCTAATGCTGTGAAAAAGAAAGGGTGGGGGGAGGGAAAGGATAGTGAATGATATTGCAAAGGCAAACAACTTTCTTGAAATACGTAGCAAGGTAGTCTGTTGAATGTACAGCGTGCCATGAAAACCTAGGCCAAGGTTTTTATAAGATTAGTATTCATTTTTTGGTATTGCTTTGTGTTGAATAAGAAATAATTGACTTTTTCTTCTCACTGTTTTGGGTCATAGATCCCCCTTTTATGTCATCATCATCACATATTCAAAGACTCTGAAATAACATAGAAACTTCAACCTTGTTATGAGAACTGTATTACAAACTATGCAAGCATGTGCAGCAAAGATAACTTATCAGATCTAATTAAACTGTGATACCAGCACACTGAGCCAAGAAGACATGTAGCATTCCCAAGACATGTCCTTTGTGAAAAACATTTATACTGATGAGAAGCTGAAATTAGTATCAGTGTATGAGTATAATACATCTCTCATTTTTTGATTTTGTATCATTCCACTGAGTTGTCCTTTCTGACTTACCAGGCTTGCTTTTCTCCTGCTCCCTTGTGCAGGATGCTCTCTTGTTTGCTCTCCTGAGCCTCTCTGAAACATCAGTCAGCAATCAAAAGGAATATGTTTTTTTTCCTCTGGAATCTCTGCCTGCCTTTCAGTCTTCTAGGCATGCCACTGTGTTAAGTCTCGGTCTTTTCTATATACGTCATTACTGTAGGTGAAGTTTCCATATGCGGACCAAACACTGACATACCACAGAGAAACATTTTTCTCTGTTGATGAACCTTGGTGTATAGGGTAAAAAGCCCCAACCATTCGTACAATCAGTAGCTGCCTTTGGTTTGGAGAATGCCAGCTATGTAAAACCATTTGTAGCAATCAATATAGATAAAAGATGCAGCTTGGGTTGTTGCAGTATTCTTGGATAGAGTCACGTGTCTCATTATGACAGCCCTAATGTTTGAGCTACTTGTATGCCAAATTAGTTAGTAATCGGCAGGGTGGTAAAATAACTACTTTCACATGTTTTCTGTCTTGAGGTCGTTCTTTTGTATGGGAGGTAATATCCACAGCTACAGGACAGACTAGGCAGGGAGTTCTAAGAAAGTGGTTTTGAGATCCTACCGTTCTGCTGCCATGTCATACTTGTCCTTTGACCCACTAGTGAGCAGTATTTGACTGAGCCCAGAGTCTTAAACTGGGTACCTTCTCAAAACAGGCCTATGGAATGCAGAGGTGCGCCTATGCAAGCTGCCCAAGGTGCCAAAATTGCTTGCTGTGACCCCGCTCCACTACAACCCCATCAGCGCTAGGTGCAGTGCAGCTTGCCCATCTGGATGCATATTGCACTTTCAATGACCTGTTTCCAGTGAACACTGTACCTTTCAAGTCGTTGCAGGACTAAACCTATGACATGTGCTTGGCTTCTAGAGTCGTCTGTTCACACAGCGACTGGGTGTGCCTGACCTTTCTGACGTTGATATTGTCAAGTTTCTGAAACATAAGGAGAACATAAACTTCGGTAGGCACTGAGAAGTTATCCACTGCCACAACAGGCTGACCTTTCCTAGTGTATGTGCTTATCACATGTGCCTGCATATCTTGATTTCGTGGCAGGAATATTTGCAAACTTTGCTGGAGTGCACTGCTTGTCCTGGAGAGGATAGCGTTTAGTGTTTAGATAGTGTCTAGGTGTATAAATCTGTGCATTTCGCGTATATCACAGCTGCTGAGATAAACAAGTAGGTTACTACTCCCAAGCAGGAGTAGTTGGCTCCTAGGAGCTAGCTAGCTCCTGTTCCTACTTGCAGCCTCTAAAATACATTTACAGAGCTGTTTGGATGAACACCCCCTAGTCTTTTTTTGGTCAAAATGAGCTGACTGAGAAGCATCTTATCATTCATACTTATTATCTTGATCCCATCTGATCTTGTTTTACTATGAGCTTTACACTCAATATGGAGTGTGTGAACAAATACACTGCTCCAGGGAAGACAGAGTTCCTTATATTCCATAGATTGGCTGCGTGATAAACATTACTTGGTTTGAATTAGAATTAAAAATCCTGCCTTAGTGCAGGAATGCTATAAATGCAAAGATGCCATAAAAGCATTTGCTTATGTGGTAATTTGAAGAATTCATTCTGGTTCTTTTTCTTTGCCTTTAAAAAAATCACTCTATGGCAGTTTTATCCTCTAAGCATTTTTATGTTATAAAAAGGTGGGTTATTTATGTCATCCTGTGTATCCAACTACCCCCAAGGTGTGGAAACTCAATGAACAGGCTCTAGCAGCAAAAATCTCTACCAAATTTTTCAGAGTTTTCCTCTAACATTTTTTCACATGAGGAAAGGATATACATACCAGAGCGCTATGGGGCATAACCAACAAATAATTACGGACTGTGAGTGATTGGAAGGCAGTCAAGGATCCTGTGCTGAGTCTACATTCCCAATATTGTCTCCTGCTCCCTGCTATAGCATTTTCCAGCAGATAGAAGCAATCAGTGTCGGACATCATGTATGTGTAGATTGTGTCATTTACAGTCTGCTATCCAGATACTGCCACATAGTTCTTTAAAAATACCATCAGGCACATTCAGGCCACTGTGAAAAGTAGTTAAGGTGTTGTTCCTCCCTCACTGTCAGAATCTCTGGAGGTGCTTGTGGTTGGGACAAGAAGCTGATAATTTCTATGCCAGAACAGCTGTCTTGTTCCTATAGTCTTTGCAGATGGAACCGGAGCCTATCTAATCCCGGGTTTTTTTTGAGGACGGAGAATTCACTTGGGACGGTTCAGAGATCAGCATTGGCTTCCAGGCTTGCTCAGTTCGGTTTGCATGGAGCCAGCAGGCACTGTACACCTGAAAACAGCTTGGCTGACAACGGTTGGGCACTTAATGAAATGACAGGTGGGATGAAGGAACTTTTGCCTCAGTAAAACAAGGTATTTCACTAACTAGCTAATGTAACTGTGAGGGCATGGTCTTTTGTCCGCAAAGAAACAACTGAGACAGCTTTTGGGCAAATGCTGATGGCTGAAAAGCTTTGACAGGTATAAGGGCGAGTCACTAACTTGTGTCCTTTCAGGAAGAAGGAAAATTCCTGCTTTTTTTTTTCACCTATAGAACAAAAGGTTGATTTATGTAACAGAAAAAAAATGTTGAAACAGTTGAGTAATTCACTTAGTTTGTGAAATCAAAAAGCAGCCAAATACTTCTGCTTGATCAATAAACTAGTGCTTTTCTTTAATTGCAGGTCTGACATATTCACAACAGTGCAACACAGATTGGAACTACATTAGAGTTTGAAGATTTAGTCTCTACATCTGTATGTGAAGATGAAATGTAAGACTTTAAATTTTATTTAATTATAAGCAAGACCATAGTTCCAAAAACTGTACAAGCTTAACAGGACTGACCAAATCTGGTATCAGGTTTTTTTCATGAGAACTTTTGAGATTTTGACCTTTATTTTTCCATCCTTCAACAAGAAACAAAGCCCTTTGAGCATTTCTTTGCGTAAATTGTCTACTTTTGAATCAGAACTTTTTGGTACTCCCTAAGCAGAAAAGATCCAGAAGCCCAGACATCTCTCCTAGGAGAAACTTGGGGTCCTAATGGAAACATTTCACCCATCATGGGACTTGGTGAATCACAGCGCTGGAAATTTGTCAGTCAGCTGCAGCTGAAAGGCATGAGGTTTGGGGAGCGGGAAACTAGTAAGTTTTGTCTAAGCCATCTTTGCTAAATAAGGTTCTTCCCTACTATGTGTCTTCTTACAAAATCACGTGTTTCAGGAAGTTGTGATTTCCATATACTAAAAGGCCTGCTAAAACAGAAAAATTAGTTCCATGTTAACATGTGTGTTTAACTAGCTTAAAAAATAATGCATTCTAAAGCTTTCTCATGAACTACATTTCATCATTGCTAAGTCTGCACAGATGAGTTTCTGCTGACCTGCAATCTTTTCTGAGGGTCTCGGTGCAAGCTGTGTGAATTGTTACAGGGTACAGTCTTGAGACCACAGTATTTGTTGATTACAACTTAAAATGGATATGTTCTTACATTCTAGTATCAGGAATATAATTTGCTGATGCCTAGTAAGACAACTGGTAGCACATTAAGTGATTCAGACAGTAAAACCAAGACTGTCCCTGCTGCAGAGTTTCATAGCTACAAAAAGAAAATACATAAATACCAGTAACAGGAAACTGCCGTTGTGCAAACACTGTTATATCCTCTGCAGTAATTAAGAGGTAGGAAATACTTACGGTTTTACTCACATGTGCACATACAGACACAGACACATCCCCTTGTATGAGAGTTGAAATTCTTGCTTTTTTGGCTCAATTTGATTCAGTTGCAAGCTTTGAATACCCCACCTAACTTGCGGGAAATCCTTTCTCTGTGTTCACAGACCTTTTTTTGTGTGTGTTTACTTCATGCAAACTGAGAACAATGGTGGCTTTTTTTTAATGCTTTTTATCTTTTGGAATTGTTAGAGGTCCCACAGTTCTGCTGTCACTAGGTCACTTAACAGACAGTTTAGCTTTTCCCCGTTGTGTGTCCTGTAGGAGAGTAACTCTGCTTTGATACCTAAAGCCGGGCTTCAAAGCCATCTAGTTTTTAAAGCTGGCTGAAGTGTTGCATCTCTTTAGAAAAGGTAAAAAACAATTTGCTTTTGTAGACACAGCTTTTCAGCTGATACAACTCTACCAAAACGCCTTAGCTGGCTTTCCCCAAGTGGAGGGTAATGGCAGAGGGATGTGGTTTCAGCCCTTGCCCCTGATCATGTGGTGTCCTGTCACGTGTCCTGCATTAAGTTAAATGAAGGGGACATGCTTCTGGACAGGCAGCACATGGCTGCAGGACCACAGGCACACCCCGTTACAGCCATCCCTCCTTAGGGCCTGGAGCTTCACCAGCAGTGGCTGGGACAGGGAGCAGGGCTGGCCCAGTTTCAGCTCGGTTTTTGAGATACTTACTGAGTTTAGGCAATCCACTCTATCTCATTGTATCTTGATTTTCAAATTATAATGACTAAGACCACTTTTCACAGTATGTTAAAAAATTCCATGTAAGATCTAAGTAAGAGTATTGTTCAGGTCTAAGTATCCTCATCTGATCTGGCAATCTCAGATGCTCTTCATCCCACGGACCGTGTAGTTTATGTTAAATAAAATACAGACATAGGTAGAGATAGAAACACATCACTCGGACACCTAGATTGTTTATAGATCACACGCATATATCTATATTTTTATTTTGATTTTTAATTGGATTGTAAATTCTGATGTATTATAATGTGAATTTGGCTAAAAGTTGATATGTGATGTGTACAGATGATGAATGGAGAAATGCTTCTATTCAGAAGAGCTTAATATTGATGAAACAATGTCTACAAGTCATGATATATGTATAACCTTGCAGGAAATAATTTGTTCGGGTTTTTTTTTGATTATTTATTGCTAGTCATGTCATATGTATAGTGCTGGAACCTAGCTTATGAAATGGAACTTTAAATTCTTTTTCATTCAGGTATTGATGAGTAGTACTGTGCAATTTGTCCAGGAAAATGAAAGACTATCTAAACCATTAGTTCTTCACAAGAAGGTAACTCATGTACTTTCTAGCAAAATCCAGAGAAATAGCTGGACAGCTAACATGTAATGTCTTCTGCTTGTAGTTCAGGTTAATTATGAGAGACAAGCATCCTTCTGAGAGATATGTCATATAAAATATAATACAGTATATTTTACATAATATACAGTATTTTTACTGCATAACAATAAGTTACTAAATGCTGCAAGTGGGTTTCTGAAATATGATGTGCTACCTACCTGACTTATGCCTTTGCTTGTGTGGTAGTGGCTGGGGGAATCTTTTTCCTTCATTGAGGCTTTTCCCTTTAGACCTAATATTATGACGGTTTGAGTATGTATTAACTGACTTTGAATCTGGTCTGTTATTTGTGCCAGGTTACTTTTCCTTGTTTGTAGCATTTCATAAGTGTGCTCGGTAGACTCAAAATCTAGGTCTTGTGTGGTTTTGCATAAATGTACTCTGCTGGCATTTCTGTTGCCTATTCAATTCTTCATTACCAAGCCTGCGGCAACACCAAACGGTAGTGACAAGATGTAATCCTGTATAAACCTAGTGATTCCACATGGAAATATTCTGTTATCTGGAGGTTAAAACCCTACAGGTCACTTTACACATCTGAACATAATGATATTGATGGCCAAACTGGAATTCCATAGAGCTGAAGGTCCGCGCTGTAGGTCTTTGCAGGATAATGCCTTCTGAAAAGAAACAAAACCAGCTGTGGGTTAGCTGACTGTTCCGTGCAAACAACTGTGAATGTTAGTGTGAATACCTGCTAATATACAGTACATTTAATATGCAGTCAAAAGGAAGTTTTCAGCTTTCTGTGAGCTTTGCATGCTGCACATGATGCTTTTGCATCATGCAGCGGAAGGCTCTTTGTGCAACAGGGGTTATCAAGATTTCTCTGCAGTCACACTTGGTGAAATATCCTTTGCTAGATAGTCTGTCAAAGGTCCCAAGTTTCTTTCAGCAAGCAGTGGGCCCCTTTTTCAGCTTTTACTCAGCAGTGCTGTCAGTTTTAATGGTAGGGAGGCTGCTTTAAAATCACTGTTCTGACTTCAATTTCTCCTTTTGCTTCTCTGTTTATCGGTTTCTTGATTACAGTCTGTATTTCTTGTGTTTCCATTGGACTGATGGTTCATGTATTTCACAAAAATCAAGTCATGTGCTGAGTTAGTGGTCTGTGAGAATTCCTTTGAAATGCTGTGCCCATCCACTTATCGGTTTTATCTCAATTATGAATAAGTTGATGCTGACTGAATAGTTGGATTTTCCCAATGTACGAGCAACCAGACCTCTCTCACATCTAATGAGTCCCTGACTCCTTCAAGACTATTTGAAGTGTTCGGGTTATACGGCTTAAAACAGCAAGCAGAGATGAACTTGCAACGTGATGCTTTCCATGGCATGCTTAATGAATGACTCATTGCTTCAGATAGACTCACCCAGATAATGGTGCAGTACAATGGAATCTTACTTTGACAGAAGCATATCCTTCTGTCCAAAGCCTGAAACTTTGGATGTGTCTCCATCACAGAGTGCAGCTTCACATAGCAAAGCTGGAGCTACTTCTGCTTAAGCTGGTATGTCTACGCTGGGCAACTAGGTGCCATACAGAGATACTAGCCTTGACTGACATCAGTGCACACTCCACTCTCAATAACGTATCCTGCTTCCCAGTAAAAATAATTATACAGCAACAGAGCTATCCACTGAGGCGGCCACAATGCTGACCTCTTAGCTAGTTATTTTTGAAATAGTGTAAGTATCTTGGTAAGTCTGTGCCCTGTGCTGCATAGAGGTATTCTATACTGCAGTGCTGATATGTCGTATCATCTTGTTTTGTTGAGCATGTGTAGCACAGGGTAAATCTTTCCTGGCTAATGATGTAAGTCGTTTTGTAATTTCAGACTTGAATGTAAATGTTTCCTGGAAGGCATCTGGAAAGAAAAATGCTGCTTTAATTCACGACTGATAAATTAGTAATTATTATTCTTTCCCACAAACAACATTGAGTCAGCTATCACAGCCCTGGAAAGGGCAGAGCCCACCTTAGTTTTATTAAGGGTGCAACCTGCTAATCTCCTCAGTGTTCAGCACAGGTCTGTTCTCTGCTCTTTGCCCTGAAAACAGTACGGTAGTTGTGCTATACTCAGACTATATATAGCACTTAAGAGATACCAAGGGTTGACCTTGACCTCAAGCCTTTACAGATACTTAAGCTTTAAGGAGTCACCTGATGGACAGTGACAGAGGTGTTTCAGCCCATATGCTTCTTTCTGAAAATTTGATTATCAATGCTTGAGGAGACAATGCTTACTGAATATCTTTCTAACTGTCATATTTTATGTGCGTTTATTTAAAAAGCCAATGGAGACAATGGGTGCTTTGATGGTTATGTTTAACTGTGTTTCTCTATATTGAATATTTATTCTGATAGTGATCCCCCATTAACAATAAAACCTCTTCCCTCTGATTTTCCCCATCGAAGCTCTTTGTAATGAGCACAAATAATTGCAAGTTTTTTCCCATTTTTTAGGAAAAAATTACCAATAGTATCCTGGATTACCTGAAGCACATTACAAAATAAATTGCCAAAGATTGACTTGCATGCTACAGGCGTTTGTTGTAAAAGAAAACTAAGCAAAGTTTATGCTAATCCAAGTCCACACAAGATTTTTTAATGCAAAAATTATTAATAACACAGTGCTTATTACTCCAATAATAAGTTTTTCTTACAATAATAAGTTCAGTCAGAATAAACTTTTATGGAGAGTGTGTGTATGTAGAACTTGGTGTTATATTGGAGCTGAAACCTCTATCTCCTGGCTTGCAATGGTGCAGTTCCTTCTCCACAGCTTTTGGTAGCGCTCCTTTAATCACATGATAAGCTGCCCCAATTCACTAACCAAGCAAAAATATGTGTGTGTTTAGCTTGAGTAAGCTCACAATGCAAGCAGACAAGTGCCAGAGTTAACAGAATGTGAAAACAGAGTTTGATTAGAAAAGGAAGATCGAGGAAAGAGCAAGTGGAATCTTTCCTTTTGAGTGATAAAAAATTATTAGTCTCACTGCAATATGAAACCATATTTAGCTATACAAGTAGACTGCAAGTGCAGTGACTGTTCTGCAGAGACAAGGATTATATCAATAAAGAGCATGTTCTAATGCACATTTCTCATTTCTTTAACTTGTGTGCTTGAGAATTTATGAAATACTGTCATTTGCAGAATGACTTGCAGTCATTAGTAAGAATAGGCAGTTTGAATGTAGCTCTTCTGGAGGAAAGTTACACGTAACTGTAGAAGTATTTTGTTTAAAATCATCTGCATCTAATATATACAGCAATGCAAGTATTACATTCACCAACACCAATTGCTAAGGAAAAAAGTTATGAATTAAATGCCTTATTAGGCTACATATTGCTGAACTCTGTTTCTAAAGAAACCTGAAATAAGTGTCAAAATTGTTAGACAGATTTGAGATGACAAATTCTTTGCTGTCAAACAATTTCAGTTCAAAATTAGTCAGGCTAGTACAGAATATGCTTGAATATGCTAAACAGTAAATACAGCTTGTCAAAGAAGAGGAATATCTGCTGAAGTTCCATTTCGAAAAAGGATCTCCAGAACTTTTTTTTTTAAATTTTGTTTTCACTAATCATTTACAGGTCTGAAGTAGAGAAGCATGTAGACCTTTCTTTGAGTAGCCCTACCATTGCCAGCAGAATAATGATAGGAAGATTCTGTTTAAGATGAGTGCGACTGTTCACTCAACTCCTGCTCAGATTTTGGCTAAGCCAACTCACTCTAAGGCCTGATGTATGCTGAGAACAGCGCCATTAGCTCAAAGCAAGGGCAGCACATTGGCGGGGTATGGAGGCCAGAAATGGCTAAAGATCATTATGCAGCCAGTGTTACCTACAGCTTGCAGTCTCCTGCAGCCACAATCCTTGTAGTAGCAATTGCCTGGCAGTTTCTTAATAATCTGCTAAATATGGATGGAAATACACCAGACTGCCCAGCTGGAAGGTATAGATGCATCAGCTTACCCAAAAAGTTTTTGAAGTGGATCCAACAGCTGCTGGACTCCCAAGGCTTTCATACTTGCTTGTGGGATACAGGGGATGCCCACACCATGACAGAGGAGAAAGGATGAGCACTCTCCATGTCAGCTGGGTAACAGTTTTGTTCATAGGTTCATGAGTTACAGGTTATGAGCTGCAAGTTATGAATTAAAGAACTTGTGAGGTAGAAACCTCATTAAGTGATGAATTAGTGAATTCATATATTAGACTAGTCTGTACAAAAGGGATTGAGCCCTTGTTTATCATGTTTGTTAGTTTTCTTTCCTAATGAGCTCATAAAATAACATTTAATTTACAGTGTACATTTGAGAGATCCAAACAGAAGTTGACAGATGAGCCAAGAACACTAGGACATTTGGCCTCACTTTAGAAAATTCACTAGCACATGGGGAGGAGGTGACAGATGTTACAGAGGGTTGCGCTGAAATGGGCTGGACAGATCTGTTTGAGCGTGACCAAGTCCCACCGTGTGCTGGTGTGATAGCTGTGTCCTGGTAGGACAGATAGCCAGACAGGACTGTATAGACCACTGCTGTTTCCGTCAGTGGAATTACAGGTCAAATTCTCAAGCTTCTAGGTTAATCAGTTTAGGGACAACATGGCTGGAAATGCAGAAACAGAAATTTAGAAAAGAATTTTTTTTAAGTCATCTTATCTTTAAAACACTCAGATGTTAGAGGCACACCTTATCCTAGTCTGATTTCACTTTCTGTGTGAGCCCAGATTCTCAGTATCTTAGATTAGGCAGAGCTCTCTTGCCTGCAAGGCACTGCTTCCTTTATTACTGCTTTAATTTGCCATCCCATTGCTTCTCAAGCATAGTCCTTCATGGAGACATCAAGCTTCCTTGCAGTGTGACAACTGTTAGTAATACAGCATGTTAATTGTTGCAGACAACCTAATACTGAACTAATGTTCAGCATAAAAATGCAAACTGGTATTTATAATTTCATTCTTTCTTTTTTCTCCCTCAGTCCTAACCTTTTGCATCAAAACAATTTTTAATAGTATGTAAGTATATCTACATGTACTTTCCCAAAGCACTAAATTCTGTCAATTCGGAACAGTCAATGTTGAATTTTACTTGTTATTCAAAAGTGTGTACTTCAGGTATCTAAACAAAAAAAACCCCACGAGTAGAGTGATTATTGCCTGACAATACATTTTTTCCATATACACCTCTATAAGACAGAAACATTAAAGCAGTACAGTAAATAGGTTGGATTTTGATGTCTGCTCATCTCAAGATGGCCAATCAATAAAGGGAATGCTGTCTTTTTGAGGTTTGAACAGTAATCTGATATACCTAATGGAAGAATCATGTTTTGAAGGTTACCAGTCCATTGTGTGCTATCAGATCACGCAAAGTTTATATAAGACTTTCTGTCATACACCAGGTCTGGTATGGAAGAGAATTTAATGGAAGAATACTCTACTCATCCAAGTGTGCTTTTTTACCTGAGGGGAATTTGAAACCAAAATACAGACTGTTTTGCACTTTTCTAGTCAGTGATGTGAACATAATTTAGATATTGCAAGCAAGTCCAGAGGAGGCCACAAAGATGATCAGAGGTCTGGAGCCCTCTCCTACAGGGACATGCTGAGGGAGTTGGGGCTGTTTCAGCCTGGAGAAGAGAAGGCTCCGGGGAGACCTAAGAGCACCTTCCAGTACGTAAAGGGGCCGACAAGAAAGCTGGAGAGGGGCTTTTTACAATGGCATGTAGTGATAGGACAAGGGGGTAATGGTTTTAAACTAAGAGAGGGTAGATGTAGATCAGATGTTGGAAAGAAACTCTTCAGTGTGAGGGTGGTGAGGTACCGGCACCGGCTGCCCGGAGCAGCTGTGGGTGCCCCATCCCTGGCAGTGCTCAAGGCCAGGCAGGACGGGGCTGGGAGCAACCTGGTCTGGTGGAAGGTGTCCCCATGGCAGGGGTTGGAACTAGATGATCTTTAATGTCTCTTCCAACCCAATCCATTCTAGGATTCTATATTGCACATGAGTAACAGTAGTAATGTATTAAGTACATTTTGCATTTAGAAAGGGGCCATGTCCCTGTGTTTTACTTTAGAAATTCAGAAGTCTCAGAACTGGTTCAACTGAAGAATGGTCCTACCACAGGAATGCCCAGGCTTGTAAGTTCTCCCACTTCAGCTGAGTTGGTAAACTCTTGAAAATAAGTAACAAAAGGTGTCCTTCCTCAATTTTTGTCAATGGAGAGCAACAGTCTACAGAAAAACAGAATAAGAATCAAAAGGTCTAGATTACCTAATTATAAAGCCTGTCCTCACCTGTTGGCTACTGTTCACTTTCTTAACTATTGCAATGCCATAATTGTACTTGCTATCCAATTGTCAGGAAGTCTGTGTGATAGATAAGGCAGCAGTTTCAATCAGTCTAAAATGTATTTCATACTGGTACAAATACATACATACATACACACACACATATATATAAAAAAACAGCTTTTCTTCATACCAGTTAGTTCCCTTCTGCTTTTCCATTTACAGATTTAGAAGGAAATTAAATAATGATATCAGACCATGTATTTTCCCATGTATTTTTAAGGCAAAGCCTTAACACATCCAGCCACATTGTACTTTAGATTTCATGCCCACCCTTTGTTATTTAGCTCATCAGCTATTTTCAAGCGTCAAAGGACTGTGTAAGATAAGAAAAAGAACAAAAAGAATCAGTAAAAAGAGCAAGGAAGGCTTAAAGCCTTATATACAATTGTAATAATGAGTCAACATCTTGCATCTTGAAGGCAAGTACACCTAGATGGGACAAGATCAGTATTCAGAAACTTCAGAAACGAGCTGGGGTTTAAACATGTTCCTTAAATATAACCTGTGCTGGGATCAAGCCTAGAAGCAGTGAGGATTTTGGATCCCATTTTATTTGGGCCAGTTTTTCCCCAGGAACACATTCTGCAAGTCTGTAAAGGAGCTGAGATTAGAATTAGTATAAAGGGCAGTTCAGGAGTGTGAGAAAGTTTAAAACTAATGGCAGATGTTGAGTTCCACAGAACTTGCTGTAATAGGAACAAGCCAGAGAAACCAGTTCTTTAGCTTAGTTTGACCCTGTCAATCAGGAAAAAGGTAATAGAGGGGGAGCCTAAAGTCAGCTGTTTCTTCAAGGAAATAGGAAATAGCTGTTTACCTGTAAGGCTCATTGCCCTAAAACTCTATCCAGTTTGGTCCAGGAGTACAGTATAGAAATCATAGTTCTGCTTTCACTCCTTCAAATAGGTCTAACTCTTTTTCTTGAAGATAGCAATGCACGTGGACTATTGCAAATTAAAAAATACTATGAAGGCAAAGTACTTCAAGTTTAATAGAAAAAGAACATGAAACACATATACTGCCTTTTTGGTAAAACTGAAGCAATTTTTTCTTCATTGCACTCTTTGTCCAGGAGAATTTTTATGTGTTGGTTACTTTCAAAGTGAAAACCAAGTAAGGAAGCAAACAAGCAAAAGCTACAGGGAAAGCAAATTGCCAGGTGCTATGTCTGGCTGAGTTTGGAAGAAATCTTAGTTTTAGGGTTAAAAGTCTTTCCTATGTTCTAGTGGAGTCTGCAAACTTCTATAACCTTTCTCTTATTTTTCCATAATTATCAATAATTATCTTTTCCTAGGATTTTACAAACTGTTGTAACTCTT
The DNA here is from genome assembly GCA_035590275.1 of Ibycter americanus. NCBI lineage: Eukaryota > Metazoa > Chordata > Aves > Falconiformes > Falconidae > Ibycter > Ibycter americanus. The sequence goes on along the minus strand of JAVJGI010000050.1, from coordinate 90,238,540 downwards.
TTATATATTTAATTAAAATGAAGTTTAGCATATAAAGTCTTGCTTTTAAGGTTATTTGTATGAAATAATTCAAATGAGCAGAATAAGTACGCTTTTCTTGTCTTCAGACCTTGTTTGGTCACCCTTTTCCAATCACTAAACAGTGCCTTCCATTCCTTTGCCTACTATTAGGTAAAAAATTAATTAGAAAGAAGTGGTAAATCTAATTCACATATAAAAGATGAACTAAACACCAAAAGGAAAGTGCCAGGTCTTGTGGAGGCAAGAATTTCTACATAAACTCAGTTTTGAATTGTGAATTGGAGATTCAGTTTTACAGTGATGGATCTGGACGATGCACTTACAGAAGGGGTTGGGAAGGAAAAACCCTCTCATACACACTTGCTTTCCTTTCCCTGTGCAGGCTACCTGCCTCGTCAACATCCACGACCATCTCAGAGCATGAAGGCAGGCAGAAAACGTGGAGGAGAAACACTCTAAGCCTTACGTCAGACATGCCCCAGATGATGGCCAATGCTGCTGATCGAGTAGTAAATTATTACCGCCTTCAAGCAATGAGGAAACAACAGGTATGTTTTGGCCCCAAGGTGTGTCTCTGGGACATAGTGCCTCCTCTGTCTCCCCCTCCCACAATGAACATTAAACACCAACCTTTGCTTAGGGCTGTGCCCACAGGTACAGTCTACCTTTTGGAAGCAGATTCAGGCTTCTGTTTCTGGCCCTGACTGTTTGCTGCCAGCCAAGACGCTGCGTGCGGGAGAGCGTATCACGGGGACCCTGTCCTCAGCTGTCGTGGTGCTAGGCAAAGGCTGGCCAGTGTTCAGACACTCCTGAATCGGTTTTGCAGCATTGTACTTGGTTGTGGGTGAAACATTGAGTCTTCTGGGGCTCTAGTTTCGTAAAGATGCAGACATTCATCTTCACTGCATATTTTTGTTGCTGATGTTGCTTTCCCAGGGGCTGATCTTTGAATCTCAATGGGGCAGATAACCAGTGCATAATGATAGTGAGTGGAACGGGCTGCAGAAACCCTTCCGTTTATGAGACTTACTTGTTAAGGGATTGTACATTCATTAAAGCACTCATGATCTAGTCAATGGTATTTCGACCCTGGTCTGCTTCCTGTGTGTATGTGGTTGTGGAGGCTAAAGGTATTTTTGTATCTAGACCTTTCCAGTATTCTCTCAGATTTGAACCTGGCTGCTAATGTGTGTGTAGTGGTATCCCGCAGGGCCATTATACGGTGCTGTTACTTACTACATCACATATGTGGGAAATGCTTCTAGGAGCGTTTGATTGACTCTATATGTGGCCAAATAAAGCTCTAAAAGAATGTGAATATATGTTCTACCAGTACTATTTGTCACTTACGGTATTCAGTAAGTATTACTTGTTTGCCATGGTTTTCTACATGGCTTCTGTGGTGCATTTCTACATTAAATGAATTTTACAGCGCAAAATATGTCTGTCTTAAACTAGGAAGCATGTATAGGCTTTTTGCTTGCTTCAGCATTCCTTTCGTCCTGCTAATTCTGTATTTCAAGGCTACTGGATAGCTTGGGGCATTCATTAGTAAGTCCTGCATCTTATTACCTGCATTATCACTAGCAATTTGTTGGACGTCTGGAGTTGATGGTCACTGGAGCCAGTAGCGTGAAGGCCAACACCTAATGGAATAACCTGTATTTTTCAGTTTGCGTGTCTCCACCAGGCTAAGTTGTTAAAATTTGGGACGTATTGTAAGTCTTTTCCTTGAGGAAGTAGGGTAGAGAGGATTTCAGATAACCTCATATCTTCTTGCATTAACAATTAAGGAACTTGCAGGATACAAATATATATGATTAATACTGAAATGAGCAGCCCAGAGCTTCCTGAAAGTGGCTATTAAGCCTCCACACATGCATATTACTTGCATCAGTTTATACAGAGAGATTCCCAGGTAAGAGCCAAAGGTCATGAAACGGCCCTTTGATCTCCCTGGTTAATGATAGGCTATGGCCAATAGAACTCTCTGCTTCATCAGAAATATCAATATTACCATGTTCTGAAATACAGAAGGTAATGAAATGGTAAACAGTTCTGCACAGCAGTAGGTGGTAATGCAAGAAGAGAGATGTGTTCCTAATCGGTTAATATCCATGCACTAGTTATTACAGGAGCTGGAGGGCAATTTCCTATTCTTTTGTCTTGGCTATGGTTACTAATATCCCTTTTTTTTCCGGTCTGTCTCACTTTAATGTCAAAATAATTATTAAAATCTAAGTACCCCCGTTTGGCAAATGCTCTTTATAGGAAGTCTGTCCACAAATCTAAAAGGGTGAGAGTGAATGACAAATAAGTATGCCTTGTACCAGTTTGTGCAGATTTGCTACAACGCCAGCAGAAGCCCCCACAAAAAGGAACTGTTAATTGTCTGTTAATAATCCTGTCACGAGGAGGAGTATGTATGTGTCTACAAAGTGTGACTAATTTTTTAAAAGTGACCTACTCCACAAGAGCCTTCATAACAGTTAAATGTGGTTTAACAACAAAGACATCACAGTTTAACATCATCCTTTGGTAAATTACTGACCAATTACTAACACGCACTGAAAGAACACATTGCATCTGCCAATCTTTATTCAGGGGTCTGGATGCTAACTTAAATAATGCAGTTTTGTGTTTTGTCTGGTTTCTGTGTATTTTTGTTCCTGTAGAAATAATGCTGCACTGAATTTCCTGGGCATAGTATAAAGATAACCGTCTGTGTTCCGTACAAGTGATTCCCACTTGCTTGCTGACGAGTGGTTCACAGGAGTAAGAGACATGGGCACCAGAGGTGAAATACAGCACAGGGCTCGAATAAATAGATTCTCTGCTTGTACCACAGAGTGCAGTTCTGCTGTCTGCACCAAACATTACTGGAAGCAGATGTGCTGAGGAGCATGGTGCAGGGACACAGTAAGAATCCCAAAAGGCATTAGCTGATCTTGTTTGTGTGGCTTTGGAAGCCAGAAAGTGGCAGCGGCGGCAGCCCTGGAGCAGTGCAAGGTGAAAGCTCAGGGAAGGAAACGGATCCCGGTGAGATGCAGGGCACTGGCAAATTCTTCCACGTGACAGAAGCAGACTTGGAAACCACAGCCTGAAACAGAGCTGACTGTTACGTGGTGTTCCAAAGCAAGCAGCTGTGTGTCTTGTCTGTCTGACAGTAACTTTTTCTTTTTCCTTTTTCTTTTTGCAAATATATAGGAAAAGCACTTACTGGCATTCCTGTGTTCTACAGTTTGAGAAAATGCTTCTTCCTCCTAGCTGTAGATTCCCCTGTACACTACTTATGCCAAGACACTTACTTTAAGGTAAAGGTTTGACCGTGTATGAACGCTGAGATCAATGTGCTTTAAATCATCTAGGATTATTGGAGCCAAATGACTTCACCTGAACTTGCTTCAGTCAAAATCTCAGTCCAGTTAAAATATTTCTGTAATCTCCATCTAAAATTATGTTAAAAGATACATTGCCTTAGGCTGTGGTCATTTATGCTCTTACTGTGTTAAAGCAACAGAGGGGAAACATTACCACTGCAAAGGGTTTAAGTGCATGGTGCCTAGTGCTCTTTAGTTTCTGTTGTAGTAGACCATGTATGCACCCTCCTTTTTTTCAGTGGCAGTAATTTTTTTATCTCCTGTTATGGTTCAAAATTCCCACTTGGCTATATCCTCAGGTGAGTAGGACAGCATCATGGTTTCATGAGCAACGAAATTTGCCTCTGGAAAAACAAAAACATACAAGAGGCTTTGCCTCAGGAAATTTAAGCTAGCTGTAGAATGAAAAGCCACTAGACTGAAATGAATAAGTGAATGGTGACTAGCATATACCTGTACTCAGCATTGTTTATGCTACCAGATCCATTTTTATTTGATCAATGAGTAATAGAAGGAAATATAATATTAATTTTCTAATGTTATTACTTTCACTGCAATTTTCAGTTTTAAAAATTTTAATGTTCATATAAAATCTTCCTTTGTTGCTTTGATCCTTTTATTACTGATGCTGTCCTGTTGTTCAAGAAAACAACAATGTTCTTGTCTAGAAATGCTTTACTGACATTATTTTCTTTTGTTCAGAAACACCTACCTGACAAGATTAGACTGTTGGACAGCTGTGATAGGTATGCAATCTGAAATATTCTGGGAGTGGCAGCTAAAAGGAGTTTGAAAAACAAAGTCTATTTAAGACAAGTCCTCATGGCTATGATTAAGCCAGCTGAGAAATCCAAAATAAAAGTAAACTCTTCACAAAATTCAATGAAGCGTGTGCTAATGGGACAGCTGAGTTATTTTGCTTTTATTAATAGCTGCTCTTAATGGGCTCCTGAGGCACCCTACAGGTGAAACACAGCTGTAGGAGATGTAGTCAGCAGAGCCTAATTGCCTAATGCAAACAAAAGCAATTCAGTTCCAGCTTCTGACACAGATGGGAATTCCTTTCTGGTATATATCACGGGGAAGCAGAAGTTCTGCAGAGTCACTCTAGAACTGTGAGAGGGTATGAAGCAGAGGAGAAAGGCAGGATGGCAATGGATGGTATAATAGCCGATAAGAAATCAAGGACTGGAAGATTCAGTAAGAAGGCATTTTCATAGAGCATACACCAGTATGAAGATCCGCCCTCTTGAAACTAATGGAGTTACAGTAAGTTAATATAAATAAGAAAGAATCAAAGCTATATGCATTGACTTTTGACACGGACTTTCCTTGCAGTAGAGTACTAGTAGCAGTATACTAGTTTTCCTACTAGTAGAATACTATTCTTATCTTAATGAATCTTGCCTTCAGCTTAAAAAGAAAGTAAGGTTTCTTGGGTCCCAAGAGCGTTTGCTGTGAGGCATGACTCGCCAAATCTGCACAGACATGCCCCTCCTCTTTTGCACGCAGGAGGAAAACAAAATTCTCTTTTTTGGTGGACTTTTACTATTTCCCTCCCCCATCAAAGTCTGATAATGTTACGTGCTCCTTCAGCTGTAGAGCCGTAATAACTGAACAATGCGATCACAAATCTTACGCTGAAAGGGAGGGAATGGCAAAAGATTTCTTCCTGTCGCACCTGCTCCTGTTCTTGGCTTCAGTCTGTAGCGTTACAGACCTGCCATCGCAGACCCACCCTGAGACAGGAGACGCGCTCCAGGTGTAAGAATCAGTGTAGATCTGAGAAAGAAGAACACTGGTTCCCAGTAAGATAAAACTATGAAGGGGCATCAAGACATGAAGTGTGTGCCAGAACCGTGGCCCTAGGCCCAGCTTACTGCATGCTTCTCTATTCAGGGCATTTCTTGCCATTTCACACAAAAATAACTCATCCAGAGTCTCGCTGTGCTCTCCTTTTGCCCTGTGCTCACCACGTCCCTGTTTTTTATCCTGGGTGTTTCCAATTTTCTTCACTACTCGCACCGCTTATACTGTGGCTTCCCATAACACCAAAAACCAGGGTCTCTGACTTTCCCTCGTTTGCATCTTCTCTCGTCATGAGCAGCTCAGTAAATGAGCGTCCTGTGGTTACACCTTGGCAGCAAAAGCCGGGGCCATTCACACTAAGAACTTTCCATAAAACATGAGAAGTGAGAAAGTAAGAATAATGATATTCCATTAGTCATATACATCCAGGTTGACAGAACCTGTAACGCCAGCAAGACTTGAGGGTGGCTACCCAGCTTTTACTGTACATACTGTGTAGTTACTTCATTGTTAAATAGCGGCGCTGTGACCACTGCTGCATCCGTGCCTCAGAGGGACAGTCGCCATTCACGGGCGATGCCCGGTGGTTGCTCAGTGTTTGGGGAGATGCAAAGGACGAGTAAGCCTACACCTGCATGATGCTTCGCAGGCAGGAGTGTGCAGCGCTGTTCTCCATCGCGGCGGGGAAGCGTGCTGCCAGCACGTGCAGTTCCTGGGGTCCCTCAGGGAAACATCACGGACGTTTCTCACTCCCTGGCATATCCTCGTCATGCTGCAGTTAGTAACAAACCTTTCCCTGAAACAAAAATTTGTCTGAAAATACTGATTTCTTGATCCAGAACACCAACACTTTTGTGTTTCTTGGCCTCTCAGAGTCCTGGGAAGATGCCCCTCCCCACCTTGGGGATGCTGAAGTGTTGGCATCGGCTTTGTGGGTCTGCGGGTTCGGGGCAGGCTGCGGGCTGGGTTGACCCCAAGGGCAGGTGCTGATTCCCACCCAGGCTGCTGCAGTTGCCCAGAAAAACTGTCATTACTGTCAATTCTGATTAATAATTTGTAGAAGAATACTGATGGCTACATGAACTTTAAATTCCCTGAGCAGCTGCAGGGCACCTGGGGCGCTTTCCTTAGAATTTCAGGTCCTGAAAATACAACTAACTAAATAAAATGTCAGACCTGTTCAGACCAAATGTAAACAAGAGTAAGCAAACCCTGCTTTTCAGTGAACTCAACAACAACTTGCACTTCACACCTCCTTCAGCACAGACTGTGTTTTAGTAGACATAGTCTAGACACCAACATTTTGAAATGAACTCAGTGTCTGATATGCTAAACTTTAGCTCACTTCTTTCTTCATACATTACTGTACCAGAATAACGAGTTGTACTTGAATAGAGGTCTGTTGTAAATTAGAGGAACTGCGGGACGCATGTTAGGCGACTAACATTTTGAATTAATATAATGTAAGTTTATTTTCCAGATATTTCTGTTCCTACTGATCAGTGTAATTTCATTTATTGTCCTGTGTATTACAATTACTAATAGGAAATCATTGTTTTCTACTATACCCAGTGGAATGATGCTGGAGCACTTTGATTCTTAATTAATTATGACTGCCAAAAATGAACTCAATGCAGAGCAATTGGTATTAGACCAAGTTGTCGTACTCACCTGGTGTTTACAAACAGGCCAGTGAAAACAGACGTGGAACCTAGTCCCACTCAGGTATTACTCTGTGTCAGAATCTACCTCATTAATAGCTCAGTACTGAAAAACCAACAGGCACGGCAGGGGGGGAAAGAAAAGGGAAAACAATTAGTTGTGCTTTCAAATTCTTTTTTAGGGCAAAGCATTTCAGCACTAATAATAAATCAACTCAGAGAGTAAAGACAATCATTACTTTGCATATGATGACCATTTCCATCTTTGTTATTTATAGTTAAATACAACCTGAATTATTTTTAAAGCAAGCTCAATGATAACCATAATTCCGAGAGGACTGAACTGCTTACTAGAAAATGTTTTACTTGAAAAAATCTGGTGAGTGATGAAAATACTAAAATGTACAAACTACTGATCTTGAATGATTCAGAATTAAATTATTTGTTTTGAACAGTAATTTTCATTTTGCATTTGTTTTACCATATGCAAAAACCTGAGGCTAAGTAACTTGGAAAATAAATTTTTAAGGTCATTTGTCTTTCTGGAGTGAAGGATTTCAGGTTTATCAGAAATTACCGTGGTTTTCTTTTTAAAAATTTTGTATGATTTTTTAAAAATTGTCATTTCACCCAAATCAATACCTTTTTTTTTCTTCTATTCTAGTGATGTAGCCACTGAATAAAAAAGAAAATATTTGCACTGCTCTAAGCGCATCCTTTCAGATGTCAGTGGAAAATAAAAATATAAGCCACAAGCATGTTTGCTGCTGCAGTTGAATTTCGTAAGTTTATCAGGCCACAAACAGCAGTCAGGCTGGAAAAAAGTGGCACTTTTGAGTTTGAACACAGGACATAATAAATGTTACGAAGATGCAGTTTGACATTACTCCTCTCTACAGTGATGGCACCCCTTAAATCGGAAAGAAAATAGTTTTACAGATCAGTATGGATACCAGGGTGTCTGGCCAGAAGGGGTTGTCTACCTCGAGATCAAAGTAGGTTTCTGAACTAACCCCATACTTAAGAGTTTTGGGCTAGGATGGTCACTAAATTGTTACAAATTTAGGAAAATCCCGATCAGAGCGGGTGAAAAAATGTTGTGAATGATAAAGATCTGGGCTTGAAATTATACTAATGACAGTAATACAGAATGTGGCTAATGAAATAATCAGACAGGTAATGTGCCTACTGCAAACAGGGCTTTGCAGCTACTGGAGCCGGGACCATGCAGTGCAGGATGGAGATTTCCAAGCCAGTAGCCGGATGTTGTGATGCTGTATCGTGTTAAAGAACATAGAAAATGTCTTCAAGCACTCCCAGTAAGTCTGTGACAGATTCAGTTAAATGAGCCAATAAATCTGTTCCTTATACTCAAGATCTTATCCGCAAGTTATTTGCCATGAACGTGCCAAGAGCAGACACATAAACAAATATAAAATATTGCTCAATGATGTGCATCCTATGGTAATAATGTTATTTTGTTTCTCCAAACATCATCATGTTTTTACTGCAACCTCTAGGTCATATTTATAAAATAAGGTACTTTCCTTAAAACTTCTCATTTTTGGCTGAGCTTTTGAGGTTATTGCCTTAACTATGCTAAATAAATTGATTTCATGTAGCCCACTTGGTGATTGCAAAGAATCAAGATTGGGATCAAAGAATGGGATTTCTCAGCTGGCATCTTTTTGTGCTACTTTCACAAAAAGATGCCAGCTGAGGAATCCCATTCAAACTTTGCCTCATATTACCAGCAGAGCTTTATGTCAGGTGTCCAGATGGGATGACTTTCAAGGGCTAAGGCAATGCAAAGTATAAAAGTAAGAGGTGAGACTATTAACACAGTCTTTAAACTTTTCAGTTTAGCTTTGATTGGAGAAATGAACTAGGTTTCAATATTAAGATTTTTACTATTTATTTTTGCTTTTTCCATTATTGCATGCGTATTCAGATGTGGGGGGACTTATCAATAGGATTCTGTAAATAATTTGATTGCCATACCTTACTTCGTCAACTATTTAATCAAAAGCATTTCAAAGGCTTTAATTGGAAGGGAGGGAGCATTTGCCTCACTGTGTCAGAAAAGTAGATGTTCAGCTAGTGTTAACGAAGATGTACTATTTGTAGAATGAAGCATTTTCTTTCCACATCTGTAAATTATTCAAATAATTTGGTATACCAAAAAAAAATTTTAAAGTCTCTTTATGTTGGTGGTTGGGACACTTTACCCAGGAAGTAGCACCATGTGAGTTATTGTGTCTGGTTTGGTAATTTATGCATACTTACATATTCCCGCAATGTGCAGAAGAATGAATAAGGGAGATTGAAAGCCCCATGTAGACATAGCTGTCCTGGAGACTGGGTTCATGTGTCCTTCAGCAAAGAAAAACTGCCTGTATCTCATTGTAGGTAACTGGCTAAAGCCACTGTTCTCATTTATAAACCATTGGGTTAAAAAAAGATTATCATCCATCTTTGTGTGTGGTAGTGACGGATGAGCAAGGGTGATTGACCAGAAACACCCATAACAGTCAAATCAAAGTTATTTCTGAACAAATCGCTTTCACTAGTTTGGGTTGAATTTGTGAAATCTTCAAGCTGAAACTACATTTCATGGAAATTTTGTGGGTTTTGAATAAGTTTTGGCCAGTTCTCATCTGTGTGAAGATTAAAGCACACCCTTAAGCTGCTCATTCAACTGTCGTCCTGCATACGTAAGTATAGAGAATTGTCTATTAATATAGGTGGTCGAATCAGCCTACTAAAAAATGTTCTCCTATGTGCAGTTATTCTCTAACAGTGATATTTCCTGGATGATCTCTGACAAAGTAGAAATCTGTGAAGTGAAAATTTTATAGTTCACTGGTAATCATAATAGCAGAGCTCTTGTTCCAAGAATGGGGGCCTAATTGCCTTCTGACATTCCAAAAAATCAGACTGACTATAGTATATTTTACATCATGTGCTAAAGTTATTTTAAGATATGAGTAATTTCAATCTTTTTTTAATAAAAACTTTTTGCATGACACTTTAGGAAATCTGTATATAACTGGGTTTACAGCATCAGTTTCTTGGCATTTATTCAGGGGGATGTAAATCCTGTTAACTGGCAGTTATATATAGATGTCATAAATGCACAGACGTAATTTAATTAACTGGGCTTCTTTTTTCTTTTTAGAAGCATCTTTAAAATAAAATAAAATTCTGTGCATCTCCTTTGTGGTAATTTTAAGTAAGGCTAACTTAGAATCCCTTGGCGAAAGTCTGGTTATATCGGTCTTCAAAAGTTTGATCCATTTGAATTATTGTTCTCCATTAAACAACAAAAATCAATTTTTAAAAAATACATCCTTAATTTTTGTTGTTTTCACTCAAGAAAGGATTGAGAAATGATTAACACAGTCCAATGGTAGTGGTGGAGACAATAACAAAAAGAAGTCATAATAAATTATTGAATATTGTGACAAGTTTCATTGCTTGCAGTGCTTCAAAAACAATTACTCTCTCAAGGGTCTGATCCTGGTCCCATTCAAGCTGATGGAAGTTCTTCAATTAATGAAATGAAAACCAGCACAGACTCAAGTTAAAATGAACTTGGTAGCTGGAGTGCCACTTTATATTCTGCCTCAACAGAGATTAAACCTGTTGCCTACCAAAGGAAATTCTCTTCATTTACTTACTGAATTTTAATTGCAAAGCATGTGAGAGGTAATATTTGAAGTTCTAGTGAGAAACATCCTTGTATTGTGTTTACTTGTGTTTAGTCTTCATATGCCTCTGCCATTGTGGGAGGTATACTCACAGGTTTCCCATATGGAAGTCAATCTCTTACCTGTTTACCTGTGAGTTGGTGGTGACTATTCGGCTTTGGATGACCAGAATGTGCTGGCTTGTCTAAATTCAATATTTCAGTCATACTACCTACGCTGCGTGTTGTCTGAATACTGTGTCTTTAATTCTCTATCATTCAGTGCACCTGATTTTTACCAAGTGTAGAAATTGTTTTAACATCATATTAGGCAATGCAATTAGGCAGGACTTTCTCATTGTAGTGGGTTGACCTTGGCTGTCTGTTAGATGCCCGCCCAGCCGTGCTCTCAGTCCTCCTCCACAGGGTGGGAGGGAAAATAAAATGGAAAAATAAAAAAAGCTTGAGGGTCAAGATAAAGACAGGGAAATCACTTACCGAGGGGTGCAGGGGGATGGGGAATGGGGGGCAGAGGTCAGTCCATACCAGCTCCTCTCTGCTGCTCCTGCCCTCTCATGCCGTTCCCCTGTCCTGCCAGGGGCTCCCCACAGACCGCAGCCCCCCAGGAGATATCCCGCTTCTCCAGGGGGGGCTCCCCACAGCCCACAGCCCCCCAGGAGATATCCCCCTTCCCCAGGGGGGGCTCCACACAGCCCACAGCCCCCCAGGAGATATCCCCCTGCCCCGCCAGGGGCTCTCCAGGGGAATCCCTGCAGCAGGGGGAAGCCAGACCACTCGTCTCCTTCCTCCTGCTCCCCCCCTTGGGGGTTGCAGGGCTGTTCCTCACAGTTTTTACCTCAGCGATGGCAGCGTTCTGCCCTTTCTTAGCCGCACTGTCCCTGAGGCGCCCGCTGTGCGCTGCGGAGGGGCCGCTGGAACCGGCTGGAACCAGCTGTGTCCGGCACAGGGCAGCCCTGACCTCTCCTGACAGAGACCCCCACAGCCCCCACCAGCAGCTGGCACCTGCACCTCTCACACTGGATAAGAAATGCACAAGTGACACCCTGCAGACACATAGCAGAAAGTCATGTTGGTCCCTCAGGTAATTTCATACTCCTATTTCTCTCTTTCGACCCCCTTTCCCTTCCTTTGTATTCACTGATATGACCTTAGTAACACTAGGCTAGTAGCATTGCCTCTCCGTGCGCAGCTTGAAAATGTTTGGTTAATTCTAGCTCACAAGCTCTTGCCTTCCCCTTGGTAGGTTTTAATGTGGTTTCCAAAGAGCAGTTTCTAGTACACATGGTTTTCCCTGAAATGTCTAAACTAGCAGCAGGTTTTCCAATCTCTATCATTTTTGTAATATTTTATTTTTAGTGAGTTTTTCTACTGCAGGCTTACAGGAATATTCTCTTATTGGCTTCTGAGAGTACTGAGGGAAACGTTCCCGACTACTGGGCAGCAGCACCGCTGTCTCTCTCACGGGCCCGCCATGGTCTGGCAGTCTCTCTCGCGTTGCTTCACTCGTTTCAGGGAGGCTTCCTAAATCAACAGGCGCTGCAGCAAGATGGAGGGGCACAGTTGCCTTAGTAGTTCCCTAGCCTGCTTGCCTGAAATGCCAAGAGTTATAACTGATCTGTGTCAAAATCAACACAGTGAAACGTCAATTTTTATAGGTATTTGCCTGCTGTAAAAAGTCCGGAGATTTTTAATAATTGTGGCTATTACCATGAGCGACAGCTAAACAAATGTTATCAGTTGGAAAAATAAACCCGTGGGTGCAGTTTGGTTTTAAAGAGGCCTTCGGGAAGGTGGTTCACCTGTTCCTAATGGCAGCATACCCCTGCTGCCAGCACTTTGGTCTGGGGATTTTGATGTTTGTTAGTGGAAATCTGCTGCTGATTCCTGAGTTGCGGCATGGGAGTAATATTTTGTGTGGGTGGTTGCATGGAGTGCTAAGTAGCCATAGAAATATTAAGCATTGAAACACCCCCTTGGTGTACAGGCAGGGTAGCAGTGCTAAGTATATGGATTTACAGTTAGGTGGTGCTCATTGGGGTGAAGGAAATCTTATATATTTCAGTATTTTTATTAAATTTACCGAAGGTTTCTGACTTTTAGACAATGATGGCGGATCTGTGCACATGGTTGTGTACAAAGCTGACTTCCAGACTGTGAGGTTTTGGGGCCAAAATTTCTTTGTTAATGACCTTATTTAAGGTATGGGAAGCACATGCATTGATTTTAATTAGATTAATCCAAGAGATTAGCAGAATGAGGTTCTGAAGTATTTTCCTCCTTAGGATACCTACTGTGCTACATATTGAAGAGCAGGAGATAAATAAGTGGATAATGGGAAGGGACAACAAAATCTTGTTAACAAACTCCATTAAGACTTTCAAAAGGCCTTTGAGTACGTGCTTCCTCCCCTCAGTCACAAAGAAGAAACCAAGTAGTCATGATAGGGATAACAAAACATTATTCTTGAATCTGCAAATGATTAGGTCACATAACAAATTGAAAAAAGTGATAAAATGATCCGTCTTCATGCCACTAAAAATCAGAAGCATCCACGCTGCCCTAGAAAGATTGTACTTCTTTCCCAGCTTTTATTTGTATGCACTAACAGAGGGGTTAAGCAAAGGTACGTATGACAAAATTTCCAGATGTTATTAGGGGTCTGTCTATGCTGCAGCGCAAATGTTGAAGTACCTGAGTTAGCTTAAAGGAAACACTAGAACACTTTAGCCATGATAAACTGGCAATTTATCAACACCAGTGATTTTCACTCCGGTGTTCCTCAGTCAGAAACCAGGGCAGACAGCTGGGTATGGGCTTCTGACAGAGTAGGACAGCTCATGCCAAGCCTTTTGTTGAACTAGGTGAACTACTCCTGGTACCCCAGCTTAGTCCTTTGAAGGCAGCTGGGATGACTCCCTTTTACAGCGAAATATGCATACAAAATGATTTAGGGTGATTTCCAGGCACCATGACTTGGAAACAAAAGAATCGGGGGGGGGGATGACGGACAGACGGGACACGACCCCAAAACACAACAAACCAACAAAATCCACTTTTTTCAAGTTTTGTACAGTAAAAAGATGAGGATCCGAAAACCATCAGGTATTTATGTGCCTTACAAGAGTATACAAAGTTACAATAAAAAGTTAGAAAAAAGCTTTGAAAGTGATCACTATCACTATATCACTTCTTATGTTTAGAGGATAAACTAGGTTTTACTTCCTGAGGTCAGGAGGAATCTTTTCCCAGGTTGAGGCAGCTCATTGTATGGCTGCCTACTGAGTAGATTTTGCTGCACCTCTTACTGAATGAGCCTTTGACTGCCCACTGTTGGAAAGTATATCAGGGTATATGAACCATTGGTTTCCTCTAGAGCGGAAGCTCTTTTTTTCCATAAAGCACAAAACAGGGCAAACCAAAAGAAGTGTGTTTGGGGAGCTCAGGCTGAGGTAGGGACAAGGACTGGTACTGCAGAGGGATTCTTCCATTGCATACAATTAGCTTCTGGAATGAAAACATATGCTAAGATGTTTGGGTTTGTGTTTTGTTTGGGATTTGAGGTTTTTGGTTTGTTTAGTTTGTTTTTTTTTTAACTGTTTTCCTCTATGTTACTGTCTCACTTTTATTTCTTTTTTTATTTTATTTTAATAAAGAAACTTTCTTTTAGTAATCTGTTATGCCAACTATAGGACTTTAATACGCATTCAAGATAAGACTGTGACAAGGTCCCATATAAATCAGATACAGCTGTTTCCTAAATCCAGTCACTTGCCTTCTTATTTTCTAGTAATTACCTCATCTACAAGAAATACTGTATTCCTGTATTGTGTCCCTGAGTATACTAAGTTAGCTTGCCTGCTGCTGAGACCTTAGATTATTTTGTTTGTTTGTTTGTTTATTAAAATATATTTCTTTCATCTAAATAAATAATATGGGGATTGCACTTATTTTACTGTGCATCATCATTATTCCTACTGGTTTAAGAAAGTTTTTCGTGTACACACTCCTTATGTCCCTTGAGGTCTGCCTATGGAAGCTTGAGATCAGGGATTGCTTGTGCACTCTGAAGTCTTGTCTGTCACAAGCTGAGGTGCCCAAAGTTGACATTCTGGCTGATTGTAATTTTTCCACGTCTTTTCCTCCCGCTCCGAAAGTTGTATATCTGTTTCTGTTATTTAATCCCTGTTTTTTTTAACCAATTACTCAAATGTAACATCAATAAATTACCCCAGTCTCTGTCAGAGGCCTTGTCTCCAGCTGCAACACAGTTCCAGAAGTTTGGGGTTTTTTATGTCCTCCTGTCTGAAAAGGTGGGGTTTAATTTGTATATTTGTTCTGTGTCACTTAAGCCTATTATATAATATCATTTGCAAGGTCATCTTGTCCGGTTTCTGGCCCCAATACAATAAAGCACTTAAGCACGTGTTTACCTTTAGACGACTAAGTACTCCTATTGTCTCTGACATTATTTTGTTGCCTTCCTGTGAAAAGGTATCTACTCCCTGGATAAAATCTGGTTTATTTGACAGATGTGGTGATATGCTGCTGCCTTCCCCTTGCAAATACAGAGTCTTTGTCATGCTTTACAGAAAGCACAAATTTAGATCACTTTCTTATAAAAATTCATTTCCACATGGTCTGGTTTCTTCTCAGAGTAGAAGATGTAAGTGAGTCAAACTGTACAGAAATTGTATTGGAAGTCTGAGAGGGGAATATCCTTGCTTGCAGTAATTTCTTGTCCCATCAGCCACTTGGTTCTTTCACACTGTGCACTCCATGTCCTTCTGCACATTTGGTGTGATTTTTGCCCCCCTGTCCCTTATTTTTTTCCTTGTAAATCTTTCATCCCAAGCATAACACTGGTATCACATTGGAAATGAGGTATACTGTGCAATTTCAGATGTGGGAACTTCACCTAAGTTTTCCAGGTTTTATGGCATAGCTTTCCTTTGAGTTTACTCACATGTCACAGTTAGTCCTATGAAAGAATTTTTGAAAATGGACAAAAATTCCTGAGTCTATTCATCACCCTTTACAATGTCTTTTGAGGTAATGGCTGCTGCTTTCCATACTGTAGGGGCAGAAAAGCAGTTCCTGTGCTCTTTCCTCTATGGATTCTTCATTGCAAAGATGACAAAAAAACCCACCCAAAAATATTGTAAGATTAATTAGTTTAAAAAGACTAACAGCCTCTGCATCACTTAAATATTAGTTTTTCACCACGCATGTCATAGTTTAAAGATGTTTATGCAATGTGTCTCTCTATCCTGTCTTCCTAAAATGGTAAAGCATGAAACAAACCCATTCCGAATGAAGGTGGATGACAAAATGCCATTTGCATTTATAGCATACCTATTTTTAGGATTTTCTGTTAGCTTATAGACTTGAATTTACCTTTACAGGCCAGTGAAAGAAACGTTACTAGCTACATTATTTTCCAGATAAGCAAAGGCATGAGAAGACATATGCTAACATTTTCAAATGTAAATGTGGGATATTCTATGGATGCCTAGGTTAAGAAATCTGCTTGTCTTGTACTTCTCAGTATAAGTATCTTTAGTTTTACCACTCAGCTCTGGTAGTGCTGCAGGTAGCAGAAACTGGCCCCAGAAGGGGAAGAAAAGAATGTGTCAGATTTTTTTCATTATATTACACTGGCTTGAATAATAGTGTTACTCTATTGAAGTAATTTGAAAAGTTCATTACAAGAAACAATTTTTTTGATACTACATCATATGTCCTGACGACGTAATGATTACTACCAATTCCTAATAAACAGTGACTAGTTCATAACATGTATTGACCCCTTAAAATACTTTTTTAAATGGGTAAATGGGATACCAGCTGTAATTGTGAACCTTTCAGACAAATTGCCATCAGCCTGCAGTATACACAGCTCCCATCATAGCAATTGAACACCTGTCAGAGGTTCTAGTTGTAGATCACAAGTGAAAATATTCCATATTGATTCACGCACATTTCCTGAATCCAGGACACTGCAAGAATATTGTGTCACTTGCAGTGATAAAGAATGCCAACTGTATTTATTTTCTGAGAGCCCTCCTTGCCAGGCTGAGTAATGCTCTGTTGTACATTATGCATTTTGTGTTCCAAAGTCCACATTCTGTGTTCATTGTTCCAAGTCATGAAATCTGGACATGATGCGGGCATAAAAAATTTTGTATACTTCTATTACCCCTTGGTGATTCTTAGCTAAAAGAACAAGTTAATTTAGATGAAACACACAACCAGTTCAGTACAATTGGAAAGAAAATTGTGCTTGCTTGCCTGTGTCACAATGCAAGCTTTGTTTCTGATACAGGATAAAGGTGAGCCTTTAACAGCTCTGAATGAGCATTACTGCAAAGCTTAGCATAAAACCTGCCCTAAGTATAACTCTGATAAGACACTGTCTGGGCTTCAGTAAACACACAAGTGTAAGTAGCATAAATGAGTGTTTGAAATTTCTGAAGTAATTTCCTTCATCCTCTTGCTAAATAACTTGGCTATGGATGGTCCGTCAGTTTAAATGATAGAACAAAAGGTCCTACAGCTACAAAACAAACTATTTTGGCTTGCTTCTTGGGTGGCTGCTTATTGTTTTACAAGACAATGGGAATTGTCATACTGTTTTGGATTATCTTCATAAATTTGTTGAATATTTATTGTCAGGATTACTTCAGTTTTGTATTTTGAATCTTGATACTACTTACATTTTAAAGAAATTCTCTGGTACTTTTCCAGTTTTCCATGACTTTTTCTAACCGCTCGCTTTCAAAATCCTTTTAATTTTTATTTGTGAACTGGGTAAACAATCTGGAAGTCATCGATAGACAATAAAAATGGCACCCCACAATGCTATTAAAAAAAAAAGGGGGGGGGGGGGGGCGGAAAAAAAAAAA